>OY856186.1:231468391-231507559 GCA_963693315.1 Diogma glabrata | reverse complement strand
TAGTCTAGTTACCACTGCACTCACGCTGTAAACTTCTTGTAAACAAAGAATGTCCACATTGTGACCAGAGACGCAAGCCCGCATCTCATACACTACTTCGGATTGTTTCCTCATTTTAAATTCATACACTACTATTCATAATTATAACTATGGCAGATACAATCTTCTTGTGCACATTTGGTTTGCATGGTGCACACTTGTGGTTTATTTCGACATTGAAATTCCTTATGTTCTATTTTTGAGGAGTCATATGGCCGAAAAACTTACAAAAATAACAGTCGAAAGTAAATTTTTTAAACAAGCTTGCAGGGTGGTCACTATTCAACTTTCAAATGCCTTCAATATTTAATTATAAATCCTGTTCAATTGCACAAAAACTACGAACATTATATAACCATTTAGATGCATCACAAACGTTTAACTTCCAAAGTTGATCGGCTGTGATTGATAAGAAGGTAAAGAGGCTTTGACTTAATCCGCTGCGCTCCATAGAACTGTTATCATTGCGGAAGCGGGCTATCGGATCGTTACCATGAGTAATTACTGGTCATTAAATCATTTGAGAGTACGCAAAATGACCAGAGCTTGAAGATTAAGAGGAGTAGAACACAGTATTCCCATATACTCTGTGTGTGCGTGCGTGAATATGTACACACCTATTTAAATATTTTACTGACCTATTGTGATACCCTGTTCAATTCCAGGTCTGTTCTAGTTTAAGTTATGAGTCATCATGACCTTGTGTTATTATGACAATCACCACAACCCAACCTAGCCGAAAGTTGATTGAACTTTTTGAGTAACCCGAGACGTAACACGAGAAACTTGCCTATTTTACAATCCCAAAACCAGCAATATATTGCTGACATTTAGTTCATGTATTTTTAGAATCCTTTTAATTCTTAAACTTACACTTTATAATATAAACTTAGATAGCAGTGATAGCTAACAATATCTAAGGTTTCAACGTTCAGATCTAATGGCTGCCTTAAAAACAGATAATAAAATGTTTTCTCCAATCAACCCTTACAAATTTAACTAAAATAAAACATCCATTCAAATTCTTCTCAATTCTTCGACAAACAAAAAATCTTAAAACTACAAACATAATTGTAACTATTAAGTTTCACAACTTGAACTCAACAATAAGAATTATCCCTTCACTTTTGCTGTTAAATTAAATATCCTTCCTATACGACCAAACAAAAAAATAACAACAAAAAACCAAAGAAAAAACCTCTCATCACTTTTCATCAATTTCGTCATCATAATTCAAACAACGACAAACAAACACGAAAAGGAAAATATAAAAAGAAAATTTTTCTAATGACAAATAAAAAAACACGAAAAAGAAAAAAAATTGTTAATTTTAGAATAAGAAAAACAAGAAACACTTTTATTTATGAGTGGGTTGTAGTAGATAGAATATTAAATGGTTTATTTTTTTTTTAATTAACATTAAAGAAACGATATTTGATATTGGAAAATCGGGTTTTTTGAGTAATTAATCTAACACTAAAAAAAATAAGAAAAATGACGTCAAATGACACATCGATAAGTCCCTTTAGCTGAGAACTTTTCATCCGTTCATGTTAACTATAACGTTAACACCCAATTGCAAAAACGTTGCATGTAGGACGAAAATCGTAGAACAAAAAAGTGTCAAAACTCTCAAAAGTCAAAAATATAATATATAAAATAAGCTTTTGTGAAAAACTAAAAGCTTTATTTGTATCTTACCCTCGTTGAAATAAATCAACATTAAAAAATTTAAATAATGTAACAGCAAATTCGATAGTTGCTTGTAAATCTGCCATTTTTGCATCTATATTTCTTAATTAACATTTTCTCATAATTAATTAATAATTTAAAACTTTATTTTATAATTTTTCATTATTATATTAATTTTGATTTTTCAAAAGGCAATTTTTTAAGCTCGATATTTTTGTTTTTTTAACACACTTTTCTTTTTTCACTATTTCACCTAAGAATTAATCACATTTTCACAAGAGTTAACGATATTTAATTTATTTATAAATTAAGATACAAATTTCAATTATTTGTGTCATAAAATTTAAAAGGTAATAAGTGAAAATTTATTCGACCCGGACGCGACAAATACACAACAACATTTTTTTTGTTATTACATAGATTTTCATTCTTTACATTTCGTTCACTTTTTCTCATTTTCATTTGAAATTCTAATGTTTTATAACTTTATAACTTGTTTTTGTTCACACAACTTGTAATAAAGAAAATAGGGAAATAGGATAATTATGTATTTATAAATTTTTTACAAAAATTTTCACTGTGCACATTTTTTTAATATTTTATTTTTATTTTTTGCTTGTAACGTAATATTATATAGTGACAGTATGAACGACGAATAACCGAATGAGAAAATAAGTTTTGGAAAATAGAAAATTGTTTTATGAAAAACAATTAAAAGAACTTTCCCCAAGTGGAGAATACTTACAATGTTGTCAATATTTCAAACTAATATTTTAGTACGTTTTTGAAATAGTGAAAAATCGTATGAAAAATGTGTCTTTGGTTTTATATGTTTGTCATATTATTTGTTATCATTACTTGTGAGAAGTCAAGATTTGTTACACCTTCGTAATTTGTCTCATCCCCATTATAAAAATTGATAATATTTGTTAAATTTATCTTGATTAACTCCAATTGAGTTTCCGAGAAATTGTTTTTTTTTAACTGTTACAACCGTTATCAATCTAGATCAATAATAAATAAAAGAAATGGACAGATAAACAGAATGCTTACCCTTAACTAAGCTCAAACAAGATTCGATAATGAATACTAGAAGTATTGAGTATAAAAATAATCTGGTCATGTTCTACTCCTTCGACTTGTTTCAATAATGATTAATTGGCACTGTTCCCAATTTAATGATATGAAAGAAGAAATTGTTTACTTCTTACTATGAAACATTTAAGCCATGTTGTAGAAAATAGTGGTTTACAAATTGATGGAAATAAAATTTAAGAGATATCTGAGTCCTCGTAGCCATAAACGCTGAAACGAAGTCGTAAATTCTTAGAACAAGCTATATAATACTTTTTATGTATTTCGGTAGTCATGTGGAAAATATTGATTGCAGGCCAACACAAATTATATTTCAAAAATCGCCAATCCAACAATCTGTAGAGTCATCCATTGACGCTTTGTAAAATGTAATTCAGAATATTAAATTATATCACACCAAAGAAGAACATGATCGAAAGCCAAAACATCATGACGATCATACACATTAATAGGAATCAATTGTAATTAAATCATCAGCATATCACATGCTCTTTTAAATCAGCGATTTAAACTTCAATAAAAAGAAGTCAGACAAGTGCGAAAAAAATTCGCTCGTCAAGGGTTCCGTGAATGTAAAGAAAACAATATTAAAATAATTAACATAAAGTTGTGTTGTAAAGGGTTTATATTGCCAGACCATAGACACATAAAAAAAAATGGTTCATCGTAAATATCAATAGTAAATGCAATCTCATCTAAATTGATCGAAATGATATAAAAAAAATCCCAGCGGCAGGTATATCCGCTATAAATAGGTAGATTTCGGGGTCAGACGGTTTTGTGTCCAAATAAAATTAGATAAGTCAGATTAGTTTAAATAAAAAATTTAAGTAGAAACAGAATAATTCAAAAAAATTATTGAACCAAATTAAATACATTGTACAATCTTTCAATAATAGCTAACCCGCTTTTCACTGGTGGGGGCTGGACAGTTAGCTTTACTGGAAGATTTGTATGATGAAGACAAATAACGTTAAAGTTTTAATGTTAAAATAATTCTTATTTATTTATGGTAATTCATTTTCTTTAAATAAGTAATTTTTGCTGCGTTAACAATTATATAAAGTTATTATAAAGAAAATTAATTAAATATAATAATGCAATTTTGCATTATTATGCATTATATGATTTCCGCAGGGTTGGTTGATATATTTTTATCTGTTGAGGTATCAACATACTCCGGGTGCCCAGCTGTATACTGTTATACTTCTAGTTGCTGGACTGCAGGAATTCCATTAACCTCTTTACTGCATCGATATTTGATAATTATAATAATTGCAATGGACACAATTAGTCCATACAAAATAAAATAATGATGAACATCATGAACTGATGGCCTTTGCAAGAAAGGTAAGGTTTCTTGATATTTTACTGTATTAATAGAATTTTCTGCGATTCTCACTTCTTGAAGAATATTGTTATTGATGGAGTAATTCAAAAGTTGACTAAAGTTGTTAACCCCGACTTCATCATCAAAATCCATTTGATTCAAAATTACTGAGTAGATGGTACTGTTGTATGATCCCTGGGATTGTAACAATATTTTTTCACTCTTTGCCACGCACCTTGGTTTCAGTATAAGTTTTCCGCTTCCGTTTAGATGGATCATAAATTGTTCTTCTTTGCATATGATCCGAAGATTGGTTTCATTGCTTAATGCGAACAACCAAGTGTTGTTCTTTAATTGGTACCAACTATCAATAGGTTTTGCTTTTTGAACGTTACAGTATTTGTTGATTTTGTTCCAGTAGAGTATTGATAGTTCACACGATTTTGTAGGATCAGTTGTATGAATTGGATGTGTTTGCTTACCTAAAAACTATTCTGAGCTTGCTGCAAAGCACTTATCCAAATCCGTGGTTGACATAAAATAGTATTGGTCCATGTGTAAGCTTGTGATGAGAATCTCTCCTTTTGGTACAATTGCTTTAGATTCATTAAATGTATTCATTGGAAAAGCGGTGAGTTTGTGTTTGTCAACACTTGTATAAGTGTTGTTTGTCTATTTCGGAAATTAACCATTATAAGCGTTGTGTATAAAGACATTTTAATAAATGTTGTTTCATGATTTATTCCTTCCAAAACTAATTGAGATTGCTCTTTGAATTGTAACCAATGGTTGTTTATATCAGCCTCTTGTCTTTTTAATATGTTCAAGGTGGATTCGGCAATTGAGGTTTGATTTTTCTGCAGCTGGAGTAAGTGATTTTCATTCATTTGAAGTAGTTTTATTTGTTGTTTGTAGTGATTAGCATCCCGATCATCCATTACTCCAAATAATTCATGTTCTATTCGACCAATGACATTGATCAAACCTCTTTTTTCTCGATGATGAGTTGGATGTTTGATCAACTGGTCGTGCTGTACTATTTCCGTTAGCATGTGATCAAACTGTTGATATGCTTGATTACAATTTGAAATATTGGTTTGCTTGCATATTTGGCTTATTTTTTCCAAACAGCGGTGAAAAATATTTAGTTCTTGCTCGTAGGTTGACAAATTTAAATAGACAATTATGTTCCACTTATTGTTGGTGAACCACATTTTACCTAATTTTTCAAAGATAATTCCTGGTTGGTTGTTCAGTTTGTCAACCTCACACTGATTATTTACGAATCTTATGTTTGCTGCTTGACCAGGACAAAGGATTGCAAATATCACAAACATTGTAAACATATAGTGGTTACTGCTTATTTTGCATGGTACATCCTAATTCCTTTTTGTACATCTAGTATTGGTGGTAGTTTTGTGCTCTTCAGACTTCTTTTCGTTGTTTCCTTTTTGTTGTAGATTTGTATCATCATTAATTTCTATTTTTTCAATAGGTAGGCGTGATAATTTAGATATAGGCCTTTTCAGAATGACCTTCCCCGGACCACAAATTGTCGCCACTCGCACCTTGTTATCTAGTCCTGGATGTACTTCTTCTACTCTGGCCGTCATCCATTTTGTTGGTGGCAGTTGATCATCTATTACCAAAACTAATTCCCCGATATTTAAGTTAGTTTCAGTTTTATTCCATTTAGACCTTTGTTGCAGAGTTGATAAATAGTCCTTGGACCATTTCTTCCAAAAATGCTGTTTCATTGCTTCAACCAATCTCCATCGCTTAAGGCCATTTAGGTTAGATACTCCTATATTTGGATCTGGCGGTGAAATTAAGGAATCGCCAATCAAAAATGTCCAGGTGTTAAAACTGATAGATCACTTGGATCAGATGTCAACGGTGATAATGGTCGTGAATTCATGCACGCTTCTATTTGAGTGAGTAACGTTGTTAATTCTTCAAAGGTTAATGTTGTTTCCCCTATCACTCTTTTTAAATGATACTTCATTGATTTGACTGCTGTTTCCCATAGACCACCAAAATGTGAGGCACGAGGTGGCATAAAATGCCAAGTAGTGTTGTCTTTGGAGAAAAGCTCTTCAAATTCAGGATTAAGTTGTTGCATAGTTAATTTTTTTCTTTTGTTGAGCTCAGCACTGGCGTCTACGAAATTTGTGATATTGTCACTCTAAATATTAGTGCATAGTCCACGCCGTGATGTAAATCTCTTGTATGCTGCAATGAATCCTTGTGATGTAAGATCACTTACGACTTAAATATGGACTGCCTTTGTAGCCATACACACAAAAAGTGCTATGTAGCCTTTGTATGATATATGTCCTCTTCCTTTTGTTGTTCGAATGTTAAGAGGCCCCGCATAATCTACTCCTGTTTTTAAAAATGGTCGAGAAGGAACAATTCTTGATGATGGTAGATTACCCATTATTTGCTGATTGGCCTTAACCTTGAATCTGTGGCATTTTACGCATTTATGAATTGAATTCCGAACACAGCTTTTTGCATTAATAATCCAAAAACGCTTTCGGATGTAAGATAACGTTAGCTGCGCTCCTCCATGCAAAGTTGTTAAATGAGCATTCGTTATTATTAGCTCGGTTACCGGATGTTTTTTGGGTAAAATAATCGGATGTTTTTCGTTAAATGAAAGTGTTGAATTTTGTAATCTACCTCCTACCCGTAGTATTCCTTGTTGGCTTAGAAACGGACTCAAAGAAAGAATTTTACTCTTACTTGAGATATGCGTTTTAGTTTTTAGTTGTAATATTTCTTCATGAAAGTTTTTAGATTGGACTGTTATTACGATCCGCTGCAAAGCTTCCTCCATCTCTATCGTTGTTAGGGTTAGAAACGTCGGATACTGTTTTTTTCTAAGTCGGTTTACAAATCGCTGACAGTATGCTATAACTCGTTGTAGTTTTATTTATTTAGAGTATCTTGTACAAAGAAGACTATATGGATCAGTTGTGATCATCGTAGTTAGCACAGTTCTTTTTGTATCTGGAATATCTTCAATTTTTAATTCAGTTGTTAATTTTGGCCATTTTTCTTGATTTTCCTTTAACCAATTTGGTCCGTTCCACCATAAATGATGTTCATTTAATTTATCTGGATCAATTCCTCTAGAAGCACAATCTGCTGGGTTGTCTTCTGTTTTAACGTGGTTCCATTGTGAAGTATCAGTAAGTTGTTGTATTTCAGTTACTCGATTGGAAACGAAAGTTTTCCATCTCATTGGACTACCTCTTATCCAGGCTAATGCAATCGTGGAATCACTCCATGCATATGTTTTTATATTTGAAATTTGCATTGCTTGTTCTACATTTCGTAACAATTTGGCTAATAGCAACGCTCCACATAGTTCTAATTTAGGAAGAGTGATTTTTGTTTTTATTGGCGCCACCTTAGTCTTAGCTGTTAGTAAGGTGACTGTTTTTAATCCCTTCTCATCTTTGGTTGAAAAATATACTGCTGCTGCGTATGCAAGTTCTGACGCATCACAGAAACCATGTAACTCAGGTGTATTACATTTTAAGTTATTGACCCATCTCGGAATTTTCAGTTTTTCTAGCGCAGGTAATGTCTGTTTGTAAAGAATCCGTTTAGAATTTACATTATCTGGCAGTGGTTGATCCCAACTAACACCAGTCAACCATAGTTGTTGGAGGAGTATTTTGGCTTGAATAATTGTAGGAGAAAGCCATTCAAGAGGATCAAACAGTTTTGATGCTTCCGAAAGAAATTTTCGTTTAGTTGTAATAATTTCTGTATCCGGAATCGTTACCTTGAATTCAAAAGTATCTGTTGTTGGGTTCCAACTTATTCCAAGCGTTTTTATTGTATCATCGAGTTTTATCTGATATGATTTTGTTTCTTGAAACTCAATTGGTATGTTTGATAAAATACTAGGGTTATTTCCAAACCATTTCCTAAGGTTGAATCCGCCACTGCTTAAAGAATCAAGAAGTTGCTGCTGAGTTATAAGTGCTTCTTCGATTGTTTCGTTACCAGAGAGTAGATCATCAACATAAAAATCATTGAGAATGATTTCCGAAGCTAAAGGATATCTAAATTCGTTATTGTATGCAATCTATTGAAGTGTTCGGATGGCTAAGTATGGTGCAGAGGTTGTTCCAAACGTAACTGTCGTAAGTTGGTATTCTTGAACCTTTTTTGTAGGTGAATTGCGCCACAATAATCTCTGGAAATGCTGATTATCTTCATGAATTTTAATTTGTCGATACATTTTTTCAATATCGGCACCATACACGTATTTATGTTCACGCCATCTCAATAGTATAGATAATAAATCTTGTTGGATTGTCGGCCCAGTCATTTGGTTGTCATTATGGCTGACACCGTTTTTTAGTTTTAGCAGAGGCATCAAAAACAATTCGTAATTTTGTTGTTCAACTGTTTTCTTTAATAACAACATGATGAGGAATATAATACGATCCGTTGTTGTTGGATGTAACTGGTTGCATGTGTCCTAGCTCAATGTATTCTTGCATGCAATCCTTGTAAGATCTTTCAAATTCTGAACACAACTCGAATCGTTTCTCTAGCTGTAGAAGTCGTGCAAAGGCTCTGTTGATAGATGCTCCCAAAGGTTTGTAATCTTCTTTAAACGGAATACGAACGATGTATCGACCATCCAGTCCTAAATTATGTGTTGATTTATAATGCTCTTCACATTTTTGTTCTTCTGTTGTAAGAGTTCGTTTGGGTACCACTTCTTCGATCTCCCAGAATTTCTTTAATTGGTTGTCTATTTCTATAGTAGTAACCATTGATTTGATTTGGCCTTGGTTAGAGCTGCCATACCTTCCTGATACTATCCAACCAAATTCTGTTTGTTGAGCCATCGGTTCTGATGTATTACCTTTAATTATGCCATCTAGTATGATTTCTGAGTAATGATTTGCCCCTAACAGCACATCGATAGGACCCGGTTTGTAATAAGTTGGGCCAGCCCACATAAGATTGCTTAAATGATTCCACTCTCTATCATCTATATGTTGTTCTGGAAGGATGGTAGTAAGAACATCAAGAACCAAAGCGTTAATTTTCATCTTAAATGCAGATGGGAATCTAGGTTGTAGTTCTAGATTCACAGATTTTCGTACAATTCGAGGATTAGCTCCCGCTCCAGTTACTTCAACAAACGTTTGGTGTCCTTGTATCTTCAATTCATTTGCCGCCTTTGTTGTTATAAACGTTGCTTGAGACCCAGGATCTATTAATACTCGAAGATATTTGGGTTGAATACTATTTTGATTACAAACTTGAACAAGTGCCGTTTCAACTAGCGTACCGGGCTGTTGTTCATTCTGACGAAGTGACATAAACGTTTTTAAGTTAGATGCACTAACGGCTTGGTAATTGGATGACTTTATATCATTTTGTGATTTATCTGTATGTAGAAGTATGTGATGATTTCCCGTGCATTTCGTACATTTTATTGCAGATTTACAGTAGCCGTTGTTCTGGTGCACGGTAAGACATTTTCTGCATAATTTCAAAAAATTCACCAGCTGTGTTCTTTCAATTGTTGATAGTTTATTAAAAGCTGGACATTGCCCAATATGGTGACTTCCACTGCATTGTTGGCAATTGTTGACGTTTGAATTTACGTCATGAATTGCTATTATTATTTGAAACGTTTGAATAGCCAATGTTGCGGTTGTTGCTGCTTTGGATGATACTTTTTGATGCTATTCTAGAGTTGGAGATAGCTTCAAGTGATTGAAATCGTTCCTCTAGAATTTCTCTAGGATTAACGAGTGTTGTTTCATATAATCTAAGATTGTTTCGGAATCCATTTTTTTTTGTGATTATTGGAATGATAATTGCATTCCAAGAACTAATATCTGTTCCAAAGTTGTTTATTACATGTAAACATTCTCTTAATGTATCATGCAGATTTCTGATAGCTGCAGCCGATTCTGTGTTAATAACTGGTAGAGATAAAATTGTGTTTACGTATTTTGTTATCAGTAACCTTTTGTTGTTATATCTCGCTACCAGAATTTCTCAAGCTGTGTTGTAGTTTTGCTCAGTTGTTTCCAAATGACTTATAATTTTGGCTGCATCACCACCTATGTAGGATTTCAGTAAAGACATCTTATAAGTTGTAGTCAATTTAGGATTTTCATGAATAAATCTTTTAAACTGATCGTAACATGATGACCACTTGCTGTATTCTCCATAAAAACGAGGAAAATCGATTTGTGGGAGCTTAATATCGATTTTCGATTCGTTTATTTGTATATCCACCTCATTTCTACTAATGGTTCATTCCAAAGTGACTAACGTAACATTTATACCGAAATTTACAACTTTGTTTCCTTATAACTAAAATAGTAAAGATTATTTTAAGCATTTGTTGACTTTTTAAAATATAAATCGAGTTTATTTGTCTAAATCAGAAAGCTTTTTTAATTAAATTAAATTTTTTAGATATTTTTTAAATAAAAATGTAAATGTGACTAACGTAACATTTTTTATACCATTAAATTAACACCTAAATTATGAACCGAAATTCTCTAGATGTTGAAAATGTACATAAAATTTATTGATAAGTTTCTTCAATGTAACCAATGTATTTTTTAAAAAAGCCAATAACTTTTTAAAAAATTTGTTAGTTTTTCATAAATTGGCGCTTTTGATTTAAATGATGTGTGACTAACGTAACACAAAAGAATTCATGTATTTAGAATGCTTACCTCATTTATTTGGAAAGCAAAGCAGTCCAATTCAGACACTCCAAACTTTAGCTTTCAGAAAATAAAAAGTCTAAAACAATTCGGTTTATTATATTTGTGCTATGCTATATTCTTTTTAGATATATTTTAATTCGTATATCAAGCCTTTTTCACAACCATGCGCTTAATTGCATTCTAAACAAAATAACAATATTGGAATTTTCACAGTTGTTGCCATATCTTATAGTAAAATATATGAAAAAAAATTATAGGTCACAGTTACAGTTTTATGAAGAAAAAAAATTTAGCTTGAAGGTTGACTTTAAAATGGAATGACCCTAATGTATTGCTGCAGAAGAGTTAATGTTTCTTCTGCTTCATCAGTAATAGATTCGTAGATAGCTTGTTGGTTTACATATCCTGCATTGTCTTAATGTTTCTAAAGAAATAATTATTTCATGGTTACAGATGTAAATTTACCGGTAAAATATTTTTATGGTAATTTTACCGTAAAATTACCGGTAAGATTGGTAAAATTGGTAAAATAGGTAAAATATAGGTTTTTTGCACATCTACAAAAATGGAACAAATCCTGGACCAACTGGCTACAACGATGACAGATTTCTTTACTGTTATATGTCGAAGTTATGTGTTTGTAAGGACAATACTATATGCGTAAATGTTTACGTATTAGTATTACACATGGAATGGAAATATAAAAACATTTGAACGGGGGGCACAAATTCAAAAAGTGAGTCTACAGAAAACCAAGCATATTCATTGAAACTTAATATATGTTCAAACTATAAGCGATGCATCCCAATCTAGATAAATGCTACTTTCATCGCATGTGGTTGGAAAGTAAGCCTGGTTCAACGTTTTTCAGCATTGATAATTTTCAACGACATTAAACGTGTGATGTGTCACTTCAGATGTGCCACAACCGACGATGGGATGGTTACATTAATTACGCGTGTAACAACTAAATTCTAATTCGTGCATTGTTTCATTCATGGCAAAAATATAAAAAGCAAATGGCTAAAAAATTTTTTTTTCTCAAACTCGAAACCAAAATTTATAATGAAGGGCTGATAATGTTTCGTTGCGTTGTGTGTTCTTAACCGTTTGAAAATTCCATCGATCTTCTGCTGTTGCTGATTCGTTTAAAGTAAAATTGCAACGCGAACGAAATTGCTTTCAAATTATTTCCAAATATTCTAACTTACTATAAGAATCACGATTTGTGAGAAAACGAACTATACTTGCGGCCAACAATAAAGACATCTATCTATTAACTTCACAATATTATTCAATTTAACATTCAAAGCGAAGAAATAATATAGAAATCCGTCTACACTGCTTCTGCTATAGAGCCAAATGAAGCATTTTGTTTTTCCAACAGAATGTTTTTAATTCACTCGATCAACACGTACTGCAATTGAAAAACCGTTCACCGCAGTGTACCGATGAAATGCATAAGATTTACTCTTTTATTCGTATTAATTGCTCGCCACTGCATAAAGACATACTGCTGAACCAAACTGCATATCATCTGAAATGAAATGATTTGCTGGAATCAATAACCTTGGCTAGCGCCAATCTACAACTGTTTGAAAAAGTGTTCAATACCTCAGATGCATTTTGGTCTAAGATCTAGGTTTTCAAAGGCATCTTGTTGTGATAAATATTCTTGTTGTAATAAATATTCTATAATTCCACAAAAAAAGCACAAACTTTGATTTTTATTAAACAAAGGTTAATCAAATTTTACTGCAATTTTACCCATTTTACCAAGCCTAAGTAATATTACGTAATATTACCAATTTTACCGGTAATTTTACCATGGGTAATATTACCTTTACATCTGTATTCATGGTGAATAAGTTCAAGTTTTTCCATGGTAGATTCGATCTGTTTTTGTTTTATTGATAAAAGTTCCTTCGGTTTTTGTAAATTAATAGCGTCTCGAATTCCTCTTAGATTTCGAATAAGTTGTGTGTTCATTATATCTTGTTTTCTTGCTAATAATTATTCTGGTAAATCTTTTGTTCCTGTTGATAAAGCACTTGAAAAAGTTGTTGATGCTGGTATTTATCTGGAACAGAGTTTTCTGGATTACTAACGGCACCGGTATTCTGCTGATCTTCATCTAGGTTGTTGGTTACTACGACTGTTGGCACTGATTGTTGTTGTTTTAGTTCAGCCATTATGAATTCGTAAGATTGGTTAACCTTCAGCCGATGTTCCTTGAAGTAAGGATGCTTCGTATCAACTCCTTTGGTGGTTCTTAGTATTTCGTCCACCCGTTGATACTCCAGATACAGCCTTTGTACTGTAAGTTTTTTTCTCTCGCAATAGTCATATGTTTTTCTTTCTTTCCCATCCTTCTTGTAGTTTGTAACCAGCTGTTTAAGATTTTTAGCTGTCTCTTCTTGTTGGTCGAACAGAGCTTTTGTATCCAATGTTGTTTATGTTTAACTGATCTTAATGACTGTTGTTCTCTCTGGTCACTTTATTTTACTTGGAGACTCGAAGGACCACGTACAATTTTTCAATAATAGCTAACCCGCTTTTCACTGGTGGAGCTGGACAGTTAACTTTACTGGAAGATTTGTATGATGAAGAAAAATAACGTTAAAGTTTTAATGTTAAAATAATTCTTATTTATTTATGGTAATTCATTATCTTTAAATAAGCAATTTTTGCTGCGTTAACAATTATATAAAGTTATTATAAAGAAAATTAATTAAATATAATAATGCAATTTTGCATTATTATGCATTATTGATTTCTGCAGGGTTGGTTGATATATTTTTATCTGTTGAGGTATCAACATACATTATCCGAACTAACTCCATCAATACAATTTCGGAACAGTTTTATTTAAATTGGTTTAAACTGCTTTTAATAACATATTAAATCCACAAAAGATCAAATGAACTACGTCACAATTAGGGCCGGGCGATATTTAAAAAGTTATCAAACATATCGATATCAAAAAAATATCGATAAAACCGATACATCGATATATCGATATATCGTTAAATATCGATATATTGATATATCGATATATCGATATATCGATAATATCGATATATCGACATATCGATAATATCGATATATCGATATATCGAAAATATCGACACATCGATAAAATCGATATATCGATATATCGATATATTATAATCCGATATCGATATTCGATATATCGATATTTATCGATATATCGATGTTTTTTCCCGGCCCTAGAGTAGGGCCGGGCGATATTTAAAAAATTATCGAAAATATCGATATCAAAAAAATATCGTTAAAACCGGTATATCGATAGATCGACAAATATCGATATATCGATATTTATCGATATATCGATATATCGATAATATCGATATATCGATATATTATAATCCGATATCGATATTCGATATATCGATAATTATCGATATTTATCGATATTTATCGATATTTTTTTCCCGGCCCTAGTCACAACTACAATTATACCATCAAACATAATTTATAATCAAACATTATCAAACAATTTTATTTCAAAATCATCTATTGTTGTTGTGTTTTTTTGTTCTTATTTAATCTTTTTTCAAACGGTTACTTAGTAAAAAAAAATAAAAACAAGAGATTTTGATAATTTTTCTATGGTATTAAATGGCTTGATATTTTCCTTGCAAGGGGTGCATTATAATGCTTATAAAAATGGAACCTTTTGGGTTAGAAAGCTGAAATTTTTTCAGGCTATAGTTTAAAAGTATGCTTAAAAGTTAAGATGAATTTAAATAACATAAACTGAAACATGATGAAAACATTGTCTTTTGCGTTTGTTTTCATTTCAACAGCCCTAGGGTCTCAACCTTTAGACTTGAACTATTTTTTTTTAAATTTTGGAAAGATTTATATTTTATATACGTGAAAAAAAGTTTTCAA
Organism: Diogma glabrata; assembly: GCA_963693315.1. NCBI lineage: Eukaryota > Metazoa > Arthropoda > Insecta > Diptera > Cylindrotomidae > Diogma > Diogma glabrata. The sequence goes on along the minus strand of OY856186.1, from coordinate 231,492,751 downwards.
ATATGAGCTTGGCCATTTTCAGCTAGATCAAGGACAGCAAAGTTTAGTAAATGTTTAAAACAGCTGATTTTTGAGGAACCTGAAATGTTTTTTTTTACAGCATACATATCCCAAGGCTAGATTAAAGAGTATAGGAGAGATAGCATCATTGTCTTAGCCCGGAGTGGACTTTAAAGAACTTTGAAATTTCGTTCCCCACTCGTACACAGCATTGAGAATTCTGAACTGTCATTTTGCAAAGTGAAACCAACTTACCGGGGGCTCCTATTGACACCAGAGAAGATCCTTCGTGGACCTGGTGTTGCGTCCTTGTAGACATTTTAGATAGCAATCTCTTTTGTATTGAATAGCGTCAAGACATGCTTGATCCATCTATGGCTTCTGGGAGTGGTTTTATGGTCGTCCAAGTATTCCCTCAGCAGCGCTTAAAACAGCATCTTTAAACAAATACCATGACTTATCGACGTCACCATTAATGGTTTATGATTTCTCTAATGTATCGGCAATATTGTTTTGATATCTCCCTTTTTTCGGAATTCTTTAGTGATGAGATGTTAAAACGTCTCCGTTGATTGAATTTTGGAATGCCTGGATTTGAAAAGTGGAACCTTATTTTAGCATATACAAGGAAGTGCTCACTTTCAATGCATGCACTTCTAAAGGATCGCACATCCAGAACACTGGAAAAGAAACGTGATGTTACTAGCACGTAATCAATTTGATTTCGAGTGTTTCCATTCGGTGAGACCGAAGTCTGCTTATGAATCGATCGATGCGGAAAGAAAGTACTGGCAATTCTCAAATTATTTGATAAGGCAAACTCAGAAGAGGACAAAGGAAGGAGTAAGGAAGGTTCTTGGAGTTCCAGTAAGAAAAAAAATCAGAAATTTTAGCTAATTAGATAGTTTTCTTTTTTTAGTGGAGCGCCTTGAGATTTCCAGTTCAAGTAGCACTGCGACCTGAAGGTCTATTGTGCTTTTCCTGGTTGTTTTGTTAGTCAGTCGTTGTCTATGTTGTTACTGGTTGTATTCTGTAATCCAAGTTGAAACTTTTGATAAAATTTATTAGCTTTATTGGAGAGACGGCTTGTGGTACTGGAAGAGTTAGTTTTATATGACCAAGTGGGTTGCATCTGTGCCAAGAGAGTTCAGGACAGTTGCAAATTACGTGTTCCATTGTTTCCGCGTCCGAGTAGCAGAATCTACACCTGTCGGATGCAAAAAGGCCCAGTTTGTTAAGATTGTGGTTTAAAGAACCATGACCAGTAACGCACTACGTTAGAATTCTTAGAGATTCTATGTTTAAGTCGATTGTTTTGCAAGAATCGGACTTTTACCACAAAATATATTAAACCGGAAAACTGAATCTATGACAAACAAATTACACTTGCAAATCTCTTATTTATGAATCACTTTGAATAATGTAAATAAACTATTAATTAATTAATTAGCTAACAGAGAAAATAATTTAGCAGTATCAAAATAAATCAACAAAAATTACACAAATCAAAATACAAAAAAAGCTTACATTCATTTATTTCTTGAATGTTGTCTTCTTCCCAAAACCAGTCCTGTGGAACCAAATGTTGATTGTAGGCTGTAATTCATTTTTTCTACTCCTATCACAGTAAATTATAAATTACATCCAGGGTTGTTAATATACACATATAAAACGTTTTATACGTTACACGTATAAAACGGGACGTATAAAACGTATATAACGTATAAAACGTATGGCGGTGATAATAGTTTTCTTTTAGATCTCTATCTTACCACAATGCCAGATATTACGAGTGTCGATGTCGCGAAAGGTAGTATTGGAAATTCTGATCATTATTTAATCTCATCAGTTATCAAAACTGATTTACTTAAAACTACAACTCCCAAACCCCGTAAAATATTTCACTACTCAAAAATGGATAAGAGTGGTCTTCAAAATTTTTTCCATGGTTTCCCTTTCGACCGTCATTGTTTTTACACTGACAATGTAAATGTTTCTGCCCCAAACTTTACAGAAACCATCCAATTTGCTATCAATAAATTTGTCCCTTTCTCCATAGTAAAACCCAAACAAAAATACTTGTATTCGAAAGCTGCCAAAACGGCACTTAGAAACAAACGTAGATCATTTGATATTTGGATTCATAACAAAACTCCCACTAATCGATCCCAATATCTAAAGGCCAACAAAATATCTAATCAGATTATCGCAAACGAAAAGTCCGAAATTGACAGAGCGAAAGCCTCAAAACTTACGTCTATGTCTGTTTCTGACAAGAGTTTCTACAGTACCATCAATTCTTTAAATTCTGGTACAAAATTTTCTATTCCCCCTATTATTGATGGTGATTTAATCGTCAATGATCCCGCAAGAAAAGCTAACTTGTTCGCTGAACGCTTTGCTCTGAACTCCACTGTTTTGGAAACTCCTAAAGAAATACCCCAAATCCAGTCTTCAGGAGTTAATATGAATGAACTTCACTTCAAACCCAAAATAGTCGCTAAACTTTTAAAGAGGTTAAACATCAACAAAGCATCAGGAATGGGATCCAGGTCTAGACCTAGATCTTAAAAGGTATTTATGTGTTGTTGTGACACATATTCTAAACCCTATTACACAACACATTTTATTTAAAAAAAAAAAAAAAATTTGAAATATATCCCTCATAGTTTGATCGAATTTATTTACACGCCAATAATTATCTGTATTTCAAAGCTCAGCAACATCATAAACTGTTTTAGTTGCTCGTTATTACTTCACCTGAATAACTATTTTCACGTTTTTGTATTTGAATTTGTGTTTTAGATTTATTTTTTCATTTCCATTTTATTTACTAAATGATTTTAACAAACAATGATTTTTCACTAAAACTCATTACATTAAAAACAAATAAATAAATAAAAAAACTTCGATATGACAATTTAAACAAACAATTGAATTTTTTTATAATAAAAATTTACATTTTCTTCTATATAAATTTACACAATAATATTTTTTTGTTTTATTTTTAATTAATCACTAATCTTTTTGATTTAAATTTTAATTAAATACTAATCGATTTATTTAAATTTATATACTAATCTTTTTCCAAACAATTTGATCGCTTATATACATATATTACTAGTGTTCCTGTTTCCCTCTCCTTCGTAACCAGTTTTACTTTTTTACAAATTAAACAATCATTTATGCAAAACATGTGACGTAACTAAACAAAAAAAATGTTTAATTGCACAACAGTAGTACAAACAAATGTCCCTACGCTTATTACATTTGAAGAGAATAAATTAATAAATTATTAGCGAATTTCTTTGAATATGAATACTATTATTTTAGAGTAAAAATTGAAAATAGTCCGTCGTTACAGTTTTTAAGGGTGAAACAGGAATGTTACCTAGAAACTTCTTGGAGTGTACTAGTCCTTCTCTGCTTCTCCATAATTTAGTATTTTGTTCTTGTTTCCATGTTTGGATTGTGCTTTTGAGCGAAATCTAGGGCATTTCAAAGCATGGTTCCGGTTCAACAAACTTTTGATTGGCAACTTGCTTTGCAATCGTCGACAAGAGCATCTCCTTGTATTGCTGGGTGGCTGGGTAGATTTAGGTAGCACTCCCATGCTAGTTTTGAATCAAGGCGGGTAGATTTTAGTGGCAAGAGTACTGCGTGGCTGTCAGAGATAATGTATATTTCAATTTTGGATTTTTGAGATCAATTAAACTCAAGTAAGTAAGGAAGTAATTGGAATATTTTCAATTCAAAGGTATGGTTTTTTTGAAGTTTCTCAGACAAAAACTACAATTCACATTTTACGTGTTTCGGATCGGATATCCCATATAATGTATATTTCAATATTTTTTCAAAAATTGAAGCAGACGTTCGTCTTTTGTGTTAATGTTGCTGTTTCCCCACAGGGTGGATAATCGTTAGCATCATTGTTATTATTACAATACTTGATTAGTTTCCGTACCACTTCTGGTGGTGTCTCGTCCTCACACCTCCCCCCCCCTCCCCCCCAGATCTTTTGTTCTTTTACTGTGTGCCAACGGCTCCTGTATGAGCACAAAGATCGTTAGCATCCTGTTCAATTAACCGGTTCAGATTAACTAAGGCCATTTCTGACCTGTGCAGATTAATCTGGACGCCACTTAATTTAGGTACTAGAGATGTTTGTTTATATCATATAGGTGTGCTGTCTGAGTTAAAGTGAGCTGATAAATCAGGTATGATCCTAGAGTCAGAGATGGAATTTGTGCAGTCTGGTTTAGGATAAGCTGATAAAACAGGCATGATCCTATAGTAAGACATGGTGCACAGTTTTGTTGTTTGTTTATGTGATGCGTTTATTTAAAATAGGGAGGCACACTGATCAGCTAAAACAGGGCTCTGTGTTGGGGTAAGGCATTTATTAAACTATAGCGCGCCTGGTCTCCAGAGTTCCGTACTAATGATCAACCACTCCCTTGACCATGCTAAGCTATCAGCATACGTGTCTACCTTAGCTTTGGGTTTTGGACTTGATCTTGGCTTCGATTCTCACGTCCGATTCTAGGACCTGACCCTACCGTTGTAACTCCTAAGATCATTTTGTCTACTGAGCCCCATAAATAAATATAAATATTTCTTAAAGAAAAAAATAGAATAATAATATAACAATTATTAATATCAATCATTTCAATATTATCGAATAACATAACATAATCTGAAAAAATTAAAATGTTATTGAACTAAAAGAATTACATGCATAATGTTCTTAATTCTAAATATATCAACACTTAAATGATTTAAATATTTACTTATATATAGAATAATGTGTAATGGATAGTCTGGACTAATGTCAGAACGCAGTGTGTTACAGTCGCAGTTTCCTTAGTTGTTGTTCCTTATATTAATCTGTACCACTTGTAATAGATTCTCATCCCTTCGTCATCAATAGTCATATTTCATGTAGTTTCCTTAACCCATAGTTTCCTTATATTTCTTAAAATCTACTAAATCTGCAATAGCCGGACAAACGTATGGGAGAAAGAAAATTGCACTAATTACCTTGATTTATTTATTCATTAATATAACACAATATTGGTTAATTTGAATTAATTAATAATTTTCCTTAATCATCATCCGTATAACCACTAAAAATTAATCAGAATTTAATCTTGCAACGCACTAAAATTGACGCGCGTTATACTTCCATTCGATTGTTCTCGCCTTACTACTTGAGTTTGAACTTTTTTGTTTCAAAACACAAACCGTAATGAAATAACGAAATTCTCAAAACCTCATAACAGCTACGTGTATTTTGTTTCCAATCGTCAACATACAACGAATTACTATTTCTGCTTTGTTAAACATTTGATTTGTCTTTGTATGAGTGTTGTGCTTTAAACAATCCTTCCGTGATTGATCTGAACTTCACTGTATTGATATTGCAGAATGTAGTTATTAAATGTCTAAACATCATAACATTGATCGAATCTGTATTTGATTCATTTTGAATTCAATTATACGTGTTATGAATGTGTCGGAAATATTGGGGATCCCAACCTTATTTTCGTACAATATTATCAAACAGCAAACGGTTTTGTGTAACTATAAAAAGTTCCCAATAATTTGTAAATCTGATGTAAATTAATTATCTCCCATCTAAACACTGTATTCGAGTTATTGCGAGACTAAAAATTTGGCTATATAATGAGCCACTGTAGCCTTTTCATTCTCTTAGTTTATTACATTTTGTGTTTGGTGAGTGGAACATTTGTTATTCCATTCGACGCTATTAGTTCATTGGATCTTGTTGTTTATTTTGTTTGACGTCTACAACAAGTTTGGTGTTCGAACTGAATTTTGTTACATGGATGCTTGTTATTAACCATTTGCTGTTACTGGTTAATTTATTTTCTGGGATTAATTGTGTGAGAGGATCCGGAAGTTTGTACCAGCCAATACACCGAGGACAGAGTCAGGTCAGATCAATTATCGCATCACCATCGTAAAAGGGTATGAATTAATTTATTTCATTTTGTAATACCATCAAACAAATAAATGTTATGGTCGTAAAAATGGCGATCGATAATTAATACGATTCGGCCGTATATAGACCGGATAATTATATTGTGCAAACCATATTACAAATATAATTATAATGCAAAAGCAAAACAAATTACATATTAATCCGGCAATTGTTGAACGGAAGAATTATTGAAGTGAAATTAATTTTTTTTTGGTTAGCAGAACCCGCGATACGTAAAAGAAAAATGGCGAACTAAATGAATTGGTTTGATTTTTGCTTTCGGTCGTGGTGTTAATCATTGGACATGATACAACTTTCCCGTAAAATAATTTTTTTTTATGGAATATAAATATTAACGCTAAATAAAATTCCGGTGCATGCTAAGCTAATCAAGTGTAACTGGTATTAATTTCTCGAGTGATTTATATGTTGGTGACTGACGGTGTGATCCAAAATTATCGATCTCAAAAGATCTCGCTTCGTTCAACCTGTGATACTAATCTTAAGTGAAAACAAACAAATAGAACAAAAATCTCAAACTTAAATTAACCCAATAAACTGTGATATTATTACTAAGTTATAAATAGAAAAAAAAGGAAATCTCAAACTTAAATTAACCCAATAAACTGTGATATTATTACTAAGTTATAAATAAAAAAAAAAAAGAAATCTCAAACTTGAATTAACCAAGATCCATTGTGATACTAGCGTTATGTTACAAATAGAAAAAAATCTGAAAATTTCAATTAGACAAATAAGCTGTGCGTCGGTATAAATTAATTGAGTAATACAAACATCCGTGCCTGTTATATTGTTATCGTAGATAAATTTATAGAACTATTTTATAATAATTCAGTAATAATTAGACTAATTAGGAAAATTTGTACGAGATTCTTACTGTGTTTGTCCGTTAAAATATTACTTCATGTCAATCATTCCTTGTTGGAAAATAACAAACAAAAAAAAAAAAAATATAATAAATGTGTACGAACAGTAGCCTTTAAGCTGATTATATAGTTTGTCTGTTATAATAAAATCACCTAAATTGGAATATCGTTGTTTTTACACAGTTCTTTTTTTCAAATAAAATCAAACGGAAATTACGTTAATAAATCGCAACAAATATACTATGCTCATCAGTTTCATTTCTTGCAACGTAGTTCTGTGCAGTGTGGCTATGATCCGTTTCAATTGTGACAGCAAAAATTTTTTTTGGTATCTACAAATTGGCGCCTCGTAGTTTCAACGCATGCGCCCGTAGCTGCAATTGGTTCACCATTTATATATATATACAAGTTTTTTTATTGCATGGTGTTCTCCGCATAGTCCACCGTATTTACCATCCATTCATCGTTTATGTATACAAACTGTTATATTGCATCTTCAGCGTATGTGACGGTATTTACCAGTTTCTTCAACGTATTTGGACGTTTATTTAACTTTTCTACGTATCATTTGATTCAACAAAATTATACAAGTTCATATAACGTTTCTACGTATCATATTTGATTCAACAATATTTTACATCCATTACAACATTTTTGATTCAACCAAATTTTACAAATTCATACAACGTTTCTACTTATCATTTTTGTTTCAACAATATTTTACATCAATTACATCATTTTGGATCCAACAAAATTATACCAGTTGATATATCGTTCCTACTTACCATTTTTTTTTTGATTCAACAAAATTTTACAAATTTATATAACGATTCTACTCATCATATTTGATTCAACAATATTTTACATCAATTACATCATTTTTGATTCAACAAAATTTTACAAATTTATGTAACGTTTCTACTTGTCATTTTTGATTCAACAATATTTTACATCAATTACATCATTTTTGATCCAACAAAATTATACAAGTTGATATATCGTTCCTACTTACCATTTTTTTTTGATTCAACAAAATTTTACAAATTTATATAACGATTCTACTCATCATATTTGATTCAACAATATTTTACATCAATTACATCATTTTTGATCCAACAAAATTATACAAGTTGATATATCGTTCCTACTTACCATTTTTTTTTGGTTCAACAAAATTTTACAAATTTATATAACGATTCTACTCATCATATTTGATTCAACAATATTTTACATCAATTACATCATTTTTTATTCAACAAAATTCTACATCAATTACAATATTTTTTTGATTCAACAAAATTTTACAAATTTATATAACGTTTCTACTTGTCATTTTTGATTCAACAATATTTTACATCAATTACATCAGTTTTGATTCAACCAAATTTTACAAAATTTATATAACGTTTCTACCTTTCATTTTTGATTCAACGATAGTATACAAGCATATATAACGATTCTACTTATCATTTTTGATTCACCAAAACTTTACATCAATCACAATATTTTTTTGATTCAACAAAATTTTACAACTTCATATAACGTTTCTACGTATCATTTTTGATTCAACAAAATTATACAAGTTTATATAACGTTTCTACTTACCGTTCTGATTCAACAAAGTATTCAACGATTGCAAGTTTATTGAACGTTTCTACCTGACAGTTTGATACAACGTTCGTACGTGCAACGCCATTCAACAATTTTTATACCAAGTAATTTTGAGATATTTCAAACATGAACAACGGGCTGATGGAGGGCTGATGGAATCCGAATAGGAGGACGGGGTTTGATCATGGGGTGAGTAAATTTATCTTATTACTTTTGTCGTAATGATAAAGGGGTTTGAATGTGTGTGTGGGTGTGTGTGTGGGCGTATGTGAGTGAACGTGGGGGTTGGACGTGTTGATCGTGGGTCTTTCGCAAACGGGGTCGCCAGAGTCTCCATTTTCCACTTGTATTTCTTTCCATTTCTGAAAATTTTCGTAAATAGCGTACACTTCTGTATTTGTGCTGAAGTAGCAGGGTTTCTTTATCGTTCCCATGGACTGCAGCTAGCTTGGGGCAAGAAAATCAATCTCGCTAGGTACGCTTCCTGCTATGTCCTTCTCATTGGTTCGCCAATGAGAAAGCGCTTCATCACAAATTGGCGCCCAACGTGGGGCTACTCTAAGGGTCCCTACAGCAATGTAGGACTCTGGAGGAGTCCCTCCATATTTTCAAAAAACTTGGAAAAATTTTTTTTTTAAATTTTTTTCTTCAAATTTAATTTCTGTTTCCACCATACAATAGCTAGAGGCTCTGGCGACGGGAAGCAACTCCATGCTTCAAACGCGCAGGAGCAAAGGAAGTCTGAGATGCCCGCTCAGCTTTTATGCCGTGGTTGACTGGATCCACTCAGGTCATAGCACCTCGCCCGTATGTGTTGGTGGTGTGGATCGCAGTTGGCGGGTGTTGATGATCGAATGGTGGTCCAGAGGATTTATCCTCTGGCCATCCCGTCAGCACTTGTCAGCTGGGTGAAATCCCATCATCACATACCCCATCTTATTCCCTTCCCACCCTACCTTTTCCCATCCTTTTACATCCCCTCTTCTTCCCTTTTCCTTTCTGATTTCCCATCCCTTAACGTAGGTTATTTAAATTTTTCCTTGGTCCCAAACTAACAAAAAAAAAATTAATTAAAAACTATAAACAACAAAACATTTAATGAAAGACCGGCGATCACCACTTCCAACCCCAGGTGTGGTGAACTCCCTCATGATTGGTCCGTCTGTCCTTCGTCCGTCAATAAATAGATAAATAAATAAATAAAAGAATAAATATATGAAACAAATGGTCAGATTTAGAAATAGATGAATTAAGTAAATAAATTAATAAATAAGTGATAAATAAAACTGCTGGTATTACCAGATACTAATGCTGGGTTTTTCTTCTCTAAATTTTAGGTCTAGTAAAATCAAATATATAAGGAAAATTACCTATTTATGAACCAGAAAGAAACAAATAAATAATTTATATCCAGAACAACTGAAACTATATTAGCTTCAAGAAGCATCAAGTATTCAAACCATCAATATAGAAAGAAACGAAATAAATCATCAGGAGATCCGAGCACCATAATTAGCTCTAAGTATTTTAAATTATTTATAGGATTAAGTTTTTTTTCCCGCATGATAGTTTAAGTATATATACAACCATTTAAATTTTTATACTCAATTTATTTTGATAGAATTAACTTTTGTGTAAAATTCTCCTTGTCTAACCGGTAGGCTTGCCGCACTTTTTGATTGATTTTCGAGTTCCGGGAACTCCAGAGTCGCCCGAAATCGAGTCGGAAATTTTTGTTTATTCACTCGCCTACAATAGTAAAGTATATTAATTTTCTCGCATTTTGTTTCATGAATTTTGCTCCCCACTTACATCGTCAATAATAGTATAGCTTGCTTGTTTTTTTTTGTTGCACTTCATTTTCGCGTTTGTTTGATCACCAGATTAAACTGCTATCCGTTAAAACCAATAAACTTTCCTTAGCTTGACATCGTCTGTCCTGGGATCGTCGGATTTGCCCAGCCCCAATTGAGTCCGAAATTTGTATTTGCCAATCCACTTTTTGTCTCCATAGCCTTAGGATACCGATTTAATCTCCAATGTCCATTGTTTTCGTTTCGGTTATCTTTGTCCTGTTCATATATCAGCACCTTGGAAAATAATCGTAAATAGTAATAAATTAATATCAAGATAATAATCAATCTGATTTAATATAATTGTCGAATTGCAACGGAATATCGCACAGCTGTTTAAGGTTTGAATAACGGAATTTTCATACAATACTTTGGATACTGCTCTAATAGATTGGAAGTAAATATTGTAATAAAATCATTTTCTTTTGTTAATAATTAAATTGTTTATTCTGGCTTCAACGCTCGCAGCTATAGTGTAACAATTCCTCTTCCATATTCTTGTTTGGTTTTGATTAAGTGGTGTGCGGCTGTTTGGGTTGTTGAATATTCATTATGTCTGCTGCTGACAAGATCAACGTTCTGGACAGGTCCAGCTCGTGTGCTGTTTGTCAACACGAAATAGTGCCGGCCGACGTGAGACTCCTCACTCGGTGTAACCACCTCTTTCATGACATCTGCCTCAACGACTGGTTGTTGCAGAATAGCACATGCCCAATTTGTCGAGCCGCTTGTGAGCGTGCAGACTTACAGAGGTTACCCCGAGGGATGGATAAAACTAATGATACTGTGGTACCACCTCCACCGAGACCTGTGACTCGCTCTATTACCGCAGGTTGGCAACGTCGTCCTAGTATTGGAAATCAACACTCTTCCACTCCCTTGGCAAACCAACTCCCACGATCTAGACTCGCCGATGAAGTGCGAGTGAATATAGCTCAACGATCTCCCATATATGGTGCCGCTGCAGCGGAAAATCACGGTTTTCAGGAAGCGGTAAATGCACACATCGATCAGGAAATTTCGAGAATTAATCACTCAATGATGCAATCACGTGCTCCAGCACCTGAAGTGTTGTTTCCTCTAGCACCAATTGCAGTATCACCCACCACCCCGCGTCATCCATCGGTTCATTCAAATTATACGCCAGTAAATGCGTTTGTGCAAAATAATGTACCAGTACCACCAATGTTTGCTGAACCTCATCCTGCTCTTGCTCCAGCTAGAATACGAACACATCTCGATCAGCACTCTACCACAGTTAGAAATTGGAACGTAACGTTCTCAGGCAGACCCGATGGTCTGGATGTTGAAGCATTCATCTTCAGGATAGAGCGGCTGACAGAGATGTGTTTAAATAGCGATTTTTCTATTGTTACCCGTTGTCTGTACCTGCTGTTCACCGATCGAGCAGCTGATTGGTTCTGGAGATATTTTCGCCAGAACCGACAGCTTATTTGGACTGACTTATGTCATGCTCTGCGAATAGAATTTCAGGACCGGCAGACGGACGAAGAGATAAAGGAGCGGATGAGGGCCAGGAAACAGCGGCCCACTGAATTGTTTGACGAATTCTTACAATCAATTTATCGACTGGCGGATAAACTTCGAGTACCGATGTCGGACGCAGAGTTATTATCCTTGATACGCAACAATTTACGATTGGAAATTAGGAGGGAACTACTTTATGTCACCGTTTATGGTCTGGAACATCTGCGCCAGCTCTGCCGTGATCGCGAAAAATTATGGGCCGAGTCAATAATCAGACCGCGAGATTATATCAGTAGACCATCTAGACCGGTGTCAGAAGTAGACTTGGTTAGTGAATTCTCTTAAATTCAAATTAGCGAAATGCCAACTGAATCGCTACCAATTGCATCCAACGAACTCGCGGCAATACAGCCCGCCCCTAATAAGAGACGAATAACCAGTTCAACTATTTGTTGGAACTGTAAACGACCTGGTCACCGGTGGCACGATTGTCGTGAATCACAGCGTTTGTTTTGTTGGGGATGTGGGAAGGATGATGTGTTATGTCCTAATTGTGAAAATTGTCAGGGAAACCGAAGGGGGGGCCAGAATCCCAACACCTTTTCTCGCTCCCAGGACCTGTCTTAGATGCATCTGAGACCAAAATTAATTTGTCTCCTGATTCTTCAGATATTTCATCTACCAATCCCAATAACTTACTGGTACACGATACACTGTTGAGCCGAGCGTCAACCTCCACTTTTATAGAACACCCGTTGAATACTGCTTCTGATACACTGGTATCCACTCATGATACTGATATGAAATTATTGAAACGAACACCCGATCATACTGAACCACCTCCATTATGGACCAAAATCAAATCGTTCCAACAACGATTGAACGAATACCTGAAAATACGCTCAAACATATTTGTCGATTCATTATCATCTTTGAAACTTCCATCGCGCTCTGCGCTCCGTTCTCGTATTTATTGGCAACAACGTCATTTGTTTAAAACTAAAACCATTTCCTCTATTGTGAAATTGGCCAACGATGTGAGATCTTATGCCACAGTGTCAATATTGGGTAAACAACATACTGGACTGTTGGATAGTGGAGCGTCTTTGACTGTAATTGGTGGTGATTTCGCTAAAGAAATCGTACAGACTCCGGACCTTCTGACTTATTCGTCTGCAGTAGTTCGTACTGCCGATGGCCAAAGACAGAAGATCCTGGGGTTTGTAAAAACAAAGATTTCATTTATGAACCAAGTCAGAACCCTGGACGTCTTCATTATCCCGTCTTTGACTCAAAATCTATATCTAGGTATAGATTTCTTTAACGCTTTTGGTTTGTTTAACCCGATATTTAACTTACCTACATTTTCGACTACGGAGTCAGGAATTTCAGAATTGTCTATGGACAATCAAGCACGTCTACAAAACACTATTCAGCTTCTACCATCATTTTCAAAAATGGGTCTGGGTCGAACACATTTGATGGAACACGTTATTGATGTGGGGACTGCAGCTCCCATCAAGCAACGACACTATCCAATTTCGCCCGCCATTGAGAAACTGATGGGAGAAGAACTGGATAGGATGTTATCGCTGGGTATTATAGAGGTTTCAAACAGTCCATGGTCAAGTCCTGTGGTTTTAATTCGCAAACCTGGAAGAATCGTCTTTGTTTGGATAGTAGAAAGGTCAATACAGTTACTAAAAAGGATGCTTACCCCCTTCCACAGATAGATGGAATCTTGAGTCGTCTGCCACAGAGTAATTTCATTTCCAGTTTGGATCTGAAAGACGCTTTCTGGCAGATACCTCTAGAAAAACACTCCCGAGAGAAAACTGCTTTTACGGTCCCAGGGCGGCCATTGTATCAGTTCGTAAGAATGCCTTTCGGCCTGTGCAATGCGCCGCAAACAATGACCAAATTGATGGACCAAGTAATTCCTCCACATCTCAAGTCGTGCGTCTTCGTATACTTGGATGATCTTCTAATAGTTACAGATACCTTCGAGGCCCATCTGAAACTGTTAGAAGATATCTCCCAGTGTCTTAGACGTGCGAACTTGACGATAAACGTGGAAAAAAGTAAGTTTCTCTTAGCGGAGGTAAAATATTTGGGATATGTGGTGGGAGGTGGTACGTTAAAAATTGATCCTGATAAAACTCAGGCTATATCAGAATTTCCTACACCTCGAACACCCAAACAGATTCGACGCTTCTTGGGTATGGCGGGTTATTATCGCCGTTTTGTATCCGATTTCTCTGCTATGTCCTCTCCAATATCAGATTTGTTGAAGAAAAATTCTAATAAATTCATATGGACACCAGAAGCTGAAATAGCATTTATAAATCTCAAAAATGCTCTCATATCAGCACCAGTCCTCATAAACCCCGACTATACTAAACCTTTTACTCTCCAGTGCGACGCTAGTAATGACGGTATAGGCTGTGTATTACTGCAGTGTGACATGGACGGTATGGAACATCCCATAGCGTACATGTCCAAGAAACTAAATTCTGCGCAACGCAATTACTCAACTAGTGAGAAAGAGTGTCTAGCCGCCGTACTGGGAGTAAAGAAATTTAGAGCGTATGTCGAGGGCCAGGCCTTTAAGATCATAACTGACCATGCTTCATTAAAATGGTTAATGCAACAAAAAGACCTTTCTGGTCGATTGGCTCGTTGGAGCTTGAAATTGCAGGGTTATGTCTTTGTTATTGAGTACCGAAAAGGAAATTTAAACATAGTTCCAGACACTCTATCAAGACGTGACTCTGTTGACGTCATTTCTGAACTATGTCCAGTGCCTGAATTAGATCTTAATTCCCCTTTCTTCAACACTTCTCGATATTTGGAGTTGGTAAATCTGGTTACCGAAGCAGACGGTACATTGCCTGATCTGAAAGTAATTTCTGGTCGGGTTTATAAACGATTGGCTTGTCTAGATCTTGATATTCCTTCAGAGGGTGAGGTTTGGAAATTGTGGTTACCTGAGGAATACACTGACGAGTGTATTGCAAGGGCCCACCATCCTCCTACCTCATCTCATGGAGGTCTAGCAAAAACCTTGTTTAATATTCGTAAATTTTACTATTGGCCTCGCATGTATACCCAGGTTAAATCCTACATAGGAAATTGTAAGACCTGCAAAGAAATTAAAGCAACTAATGTTCCACTTCGTGCTCCCATGGTGTCTCAGATGAAAACAGAACGAATCGGTCAGCGATTATATATCGATATTCTTGGCCCTTATCCTCGTTCAAAGGCCGGGAATATCGCTATCCTTGTAGTATTAGATCATGTTACGAAATATCCCTTTTTGTTTCCTTTACGGAAACTAACTGCTGAACCAATTTGTCATCTATTGGCTACCAATGTCTTTCACGTATTTGGTTGTCCCGAAGTTATTGTGTCCGATAATGGGACGCAGTTTAAGTCTAAACTATTTGAAGATTTCTTGGCGAAGCACGGAGTGAAACATACCTTACTAGCGTTGTATTCACCTCAAGCTAACGCTTCTGAACGGGTAAATAGAAGTGTCTTATCTGGTATTAGAGCCTATTTAAAGGAGGAGCATTCTAAATGGGATCTGCACTTGAGCGAGATCGCTTGTGCACTACGTTGTTCCCTACATCAAACACTTAAATGTTCCCCATATTACGCAATGTTTGGAATACCTATGGTGACTCATGGTTCGTCATATGAACTGCTGAGACGATTGAATAGTCTTCATGATCCAGGTGAAACGATTCTGCGACCTGATTATCTTAATAAGATTCGCATTCGAATTCTTGATTTAACTGCCGAAGCATTTGTCAAAAGTGCTGAAAGATACAATTTACGAGCTCGAGTTACTTTGTTTAAACCAGGTGATACGGTGTTCCGAAGGAACTTTATCTTGAGTGACGCCGGTAAGAAATTATCTGCTAAACTTGCACAGAAGTTTATTGAGACCAGAGTAATAAGGTTGGTAGGTGGTTCCGCCTACGAACTAGAGGACCTGGTTTCTAAACGTAGAGGTGTTTATCACTCCAAGGACATTCGCGCCTAACATCGGTAATAATTTTTTTTTGTTGTCAGTATGATAGTAACTTTCGCTTTTGTTTCACCGCCATTGTAAGTCAAGATTATCGACAACCATAAAGTATGAGGGTAGTTTCGTCTTGAATTCACAGTTCAGTGAGTGTGTATCAACGTCGGTGTTCGGGTCTTGTTTCAAAATTTTTTTTTGTGTTGACTATTTGCCAGCGAAACTTCCGGGATCGAATGTATTGAATTTGGTTCAATCAGTGACTTTGAAACTATGTGAATAGTTTTCTTCTTTGCAGCCTTCAGAGTCACTTGGACGGAAGCGTACAACAGTGTAGCCCGGCTAGCAGTTGGAGAGCATGAGACTCGTGTTAGTTCAGGTGTGGGTTGCGAGCCTGCATAACGTACAAACGGAATTGTGTCGGATATTTCATCAAAGGAGTCGGCCCAATGATATTAATTTTTTTTGGTGACTTTAGAATCTCGGGAACCCCCAGATCTGCCCGCAATTGGGTCTGGAAGATGTCAGTTATCCATCGTTTGCAATAGAGTAGAATACTGATTTTATTGATACCCCTCCCAAAAGTTTTTTTTGTATAATCATAGATACTTTATTACTTGGTTTCTGCTAAGACTGAGTTTGTAATACTGATCGCATTGATTGCTAATCTGTGGTACGTCGAGGTGCTTCACCATGCTAATATGTATATACAAGGTCTATTGGCGACCAGCCTATGCCTTTTTCAACTTCTTTTTGGTCGTAAGTGTTCGTCCAAAAAGCACTTGTTCTGTAATGGATAGTCTGGACTAATGTCAGAACGCAGTGTGTTACAGTCGCAGTTTCCTTAGTTGTTGTTCCTTATATTAATCTGTACCACTTGTAATAGATTCTCATCCCTTCGTCATCAATAGTCATATTTCATGTAGTTTCCTTAACCCATAGTTTCCTTATATTTCTTAAAATCTACTAAATCTGCAATAGCCGGACAAACGTATGGGAGAAAGAAAATTGCACTAATTACCTTGATTTATTTATTCATTAATATAACACAATATTGGTTAATTTGAATTAATTAATAATTTTCCTTAATCATCATCCGTATAACCACTAAAAATTAATCAGAATTTAATCTTGCAACGCACTAAAATTGACGCGCGTTATACTTCCATTCGATTGTTCTCGCCTTACTACTTGAGTTTGAACTTTTTTGTTTCAAAACACAAACCGTAATGAAATAACGAAATTCTCAAAACCTCATAACAGCTACGTGTATTTTGTTTCCAATCGTCAACATACAACGAATTACTATTTCTGCTTTGTTAAACATTTGATTTGTCTTTGTATGAGTGTTTTGCTTTAAACAATCCTTCCGTGATTGATCTGAACTTCACTGTATTGATATTGCAGAATGTAGTTATTAAATGTCTAAACATCATAACATTGATCGAATCTGTATTTGATTCATTTTGAATTCAATTATACGTGTTATGAATGTGTCGGAAATATTGGGGATCCCAACCTTATTTTCGTACAATATTATCAAACAGCAAACGGTTTTGTGTAACTATAAAAAGTTCCCAATAATTTGTAAATCTGATGTAAATTAATTATCTCCCATCTAAACACTGTATTCGAGTTATTGCGAGACTAAAAATTTGGCTATATAATGAGCCACTGTAGCCTTTTCATTCTCTTAGTTTATTACATTTTGTGTTTGGTGAGTGGAACATTTGTTATTCCATTCGACGCTATTAGTTCATTGGATCTTGTTGTTTATTTTGTTTGACGTCTACAACAAGTTTGGTGTTCGAACTGAATTTTGTTACATGGATGCTTGTTATTAACCATTTGCTGTTACTGGTTAATTTATTTTCTGGGATTAATTGTGTGAGAGGATCCGGAAGTTTGTACCAGCCAATACACCGAGGACAGAGTCAGGTCAGATCAATTATCGCATCACCATCGTAAAAGGGTATGAATTAATTTATTTCATTTTGTAATACCATCAAACAAATAAATGTTATGGTCGTAAAAATGGCGATCGATAATTAATACGATTCGGCCGTATATAGACCGGATAATTATATTGTGCAAACCATATTACAAATATAATTATAATGCAAAAGCAAAACAAATTACATATTAATCCGGCAATTGTTGAACGGAAGAATTATTGAAGTGAAATTAATTTTTTTTTGGTTAGCAGAACCCGCGATACGTAAAAGAAAAATGGCGAACTAAATGAATTGGTTTGATTTTTGCTTTCGGTCGTGGTGTTAATCATTGGACATGATACAACTTTCCCGTAAAATAATTTTTTTTTATGGAATATAAATATTAACGCTAAATAAAATTCCGGTGCATGCTAAGCTAATCAAGTGTAACTGGTATTAATTTCTCGAGTGATTTATATGTTGGTGACTGACGGTGTGATCCAAAATTATCGATCTCAAAAGATCTCGCTTCGTTCAACTTGTGATACTAATCTTAAGTGAAAACAAACAAATAGAACAAAAATCTCAAACTTAAATTAACCCAATAAACTGTGATATTATTACTAAGTTATAAATAGAAAAAAAAGGAAATCTCAAACTTAAATTAACCCAATAAACTGTGATATTATTACTAAGTTATAAATAAAAAAAAAAAAGAAATCTCAAACTTGAATTAACCAAGATCCATTGTGATACTAGCGTTATGTTACAAATAGAAAAAAATCTGAAAATTTCAATTAGACAAATAAGCTGTGCGTCGGTATAAATTAATTGAGTAATACAAACATCCGTGCCTGTTATATTGTTATCGTAGATAAATTTATAGAACTATTTTATAATAATTCAGTAATAATTAGACTAATTAGGAAAATTTGTACGAGATTCTTACTGTGTTTGTCCGTTAAAATATTACTTCATGTCAATCATTCCTTGTTGGAAAATAACAAACAAAAAAAAAAAATATAATAAATGTGTACGAACAGTAGCCTTTAAGCTGATTATATAGTTTGTCTGTTATAATAAAATCACCTAAATTGGAATATCGTTGTTTTTACACAGTTCTTTTTTTCAAATAAAATCAAACGGAAATTACGTTAATAAATCGCAACAAATATACTATGCTCATCAGTTTCATTTCTTGCAACGTAGTTCTGTGCAGTGTGGCTATGATCCGTTTCAATTGTGACAGCAAAAATTTTTTTTGGTATCTACAAATTGGCGCCTCGTAGTTTCAACGCATGCGCCCGTAGCTGCAATTGGTTCACCATTTATATATATATACAAGTTTTTTTATTGCATGGTGTTCTCCGCATAGTCCACCGTATTTACCATCCATTCATCGTTTATGTATACAAACTGTTATATTGCATCTTCAGCGTATGTGACGGTATTTACCAGTTTCTTCAACGTATTTGGACGTTTATTTAACTTTTCTACGTATCATTTGATTCAACAAAATTATACAAGTTCATATAACGTTTCTACGTATCATATTTGATTCAACAATATTTTACATCCATTACAACATTTTTGATTCAACCAAATTTTACAAATTCATACAACGTTTCTACTTATCATTTTTGTTTCAACAATATTTTACATCAATTACATCATTTTGGATCCAACAAAATTATACCAGTTGATATATCGTTCCTACTTACCATTTTTTTTTTGATTCAACAAAATTTTACAAATTTATATAACGATTCTACTCATCATATTTGATTCAACAATATTTTACATCAATTACATCATTTTTGATTCAACAAAATTTTACAAATTTATGTAACGTTTCTACTTGTCATTTTTGATTCAACAATATTTTACATCAATTACATCATTTTTGATCCAACAAAATTATACAAGTTGATATATCGTTCCTACTTACCATTTTTTTTTGATTCAACAAAATTTTACAAATTTATATAACGATTCTACTCATCATATTTGATTCAACAATATTTTACATCAATTACATCATTTTTGATCCAACAAAATTATACAAGTTGATATATCGTTCCTACTTACCATTTTTTTTTGGTTCAACAAAATTTTACAAATTTATATAACGATTCTACTCATCATATTTGATTCAACAATATTTTACATCAATTACATCATTTTTTATTCAACAAAATTCTACATCAATTACAATATTTTTTTGATTCAACAAAATTTTACAAATTTATATAACGTTTCTACTTGTCATTTTTGATTCAACAATATTTTACATCAATTACATCAGTTTTGATTCAACCAAATTTTACAAAATTTATATAACGTTTCTACCTTTCATTTTTGATTCAACGATAGTATACAAGCATATATAACGATTCTACTTATCATTTTTGATTCACCAAAACTTTACATCAATCACAATATTTTTTTGATTCAACAAAATTTTACAACTTCATATAACGTTTCTACGTATCATTTTTGATTCAACAAAATTATACAAGTTTATATAACGTTTCTACTTACCGTTCTGATTCAACAAAGTATTCAACGATTGCAAGTTTATTGAACGTTTCTACCTGACAGTTTGATACAACGTTCGTACGTGCAACGCCATTCAACAATTTTTATACCAAGTAATTTTGAGATATTTCAAACATGAACAACGGGCTGATGGAGGGCTGATGGAATCCGAATAGGAGGACGGGGTTTGATCATGGGGTGAGTAAATTTATCTTATTACTTTTGTCGTAATGATAAAGGGGTTTGAATGTGTGTGTGGGTGTGTGTGTGGGCGTATGTGAGTGAACGTGGGGGTTGGACGTGTTGATCGTGGGTCTTTCGCAAACGGGGTCGCCAGAGTCTCCATTTTCCACTTGTATTTCTTTCCATTTCTGAAAATTTTCGTAAATAGCGTACACTTCTGTATTTGTGCTGAAGTAGCAGGGTTTCTTTATCGTTCCCATGGACTGCAGCTAGCTTGGGGCAAGAAAATCAATCTCGCTAGGTACGCTTCCTGCTATGTCCTTCTCATTGGTTCGCCAATGAGAAAGCGCTTCATTACAAATGATTTAAATATTTACTTATATATTTTCTTAATTATTTTTAAAAAAATTTGGAATAATTTAAATATTAATAATAAACTTTATTTAAATTAAATGGTTGACTTATAAATTAACTAAAAACTCTGGTCCGTTTCTTAGTTTTGGTAAACCCACCCACCACAGATTACAAAACCATTAATTCGATGTTTTGCATTCGAACATCAAAAATTGTTTTATATTATTACTAGAACGATTATTAATATATAATGTTTTTTATATGTAAACTCAAGTGATATTCTTTGTGCTTTTACGTTTTGTAAATAGAATTTGAATTGAAATTGTTTTAAAGCTATCGGTAAAGTTTAACATTTTAAATCAAAAAATATGAAGTGGCTGAAATCTCAAGCTCTGAGATATCAAGACTTCGATCTGGGTTAAGGATTTTGATATAGTTTTCGGCAAAAAACTTTTATGAGGACATGGATTTTATTTTGGGCAGCCGTGAATATCAAAGATAACTCTTTGTTAAAGTATAAGCATTTTTTTATCTCTGTTTAGAAATTTATTACAAAACTAACACAAAACATCAATACGTTGCCGGAAAATTAGAACAGATCGTAAATTAACATAAATTAGTGAAAAGATGCTACACTCAGCAAACTACTCAAAAACCTCTTCATTTAGCGTTTCGAGAAAATATTACAAAATCACAAATTCATATTTCTTTCAAAATTCCAAAAATATTGTAAAAATTAAATGAAATTCAAACTTTTTTCAAAATTCTAAAAATATTCCAAAAATTATTACAAAATCAAAGGTTAAAATTTTTTCAAAAATTCTAAAAATATTGCAAAAATTATAACAAAATTAAAAATTGAAACTTTTTTCAAAATCCCAAAAATGTTCCAAAAATTAGAATAAAATCAAAGATCTAAACTTTTTCTAAATTTCAATATATTCAAAAAATTCTTAAAAATTCAAAATTTTTCTAAAATTCTAAAAATATTGCAAAATTATTAGAAAATCATAAATACAAACTTTTTTCAAAATTCCAAAAATATTTCAAAAATTATAACATATTCAAAAATTTCCATGTTCAATTTCTTTTCAATTACATATACGTCATAAAAACAGCTACATTTTTTTCCAAAAAATGGCTAAAAAAATAAACGAAATTGTTTTTTGACACACTTGACATTATGTTTTTGACAAACTTATAATGCCATAATTCTCAATAATAATAATAAAATTTCATTTCAAATAAATAATAGACTAAGAGCCCGCGACGGCCAGACCTTCGTTATTTTATAAAAGCTGAAAGTTTCTCTGCGCATACCCTCTACTCAGGTAGGAACAATTAGCGACACATGAAGTTTGGATCATGGTGGCTTTGGCAGGGAGCAGGTAACAAAGGGGCCTCCAAAGTTTCATAAAAGTACAAAAGGTAATTTTTTTATATATTCTTCGGGATAGTATTAGAAGTCACGTCACCCATTGCCAGACACTTACTATCGTGGAAACCACCTGCCAGACACCCTTAAACTTTAACAAATTGATAAAGTTTAAGGGTGTCTGGCAGGGGGTTGCCACGATAGTAAGTGTCTGGCAATGGGTGACGTGACTTCTAATACTATCCCGAAGAATATATAAAAAAATTACCTTTTATACTTTCACGAAACTTTGGAGGCCCCTTTGTTACCTGCTCCCTGCCAAAGCCACCATGATCCAAACTTCATATGTCGCTTATCGTTCATACCTGAGTAGAGGGTATGCGCAGAGAAACTTTCAGCTTTTATAAAATAACGAAGGTCTGGCCGTCACGGGCTCCTAGTCTATAATTGATTTTATTATTTTCAAAAAAAATTGGGTAAAAAAAAAAATAAAAATCTTTCTTTTGACAAACTTGACAACATTTTTTTGACATACTTATAATGCCATAATCTAGATTTTGGTCTCACATACCAATCCCGACCATCAAGATTTCTCCAAATTCAATGTTTCTTCTCGTAATCACTTAAAATGAACGTTTTTTAAGCAAAAAATATGCAAATTTCCTAGTTTTGACACACTTGACGATTTTTTTGACACACTTCCGGTACAGCTATCAAACACATCGTCCTTTCAGCTCTTCCCATTGAGTAAACCTATTTTTAGAAAATTTTTGAAATCCGTCCAGCGGTTTTCTAGATTTCGTCGGTTGTGACGGAGGACGGCCGGACGGACGGCCGACAGACAGACATACATTTTTTTTTTGCTTTTTTAGAATCAGTAGGTCCTAAAACGTCGAGAAATGCCAAAAAAAGTGGGGGAAGAATTTCACTTTGAGCTCATGAATGTAATACTTAGGTCTTTCAGACCGAAGTAATAGTGAAAGAAACATTTACCGATTGAATAAATAAATAAATACCTACAATATGTCCAAAAAATAACACTAAATCAAAACAAAGCATTCAAACGGGAATAAAATGCGCTAAATGTGATGATCTAATATCTCAACATGAAAAAAAAGTTGAATGTGACGGATGTTTTAGTTGTTTCCACATTGAATGTGTGCGTATTACACGCTTAAAATATAAAACATTGCTTAATGATGATTGGTATTGTACCAAGCAATGCAAAAACGATTCCGAGTTATCAACTGTCTTAGGTAATGACAAGGATCTTGAATGTATTTACGATACATATAAGCAGTGGTGATATTCGAAGTATTTAACAACCGGTACGGTTGTAAAAAAGGTAATTATACAGAAGCGCTACGATATTTCTTATTGCCTTGAAAATCGATTATGTTTTTCTTCTGGTCATATTGAAGAAGAATATAGATAAATACCGGGCGCGGAAAGCATTATTTAGCTATTATGTCTCTAGGGATAGGATAACTTCGGTGATCAGACGAGAACCGGTGATTTCAACATGGTATGGTCGTTAACATATATTTGATAATTATTTTTATGTTATAACTGATAAGTACAACTTTTTTCTATATGAGTTGATGTCTTCATACAAATTTAAAAATAATGATAGATCTCAATATAGAAGATCATGATTTCTTTCTATATGAGTAGATATTTGTTCGCGTTCACGTGTCAATAAGAAAAAGACCCGTCTTGAAAAAAAGTTAACAACAAGCAGTGTTCCCAAGCGGTCACCCATCTAAGTACTAATCACGCCTAATGTTGGTTAACTTCGGTGATCAGACGAGAACCGGTGATTTCAACATGGTATGGTCGTTAACATATATTTGATAATTATTTTTATATTATAACTGATAACTACAACTTTTTTCTATATGAGTTGATGTCTTCATACAAATTTAAAAATAATAATAGATCTCAATATAGAAGATAATGATTTCTTTCTATATGAGTAGATATTTTCATCACAAACAAAAATATCGCACCATCTCCTAAGTCGTACCACCTAATTATTTATCCTCTTGAACATCTCTTATTTATCCTCCTGAACATTATAATACTTATAATACTTATAATAATGAA
>OY856186.1:231425891-231465891 GCA_963693315.1 Diogma glabrata | reverse complement strand
TCGCTTAATATTAAGTACCAGATTTAGAGTAAGTAGATCCCAGTTGGTAGCCTCTGTCTTGAACCTATTGGTATTTGACTTATCACGAGAGACGCAGGCAGAACGGTTCTGAGAATCAATTATCTCAAAAGAGATAGCACGATGATCACTGGAAGTCCAGCCCTCATGAACTTTCCAGTGTTTAATACGCCTTATCATACTTTGCGACACTAGGGTGACGTCTACTGACGATTCGCCGTTGTGTGCATATGTGCTTAGATTCCCAGACTCGTTCGCCACAAACAGATTCCATCGCGAGATGAAGTCTTCAAGCTTGTGACCTCTGCTGTCAGTGATACGATCGAACCACAATTTGGATCTAGCGTTAAAATCACCGACAATGACAACTGGACCTAGTATATAGCTAAGGATCTTATCTAGCTTATTTTAATGCACCTCGATGGGTTCCCGAAACTGACAGTAGACATTTACTAGGTGAAACGCTCCACCAGGGTATCTAACCTCTACACAAATACAGTGAGAATCCGTTAGTTGTGAGAGAGTTATAGCTCTTATACTGGTGTTGTGGAAACTTATGTGGGCAGGTATACAACTTTCCCCATTATTCGCGCTGGAGGCATAGTGCGTGTTGACTCCCAGACCAGTCACGACTCCGTTCACTCCGTAGACTTCCTGTGCACACAGGATGTCCACGTTGTGAGTAGAGACGCATTCACGCATCTCATGCACTGCCAGCACTGAATGTTGCAAATTAACTTGTGCAAATTTCAGACCCATGCCCGACCTCAACGCTGTACTGGTGTGTCTATCCATAGAGGTTTCTATGTTTCATGCGCTCCAATTCATGATTATAGCTGTGGCAGGTGCTACCTCCTACCTTGTGAGTATGTGGTTTGCCATTTGTTTTACAGGGTGCACATTCCGCCGGAGATGCTTTGTTCGAGCATTCCGCTTCTTTGTGACCTGTTTTTGAACAATGGCCACATGTCACATCAGCTTTTGTGCAAGATTTGAACATATGTCCAAAGCACTGACACTTATAACAGCGAAGAGGCCTGACATATTCCTGAACTACACAAGATGCCCACTCCACGTAAACTCTTTTTTTGTTAAGAAGTTTATTTTTGTTTTCCGCGTTTATCTCCACCACCCAGTTAATGTCCACTCCAGTTCTCGCACCGATCTTAAAGACAGGTTTGATCACCGTTGTTTCGCCATCGAGACCATTTTGCCTTATGATAGCAGATACTACTTCCGCTTCCGTTAGGCCAGCTCTGACCCCCTTTATTATGAGTCGTGGCAACGGTTTCTTGGGCTGATTTATCACGAAACCGGCATTTTTCAACGACTCGTTATTGGTAATAGCATTGAGATCAGAACTAAGATCAGTTATCAACAGAATGCCATTGTCCCTCGTGGTTTTCATCGCTTTTACTCTCAGACCACCGTCACACGGGTTGACGTGGGCCGAGAGACCAGCTTTGATGTCATCGCACCCCTTGCCAGGGAGGTGGATTACCAATGCCTGTGTTCTAGCTTTCCTCTTAGCGTTTTGGCTTTTGCCACGCTTCCTCTTCCTCTTCCCTTTCTTCCTCTTGCCACCAACTACGGTCCACTCCTCATCTAGTACAGCTGCCTCATTGGCTTGCTCAGCTACACTTGTGGTGGAATCCGTCACGTTTTCACCAGTGTTATTTTGTTGCTGCTGTGGGACTACAGCAGTCTGTGACTGTTGGATATCCTGTGTCTGCGCAGCCTCGGCATACGATTTTTTCTGTTTTTGCGTTTTCTTATTCTGAATTTTTGTCCTGATCGGAGTACCTTCATCGTTGTTTTTGCTAGTTTTGGGTATAATTTTTTGTATCGTTATTTTAGGTTTCATATGTTTGGTTAATAAATCATCGACTCCTTTCAGAATTTCATTCTTGTCATTTTTGTTGTCCTGTTTAGCCTCAAGAGCAGAAACATGGATCAACATCTTCGTATAAGCAAGTTGTGTTGCGTTAACCACTCGGATCATGTTATTTAGGTTCTCCTTATGAGGACCTTTCGTCATAGTGGTTAACCCGACTAGTTCAAGCATTATGTCAGCCAGACCTTGCTGAACTGAGTCAACAACACAATCATCTTTACTACTATTGAGGATTACCTCATCGTCAACATTTTCCTCACTTCTTGTAGATTTTACACGCTTTAAAATTATTTCCTCCGCCATTTCAAATTCCGGCTCCTCATTCCTATGCCTCTTCCCGCATATATCTTTTTCTATATACAAACTCTTGTTTATGACAGCTTTCGCTTAGAGCTTAGGACCGACTAACTCGTGATCAAACACTGTTCACACGAAACCCTTCTCCACATCAGTCCTCCAAGATCTCATTCGATTATTTGCTACTACCACCAAGATCTGTGCCAATGATGGCTTCATGCAGGCTCACGCCAAACACTTCGACGCACATCATTGTACCCTCCTACTCACTACAGCTTAATTTTCGATATAATTAAATATTAAAAAGAATGCTTTAGCGGTTATGTATAGGCATATGAATTGAGTGCCATCCATTTTAAGGGCTAGTTGCTTCGGCAGGTGAGTTGTTACACACTCCTTAGCGGATTACAACTTCCATGTCCACCGTCCTGCTGTCTTAAGCAAGCAACACCTTTCATGGTATCTGTATGAGTCATTAATTTTGGCGCCGTAACATAACGTATGGTTCATCCCACAGCGCCAGTTCTGCTTACCAAAAGTGGCCCACTGGGCACAATATATCATTTTTCCAAAGACCTCATTGACTTCAATCAAGAAAGTCGAGGATCTTACCCATTTAAAGTTTGAGAATAGGTTGAGGTCGTTTCGGCCCCAATTCCTCTAATCATTCGCTTTACCAGATAAGACTATTTCTCCAAATATGTATATGCACCAGCAATCCTGAGGGAAACTTCGGATTGAACCAGCTACTAGATGGTTCGATTGGTCTTTCGCCCCTATACCCAATTCTGACAATCGATTTGCACGTCAGAACTGCTACGATCCTCCATCAGGGTTTCCCCTGACTTCGACCTGATCAGGTATAGTTCACCATCTTTCGGGTCACAGTATGTATGCCCATGGTACGCTTTTACTCATAAATATTTAAAAAACAAATATGAGTTGATAAAAACGCCCAAGGACTGAGGTGCTATTTAAAAAAATAACACGTAGTCCCAAATATTAGTTACGTTAATTTAGTCTGTAGGTTTTAATACCCAATGACTTGCATACATACTAGACTTCTTGGTCCGTGTTTCAAGACGGGTCCCAAAGGTATCTCAAATCTTTATCATTGCTTGATCGGAACATATACTTTTACTGCATTTATAAAATAAATCGTGGCGTACTACGCTTCACATAAAGTGATAGCATGTTCTATTAAATATATCAGCATATTGTCAGGATATATAACAGATCAATCACAAAGTTTTACAAGAAAACAAGAATTGAGCTTCTGTTTAAACCATAGACAAATAACTATTTATATAAATATAAATAATATATAACTAACATATCGCAACGTCTTACATGAAAAAAAGTGCATGGTATCAATAATTAAATATTATTTAATATTTGATTCCAGTGAATTTCTTCATTCAGTTATTTGAGTTCATTGGGCTTAACCCCTTAACGGTTTCACGTACTTTTTAACTCTCTATTCAGAGTGCTTTTCAACTTTCCCTCACGGTACTTGTTCGCTATCGGTCTCATGGTTATATTTAGTTTTAGATGGAGTTTACCACCCACTTAGTGCTGCACTATCAAGCAACACGACTCTAAGGAGATATCTTCTTATACACAATAATAGTCGCTACGGGCCTGGCACCCTCTATGGGTAAATAGCCCCATTCAAGATGGACTTGGACGTAAAATTGAATGTATAAGATAAAAGATACTCCAGCACATTGAATGACCAATTTATCCATTATAGATAAAAGGACTTAATGCTGAACTTTTCCTGTTTCGCTCGCCGCTACTCAAGGAATCTTAGTTAATTTCTTTTCCTCTCCTAATTAATATGCTTAAATTCAGGAGGTAATCACACATGAATTGAGGTCGCAATAAAATTTTTAATGTTATTATATAATATCATTACAAAACGAAATAGTTCACATTCTCAATATTTAAAATAAAATAATGACTGATGTTGAACAAAAAGCACATTTTATAATATATATAATAAACATTTTATTATAAATAATATAAATACATCATTGTACATCATATTATTATTATTCCTGAATTATAGTATTATAACCATAAAACAGCATTAGTTAATTAAAACAGTTTATTTAGCTTATATAAACGACCCTCAACCATATGTGGTCCGTGGTCCAGCAGCATATATATGTTATATATTTATACTTGAGCATGGACCGCAATATGCGTTCAAAATGTTGATGTTCATGTGTCCTGCAGTTCACATAACTTCACGCAGTTTGCTGCGTTCTTCATCGACCCATGAGCCTAGTGATCCCCCGTTAAGAGTTATTCATTATTATTTTCATATAGCTATAAATTTTATTCAATTTTATATTGAAAATAGCACGAATTTACTTATTCAGCAATGCTGAGCGCATTTTCAATGGTAATTTTCATTTTTGGATTATTAAATCAATAATGATCCTTCCGCAGGTTCACCTACGGAAACCTTGTTACGACTTTTACTTCCTCTAAATAAACAAGTTCGGTCAACTTTGGTGAAACTACCACAACACAGTTATATGTCACGGCGATCACCTCTGAGGACCTCACTAACATATTCAATCGGTAGTAGCGACGGGCGGTGTGTACAAAGGGCAGGGACGTAATCAATGCGAGCTTATGACCCGCACTTACTGGGAATTCCAGGTTTAGGTGAACAGTTTCAGTCCACAATCCCAACCACGAAGGTGGTTCAGCGGTTTACCCAGTCTTTTAAGACCAGGAAGACACGTTGATACCTTCATTGTAGCGCGCGTGCAGCCCAGGACATCTAAGGGCATTACTGACCTGTTATCGCTCAATCTCATTATTGCTAGACGCAATTTGTCCATTTAAGAAGCAAGTGTCCTGTTCAGACAAACCGCCAGGTATGGCTCCATCCATATGATAACTTAAACTTATTACAACAATACTCCGAAAAGTATAGAGAATAGAGGAATAAGCACATATAGAGTTTCAACACCATAACCCTGCCGGCATCTAGTTAAGAAATTTGAGTCTCGTTCGTTATCGGAATTAACCAGACAAATCACTCCACGAACTAAGAACGGCCATGCACCACCACCCATAGATTCGAGAAAGAGCTATTAATCTGTCTTACTCGTTTATGTTCGGACCTGGTAAGTTTTCCCGTGTTGAGTCAAATTAAGCCGCAGGCTCCACTCCTGGTGGTGCCCTTCCGTCAATTCCTTTAAGTTTCAACTTTGCAACCATACTTCCCCCGGAGCCCAAAAGTTTTGGTTTCCCGAAGAGCTACTGAAAGAGCCATAGGAGTAGCTACATCCAATTGCTAGCTGGCATCGTTTATGGTTAGAACTAGGGCGGTATCTGATCGCCTTCGAACCTCTAACTTTCGTTCTTGATTAATGAAAACATCTTTGGCAAATGCTTTCGCTTATGTTAGTCTTACGACGGTCCACGAATTTCACCTCTCGCACCGTAATACTAATGCCCCCAACTGCTTCTATTAATCATTACGTCTTGATCTAAAAACCAATTGAAAATAGAACAGACGTCCTATTCCATTATTCCATGCACAGAATATATAGGCACAAATGGCCTGCTTTAAGCACTCTAATTTGTTCAAAGTAATTGTACTGTTCTACAACAGCACTCGATTAAGAGCACTGAAACAGATTTACACGTGAATAAACCTCTAATTCAAAGAATCTTCAGCTTATATCACTACAGTAATACGTCATAGCATCAAAGTATTGTACTAACCCAGTTATGGTGTACTACCTGTGCTTGACACAAGTTCAACTACGAACGTTTTAACCGCAACAACTTTAATATACGCTATTGAATATTAATATACGCTAATATACGCTATTTAATATACGCTTTTATACGCTGGAATTACCGCGGCTGGCACCAGACTTGCCCTCCAATTGTTTCTTGTTAAAGGATTTAAAGTGTACTCATTCCAATTACAGGGTCTCGGATTGAGTCCTGTATTGTTATTTTTCGTCACTACCTCCCCGTGCCGGGATTGGGTAATTTACGCGCCTGCTGCCTTCCTTAGATGTGGTAGCCGTTTCTCAGGCTCCCTCTCCGGAATCGAACCCTGATTCCCCGTTACCCGTTGCAACCATGGTAGTCCTAGATACTACCATCAATAGTTGATAGGGCAGACATTTGAAAGATCCATCGCCGGTACAAGATCATGCGATCAACGTGTTATTCAGATTCATATTAAAAACGATACAGTATACAAGTATACCTAATGTATCGATTGATTTTAATCTAATAAAAGCACACGTTCCTTGCGGATCGTGATCTGTTGCATGTATTAGCTCTAGAATTACCACAGTTATCCATGTAATTATGAATACGATCTAATAAACCATAACTGATATACTGAGCCTTCTGCGGTTTGACCTTACAAGGGTGTGTACTTAGACATGCATGGCTTAATCTTTGAGACAAGCATATAACTACTGGCAGGATCAACCAGAATTCTATTTATATTTATAAATATTTGTGTTTCAATTATTAGTGAAATTGCTTTCCACTTATATAACTTTATTACTTGGAACGATTACCTTTCCAATAATAAACTATATTCGGTTCTATTTTTGTTCTATTATATATAAGAATTTTATTTTCTTTTATTTTATTCAATAAACATGCCCCATCATGTATAACATAATAAATGTCTTTACAAGTATATTCAACTAGGGGGTATCCCGCGGGCTCCCCCCCCCCCCGCCCCTCCATCCTTTCCCCTCCCTACGCACACCAATACACTCTTGCTCTTTTCATCCGGCTTTGATACAACTACTAAGTACTATCCATCATAATCCAACCTCTTCTAATCTATTCTGTGTGTACCTTCTGCTTAACTATAATTCTACAAAAACCATCGTGAGGTTAACGATAAATTTTTATACGATCAATGACAAATGGTTGAAAATAATAATAATAAGAAAATACTGAAATAGCAGCTTTTTTTCTTCTATATTTTATTTACAGAAAATGAAGCTATGCAAAAATAATGATGGAAAAAAAATATTCTATGATTTTTAGCACTATCTGTCATATAAATAATTAATTTTCTTATTAATATCGCAACGATATAAATTTGAACGAAACGGCTAAAAGACAATTAGAGCAATAATTTTGAAAAACTACATTATCGAAAAATTTAAATGCCGTAAATGGAATTTTTATGAAAAAGGAATAATTTTTATGTTCTATAAAAAAAATAAACCAAAACAATAAAAATTAAATATAGGATTAGCGTTGAGCTCCGAACCTTTCTCACAACCCCCTACTTCGACAATGACAACGAAATTTCGTACTGAGTTTCTTAAAGTTCATTTTATCAAATCGGTTTAAATTATTAATGTTTGAAAATGTATATTATAACCTAAACTGTTTTTTGCATAAAAATATCAAATGTTTTCAACCTACATTGTTTTTAAAAATTGTTAAAAATCTATATTTTTCTATGCTGTTATGTTCGCTGTACTATAGAACAATTTTCTGGTTCTGGTCCTGCCATAATAGCGCTAGTATTTTACGAAATGTTGTGTCAAAAAGTGAGGAAATAGACCTTTAATCATGTACTTTCATCAATTTGTTTCCTCTTTTCTTTTTTAATAAACTTATTATAAAAACCATCTACCAACTTTACTATTTAATGTAAAAATTATTCCTTTAAAAAAAATTCGATCTATTTTTCATAATAAATATTACATATCTTGTGACTAATTCAAAATAAAAAAGGTTTTATTAATAAAACATCAACAAAAATTATAAATATATGTATTATGTAACTGAATTAAAATAAAATCCCTGAATGCATTCTAATTTTTATTAAAACTTAAAATAACTAAACAAAATGACGTCACACGATCTTTTATGATAAAGCTATTATATTGCAAGAGAAATACATACTCAAATAGTAGTTTTTGTTTTTCCTTAATTTAGTTCACAGGAATGAAATTATGGCAAATAATTATCGGAAACCACTATTATATGATTTTTAGCACTGCCTGTAAAAAAACTAATTAATTTTCTTGTCAATATCGAAATTATAATAATTTGAACGAAATTATGACAGTGCAATAAAATGCTATAAAAACTGCATTATCGATCAAATTGCTCTATCGTAAAACGAAATGTATGTATGAATAAAATAAAAGTGTGTAAAAAAACAATAATTTTAATGTTATTTATAGTAGTTGTTGTTATTCTTAATATCGAAATGTAAATATCGAAATGATTTTAATGATTTTAATTTGAACAAATTAAATACAAAAGACAACTTAACTTTTTAACTAACTTTAAAGAACTACTTTATCGATAATTCTAAGTATCCAAAAACAAAATTTTATATAAGTTTTATTTATATATGAATTATTTATTCATATGAATTCATTCATGAATAATAAAATAAAAAAGCACAATAATTTTAAAGTTATTTAAAGAAAATAATGAATTTATGAATAAAAAAAACAATTTTAATGTTATTTAAAATAAAAATTTAAAAACTGCATTATCGTAAAACGAAATGTATGTATGAATATGAATAAAATAAAAGTGTGTAAAAAAACAATAATTTTAATGTTATTTAAAAAAGAAATAAAAAAAAATTTGCAACAATCGGGTTTTGAACTTTCAATCTTATGATCATCAGTCGAGCGCGCTACCAATATACCAATTTGAACTATATTTAAACTGTAGACTAAAGGATAGATAAGGTATCCGTTACGCTTGTATAGAAGGATAGACTTACGGCTTTTATATTATTGATAATAATAATCCAAACAATGAATTACATTCAATACATAAATATAAAACTTATTTTATATTTTTTCTTTTGATCGACTACTCTCATATAATACTTTTTATGTCATAAAGTAGTGTAAAATACTCAAAAAATAAAAAAAATCTTATTAAAAAAATATAAAATTACAAAATACTACCTTCGACTTCACTTAAAACTTAAAATATGTAAGGAAAATTTTTAAAAATAGTTCATAACTTCTTCTAGGTCATTCCTAGAGTAGTTAAATGTATGAGATGGTATTATTGATTTTTTATTTCCAACATTTCTTCCGAACACACTTAGCCCCTATCTGCAACCCTTAGGGGGGTTCCCATACAAAAAACTCAAAATTTTAAAAATAGTTCATAACTTCTTCTAGGTCATTCCTAGAGTAGTTAAATATATGAGATGGTATTATTGATTTTTTATTTTCAAAATTTTTCCCGAACATACCTAACCCCTATTTGCAACCCTTAGTATGGTTCCCATACAAAAAACTCAAAATTTTAAAAAATAGTTCATAACTTCTTCTAGGTCATTCCTAGAGTAGTTAAATATATGAGATGGTATTATTGATTTTTTATTTCCAACATTTCTTCCGAACATACCTAACCCCTATCTGCAACCCTTAGGGGGGGTTTTTAAAATTTTAAAAAATAGTTCATAACTTCTTCTAGGTCATTCCTAGAGTAGTTAAGTGTATGAGATGGTATTATTGATTTTTTATTTCCAACATTTCTTCCGAATATACCTAACCCCTATCTGCAACCCTTAGGGGGGTTCCCATACAAAAAACTCAAAATTTTAAAAATAGTTCATAACTTCTTCTAGGTCATTCCTAGAGTAAATAAATATATGAGATAGTATTATTGATTTTTTATTTCCAACATTTCTTTCGAACATACCTAACCCCTATCTGCAACCCTTAGGGGGGTTCCCATACAAAAAACTCAAAATTTTAAAAATAGTTAATAACTTCTTCTAGGTCATTCCTAGAGTAGTTAAATATATGAGATGGTATTATTGATTTTTTATTTCCAACATTTTTGCCGAACATACCTAACCCCTATCTGCAACCCTTAGTATGGTTCCCATACAAAAAACTCAAAATTTTAAAAAATAGTTCATAACTTCTTCTAGGTCATTCCTAGAGTAGTTAAATGTATGAGATGGTATTATTGATTTTTTATTTCCAACATTTTTTCCGAACATACCTAACCCCTATCTGCAACCCTTAGGGGAGTTTTTTAAATTTTAAAAAATAGTTCATAACTTCTTCTAGGTCATTCCTAGAGTAGTTAAATATATGAGATGGTATTATTGATTTTAGGTAGATTTCATATAAAAATCTACCTATTGCAATGGGCTTCATCTCGGAATTTCGGAAAAATTTTTGTGCCAAACGACTATATATGATAAGCGGAGACAAAAAAACAAAAAAAAAAAAAAATTTATATATATATATATATATATATATAAACGATATGAGATATAACGAAAACGACCGGCACTCTCACGGTCGCATTTGTTGAGGTAGATCAAAAAAATTTTCTGTACTTGTGTGTTTTAATAATATCTTGGACAAGTTCGTGAATCAGCAAAATCCGACACGTGGTTAAGAAACTAGAGGCTTTTTTCTGAAAAAAATTGATTTTTTAAAACCGTTATAACGGCCGTTTGGATACTAATATTTCAAAAAATTTAACAAATTTAGAATCTTTGGAATCTTTTTTATCAATTTGTTTCAAAACTAGACTTCTGCAGTTAGAGGTTCCTGAGTGAGCGGCTCCAACAAAAAAGTTTGCAAAAAAAATTTTTTTTTTGAAATAACCGGCACTCTCACGGTCGCATTTATAAGGCCAGATCAAAAAACCTTTTCTAAAAATGTGCGTTTTGTTAATATCTTGGACAAGTTCGTAAATCAGCCCAATCCAACACATGGTTAAGAAACTAGAGGCTTTATACTAGAAAAAAACTCTGTTTTTTAGATCCGTTATAACGGCCGTTTGGATTCTAATATTTTTAAAAACTTCATAAATTTAGAATCTTTGAAACCTTTTAAAATAGTTTCTTTCAAAAAAAAGACCTCTGCAGTTGGAGGTTTCTGAGTGAGCGGCACCAACAAAAAAGCTTGTAAAACACAAAATGCGTTTGAATCAACCGGCGCTCTCACGGTTGCATTTGTGGAGCCAGATAAAAAAACCTTTCTTAAAAATGTGTGTTTTATTAATATCTTAGACAAGTTCGTAAATCAAAAAAATCTGACACATGGTTAAGGAACTATAGGCTTTATACTAGAAAAAAAAGTGGTTTTTTTAATCCGTTATAACGGCCGTTTGGATACTAATATTTTTAAAATCTTCATAAATTTAGAATCTGTGGAAACATTTGTATCCGTTTCTTATAAATATAAACCTCTGCAGTTAGATGTTTTTGTCTTGTTGGCTTCAACAGAAAAGTTTGCAACAATCCCCAACTACAATTTCCAAAAACCTTATAACAGTCAATGTCAACCTTATAACAGTCAAAAAATAAAAGATTTGAATAGAAGAAATTAATTTTTTTTTCTTAGAAATAAAATATTTTGATATTTTGCAGTAATTGCACGACATATGATATAGAGTAGGTTTGTGTTATAAATTGTCACACACATGTTCTGTGGTAGATTTGATATTTGTTTGTTGCAAAATTGGATAGATATAATTTTGCTTGTAGGTAGCTAATTTTCTTTTTAAAATTTGTTCGATATCTGTTTGAAATTAGTTTGTTTTGTTTAAACTAATCTGATACATCAGATTCTACTGGCACATAAAACTGTCTGATCTCGAAATCTACCTATTTCTAGCGGATATACGTGCCGCTTGGACTTTTTTTATTTCCAACATTTCTTCCGAACATACTTAACCCCTATCTGCAACCCTTAGTATGGTTCCCATACAAAAAACTCAAAATTTTAAAAAATAGTTCATAACTTCTTCTAGGTCATTCCTAGAGTAGTTAAATGTATAAGATGGTATTATTGATTTTTTATTTCCAACACTTCTTCCGAACATACCTAACCCCTATCTGCAACCCTTAGGGGGGTTGCCATACAAAAAACTCAAAATATGAATAAGAATTTTTTTTTAGCTTTTGTAAAATTATTTTTTTATATGATTTTTTAACATTTTTTTTTGCTTTTTTTACTTTAATTTTTTTTTTGATTTTTTAGTTTTGTAAAATTTTTTTTTATTTTATTTTTTACCATTTTTTTGTATTTCCTAACATTTTTTTTTTCTAACTTTATTTTTATTTATTATTATTTGTTAACATTTTTCATCTTTTGAGTTTTTTGTATGGTAGATGAGTTCAGGTGAAATTCTGATGCCTAATAATCTATTAAATTACCGTTAATTTATTTAACAAAATAAATTGGAAACAGGTTAAACAGGTTACAAAATATGTTTAAACAAATTAAAATTTTATTTCATTCTCGATATTTGTTATCTCTTCAGTTATATTAGTATTATCAATCACATCGGCAGCAGAAAATTATTATTAGAGTTAAATTTATAATGTGGTTTTAATTGAAACATAAGTGATTTTATAAATAGTGGAAGCAACATATACGTATTCATCTAAGTGTACGTATATCCTAATCTTAAATAATTAAATAATAATCTTAGTCCTAATCTTAAATATATCCTAAAGTTAACTGTATAATGTGGTTTTAATTGAAACATAAGTGATTTTATAAATAGTGGAAACAACATATACGAATACATTTTAATTAATAAGTAAGTATTTACAGTTAATAGCGTAATAGTATTACTAACACTGTATTAGCTGTATACAGTATTACTAATACTGTATACAATAAATTAATAAATTAGATATATATATATATATATATATATATATGAGGTTTTACGTGTAAAACGTGGTTTTAATTGAAACATAAGTGATTTTATAAATAGTGGAAACAACATATACGAATACATTTTAATTAATAAGTAAGTATTTACAGTTAATAGCGTAATAGTATTACTAACACTGTATTAGCTGTATACAGTATTACTAATACTGTATACAATAAATTAATAAATTAGATATCGTGGTTTCATAAATATTTATTATACCGTATGACTCGCCCTTTATGAAGGGACAGTAGACTTTTTTAGATATAGTTGTAATTCGAGCCTGCAAAACTCGTTGCTATATTAATAATAAAAGTTTGCGTATTTACAGTATAGTAAATATTTTTAAAACATGTTAAAGCGTATATTATTTTGTAAAACTTGATTGGCTTGATCTCAGATTTAATTTCTATGGTCGCCTACGAGTTGAAAAATGATTCAATTGATCATTCTTCCATATATGATATATTCTCATCTAGTTATTTATAGAATATTTGTCAGCTCTTTCATTCACTCTCACGTGACTATTGCGGGTTCTGCTGCGTTATCATTGCATCACATAAACGTCATTCAAACATAATTACAGTTAATAGCGAATAGCTATCTATCTCTATCTATCTATATTATATTATCTATATTATATTATCTATCATATTATCATTTTTTTCAATCTACAGAACGTACTACAGAACAGCTGTTCAAATATCATTAATATGAAATTTTATGAATTTCTGGCAATTATTGAAAATGAAGAACAGTTACTGCATTATCTAATTAGTCATAACGTTATTCGTAATGAAATAATTTGTCGTGAATGTGGTTCATTACTACAATTACAACGGGACAAATTATGTTTTCGGTGTTGTTTTTCAGAAATGCGTTCTGTACGCAAGCAAAAACGCCGTCAAGTTCGATGTCAATTTTTCGCAAGTGCATTCACGGGAACGTGGTTTAAAAATATGAAAATTGATATTACGACAGCTTGTCGTTTAATTGCATATTTTTTATACTGCAAACCACCACATCAACAAAAAATAGAAAAAGAGCTTGGAATATCGCCAATAACAGCAGTTGATTGGATTTCATTTTGTAGAGAGGTATTTATTAATCATTTGTTCAAATGGAAAAATAGCATTTTAAATATATTAATATTATTATTCTGCATTAAGGTTTGTCTTTTTTGGGTCACATCACAATCAAACCAGATTGGAGGTTTTGGACATATCGTCCAAATAGACGAAGCCCATCTTGGAAGGAGTGCATGGGTGTTTGGAGGTATTGATAATACTACAAACGAATGTTTTATTGAGCCCGTTCTTAACAGATCATCAGTAATACTGCAAGAAGCTATAACACGAAGAATCAAACCAGGTACAACAATAATTTCGGATTGCTGGGCTGCCTATCACAATCTTAATAGAAATGAATGGCAGCACATAACGGTTAACCATTCATATAATTTTGTTGATCTGGCTACGGGTGCGCATACACAAAAAATTGAACGGTTATGGCG
Source organism: Diogma glabrata (assembly GCA_963693315.1). Lineage (NCBI taxonomy): Eukaryota > Metazoa > Arthropoda > Insecta > Diptera > Cylindrotomidae > Diogma > Diogma glabrata. Next base: position 231,451,471 of record OY856186.1, on the reverse strand, counting down.
TGATTTCCGTGATAATATACCACTTTATGGGAGAATAAGTGAACATTATGAACAGTACATTGCGGAATTTTTATTCAAACGGCATTTTGCATATCAACACAGAATTGAAGCGTTTTTCTCTACTATGGCAGAAATGTTTCCCATAGAAATTGATGACTTTTTAAAATAATTTAATCAACTCCATATACGTGAACGTGGTTTCAAAATACGAACATTGCTGGTGGATTCTAATAAGCATGATTTAGTAATATAAATTATTGATTTTATTAAAAATACAGCAACTTACAGCCCAAAATTAAATATCTTTTATTTTGTAATAAATAAAAGTTTATTTTAAAAGATATGTCTAAAGAACAGTGACGGCAAGTGCGGTCACGGGAACGTGGTTTCAAAATATGAAAATTGATATTACGACAGCTTGTCGTTTAATTGCATATTTTGTATACTATAAACCACCAACAAAAACTAGAAGAAAAGTTTGGAATATCGCCTATAACAGCAGATTTAATCAACTCCATATACGAGAACGTGGTTTAAAAATATGAACATTGCTTGTGGATTCTTATAAGCATGATTTGGTAATATAAATTATTGATTTTATTAAAAATACAGCAACTTGCAGCCATAAATTTGTTAACTATAAATTAAATTAAAATAAATTTGTTAATTATAAAAACATTAAAACTTTTGTTATATATTCCAACTTATATATTCCAATTTCCTGTCAATCCACCCTCCTATACAAAAAACCCAAAACCAAACATACCCAAAATCCGAACCCGAACATTCCTATCCCCTATATGCCTATACAATAAGTTACAATAGGATACATTAGGATACCTTTTCCTAGAAAAAAAACCCAAAACCCGAACATACCCAAAACCCGAACCCGAACATCCCTATCCCCTATATGCCCTTTCTACTTGTATTAAGTATTGTGGATTTTTTGCATGTTGTTCTCCTCCGTCCTACTAACACTACAACCGAGTCTTGTCTGTGACAAGGTGAATTCATAGTAGCGATATGAAATTATTCCAATCATATATCTATGTATGTATTTTTACACGTTGTGTATTTATACATGGATATTTATATGGTTGAAAGGCTCTTATTATGTAATTATATATGACATAATTAGAGCTGGAAGTGTGAGCAAGCGCTGTTAAGTCTGTTGTACAGAATAAACTTTTTATAGCCATTTTTGTATGTTCGCAAAAAGGTTACCTTTTGTGGCTAAAAAAAGGTCACTTTTTGTGGTTAAAAAAGGTCACCTTTTGTAGTTAAAAAAAGGGTACCTTTTGTAGTTAAAAAAGGTTATCTTTTGTGGTTAAAAAAGGTTATCTTTTGTGGTTAAAAAAGGTCACCTTTAATCACCTTTTGTGGTTGAAAAAGGTCACCTTTTGCCATTTTTGTATGTTCGCGAAAAGGTTACCTTTTGTGGCTAAAAAAGGTCACCTTTTGTGGTTAAAAAAGGTCACCTTTTGTAGTTAAAAAAAGGGTACCTTTTGTAGTTAAAAAAGGTTATCTTTTGTGGTTAAAAAAGGTCACCTTTTGTGGTTAAAAAAGGTCCCCTTTTGTGGTTAAAAAAGGTCACCTTTTGTAGTTAAAAAAAGGGTACCTTTTGTAGTTGAAAAAGCTAATTAATTCAGCGTAGTTAAAAAAGGTTATCTTTTGTGGTTAAAAAAGGTCACCTTTTGTGGTTAAAAAAGGTCACCTTTTGTAGTTAAAAAAAGGGTACCTTTTGTAGTTAAAAAAGGTTATCTTTTGTGGTTAAAAAAGGTCACCTTTTGTGGTTAAAAAAGGTCACCTTTTGTGGTTAAAAAAGGTCACCTTTTGTAGTTAAAAAAAGGGTACCTTTTGTAGTTAAAAAAGGTTATCTTTTGTGGTTAAAAAAGGTCACCTTTTGTGGTTAAAAAAGGTCACCTTTTGTAGTTAAAAAAAGGGTACCTTTTGTAGTTAAAAAAGGTTATCTTTTGTGGTTAAAAAAGGTCACCTTTTGTGGTTAAAAAAGGTCACCTTTTGCCATTTTTGTATGTTCGCAAAAAGGTTACCTTTTGTGGCTAAAAAAGGTCACCTTTTGTGGTTAAAAAAGGTCACCTTTTGTAGTTAAAAAAAGGGTACCTTTTGTAGTTAAAAAAGGTTATCTTTTGTATGTTAAATATATTATGTTAAATAATGTTTAAATAATGTTTTCCGCGCCAGTATTTGTGTATATTCTTCTTCAGTATGATCAGGAGAATAACGTTTTTGATTTTCAATGCAAAAAGAAGTATCGTAGCGCTTCTGTATAATTACCGTAAAAAAAATCTATTGTAGACATATATTAACTTATACACATCTAATCCAAGAAAATATCCAAAGTGGTTTACTTCATTAACATCTTTGATAACATCATCCCAAAATTATGGGATCATCTAACTCGACAAGATCAATAAAAAGTTATACAGTGATCGCAATTTTGAATTTCAGGGGCCCTATTCCCGAACAAATAAATGTGAATTTTGACAATACTGTGAAGTTTGTATTTCATAACATACAACGGTACGGTAACGGTAACGATTTTACGAAAAACGAATCTCACAATATTGTCAAAATTGAATTAAGACAATATTGTAAAACTCGTTTTTCGGAAAATCGTTACCGTTACCGTTTAATGTTATGCAATACAAACTTCACAATATTGTCAAAATTCACATTTATGTGTTCGGTAATAGGGCCACAGATTTCGAATAAACAACCAAAACGCTTTTGTGTGAAATAGTTAAAGCTTCATCAATTAATTGAAATTCTACAACCTGTGTTTAACAGTTTTCCAAATATGGTTCTTCGTATTTTTGTAAAGATATGCCAATGCCATGCGACAAGTGGAACTATAAATCTTGAATGCAATGAAAATCCAAAATAAACATTATTTGTTTCTGTAACTCAATTAATTTTTTAAAATCACTGCATACGTTATTGTTTTTAATTATGAAATATATAGTATTAAAAATGTTTACTATGCTATTTTTTCATTAGCAACATCGAAAGTTTTGAAATGATATTTTTTAACCAATTTTTATTATTTCCCCAGTTTTTTATATGAATCTGGTTCATTGTGTTCTTTTAATTTTTCTTAATGATGATTGTACATTGTCTTTGTTTGAGCCATATGCTTTAACAGAACATGATTTCCACTTCACTGAAGTGTGTAGAAGTTTAGCTATTTCTAAATTTTACGATTTTATACTTTTGAACACCACAGGCATCTTATCCCATATTATTGTCGCTAACAACATTAATTCACTGCACTAATTCATTTAGTTTTAAAATAATTTACTTGTTTATCATTCCAACAATGCAGTAACGCAGTATCACGAGACGTTCTAAAATATTTGTTATTTTTTTTTCAACTAAATCGTATAACTATGACAACAAAAAATAAACAATCATTTTGATTGGATTATGAAATTTTGAATTTAAGGTGGCTTTGACAAAAATTTCTATTTTTATAGAATTTAAACAAATACAAATGTTTTACTTTTTTGGACGTAACTATGACAACAAAATAAATGGTTAAAAGTGACACTTTAAGACCATAAATCACAGTAATAAAGCAACACTTTAATACGTAGGCGAATAAAAATGTATTTAAAAAGATAACTTTCCTTTATATTAAAAGAAAAATACTCGTTTTAAAAAAATTTTCCATTAAGGCAAAAAACATAATAACATACAACAACGGGTACGGAAAATTTTAACAACCGGTACGGGCGTACCGGTCCGTACCGGCTGAATATCACCACTGCATATAAGCATCTTCAGGATGGTGGCGAAATATTGTTAAAATAGTGGCGATGTGTGTTAAAGAATGTGGCGATATGTGGCGAAATATTGTTAAAATACATTAGCAAAAAAAGAAAGAAAAATTAAAACTTTTAAGATTTAAATGATTTTTTAATTTAAACATTATTTTACTGGCTGAAAAAAGGTGTATAAAAAATAAATTATCTCTACTCAAAAATCAAAACAGCCGAAATAAAAACTTTTATAACAAGCAATGGTATCATCATATCGTTTTGCTAGTCTCCTAAATGCCCGAACCAGAATGCAAACATGTCTAGACCAGCGGTTTCCAAACTTTCTGATACTGCGACCCACATAAGAAAAAAATGAAAATTGGTGGCCACCTTATTAGATAAAACAATAAAATAAAATAAGCACATTTTCAAGTTGTAAAAAGTAATTGTATTCATAGAATAAAACTAAACAAAAATTAATAAAAATTTAAAATGTACATATATTTATAGAAAAAATTTTATGTGATGGATGAGCTTGTTTGCTAGCACAAGGTTTCTCAAATCGTGGTGTTATTGTTGAAATTGCCACCCGAAGTTCTTTTTCCACTACTAAACGATTTCAATATTTCGATTTCATGTGTACTACATCTCAAATGTAGCTACTGGCTTCCGAACAAATCATTCACAAAAAAAACAATCATAAATCTAATACAAGAAATATAATAATAAACAAACAACCACTTATAGTAAGAAAATCTCAAATGTATTCCAGCACGTGTTGAAACAATAAATTACAATAAGTTTTACGAGCACTAAAACCTATTACAACATAAATAAACAAAAAAAAGATTGTAATAGTACATTATAAACCGAGGTGATAAAGTAAATTTTCTACATTGAGGTGAATATTAATTCGCAAGAAACGAAGTTTCGAGCGAATTAAGAGCCGAAATGGAGAAAATTTGCTTCACCGAGGTTTATATACTATTTTTTTTACTACTTGATGTAAAAAATGCACTAAAACTCTTAATTATACACAAAATAAAATGTCAATTAATAAGCAAATGGTGAATAACTAAAAATTTTGATTCGGTAAAACATTGTTTATCATATCATTGGATTGCGTATTGGATATTTATTATTCAGGGCTGCTTAGTTAGAAATTTATTTTCAATGAATTTTCTTAAAACTACATAAAAATCACATATGCTTTGCATTAAAAAATATAGCTTTTATTAATTTTTGACATGAAATTGAAAATCTATTCAATATTGATGAACCAAATTTTGAATTTTTTTAGTCTACAACTCACAACTAAGCTAAATTTCAAAAGAAATGTTCAACATGAATTAAAATTTCAAATTAACTAACCTGTAGGAAGAAACTAAAAAATTTCAAAGATGAACTCAGTTTAACAAACATACAAAAGTTATATTTTTATTATTTACCAAGGTGCTAAAATACTTATTATTAGGTGTGGGGAATCTGAATTAGTAACCATAGCTGAGAAAAATAACTTTTGTCTTGGGTTTTTGAGTAAATAATAGAAATTTCTCATGCAAGTATAGTAAAAAAACAAAATTAATTAATAACTTGGTCAAATTATTTAAAAATATGAAGAAAAATAAGTGTGTGAAAATGGTGTCACTTTACTTTTAATCGTTTTTATTTTTTTATATTCTTTTTGTCTAATAAACAAATTTGGTTAACGAATTTTACATATATATATTTTTAAGTAAATTTCAAGTATATAAGAAAATCGATAGTTTATATTTTGGTAGGGATGAAAATATTGGGGAATATGATTTTTGTATTATGTATGTATATTGATTAACTATTTTGTATATATAGCGGAACATTTGTAATAAACATTCAGAACTGATTTTTAAATTAAACCCTGCGTTTCATTTAGAATTGATTCTCACTGACGTCACCGAGTAGCCCAGGCTAAAGGGACTAACAGTAAAAAGCAAGGCCGAATAATTGGAATTGTTAAAGGCTTGCCGATTACTGGGCAGTTCTCCGACAGAATACGAACTTGACTCTGATAAGATAATCTATATCTGTAGGATAACTTAACATAAGTTTCCTGCCAACGTTTAGATCAAGAATTTATAAAACAAACATATTATAACTTCGTTCACGATCTCAACAAGAAGATATAAAAACACAAATATATTATACGTGGCTGCTAAAGCAGAAAATCCGGTTTCGCATAAATATGATGTTACGAATGGTAACAGCACTATTTTTTTCGTTCCACCCAAAACTGAATTAAAGTTTTACTATCAAATTCCTGTTGCAATGAGGTGTCGCAAGATATTTCAATCAATATGTAAAATCAATATCTTTGTAAAATCAATACCGTTGAAATAATCATTGAAAATCAAACTTACTCAAATTTGCTTTGATCTACTCTACCTCGAACAAGTTGTGTAGTTGAAAAGCAGTTTATCACTGCATTTTATTTAAATCAGTTATAATTTTGTTTTGGTATTTTTAATATAAAATGAGTCAGATCTAAATATCAGCCCAAAATAAAAAATTTTGCTAATAATAAAATTGTGTGGTTTCCTTTGGAAAATTTTCAAATTTTTGGCATTCCATTGGTGGTCTACTCAAAAGCTGCTTTCAGCAGCTATTATGTTCCAAAGGAACGCATGTAATGTGAAAAATGTTATAGTAAACTTTGCAACTGTTCTATAAAAAGATTTTTGTTTGCTTTGTTAATTTTGGACCTTAATATAAAAATTAATAGAGAAAACGAAACTCTATATATATATAGGTTTATACCGAAATATGCCCGGAAAAAAAAGAAAAAAAAACGTTCCAGACGTGTCTCTTAACTAACTATAATTAGCCTAACATTCTTAAGTCAACTCACACGAAAGAAATTAACGAATTCAAAACTAATATGAAATATATATATATATATATATATATATATATATATATATATATATATATATATATATATATATATATATATATATATATATATATATATATATATATATATATATATATATATATATATATATATATATATATATATATATATATATATATATATAAAAATAACTTTACTTGTATTGATTAGTAGTTCGCTGATGAGATCAACTGTTTTATTCCTCCACTGTTGGTTATACTTCATTTCTTCGGGGTCTGTCTAATATTTCACCAATTGTAGATCACCTCCATAACATCGTTGTATGCTGGGTGGTAACTTTTTTGGTCCGCTTGATGCATAAAATTATCACCCGATCAATATATTATTTTCTTTCCAGTTTACAGCATCAGCAGAATATCACGATATAATATTTCCACGTTTACGTTGTTTAAATTTTTTTGATTTCTTAATTTTTTTGACAATAAATCTTTACAACAAACAAAAAAGAAATCTTCTGCTGCAATTTTACTTAATCAGCACTATTACGATACGGATATGCACATATTTCCCACGATATCAATATATTCGTTTTGTTTTTAATTTAAATTTTCCCTTCCACCTGCTGAACTCATAAATAGGATTGTCTTGCGGGTGTTACTCGACACAACCGTGCAGTCACAAAAAAAAAAAAACACCGAAATATCTGGCATAACCACAATCTTCAGAAAAGATGTTTTTATTGAAATAAAACTTTTCAATTCACAATATTATATATTTATTTGTTTATTATTTTTACTTTACAATATCATTGTTATTATTTTAAAAGTAAAATAAAGGAAACATCAATTAGTAAACAAGAACAATGTTTTTGTTTTCAAAAATAAAAACTGAAGTGTGCTTTTCGTTTTCGTTCTAAACACGAATTAGTTTTTCTCAAATGTGATTTTTGACATTTTATATTTTTTTTTCTTTCAGCAAAAAAAAATGAATCAGCGTTGAGCAACAATATCTGTTCGTTAAACCACATAAATGATGTGTTCTTTTATCTATTTGCAGTGATATTTAAATTTGGACTGTTCGTTATAATTTGAAATTTTTTTAAATTGTTATGATTATAAAAATGAAATGGAATGATGTAAATATATTTTAATTGAATTGAAAAAAGAATAGAAATTTGTTGCAATATGTTTTATGAGAATATCCGACGTTACAACCATGAATTCAAGGTGAAAATCAAGATATTTAACCTTGAAGTCACAAAAATGTCGCTACCCCCTCTATGTCAGGAACCACCGAACTACTTCCCACAACTAATCTGTATCTGGGATCGAGTTATCAATGGTAGCCAACGTCAGGGTCGATGATCAATTTCAACACTCATGAAGTTCCTAGGAACTATCAGTGAGGGCTGAAATCGACCATCCATCCATCTAACGTCAGCACCATTGAACCCTCGATACAACCAGTAAAATATGACACTGGAAATGTGAACCCCAGAGACGACAACCAAGCAAAGGAACAACCCTACCGAACGTAAGACATCATTCCCTGATGTCTTTCGCGTGATGGACTCCAAGATTTTTACCGCTCATATCTATGCACTCATAGAGTACATTTCCAATCTTAGTCTTAATCATTGCAGGTAAGAACTTTGGAGCCAATTTTGCCGAGAATTTTTTTGTAGCGTCACTCAAATGATGTTGCCGTACAAACACACGTTGTTGTGGTTGAAAAGTTCGTAGTTTAGATCGCAGCTGTTATATTGATGTTGCGTTTATTTGAAAGCTGCTTTTAAATTTTGTTGAACCCGGTTCCTGAGCAGGGTCAAATGATCAGAGCGTTCTATTTCCTCACCAGCATCTTCACCAAGCTTGTGTAGTGATCTTAATAAAGGGTAAGTACTTCTATCCGACATTGGATGTTGACCAAATAATAGATAGTACGGTGAGTACTTGGTAGCTGAATGTACTGCGGCCCACAGTGCATACGCGATTTCACCAATTTGTGAATCCCACTTGGTATGTTGACCTTTTATGAACGCTCGAATTGCTGCTAGAACTGACCTATTGACCCGCTCTTACGCGTTGCTTTAGGGACTATAGACACCGGTCCTAATGTGTTTAATGCCGAAATCTGACAAAAGATTTTGAAAGTTCCTACTAGTGAACTGTTTGCCATTGTCACTGTGTAGAAACTCTGGTACCCCATATGTAAGAAACACTTCATTTCTCAGAAAAGCATTCACCTTCGGTGAAGTTGCGTTTCTAAGTGGTTTCAGTATTACAAACTTCGTAGCATGATCCAGAACTATCAATAACACCGTATTCCCAAGTGTAGAACGAGGGTACGGTCCCAAAAAATCTATATAGACTCTCTGCCATGGACGTGCTGTTTCGAATTGATATTGCATCGGAGGACGCAATATCTGATTCGTGGCTTTTGTTTGTTTACATGTGTCGCAGGACACAACATAGTTGTGTACCTGTGACGCCATGCCCGGCCAATAAAAAAGACGTCGAAGTAATTCTTATTTCGGAGTCAGACGATTCATTCTTATTTCGGAGTCAGACGAAGAAAGTAGTCTCCTAAATTATAAAGGAAAAAGAACAAAAAAAAAACAAAAATAATCGAAAATAGAAAAATAAGTATGATAAGGGTTGATAAGTGCTAATAAGTAGCTAATAAGTGTTATAGTGTTTGTGTTGGTGTTTATAAAAATAAAAGTATCGAAGAACGGACGCCTACAATTATATAACTGGTGAGATTGTTCTTTATTAAAAAATTATTTGGTATTTTGTGTTTACTGTTGCCAAGGGTTAGGCAGGTAAAATTTTACCTTTTATCGCTTTGATGTAATAAATTTATTTATTATTGTAAAGCATAAATTTGTCTTGGCAAAAGCAAACAAAAAATTTCGTTTTAGTTGTTATTTTTTTTTTTTTGTATTGGTTGAGATTTTTTTTTTTTGTGAAGTTTTTTGACATGATCTAGCTCCTCCCACCTCGGACTTAGCTTAGGAGTTGGAAAATATCAGCTAGTTGATTATGAAATGTTTTTTTTTGACAAAAGTTAGGAATTTCGAATTTAACCCTTTATTTGTACTCTTCAATTTTGTTAGTGTCTTTTGTGTCCCCATTTTTTTGCTTTTCTTTTATCGTGCTACTGTTGCATGAAACCTGCTATCGTGTTTTTGTGACAGAGATACCCAGTTTCTTTTGTACTGTTTAGTGTTGAAATTTAGGCCTGGCCGAATTTCAGTAGCTTTGCCTGCAATGTCAAAGGGCAAGCCTTTGTTTCAACAAAATGGCCGCAGAGAGTGAACCAACAGCTTAGTATTGACTTCACCAACATAAGAGGTCTCAATTCGAATCCAAACGAGGTTCATCACTACATCGAAAAAAATAAACCTGACATATTGTTTCTTACCGAAACAATTGTTAGTGGCAAAGCATCGAAGTTGGATCCCGATAAATACCGGATACCTAGTTACGAATTGGAACATTCCTTTTATAACAAGCATGTCTGTGTATTTGTTCGAGATTCACTTTCATGTATGAGAATTAAGGAATACGAGTTGAACTCTGAGCACCATAATTCTATAGCACTGAAGATCTCAGATGTTGATGAAACTATGTTTATAATAGGATTATATAGATCTCCAAATTCTCCCCCAGGATGTCCCCTTTTCGATCAAATATCGGCTAATCTAGACAAGATTACCACGGACTACCCCAAAGCAAGACTGGCCATTCTTGGAGACTTTAATATTCATAATAAAGAATGGCTTAAGTGTTCATCACGCACTGACGACGTAGGAAGACAAGCTGAACTGATACTCGCAGATTATCACGATTTGACGCAAATGATAGAGTGCCCCACTAGAATCTCAGACAATTCACATCATAACAATAATTTGCTGGATCTGTTTTTGACAAACGAACCAGATACTACGAAGACAAAAGTTGAACAACCCCTCGGAACATCGGACCTTCTACTAATATCAGCAATACTGCAATTTACATCACCGACACAAATTAAAGCAAATTCTCGTCGTCTTTGGAACTATAAACGCGCCAACTGAGAGGGACTGAGAAACTTTTATGATGAAACACGTTGGAAAACTATTTGTTGTGTTGATCACGATCCTAGCACATCGGCAATAAGAATGTCCGAAATCATAAAAGACGGAATGCGGCGGTTTGCTCCAAATCGATTAATCACTCCTAAAACTGAGTCTTGGTTTACACGGGAAGTTGATGAGGCTGTGAGGAATAAACGCAAAGCTTTTAAGACGTATAACGCTAATAAAACACCTGAAACCCATAGCGCCTATAAGAAAGCCAGAAATATTAGTAAATACAAAATAGACTTGGACAAAGAAACGTTTATCCAGAAGAAAACAAAGAAATTCGCCGAGCACCCATCTGGCTCACGTAGTTTCTTTCAGGCAGTTAAATCAGTCCAGAGCAATTTTACTCGATCCTCTATTCCAACCTTAGTTCTGAATGACATTCCCGTGAGCGACTCGAAAGAGAAGGCGGATCTTTTGGGTCGTATATTCGCAAAAAACTCAAACATAGTGGAACCTCCCCATTCTCCTACACTCATTCCCCCAGTTGTAACGAAAATGAAACCAATTATTTTTCGTTGCAAGATTGTACGGAAAATGCTTCTTTCTATCAATATCAACAAATCTGCTGGCCCCGACGGTATTCCACCCCTCATTCTTAAAAATTTTGCTAGGCAACCAGTTCCAATTTTAACAAAAATTTTCTATTTATCTTATAAAACCGGAATATTTCCCGACTCTTGGAAGCTGGCCAGCGTTCAACCCATACCAAAGAAAGGCAGTAAGATAGATCCTAACAATTATAGACCAATTGCAATTCTGTCGGTTTTAGCTAAAATATTTGAAAATATGTTAACTACAATTTAATAGATTACTTAGAGGTGCCGCGAATTATTGATGATAAACAGTATGGTTTTCGTAGAAGTCATGCAACAGGTGATCTGGTAGCCTACGTATCCCATCTCTGGAACAAATCGCTGGAAAACCATGGTGAAACATTCAGTATTTCACTTGACATTTCTAAAGCATTTGATAAAGTGTGGCATAAAAATCTCATAGCTAAATTAAAATCTTATGGCATAGACCATCTTACTGTCTCATGGATTCATAGTTTTCTTTCAGGTCGCCAATTTCATGTTAATTTAGATGGTATCGCATCCAATATTTTCACAACCAATGCTGGGGTTCCCCAAGGTTCTGCACTCTCACCAACGTTGTTTCTTCTATACATTAATGACTTAATTATTTCCACAGTGCACCCAATCCACAGTTTTGCTGTTGACAGCACATTGCATGCATCACATGCATCTCCTAAATTTCGATCTCATACTGCAGTTACCACTGATAGAGAGCTGCTAACTGATTCTATCAACAAAGATCTGGAGCGTATAATGGAATGGGGAGATCGTAATCTTGTTTTATTTAATCCAACCAAAACCAAATTATGCCGTCTTTCACGAATAGAGCGACATAAAAATTTCCCTATTAAAATAAACCACGAGGAATTGCGTGAGCTTGAATCAGTTAGACTTCTTGGAGTGGATATTCAAAATAACCTGAAATGGAATAAATATGTGTTCAACCTCGCTAAATCTGCAATGCAAAAATTAGGATTCTTGAGTCGATGTAAAAAGTATTTCAATCCCGAGCAAATTTTGCTAATCTTCAAGTCCTTTATTCGTCCATGTATGGAGTACTGCTGTCATGTTTGGGGAGGTGCTTGTCAGTCAACAATAAAATGTCTAGTCTCTGTACAGAGAAAAGCAATACGGTTGATTGGTAATACCGAACTAACGGACCAGCTTCATTTACTCCAGCACAGAAGAAATGTGGCGGAATTATCAATCTATTATAAATATAACTTTAGCGAATTCTCCTCTAAGGAAATTCAAAATATCCTTCCATCGTGTGCGCAGTATAATCGACAAACAAGAGCTGCCGAGTTATCCCATCCATTTGTTGTACAAATACCTCGTTGTAGAACTGTGTCCTTTCAAAACGACTATTTTAATAGAGTGGCCAAATTATGGAACTCAATGCCTTCCTCTGTATTTCCCGATGAATTTTCCTCTCAGGCATTTAAAGAAAATGTCCATCATCATTTAAAAAAATTAGTATAGTTATCCCTATATCCCCATTCCTTCCATTTTCCTCATCTCCTTCCTTTATAGTTGACATGGTATCTTCGGATATTCAAAGAGTCTAAATAATGAATATTTCATATTTAGTGTGCTAAACATGTCCAACTAATTAATAAAAAAAAAAAAATTCTAATGTCTTTTTAACACCTCCATGAGCAGCAGTACTATCATAATGATGTTTCTGAATCATGTTTGAAGTCATCGGTTTTGGTATCCAGAGCTTCCACACATTAACATCGTTAGGTATTGCATCAGGTCTTGGCTCATTACGTATGTATAGCTTATCATCCACGACTTTGACTGATGGAAAGTCCTTGGGTGATGATTGAACTTTAGCTATCATATCCGTATACTCTTTGTGCCGATAACCTTCATTGTCGAGTTTAATATCGTTAACATGATGTGATAACGCTTCCGTCAATTCCTCGTGTGTATCGTCATAAAGACGAGATAGAGCATCAGGGGCTATATTTTGGGTACCTTTCTGGTGGACGATGGTAAAATCCATCTGTTGGAGTTTTAGGCTCTACCTAGCCAGACGACCACTCAAGTCTTTCTGTGACATAAGCCACTTCAGACTTGAGTGATCAGTCACGATTGTAAATCGGTGACCTTCAACATAGCCCCTGAATTTCTTCACACTTAGAATTGCCGCAAGACATTCAAGCTCAGAAACCGAATAGTTTCTTTGAGCTTTATTAAGTTTTTTCGACATGAAGGCTATCGGACACTCTTGTCCGTCTTCGTCGACCTGATATAATACGCTACCTACCCCTGTCAGACTTGCATCACATCTAATAAAGAATTCTTTATTATAGTCGGGGTTTACTAATACCGGTGCTGTAGTCAGCAATTTTTTTAAATTTTCGAAAGCTGCTTGCGCTTCCAATGTCCATTTCAATTTTCCCGAACTCTTCTTTAATAAATCTGTAATCGGTGATACAACGCTTGCGTAGTTTGGTATAAAACGTTGGTACGACGGGTGACAATATGAACAATTTGCATAAATAACGTCAGGCTTGTTACATTTCCAGCAATATAATTTTATCCGATTCTTAGAGCAATCAGGAGCTCGATGACCGTTTACTCCACATCTGAAGCATACTATTGGCTGTCTGGACATTGATGGACCAGGTTGATTGTTATCAGATGTTATGCCAGGTCGCTGAAATATCCTTCTCGGTGTTGAATCCATCGCTTCAATATATCCATCTCGTTCTGGTTCCACATCCACCTCATAATCATCCACCTGCTGTCGCTCGCTAATTCTTAAATTTGATGTTCTGGTCGGGACTGGTGTGGACCACAAACGTTCAAACTTCTGACATAAAGGCCGAAGTTCATCAATTGAGTGTATTGTTGCTGCTAGTGTAGCATTTTTGAGCTCCACACTCAGTCCCTCCCGAGCAATCTCCAACATTTCACGGTCAGCAAATGGACGTGCTAAGCGACGGTTCAACGAACCAACCTCCACTAAATACTCGTACACGCTCTCCTTTTGTTTGCGGTTCTGAAAAACGCGTAAGATTGCCTTATCATCAGTGAGCGTACCGAAGGTTTTTAGGAGTCCCGCCCTTAACACTGGATAAGTCACCACCTGATACTCATGAGTTAAGTTCAAATAGTATCTGTCGGCAGCTCCCTTGAGGTACCGTGGAACGATAGACCTAAGGTCGTCCCAGTTCACACGGTCCCTCCTGGCAGCCGCCTCTACTCTATGAACAAACTCATGAACATCAGGAGAGTGACCATCTCTTGTAACGGTTGGAACCCAATTTGAGTCATAACGACTCAAATTGTTCCCACGAACCTCTCGGTACTCCACTGGTGCTAACGCTGGAGCCGCGTCACGCCATACTTGAGGAGGTTGGTTGTATGGTGGCGGTGCTGTAAGTGGAGCTTGTGGATATAATGGTGGTGGTTGTACCAACGCTGGATTGTTGTGTATTTGTTCAGCTTGGAACGATGGACCCAATTGTGGTATTGCAAAGTCCTCAGCCCTAAAACCCGATTGCTGAAAATAAGCCGGTGGTAATTGTTCTGACCGTCTTTGTTGTTGATGGTTTGGACGATTCAAACTATGTATTGTATCAGTTATTGGCTGTACTGGGATTGGAGTGGATCTCTCATCTGGTTGAAACGTAGGTGAAACAGATGGTGCAGATGATACTCCTGGTTTATTCTGCATAATTGGACGTATTGACAGCGATCCTATTATATCCCAAGCGCATGACAATTGCGAGATAGCGTAAGTACGGGCTTTTTGCAAGTCATTGCGAGGACCCAACCTATTCATTCTACCCGTATAATGCAAAACTCGATTCGCCAAACCATCTAAGAAAGTCTGATTTATCGGTCGCTGAAGTCGTCGTACTTGATCTAAGATGAGTTGTGCTGCCTGCACCACCATTTGAGATTCAGCTATTAAATCCCTCGCATGAGATACTGTTATTAGAACTGCACCATGATCTGCGTGGTTTCGCAGTTCCTCCGCCCAATTGACCCCCCTGAAGTCCACACCCCGAACCAAACATTCGATTTGTAGTTCGCTAGGTTCCAAACCATAGAACGGATGGTCAACGTCTATGTGGCTTGACATTTCGATAGTAAGTTTTAACAAAATTCAGAATTCACAACCAACACAATATTAAAACCAATTCCTAAGAACCAATATCACTGAAATAAGTGGAGCTAGTACGCCCGGTAAAATTCGTCCGATGGAAATGTAAAAATGAAAAACGCAAAGAATGAAAAAAATAACGAACAACCCAATTCGAAAACACAACAAAATTTTTGTAAAACAAATTTAATAACAGAACAAAAAGGAATGAATATTGTACTCAATGTTGCTTCACCTTTTGACAAAGAATACCTAAAATATTATTAAACAATAATATAATTTATTTATTTAATTTCATATATACTGAAATTCAGAATAGCACCTCTAAAAAACATTTATTTTAAAAATTGAAAAATAAAAATATTTAAAAGAAGAATGCTTATTTATTAGATGCACCGTCTTAGCTCAAATATTTATTTATTTTTTTAAAAAAAATAAAGAATATTTATTTATATCTTTATGTAATTTGTATTTACTTAAAAATTTATTTATTTACCTAAACCCTATTTACAACTATGTACAATTATTATATACAGAAATTATGTACAAAAATATTTACAACTATATACACTTTGGCAGTATAAAAAAACAGTATCCGAAAAAAAACACTGCCCCAAAACGGTTTTTTTCCAAATAAAAAATTATTTTTCCAAAGATGCACACAATTACTAGGGTTTACGTCGAGGGTTCTCCTTCCTGTGATTGGCCTCAAAGATGGCGTTCTCTTCGGCTAATATCACCGCATAAGCGTGCATAACCGAAGAGAACTCCATTTCCTCGGCCAACCACGCTGCCTTCTGTGCCTTCCTCCTGCACTTCTTCTCTCTCCACCTTCTCCTATCCCTCTCCAGCCTTCTCAACCGACGCCTCTCTAGCACATCCACCATTCCATTCACCTCTGATACCTCTCCTTCTACCACCTCCTCATCTTCCTCTACTACCAACTCATTCACCTCGTTCACACCCTCATTCATTACTTCATTCGCTACTTCATTCACCATATCATCCACCATCTCATCATACACCTCACTCACTATGTCATTCATCACTTTCTTGTACGCTTCATTCATTACTTCATCCATTACTACATTCATTACCAAATTCACTACATTCATTGCCTCATTCATTATCTCATTCACCTCATTCATTACTAGATTCATAACCTCATCCATTATCTAATTCACCTCATTCACACCCGGCTGAACCACTGCTCCCCCCAGCTCTCCTGGCCCCGGACGACGCTTGCTCCTAAACGAGCCGTATTGCTTAATTGTGTACGTTCAAAACAAAAATTGAGATAAATTCCAAAAAAAAATTCAAACAAACATAAATCAAAATTCTAAACTGGTTTTCTAAAAAAAACCCAGCGTACAAAAAAAACCTGAACTGGTTTTATTATTATTTAATATATTTAGTATATTTATATATTTAGCACAAAACTGGTTTGACGGCCAACGCCCAACAACAACCAAAATTGCACAACAAACCAGTTTTACACCGCCCTATCTATTTCAAAAAAATATAAAAACTACCTACAAAGACCAGGTCTTTGTTTCGCCTGCCACCTTGTTAATTTTGGACCTTAATACAAAAATTAATAGAGAAAATGAAACTCTATATATATAGGTTTATACCGAAATATGACCGGAAAAAAAAGAAAAAAAAATCGTTCCAGACGTGTCTGGACTTGGAATCTCTTAACTAACTATAATTACCCTAACATTCTAAAGTCAACTCACACGAAAGAAATTAACGAATTCAAAATGAGTATGATATATATATATATATATATATATATATATATATATATATATATATATATATATATATATATATATATATATATATATATATATATATATATTTATTATGTAGATTTTATACGTCTTAAACCCGACAAGGTAGGCATTTTTATTGAAAGAGATAATTAATTTCCTTAACCTCACTATTTGTGATTTTCGAAAGTTAGTAGGTATATTCCATACTAGCCTAAGTCACGTGTGCAGTTATTCTTGAATGTTGCCAATCAATATGAAATCAATTTTACGACATAAATGTCAAGTAAATTAGTGAATCGTATGAATTTTTCAATTCGAAATCAGTTTTTGGGTTTATCTGAATAAACCTTATAGTTATTTGTTAATAAAAACAACTTTTATCTCTGAACGTGTTTCGGTTGGGATTCGAACTTAGAACCTCATCAGTACCAACTAAGTTTGAATCTTTTGGTAGACACGCTGTCAACTGCCCCTCGGCGTCGACATTTAGAAACATTTTTAATTACGATGTTGTAATTTCTTTTTTCTTAGTGAAAAACTTTTTTGTCATACTTCACTGGCTACAGAGTTAGTATTTTTATTATATAGATTTTATACGTCTTAAACCCGACAAGGTAGGAATTTTTATTGAAAGAGATAATTAATTTCCTTAACCTCACTATTTGTGATTTTCGAAAGTTAGTAGGTATATTCCATACTAGCCTAAGTCACGTGTGCAGTTATTCTTGAATGTTGCCAATCAATATGAAATCAATTTTACGACATAAATGTCAAGTAAATTAGTGAATCATATGAATTTTTCAATTCGAAATCAGTTTTTGGGTTTATCTGAATAAACCTTATAGTTATTTGTTAATAAAAACAACTTTTATCTCTGAACGTGTTTCGGTTGGGATTCGAACTTAGAACCTCATCAGTACCAACTAAGTTTGAATCTTTTGGTAGACACGCTGTCAACTGCCCCTCGGCGTCGACATTTAGAAACATTTTTAATTACGATGTTGTAATTTCTTTTTTCTTAGTGAAAAACTTTTTTGTCATACTTCACTGGCTACAGAGTTAGTATTTTTATTATATAGATTTTATACGTCTTAAACCCGACAAGGTAGGAATTTTTATTGAAAGAGATAATTAATTTCCTTAACCTCACTATTTGTGATTTTCGAAAGTTAGTAGGTATATTCCATACTAGCCTAAGTCACGTGTGCAGTTATTCTTGAATGTTGCCAATCAATATGAAATCAATTTTACGACATAAATGTCAAGTAAATTAGTGAATCATATGAATTTTTCAATTCGAAATCAGTTTTTGGGTTTATCTGAATAAACCTTATAGTTATTTGTTAATAAAAACAACTTTTATCTCTGAACGTGTTTCGGTTGGGATTCGAACTTAGAACCTCATCAGTACCAACTAAGTTTGAATCTTTTGGTAGACACGCTGTCAACTGCCCCTCGGCGTCGACATTTAGAAACATTTTTAATTACGATGTTGTAATTTCTTTTTTCTTAGTGAAAAACTTTTTTGTCATACTTCACTGGCTACAGAGTTAGTATTTTTATTATATAGATTTTATACGTCTTAAACCCGACAAGGTAGGAATTTTTATTGAAAGAGATAATTAATTTCCTTAACCTCACTATTTGTGATTTTCGAAAGTTAGTAGGTATATTCCATACTAGCCTAAGTCACGTGTGCAGTTATTCTTGAATGTTGCCAATCAATATGAAATCAATTTTACGACATAAATGTCAAGTAAATTAGTGAATCGTATGAATTTTTCAATTCGAAATCAGTTTTTGGGTTTATCTGAATAAACCTTATAGTTATTTGTTAATAAAAACAACTTTTATCTCTGAACGTGTTTCGGTTGGGATTCGAACTTAGAACCTCATCAGTACCAACTAAGTTTGAATCTTTTGGTAGACACGCTGTCAACTGCCCCTCGGCGTCGACATTTAGAAACATTTTTAATTACGATGTTGTAATTTCTTTTTTCTTAGTGAAAAACTTTTTTGTCATACTTCACTGGCTACAGAGTTAGTATTTTTATTATATAGATTTTATACGTCTTAAACCCGACAAGGTAGGAATTTTTATTGAAAGAGATAATTAATTTCCTTAACCTCACTATTTGTGATTTTCGAAAGTTAGTAGGTATATTCCATACTAGCCTAAGTCACGTGTGCAGTTATTCTTGAATGTTGCCAATCAATTTTACGACATAAATGTCAAGTAAATTAGTGAATCGTATGAATTTTTCAATTCGAAATCAGTTTTTGGGTTTATCTGAATAAACCTTATAGTTATTTGTTAATAAAAACAACTTTTATCTCTGAACGTGTTTCGGTTGGGATTCGAACTTAGAACCTCATCAGTACCAACTAAGTTTGAATCTTTTGGTAGACACGCTGTCAACTGCCCCTCGGCGTCGACATTTAGAAACATTTTTAATTACGATGTTGTAATTTCTTTTTTCTTAGTGAAAAACTTTTTTGTCATACTTCACTGGCTACAGAGTTAGTATTTTTATTATATAGATTTTATACGTCTTAAACCCGACAAGGTAGGAATTTTTATTGAAAGAGATAATTAATTTCCTTAACCTCACATTTGTGCTTTTCGAAAGTTAGTAGGTATATTCCATACTAGCCTAAGTCACGTGTGC
This sequence comes from Diogma glabrata, assembly GCA_963693315.1. Taxonomy (NCBI): domain Eukaryota; kingdom Metazoa; phylum Arthropoda; class Insecta; order Diptera; family Cylindrotomidae; genus Diogma; species Diogma glabrata. The sequence continues at coordinate 231,431,525 of OY856186.1, read as the reverse complement.
AGTTATTCTTGAATGTTGCCAATCAATATGAAATCAATTTTACGACATGAATGTCAAGTAAATTAGTGAATCGTATGAATTTTTCAATTCGAAATCAGTTTTTGGGTTTATCTGAATAAACCTTATAGTTATTTGTTAATAAAAACAACTTTTATCTCTGAACGTGTTTCGGTTGGGATTCGAACTTAGAACCTCATCAGTACCAACTAAGTTTGAATCTTTTGGTAGACACGCTGTCAACTGCCCCTCGGCGTCGACATTTAGAAACATTTTTAATTACGATGTTGTAATTTCTTTTTTCTTAGTGAAAAACTTTTTTGTCATACTTCACTGGCTACAGAGTTAGTATTTTTATTATATAGATTTTATACGTCTTAAACCCGACAAGGTAGGAATTTTTATTGAAAGAGATAATTAATTTCCTTAACCTCACTATTTGTGATTTTCGAAAGTTAGTAGGTATATTCCATACTAGCCTAAGTCACGTGTGCAGTTATTCTTGAATGTTGCCAATCAATATGAAATCAATTTTACGACATAAATGTCAAGTAAATTAGTGAATCGTATGAATTTTTCAATTCGAAATCAGTTTTTGGGTTTATCTGAATAAACCTTATAGTTATTTGTTAATAAAAACAACTTTTATCTCTGAACGTGTTTCGGTTGGGATTCGAACTTAGAACCTCATCAGTACCAACTAAGTTTGAATCTTTTGGTAGACACGCTGTCAACTGCCCCTCGGCGTCGACATTTAGAAACATTTTTAATTACGATGTTGTAATTTCTTTTTTCTTAGTGAAAAACTTTTTTGTCATACTTCACTGGCTACAGAGTTAGTATTTTTATTATATAGATTTTATACGTCTTAAACCCGACAAGGTAGGAATTTTTATTGAAAGAGATAATTAATTTCCTTAACCTCACTATTTGTGATTTTCGAAAGTTAGTAGGTATATTCCATACTAGCCTAAGTCACGTGTGCAGTTATTCTTGAATGTTGCCAATCAATATGAAATCAATTTTACGACATAAATGTCAAGTAAATTAGTGAATCGTATGAATTTTTCAATTCGAAATCAGTTTTTGGGTTTATCTGAATAAACCTTATAGTTATTTGTTAATAAAAACAACTTTTATCTCTGAACGTGTTTCGGTTGGGATTCGAACTTAGAACCTCATCAGTACCAACTAAGTTTGAATCTTTTGGTAGACACGCTGTCAACTGCCCCTCGGCGTCGACATTTAGAAACATTTTTAATTACGATGTTGTAATTTCTTTTTTCTTAGTGAAAAACTTTTTTGTCATACTTCACTGGCTACAGAGTTAGTATTTTTATTATATAGATTTTATACGTCTTAAACCCGACAAGGTAGGAATTTTTATTGAAAGAGATAATTAATTTCCTTAACCTCACTATTTGTGATTTTCGAAAGTTAGTAGGTATATTCCATACTAGCCTAAGTCACGTGTGCAGTTATTCTTGAATGTTGCCAATCAATATGAAATCAATTTTACGACATAAATGTCAAGTAAATTAGTGAATCGTATGAATTTTTCAATTCGAAATCAGTTTTTGGGTTTATCTGAATAAACCTTATAGTTATTTGTTAATAAAAACAACTTTTATCTCTGAACGTGTTTCGGTTGGGATTCGAACTTAGAACCTCATCAGTACCAACTAAGTTTGAATCTTTTGGTAGACACGCTGTCAACTGCCCCTCGGCGTCGACATTTAGAAACATTTTTAATTACGATGTTGTAATTTCTTTTTTCTTAGTGAAAAACTTTTTTGTCATACTTCACTGGCTACAGAGTTAGTATTTTTATTATATAGATTTTATACGTCTTAAACCCGACAAGGTAGGAATTTTTATTGAAAGAGATAATTAATTTCCTTAACCTCACTATTTGTGATTTTCGAAAGTTAGTAGGTATATTCCATACTAGCCTAAGTCACGTGTGCAGTTATTCTTGAATGTTGCCAATCAATATGAAATCAATTTTACGACATAAATGTCAAGTAAATTAGTGAATCGTATGAATTTTTCAATTCGAAATCAGTTTTTGGGTTTATCTGAATAAACCTTATAGTTATTTGTTAATAAAAACAACTTTTATCTCTGAACGTGTTTCGGTTGGGATTCGAACTTAGAACCTCATCAGTACCAACTAAGTTTGAATCTTTTGGTAGACACGCTGTCAACTGCCCCTCGGCGTCGACATTTAGAAACATTTTTAATTACGATGTTGTAATTTCTTTTTTCTTAGTGAAAAACTTTTTTGTCATACTTCACTGGCTACAGAGTTAGTATTTTTATTATATAGATTTTATACGTCTTAAACCCGACAAGGTAGGAATTTTTATTGAAAGAGATAATTAATTTCCTTAACCTCACTATTTGTGATTTTCGAAAGTTAGTAGGTATATTCCATACTAGCCTAAGTCACGTGTGCAGTTATTCTTGAATGTTGCCAATCAATATGAAATCAATTTTACGACATAAATGTCAAGTAAATTAGTGAATCGTATGAATTTTTCAATTCGAAATCAGTTTTTGGGTTTATCTGAATAATCCTTATAGTTATTTGTTAATAAAAACAACTTTTATCTCTGAACGTGTTTCGGTTGGGATTCGAACTTAGAACCTCATCAGTACCAACTAAGTTTGAATCTTTTGGTAGACACGCTGTCAACTGCCCCTCGGCGTCGACATTTAGAAACATTTTTAATTACGATGTTGTAATTTCTTTTTTCTTAGTGAAAAACTTTTTTGTCATACTTCACTGGCTACAGAGTTAGTATTTTTATTATATAGATTTTATACGTCTTAAACCCGACAAGGTAGGAATTTTTATTGAAAGAGATAATTAATTTCCTTAACCTCACTATTTGTGATTTTCGAAAGTTAGTAGGTATATTCCATACTAGCCTAAGTCACGTGTGCAGTTATTCTTGAATGTTGCCAATCAATATGAAATCAATTTTACGACATAAATGTCAAGTAAATTAGTGAATCGTATGAATTTTTCAATTCGAAATCAGTTTTTGGGTTTATCTGAATAAACCTTATAGTTATTTGTTAATAAAAACAACTTTTATCTCTGAACGTGTTTCGGTTGGGATTCGAACTTAGAACCTCATCAGTACCAACTAAGTTTGAATCTTTTGGTAGACACGCTGTCAACTGCCCCTCGGCGTCGACATTTAGAAACATTTTTAATTACGATGTTGTAATTTCTTTTTTCTTAGTGAAAAACTTTTTTGTCATACTTCACTGGCTACAGAGTTAGTATTTTTATTATATAGATTTTATACGTCTTAAACCCGACAAGGTAGGAATTTTTATTGAAAGAGATAATTAATTTCCTTAACCTCACTATTTGTGATTTTCGAAAGTTAGTAGGTATATTCCATACTAGCCTAAGTCACGTGTGCAGTTATTCTTGAATGTTGCCAATCAATATGAAATCAATTTTACGACATAAATGTCAAGTAAATTAGTGAATCGTATGAATTTTTCAATTCGAAATCAGTTTTTGGGTTTATCTGAATAAACCTTATAGTTATTTGTTAATAAAAACAACTTTTATCTCTGAACGTGTTTCGGTTGGGATTCGAACTTAGAACCTCATCAGTACCAACTAAGTTTGAATCTTTTGGTAGACACGCTGTCAACTGCCCCTCGGCGTCGACATTTAGAAACATTTTTAATTACGATGTTGTAATTTCTTTTTTCTTAGTGAAAAACTTTTTTGTCATACTTCACTGGCTACAGAGTTAGTATTTTTATTATATAGATTTTATACGTCTTAAACCCGACAAGGTAGGAATTTTTATTGAAAGAGATAATTAATTTCCTTAACCTCACTATTTGTGATTTTCGAAAGTTAGTAGGTATATTCCATACTAGCCTAAGTCACGTGTGCAGTTATTCTTGAATGTTGCCAATCAATATGAAATCAATTTTACGACATAAATGTCAAGTAAATTAGTGAATCGTATGAATTTTTCAATTCGAAATCAGTTTTTGGGTTTATCTGAATAAACCTTATAGTTATTTGTTAATAAAAACAACTTTTATCTCTGAACGTGTTTCGGTTGGGATTCGAACTTAGAACCTCATCAGTACCAACTAAGTTTGAATCTTTTGGTAGACACGCTGTCAACTGCCCCTCGGCGTCGACATTTAGAAACATTTTTAATTACGATGTTGTAATTTCTTTTTTCTTAGTGAAAAACTTTTTTGTCATACTTCACTGGCTACAGAGTTAGTATTTTTATTATATAGATTTTATACGTCTTAAACCCGACAAGGTAGGAATTTTTATTGAAAGAGATAATTAATTTCCTTAACCTCACTATTTGTGATTTTCGAAAGTTAGTAGGTATATTCCATACTAGCCTAAGTCACGTGTGCAGTTATTCTTGAATGTTGCCAATCAATATGAAATCAATTTTACGACATAAATGTCAAGTAAATTAGTGAATCGTATGAATTTTTCAATTCGAAATCAGTTTTTGGGTTTATCTGAATAAACCTTATAGTTATTTGTTAATAAAAACAACTTTTATCTCTGAACGTGTTTCGGTTGGGATTCGAACTTAGAACCTCATCAGTACCATCAGTACCTACTAACTTTCGAAAATCACAAATAGTGAGGTTAAGGAAATTAATTATCTCTTTCAATAAAAATTCCTACCCTGTCGGGTTTAAGACGTATAAAATCTATATAATAAAAATACTAACTCTGTAGCCAGTGAAGTATGACAAAAAAGTTTTTCACTAAGAAAAAAGAAATTACAACATCGTAATTAAAAATGTTTCTAAATGTCGACGCCGAGGGGCAGTTGACAGCGTGTCTACCAAAAGATTCAAACTTAGTTGGTACTGATGAGGTTCTAAGTTCGAATCCCATCCGAAACACGTTCAGAGATAAAAGTTGTTTTTATTAACAAATAACTATAAGGTTTATTCAGATAAACCCAAAAACTGATTTCGAATTGAAAAATTCATACGATTCACTAATTTACTTGACATTTATGTCGTAAAATTGATTTCATATTGATTGGCAACATTCATGAATAACTGCACACGTGACTTAGGCTAGTATGGAATATACTTACTAACTTTCGAAAATCACAAATAGTGAGGTTAAGGAAATTAATTATCTCTTTCAATAAAAATTCCTACCTTGTCGGGTTTAAGACGTATAAAATCTATATAATAAAAATACTAACTCTGTAGCCAGTGAAGTATGACAAAAAAGTTTTTCACTAAGAAAAAAGAAATTACAACATCGTAATTAAAAATGTTTCTAAATGTCGACGCCGAGGGGCAGTTGACAGCGTGTCTACCAAAAGATTCAAACTTAGTTGGTACTGATGAGGTTCTAAGTTCGAATCCCAACCGAAACACGTTCAGAGATAAAAGTTGTTTTTATTAACAAATAACTATAAGGTTTATTCAGATAAACCCAAAAACTGATTTCGAATTGAAAAATTCATACGATTCACTAATTTACTTGACATTTATGTCGTAAAATTGATTTCATATTGATTGGCAACATTCAAGAATAACTGCACACGTGACTTAGGCTAGTATGGAATATACCTACTAACTTTCGAAAATCAC
>OY856186.1:231365683-231425691 GCA_963693315.1 Diogma glabrata | reverse complement strand
AAAATGGCCAATCTTAGATTTGGAATATTTGGAAGTTGGTTAGTTGAAATAAATATATGCATATTGATTACACATTTACAAAAGTCTTCCTAAATTGTAGATATTTGAATTATTTGAGGTGTAAAAGCTATTTGACAATTTTAGATTATAAATTATGTGTGGTGGTGTTGTAGGTGTGACGTTGTGAGAACGTTTATTTGCTCTTTGGTGGAATTAATATGTTATTAAAAGTAGTTTTAACCAAATTAAATAAAACTGTTCCGAAATCGCATTGATAAAGTAGTTTCCGTTAATGTATTTAGTTTGGTTTGAAAAAGTTTTTGGATTATTCTGGACTTGGATTATTCTACTTAAATTTTTTATTTAAACTAATCTGACACATCCAATTCTATTTGTACACAAAGCTGTCTGGTCCCGAAATCTACCTATTTCTTGGACTTTGGACTTTTTATTGTATTATTGATCGTTGTGCGAATTTGAATTTTTTTGGTTATTTTGTTGGATATTATATCAGTTTCTAGTTCATTATGTCGAATTACTTAGACGCAAATCATCCATGCTACGGTTTGAAGGCTTCTGAACTGCAGGTCGAATGTTTGATTCGGGGTGTGAATTTGGGAGGGGACAATTGGGCGGAGGAACTGCGAACACATGCGGCAAGTGGTCCTATGTCAGTATCTCATGCGAGAGATTTAGTAGCCAAATCTCAAACGGTGGTGCAGGTAGCGCAGCATATTCTCAACGAGGTAAGACGATTACAGCATCCGATACATCCTAACATCTTAGACGGTTTTGCGAATCAAGTCTTACATTATACCGGCAGAATGAATAGGTTGGGTACACGCGATGACGTGCAAGAAGCCCGGAACTACACTGCCTCCCAGCTTACACGCGCTTGTGAAAGGATTTGGTTACTATCAACACATCCAGTGTCGCAGGATAAACCAGGTTTACCATCGATACCATCTAGTTCACCTACATTTCAGCCAGGTGAAAGGTCAACCCCGATTCCAGTACAGCCATTAACTGAGGAAATTCGTAATTTGAATTATCAGAATTACCAACCGCCAAGACGGTCAGAACAAGCCGGTGCGGCATATTTTCAGCAATCAGGTCTGAGGGCTGAGAACTATGCCATACCGATATTGGGTCCATCGTTCCGTGCGGAACAATTGTTTAATAATCCGGCATTATCATCACAAGTACAACAGTCATTAAATTATCCACAGGCTCTACCTACAGCACCACCACCTTACAAGCAACTTCAGGTACCTGGTAACCCAACTCCAGCATTACCACCGGGAGAATACACGTAGGAACAATTTGAGTCGTTATGACTCAAATTGGGTCCCTATTTTCACAGGGGATGGTCACTCCCCTGATATCCATGAGTTTATTCATCGGGTAGAGGCAGCTGCCAGAAGAGGCCACGTGTCTTGGGACGACCTTGGGTCTATCTTGCCGCGGTATCTTAAGGCAGCTGCTGACACATATTATTTGAATTTAACCCATGAATATCAGGAGGTGACCTACCTAGTGTTAAAAGAAGGACTCCTACGCACCTTCGGTACACTCACCGATGATAAAGCAATACTACGAGTGTTGCTAAATCGTAAACAAAAACCAAAAGAGAGCGTTTTTCGAATATCTGGTGGAAGTTGGTTCGTTGAACCGACGATTAGATCGGCCATTCGCTGCAAATAAAATGTTAGAAATCGCTAGAGAAGGACTGAGTGTAGAACTCAAAAACGCTACACTAGCAGCAACCATCACAACAATGGACGAACTTCGGACATTATGTCAGAAGTTCGAACGATTGTGGTCTACACCAGTTCCGACCAGAACATCAAATTTGAGAATTAGCGAAATGCAGCAAATGGACGACTATAAACTGGAAGTGGAATCAGAACAGGATCAATATCTAGAAGCTGTGGATTCAAGACCAATGAGAATTCTGCAACGACCGATCATGTCATCTGATAATAACCAAACTGGATGCCGATTATGGAATGCGATTCGCTTTGAAAGCGATTTTGCTTAATATTTTGTATATGTGTATTAGTAACGATTTTGATCTAAAATCCATTACTTTTTTGTAAAACTACTACGTTTTTATAAATTATTTTTAAACAAAAATTCGTTTGACGTTTCAACAGAATTGACTTGTTTAACTTTTATAAAAATCGGCGTGTAATCTTTATATTGGGAATGAAAAGGCAGTTTGGTGATAAATTAGAAAAATTAAGAGAAGGTTGGCGTACATTGAAATTAGGATTATTAGTTTGAAGTGAAAATGATATGTGCGAATGAAATATTGGTAATTTGTTGTTATGTATTTGTTGTAGTTTCTGGAGAGTTCATCATTATTTTCGAGTCAACGAAGTTTTGATACTTCTTTTTATTTAAGGACTGGCAGAATTCGCCTATATAGGAATTAGTGGATTATTTATTCTATATAGATTGCAATTTATTTTATAAATTGTTTTTTGTGTCTTGCAGTTTTTGTTCTTTGGTGTTAAATCTTTAAGCTCAGTAAACATGTTTTGGTAATATAGGTTTCCTGTAATTTTGATTTTGTCTGCTGGAGTCAATCATATATTTGATAGGTTATCCACGAAGAATAGGGAGGTATATACTTAGAGGGTATTAGACGTTAGTAGATCGGAACTGGATATGGTGATGGGGAAACGATGGATTTGGGACGCTTTTGGGAGTTAGGACAAAAGATTTTGTTCCCCATGGTAAATTTGTTGATGTATTTGTCAATATGGTGTGCTGGGTAGTAATTTTTGGTCCTTGTAGTAGTTCTTATTAAGGTATATTGTTTCAGACTTGCTTTCCAGTTTTTGGGAAACAATAACGGTGTCAAAAAGAGATTTATGAATTATGTTTCTTGAATTAAGAATAAGACCAATTCGATGGATGATAGAAAAATGTGACAGCATGTTTTGGATTTTTCTCAGAGAAAAACTCCATTTCTTTTATGTGTGTTTCAGACTGAATTAGAACCTTTATCATCAAAGCCATTATTCTATTCGAAGTTTATTTGAAGTCTTTGACAAATATGCTATCCACTACCTACACCACCGAGGCATTGTATGTGTGGTATAGAGTTGTTTGGTGTATAATTCCAATGAGGTGTATGCTATCAATGAATGCACGCATATAATAACTAGCTTGCATCTGTAAAGAAAAGGAATGGCATCTGTTTGGATACCCAGCGACTACTTCCAACCTCTACAATAAGTATTGGAAAAATCTTTGTAAGATATCGCAACTCAACATCACACTGCGGTGGGTTCCAGGCTATAATGGCATTTCAAGTGGTCATGAAATATTCAGGCTCAGAACCCGCCTTGGGGTTATTCCCCAATTATTACGCATTATGTGGAAAAATAATGATATTATAAAACTATGGGTAAAATATAAAAAACATCAAACAACATCAACTATCCAAACCCCTATTATATTTTTATAATAAATTATCAAAAGATATTATTTTACCATATTACTATTTTTACCAAAAAATACCTACTTTTACCTTTAAACACAAAAAAAAATTAAAAATCTGTCAAGTAGTTCATAAGACACAATGAATTGAACATATACGAAACCCGTGGTTTTTTCAAAACTGCTCCGAGATGTAAAGAGAGAACCACTCGCGGCAAAAAAATTTTCTTTAATGAAATGTTTTTTTTTATTCTCTCTTCAACAGTAAAAAATTTAAACCAATTCAAAAATGTGTGGCAACTCGATGTAATAAAAATGTGATTAATGCTAAACTCATGAACACATCTACAAATTGCATCTATAAATATTACCATAGCGTGAAATTCTGCAAAACTAAATCATGTATTTAATATGGAAAAACTTTAAATTTATTGTAGAGTAATACACTTAGTAGTAAATTGAAGGCTGAAAAATTTAGCGAATTGGTTTTTAATCGTTCGTTTAAACGAATTAGTCTAGTACGACCCCTTTCTTTTTTTTATTACCTAACAAGTTCAAACAAACGATTCCATTTCTCAACACAAAACATAATTCTCTGTTCGTTCTTACTTCTCTATTTTTTATTCATCTTCTATGTTTTGATCTATAGTCGACACAGAACAAGCAATCTATATCGGCAAACTGAACCAAAAAAATAGACATCATTCATTTTGGAATAGGAATCTTTATCAAACCAACTCTTCCACTGTAACCATCAATCCACAGCTAAGATTCTTATAACCAATATTTAATATTAACTATAAGTTTCCTAATGTTGGAAGTACAACATCAGCATTCACCAGCTCTACGTTGATTTCAAGCAAGCATATGATAGTATCATCTGCGACAACCGTTGGTCCGCACTCATATGCCTTGGTATCCCAGAGAAACTTGTTTCTCTGTGCAAACTCACAACATCGGGATCAAACTGTAGAATAGTAATCGAAGGGTCAGTTTGTGATCCTATCGATATAACATCAGGTGTTCGACAAGGTGATGCACTCGCGCCCGTACTATTTAATTTGGCGCTGGAGAACGCGATAAAAAAACGCCGAATTGAGACGCAAAACTGCATATATAACAAATCTAGTCAAGTTCTTGGCTACGCAGATGATATTGTGCTTCTCGGACGTAGAACGAGCTTGAAAGAAATGCTAAAGGACTTGTATTATGCATCAACACCGGCAAAACTAAAGTGTTAACAACATCTAAGAACATACATCCCGGAAATCTGGATACTGGCGACTATGAAGTGGAACGCGTGGAAAACTTCAAATACCTCGGGTCTATAATAACATCGTCAAATAACATGCAGGTAGATATCAAAGCCCGTGTCTCTGCCGCATACAGAGTTTTCTACGCATACTCAAAACTTCAGCGATCAAAACATCTTTCGCGGTCGTGTAAACTCACACTTTACAAAGCATTAATTCGACCTGTGCTTGCATTTGGAAGTGAAAGCTGGACACTGACTTCCTCCGATTGTAGAATTTTATCAACATTCGAGAGGAAGGTCATACGAACAATTTATGGTCCATGCAAAGTTGCTGAAAATCAGTATAGTATCCGAATGAATCACGTGATATAGGATGTCGAAACTGGGGTCAGCTGGTCATGGAACGAGATAATTGAAAGCTTATTACACAGACTGCAAAATCCCTTCATGGGATGTAAACGCCAGAGAGAGAGAGAGAGAAAATAAGTTTCATGAAAACCATCCGAATGTGATCATTGTACCTGTCGAGTCCACAAATAGCCATGTCAAAAACTGAGTATATTAATAAATTAAACCTCTTACTCAGGAGTTCTAGCACGCACAGTTCTAAAACGTGACTTAACAAACTCACTACAAACTAAATCAATTTCAGTATTATACAAGAACTAAATGAAAAATAATGCATCAGCGTCTGAACTAAAAACATGTACTAGTAACCAGCCGAACGGTCTCCCCAAAATACAAAATCTAAAATACTGATAAGACCCATCGTATCCTACATAAGTACACTAGCATACAATTTGTCCATATTTCTATCCCAGATTTTCAATTACATTTCTTCAAACATTTCTAACGTAAAAAACTTTTATGCCCTCAAAACTAAATAAGACTCCACTTATTTCATTAACCAACACAATGAATTAATCTCCTTTTAAGTAGTAACCCTCCCGACTAACCATACTATGAGCATATTCTACATCTACGATATCATTTAGAGCCTGAACAATTTCCAAAATGATTATGAAACAATCAACAAATAAATTAAAATAAATATATAAGTTTTTTAAATTTATTCTCTCAATTTTTTTAACCTAAAGTTATATAACTAACTACAATAAATGATCAAATCCTTCAAGATTTGTATCATCTTATGCACTTTTCTCACATAAGCAATATGAAAATACTACCTCAAAAGGTTATGTTTATTTGACAGCGTACAGTGAAAATTATTGCCTAAATAAAAATATCCACAAAAAATTGGTCTACTTTCATTTTATTATTTTTTGCTTTAATTACTAATACAATTATGAAAAATTTTGTGTTTGTACACAAAATTTTTTAAAAGCGATTGCGATTTTGGTTAAATCGCATTCCATAATCGGAATCCTGGTCCATCATTAACAAGAGGTCAGATAGTCTGCTACAAATGTAGAGAGGTAGGTCATCGAGCTCCGGATTGTCAACATAAACAAATTAAATTGTATTGCTGGAAATGCAATAAACCTGACGTAATTGACAAAAATTGTTCGTACTGCCATCCGTCTTTAAACTACCGCTCGGGAGTACGTGCTTCGGGAATAGTACCCTCGGTTCAGTATCCGGCGAGCCCGAAGAAATCAACGAGAGACATGGGAACTCAGATGGAACGGCCTCTATCAAATCAACCGGAGTAAACGCAGCATTTGCATTTAATTTCCCATTATTACACCGTACATATTTTAGACGTTTTAAACGTTGTATTAACTATTGGAGGATGAAGAAATTATTTAGGAAAGCTTGTATTTCATCTATCCTTTCAGAATCAAAGGATCCTCGGCCACGATTAACAATCAAGATCTTGGACAAAAATAACTCTGGATTGTTGGATAGTGGAGCTTCCATCACAATACTTGGAAGAAATTCCTTGGAATTATTGGAATCATCAGGTACAACCTACCGTAAATACACTTCGTGTATTCGTACGGCGGATGGTACTGCAAATAAAATTTTTGGGTTATATTGAAGTTCCAATAACCGTGAATGGCTCCACTAAACCAATGCAGTTTCATATTGTCCCTGGATTACGAGAAGAGCTCTACCTGGGCATAGATTTGTGGGAGAAATTTGGTATTGTTCCTTCTTTTGTTAGTGAACTTACGCGTGCGGAGTTTAACAACATAAATACACATAACCTAACCACCGACCAACAACAAGAACTAGATATGATCAAAGATTCTTTCCCGTCATTTGAAGTGTCTGGGCTCGGAAAGACTTCTTTGGTCGAACAAGTCATCGATGTTGGTGATAATGTACCTGTTAAACAGAGGCATTATCCCACATCACCGGCTGTTCAAATAAAGATGTATGCTGAACTCAACCGAATGCTTCAAATGGGCGTGATCGAAGAGAGCAACAGTTCTTGGTGCTCGCCAGTGTTCCTGGTACAAAAAGAACCTGGTAAAAACAGATTATGTATAGACAGCCGTCGTGTCAATTCACTGACCAAAAAGGACGCTTACACACTTCCCTTGATTGATGGCTTACTAGGTCGTCTAAATAGCACAAAGTACATTTCTAGTATTGATCTCAAAGATGCTTTCTGGCAGAAGCATCTAGAGACAAGACAGCCTTCACAGTGCCTGGTCGTCCATTGTATCAATTCCGGGTTATGCCCTTTGGATTGTGCAATGCTCCCCAGACAATGTGTCGGCTAATGCATAAGGTGATACCACATCAATGTCTTTGTTTATTTAGATGACCTATTGGTAGTCTCTTCCACGTTCCAGGAACATATGGAATTGCTGTCCAAAGTCTTTTAGGATTTCTGGTTGGTGAGGATGGTTTGAGAACAGACCCGGACAAAGTAAGAGCTATTGCGGAATACCCAGCTCCATCAACTGTCAAGCAGATATGTCGACTTTTAGGAATGGCCGGTGGGTATCAACGGTTTATACCAAATTACGCGAGCGTTGTGTCACCGATTTCTTGAAAAAGAGTTCTGGCAAATTGAAATGGACTTTAGAAGCTCAAGTAGCTTTCGAAAATTTAAAAAGATTGCCGACTACAGCACCAGTGTTGATAAACCCTGACTATAATAAAAAATTCTTTATTAGATGCGATGCGAGTCTGACAGGGGTAGGTAGTGTGTTGTATCAGGTCGACGCGGATGGACAAGAGTGTCCGATAGCTTTCATGTCGAAGAAACTAAACAAAGCTCAAAGAAACTATTCAGTTACAGACCTTGAATGTCTTGCGGCAATTCTTAGTGTGAAGAAATTCAGGGGCTATGTTGAGGGTCACCGATTTACAATTGTGACTGATCACTCAAGTTTGAAGGGGCTTATGTCACAGAAAGACTTGAGTGGTCGTCTGGCTAGGTGGAGCCTAAAACTCGAACATATGGATTATACCATTGTCCACCAAAAAGGTACCCAAAATATAGTCCCTGATGCTCTATCTACTCTTTATAACGATACACATGAAGAATTGACGGAAGCATTATCACATCACATTAACGATATTAAACTCGACAATGATGGCTATCGGCACAAAGAGTATACGGATATGATAGCTAAAGTACAATCCTCACCCCAGGACTTTCCATTAGTTAAAGTCGTGGATGATAAGCTATACATACGTATTGAGCCAAGACCTGATGGAATACCTAACGATGTACCTGTGTGGAAGCTCTGGATACCAAAACCGATGACTTCAAAAATGATTCAGAAACATCATGATGATAAAACTGCTGCTCATGAAGGTGTAAAAAAGACATTAGAATTACTTCGACGTCTTTATTATTGGCCGGGCATGGCGTCACAGGTACACAACTCTTGTATCCTGCGACACATGTAAACAAACAAAAGCCACGAATCAGATATTGCGTCCTCCGATGCAATATCAATTCGAAACAGCACGTCCATGGCAGAGAGTCTATAGATTTTTTGGGACCGTACCCTCGTTCTACACTGGGTAATACGGTATTACTGTTAGTTCTGGATCATGCAACAAAGTTTGTAATATTGAAACCACTTAGAAACGCAACTTCACCGAAGGTGAATGCTTTTCTGAAGAATGATGTGTTTCTAACATATGGGGTACCAGAGTTTCTACACAGTGACAATGGCAAACAGTTTACGAGCAAAAACTTTCAAAATCTTTTGTCAGATTTCGGCATCAAACATATCAGGACTGGTGTGTATAGTCCACAGAGTAATGCATCAGAGCGAGTGAATAGATCAGTCCTAGCAGCAATCCGAGCATTTCTGAAAGGTGCACGGATGCACAAATTGGCGAGATTGCTTATGCACTGCTGGCTGCAGTACATTCTGCGACCAAATACTCACCGTACTATTTATTATTTGGTCAACATCCGATATCAGATGGAAACACCTATCATTTGATAAGATCGCTTCACAAGCTTGGAGAAGATGTTGGTAAAGAAATAGAACGCTCTGATCATTTGACCATGCTCAGAACTCGTGTTAAACAAAATTCAACTGCAGCTTTCAAGAAATCACAACGTCATTACAATCTGCGATCTAAGATACGGACCTTTCAACCGCAACAACGTGTGTTTGTACGGCAAAATCATTTGAGTGACGCTACTAAAAAGTTTTCGGCTAAGCTCCAAAATTCTTACCTGCAATGACTAAAACTAAAATTGGAAACGTACTTTATGAGTGCATAGACATGTGCGGTAAGAGTATTGGAGTTCATCATGCGAAGGACATCAGAGAGTGATGTCTTTCGTTCGGTAGGGCCGTTCCTTCGTCTGGTTGTCGTCGCTGTGGTTCACACTTTCCGGGTCATATTTTACTGGTTTGTATCAAGGGTTCAATGGTGCTGACGTTCGGATGGATGGTCGGTTTCAGTATTCAGTGACAGTTCCTAGGAACTTCATGAGTGAGTGAACTTCATGACGTCAGTTACTGTTGATACCTTGATCCCAGATACACATTTTCAAATAAATGCCAGTTCGGAATTTTCCTGTCATAGAATGGATGACGACGTTTTCTTTGACTTCAAAGTCAGGCATTTTAATCCTTGTCTTTGAATTCATGGTTTGTAACGTCTGATTATGTTCAAATTAAATAATAAAAAAATCCATTTCAAACATTTCACCGCAAACCATAATAATTTATTCAAACATTTCCATAAATTCATTTTTTTTTCTCTCAGTAAAAATTTAAATTCAAAATGTAACGATAAATTTCTAAAACATCTAAAATAAAAATAAACTAATTAAACACACTCATCAGAAAAACTGAACGAAAGGAAAAATAACTAAGTTAATGTTGGTAGTTTTATTGTTTCGGGACAAAAACGAAACAAACACGAAATAACAGATAGATGATTATAAATGCCGGAATGGCGATGTAATTTGGATTCATTCCGTGTTTTAAACTTAATATAGTCAATTCGAAGTTTAATGGTGAAATTAAAAATATAAAATTCCATGTTTAAATTTTAAGTCCAAACTATGTTTTTTTTTAACTTGATTGTTTTTAATTGGAAAAAAAATTATTAAAGTAGTGAGTTTTTCAGGGGGCTCAGAGAAAACCCTGAACAGTGCCAAAAGAAAAAATTGAAATAAAAACTAAATGTTTACATAATATTGTAACGACTCTGCGTTGGTTCTTTTCGATTATTGAGCAAATACGACTGTAAAAAGACGGATCTTTGGTTAACAAAATCTCAAGCTTTATTTGTCAACAAATTACAGAAGCTTCCGATTTTAATTACAATAAATTCTAGGGTCTCCCATTTATGTACGATAAATTTCACCGCTTTTCCACAATTTGAATCAATAATATTCGGAATCGTAAAATCTGTATTTACTATTCCACTAGGTTCAAATTCTTTCACTATTAGTACCCAGGCTCAAGTACCACCCGATTATTCCTTATACTTCCGAATATTTATATACACTTTCAATTGCAAAATTAAACTGGCTATCTGATATTTTGTTCGCTTATTTATATCCAAAAATAAATAAGTAGAAACTTCTGCTAATCAGTTGTTGTTTTCCACTGTACTTTCTAGAAAAAATATTCGAGGTACATACATCATGAATAGGCCACACCTACTTTAATTCATACTTGCGTTAATGTAAACATAGCGAACTCATTCATTCTATAACAAATTTAATTTGCATTAATTTATGCAAAATGTATTAGTTAACTCATTCTTTGATCCATCTTTGCAGTAGTTTGAATGTGGAAAACATTTATGCAGAATCCATTGGTTATGTATGATTAAATTAACCCATTCCGGACGAAGTTTATTACATTGCCCTCCATTTAGTTTTGTTCGTCCCGAACAATATCAGCTATCGCATTGGTACTGTTACCTTGGTACGGTGCTAACCTTTGCGGATGTATCACTTTCATCTTGGTACAGGGTACCTTTTGGATGCGGTAGATAACATCATTAATTCGTTTGATTATTTTATATGGACCTTCCCAATCTGGCTGCAGCTTGGGTGATCTTCCCTTAGTTCTCCTAGGGTTGTATAGCCATACCAATTCTCCTTCTTGAAAACCGCCACTATTTGCATTTATGTCGTACCTGGTTTTCATTTTGTCACTGGCAATCTTAATGTGGTCTCGAACCTGTTGATGGATTTTATTCATCTTCTCCCTTAGTTGTCCCACATAATCTGTTTTCGTAGATACCAGACCTCCAGGGATGCCGAACTCGATGTCACTAGGAAGATGTAGTTCTCTCCCGAACATGATATTCGCTGGCGTATCACATGTCGTATCGTGCACTGCGCTACGATAGGCCATCAAGAATAACGGAAGATCCTTATCCCAATTTCTTTGGTTGGCTTCCACTACCTTTATCAAATGTTCTTCCATGGCTCGGTTGAATCGTTCTACCATGCCATCCGATTGTGGGTTCATAGGTGTAGTTCGTGTTTTTCTAAAGTCGAGTGTTCTGCACAGCTCTTCCATCAGTTAAGATTCGAAATTCCTTCCCTGGTCGGTATGCAACTCGAGCGGTGTTCCATATCTGCAAACCCATTCATTGAGTTTACATAATACATAATATTTACAAATACCCACAGTGGTGTCAGAAGTGGGATTATTGAAACGATGGTCAAAACAGTAAATATTAGTGATCTCAGCCAGACCCAGCTGAAGGATGAGTTGAGGAAAAGGAATGCTCCAATCCATGGAACGAAGGCAGAACTTGCATTCCGGCTGCGTAAAGTTTTAGAAGAAGCAGATGAAAACACAGAGGTCATAGAAATAGAGCCGGAGGAAGCTCCGGTTCAGAATGCCCCATAAATTGATCCGATGATGGTGTTGATGAAAGATGATGATGGCACAGCAACAACAACAACTTGCTGATATGATGGCCAAACAAGGACACAATCTGATGGCCCGACAAGAGAAACTGGCAGCTGATATGATGGCAAAGCAAGAAAGTCTACGTGAAGTAATCGAGTCACGTGTATCCAGTGCGGAGGTTAAAATCAACCACATGGAAAGGTAGCTGCGGAAAGTTACCGAAGAACATGAAGAGAAATTACGCAATCTTTCGGGTGAATTCCGCCAAGAAATAGCACAAGTAACGTCAGGTAACATGATCATTCCATCAACTACTTCAGCTCCAGCTAGAGTGAAAATACCCGCATTTGATGGATCTACATCGTATCAGATATTTAAGATGCAATTTGAGATAGCAACAACTGGGGTTGATCATCAGCAAAAAGCAAATGCGCTTATATTGGCATTGAAGGGACCTGCTGCTGAAATTTTGCAGACACTATCAGCGACAGAGCGTGATTACAGCAAGCTAATGGAGGCCTTAGAAGTAAGATATGGGGAAAGTCATATGCAAGCTCTCCATCGCATGCAGCTCAAAACACGAAAACAAGGAGTCAGCGAAACTTTGCAAGAATTAGAGGCAGACATTGTGAGACTGGTAAATCTGTCATACCCGAACTATAACGCTGAACACCGAGACGAACTGGCAGCTGATACATTTATCAATGCTCTTTGAGATGTACAAATGAGAAATCAGCTTTATCTAAGCGGAAAGAAGCTACCTGCGGAAGTCTTAGCATTGGCCCTACAAATGGAAGCTTGAAAAAGAGCGCATGGCTCAGATAGAGTACGCCAGATGGAAGTTGCTGAAGAACCACTAAAAGCAGCGCTTGATGAAGTGATCATGCGTGTCAAAAGTTCGGAAGATAAACCTGAACGAAATCAACGAAGTAGATCTGGCAGAGTAAGATGCTGGAACTGTGGAAAGTTGGGGCACATCCAAAGAGAATGTAAATGGGAGCCGCATTCGGAATCGAGATGCCGCGTTCCGGATTCGGGAAACTAGATCGTGCCAGTTTTGAAGGGCGAAAGCTGGCTCAATTACAATGCCCTACATTAGTAGTATCACAAGTCAAAAGAGAAGGAGTAGTTCCAGTCCAGTTGATGGACCTCTCAAACAAGCAAGTGGATGTCAAAAAGGGAGGAGATTTCCGCGTTGAACACCGGAAGGGAAGGATACACTGTAACGCTAATGATTTTTTAAGAAGAGCCTGTATTGAGGAGCTCAAGTCATGTAGCAGGACTGAGAGAAATGAGGCAATGAAAGTGAATCAAATTAAGTTACAAACTCCTGACGATTGGTGTACCGAGGCAATTAAAAGAGAGCAGCTAAAGGATCCAGCTATGACACCAATATTGAAATGGAAAACCAAGGGAAGGCGACCGGAGTGGAAAGAGGTAGCACTTTTATGTACGGAGGTGAAATGCTACTGGGCGCAATGGGACTCACTATTGATGGACAGCGGGATACTAAAAAGAAAATGGGAGTCCGCTGATGGAAAGAAAGTGTTGGAACAACTGGTGTTGCCATCAAGTCGAGTAGAAGAGGTACTGGGAAAGCTGCATGGAAGTATTTCTGGAGGACACCTGGGGGTCAATAAAACCCTAGCCAAAGTAAGGGAGAGGTTGTAGCGATTAATATATTTAAATCTAAATAATTAATCACTACAAACTTAAATGATCAATTAATGTAAACGATCAATTAACGTAAACGATCACCTTACATTAATTCAATATACTTAAGACACGAACCGAGTTTTGATAAAAGCTTAATCTCGTTCCACTAGTCGACGCTGTGCGGCTGATGCTATAAATTATTTAATTAATTTACTCGAAATTTAAAATCGTCAATTGAACGTCCTAAATAAAATTACATGTTTTTGTTGAAGTTAAATTATAAATCTAAAAATTAACTTTTTCACTTTCTCGTGATATTTTCAAACGTTAACATCGCTCTTACAAATATTAATAAATTAATAGATTTGTGTTATGGTATTGCTTTTATTAAAAACATTGGTTAATAAATCATACTGTGTATTTACATTAAGTTAATGTAATTAATAGTGAATTATCATTTAAATAAACTCTGTAATTTAGAAGTAAAATATAAGCGAGTTTTTAGTGTATGAACCAAGGAGTTCATCATTGGTGACGCCGATTACGGTTTTTACCGTTTACATTTTTTTTACAAGCCTTGTAACTGGACAGCCTGGTACATTATTGTGCCAGGTTATTGGGTACGTATTTAAACTCTTCATAATACCTCGATATAGTTGTACTAAAACGTTTTTATTTTTGGGTGGTATAACAAACATATGTAACTCTGGAAGTATTACGTGTATGCGAGCGTCAATCACCATATTTAACGAAAACATAAAGAAAACAGTACATCATAAAAACAGTACAACTAACAGCAATATCATCATAGCATCATTGTTACAAATATATAAATATAACAGCAAAATATAACAGCGTAATATAACAACATAATCTAACAGCATGATACAACAGCATAATCATCAATTATCATAATCATATCAGCATATATTCATAAAGCCATTGATCAACATCGAAAACATTATAACTTTATATATATATATATATATATATATATATATATATATATATATATATATATATATATATATATATATATATATATATATATATATATATATATATATATATATATATATATATATATATATATATATATATATATACCCAAATACCATATATGTATATGTGAAATATCAACTTTATATTAACAATTAACAACAATCATTAATACGGTTACTTCTAACAATCAAAACCAGTATCAAGAAATTAAAATTAAACAAGAAGCTAACATCTCTGGAATCACATCACAGGATTTACAAGATAAATATTTCAAATTATTATTTAAAATTTTTTTTCTATTTAAAGTAGCATTTACGTAACGTAACGTTTATCAATTATTTCTTTAAATTATTTTTGAAATCTAATCATTATTCTATATTTTTAGTTTTCATATTTATTATTTTTTTCTTTTAATTTAAAATATAAATCGTTATATACTATATTATTACTATATTATCGATATTATTATACTATCGAATTATTTATATTTTTATATCTAACTGCAATCCGATAAACAAATCTATTCGCGAAGCAAATCTTAAACGAAAAATATCGCTTTTACATTATTCTAGGTTTTTTATTTTTTTTTCTTAAAATAAAAGAGAAAATTTTATTCTGCTTTATTTCGAAAGCTATTACTCGCGTTAACTCTCATATTTTTTTATTCTTATATCTTTCTTAAATTTACTTTGACATCGACAAAAATGTTGGACGACGAACAGATGGGCGCAGCTCAAAGTGTAAGGGACAACAAACCTTTAGAGCTCGGTGCCTCGTCCAGCATAAAGCTGCAACCTTTCTGGACACAACAGCCGGCCACTTGGTTTCGAGTGGCCGAGCAGACTTTTGAGTTTCAGAATATAAAGGTAGACAAGCAAAAGTATTTGCACTTGCTGCATTCTCTAACCCCCCAATTGTGTGACATGGTTTCGGACATTATGGATGTATTGCCTGAAACCAATAAATATGAAGCACTCAAACAAGCGCTGTTGGAACGGCTGGCACCATCAGACGAGCGGCGTCTAGAAGCGCTCCTGACAGGACAAGATCTCGGAGATCGAATACCATCCGAGGCTCTACGCCATATTAAAAAACTTGCGTGCAACAATTTCAGTGAAAAGCTGATACTATCATTTTGGGTACGTAGGATGCCAGAATTGATTAGAATAGCGTTGGCTGGTCAATCAGAATCAACCCCAGTTGAAACGATGGCGAAGATGGCCGACAAAATGTTCGAGACAATGTCTCTCAACACTGGAACAAATCAAATAACTGAGATTCGCCAATCTCGTTCATCAACACGTTCCACTCATGCTAGTCAACGACGGGGAACACCTGTAGCAAGCGCAACGATGGAAGAACGCCTATCAAGAGTAGAAAGACAACTCGAGCAGCTGACTCGATTTCGTCGATCGAACTCGAGGAGTAGGTTCAACTCAATGAACTCGAATTATCGCGGTAGCTCACCATCTCCATACCGACAACGGTCAAAATCTCGATCTGGCTCGCAAAACAAACCCGGTTCATGTTACTACCACCGAACATTTGGAGCTGCAGCACGCAAGTGTAGATCTCCATGTTCACTTAGCCAGTCCACATCCACAGCTACCATGGATGTAGACCCAGCATTAAATCCAAAAAATGGTTAAAACCCGAAGTCGAGACGACCGTAACAGAGAGCAGTTACTCCAGTCGTCTGTTCGTTCACGACAAAGTGAACAACCAAACTTTTCTTATAGACACCGGAGCAGACCTCTCGGTGCTCCCCATAAAATATAATCGATCCATAACAAATATTCCAAAATCAAACGATCTAGCCTTATCAGCTGTCAACGGCACGATAATCAATACCTACGGAACAAAGCACCTACAGGTAGATATCGGCCTAAAACGAACATTCACACACGCTTTCGTACTAGCGCAAGTGAATCGTCCGATCATTGGTGCTGATTTTCTAAGTAAATTTGGTCTGCTTGTCGATCTTAAACGAAAACGGCTGATTGATTCAGCTACACAGCTGTCAATCAATGCCACAATGGTTAGTGTTGATACGCCAACACCCATCCATTATACGATCGACAACGATTACGGCCTGCTACTAAAGAAGTTTCCTTCCCTAACAGCAGAGCCGAACTACAATTTACCGGTCAAGCATAACGTGGTACATCACATTGTTACCACTGGGCATTTGCCTGTATCAAGACCACGCAGACTAGATCCAATTCGTCAAAAAGCTGCGTTTATGGAATTTCAACACATGGTTGAACTTGGAATTTGTCGCATTTCATCTTCCTCTGTATCTTGTCCGCTTCACATGGTTCGAAAGATAGATATCGACTGGAGACCATGTGGAGATTATCGCAGGTTAAACGCGGTCACGACTCCTGATCGTTATCCGATACCGCACATACAAAATTTTTCGATGAATTTGTATGGTTGCAAAGTTTTCTCTAAAATTGACCTTGTTAGAGCTTATCATCTCATTCCTGTAGCGAATGAAGATATTCACAAAACTGCAATTACCACTCCATTTGGCCTCTTCGAATTCACTCGAATGCCATTCGGCTTACGTAATGCTGCACAAACGTTTCAGCGTTTCATAAACGAAATCGTTCGAGATTTAGATTTTGTTTTTGTCTACATCGACGATATTTTAGTGGCATCGATAAATGAGGAACAACACAAACTTCATCTGGAACAACTATTCCAGAAACTAAGCGAGTTTGGTGTTCATATTAAGAGTTCAAAATGCGTTTTCGGCGTAAACACTCTCGAATTCCTCAGCCACACGATAACACCTAATGGTATTCTGCCTTCTCAAGAACGAATTAATGCCATTACGGAATTCCCAGCACCAACATCAATCAAACGTATTCAGCAATTCGTCGGTATGATAAATTATTATCATAGATTCATACCGAAACTTGCTGAAACACTTGCCCCAATTCATACACACTTGGCCGCTTTACTGAAAAAGCCCAAGACCCCTAAAAATTTTACTTGGCCAAACGAATGTCAACTCGCATTCACCAAGCTAAAAACTGAATTGGGCAATATTACGTTGTTAGTGCATCCACGTAACGATTCTGCTTACAGTATCACTACAGATGCATCGAACATTGCTGTTGGAGCAGTGCTACAGCAACGTAATAATGATTGTTGGGAACCACTGGGATTTTTCTCAAAGAAACTTTCAGACGCTGAAACTAAATACTCTGCATTTGATCGAGAGCTACTCGCAATTTACCTAGCTATAAAACACTTCATGTATTTTGTCGAAGGTCGCGAATTCACAATTTACACCGACCACAAGCCTCTCACTCGTGCAATACATTCTAAAACCGAACGAAACCCAAGGCAATCTCGTCACTTGGATTTCATAAGTCAATTTACTACCGACATCCAACATGTGCAAAGTAAAGACAACACAGTCGCGGATGCATTATCTCGTGCATCCGACAACGAAACTGCATCAGTTGAGACTCACTTCAACTACGATGCTATCATCGCTGCACAAAAAGCAGACTTAGAACTTCAGAATTTATTTTCTGGTTCCGTATATCACGCTAGTTCATCAATGAAACTAGAGCTTTTTAAGCTTCCAGGATTCGAAATCGTCTGCGAAACATCAACGGGTAACAATCGCCCATACATCGCAGAACCATTACGCAAAACTGTCTTTAACACTTTACACAACTTGTCACATCCTGGTGTCAACGGTACACGTAAATTGATTACATCTAGATATTTTTGGCCCAGTATAAATAAAGATATTAATCACTGGACAAAATCTTGTTTATCTTGCCAACGCTCTAAGGTCCAACGGCACACAAAAAGTCCTACTGGACAATTTGAAGTGCCACAATCTCGGTTCGAACACATCCATATAGATATCGTAGGTCTGCTTCCTCCTTTTAATGGATGTTCTTACATTTTAACTTGCGTTGATCGATTCACTTGATGGCCAGAAGCTTATACTATGTCTGACATGTCTGCTGCTACCATAGCCACGACATTTGTCAATAATTACGTATCACGATTCGGTGTTCCACTGCACATCACAACTGATCAGGGAACACAATTCGAGTCTAAACTTTTTTCTGAATTAACGAAACTTTTGGGCTCACATCGGATACGTACAACGGCCTACCATCCACAAGCGAACGGAATGGTAGAACGTTTTCATCGACAACTAAAAGCTGCACTTATGGCCAGAGGCAACACTACTCAGTGGAGCTCCGAAATACCAATCATTCTTCTTGGTATTCGAGCTACAGTGAAAGAAGATCTGAAGTGCTCACCCGCAGAACTTGTCTACGGTCAAACACTGAAACTGCCCGGTGAGTTCTTCGTAGAAAATCCTCTTTCACAGCTTCCTACTCATGATACAGTTATTGATCAACTTCGAAATACAATGCACAATCTGATTCCAACACCTACACGACAAAGTAAACAAAACGATATTTTTGTCCCAAAATCGCTTGAAAACTGCGACTACGTTTTCGTTAGGGTCGATAGAATACGCACAGGCTTACAAACCCCATATGAAGGTCCTTACAAAATCATACGACGTCTCCGTAAACAATTCGTAATCGAGATCAAAGGCAAACAACAATCTGTCTCGATCGACAGATTGAAGCCAGCGTATGGTATTTTGCGTTCAGCTTATCGTTCACCAGCTTCTCGAACACACAAAGAAACAGACACATTAAACGGGGGGCTTTCATCTACGAGCGGGGTACTGTAGCGATTAATATATTTAAATCTAAATAATTAATCACTACAAACTTAAATGATCAATTAATGTAAACGATCAATTAACGTAAACGATCACCTTACATTAATTCAATATACTTAAGACACGAACCGAGTTTTGATAAAAGCTTAATCTCGTTCCACTAGTCGACGCTGTGTGGCTGATGCTATAAATTATTTAATTAATTTACTCGAAATTTAAAATCGTCAATTGAACGTCCTAAATAAAATTACATGTTTTTGTTGAAGTTAAATTATAAATCTAAAAATTAACTTTTTCACTTTCTCGTGATATTTTCAAACGTTAACATCGCTCTTACAAATATTAATAAATTAATAGATTTGTGTTATGGTATTGCTTTTATTAAAAACATTGGTTAATAAATCATACTGTGTATTTACATTAAGTTAATGTAATTAATAGTGAATTATCATTTAAATAAACTCTGTAATTTAGAAGTAAAATATAAGCGAGTTTTTAGTGTATGAACCAAGGAGTTCATCAAGGTTTTATTGGGTAAGGTATTGAACAGACGTGGAACAATGGTGTCGGCGATGCAATACTTGTGCGGCGAGCAAAGGACCAAAGACTAGAACTTGAAGAGAGATGCAACAGTACAATGCAGGCATCCCAATGGAGAGAATTGCTATAGACATCGCGGAGCCATTTCCGGAAACGACAAAAGGTAACAAATACATCATGGTGGTCATTGATTACTTTACAAAATGGCCGGAGGCGTATGCGATACCGAACCAGGAAGCAGTTACGGTCGCTGAAACGTTAGTCAATGAATGGGTTTGCAGATATGGAACACCGCTCGAGTTGCATACGGACCAGGGAAGGAATTTCGAATCTCAACTGATGGAAGAGCAGTGCAGAACACTCGACTTTAGAAAAACACGAACTACACCTATGAACCCACAATCGGATGGCATGGTAGAACGATTCAACCGAACCATGGAAGAACATTTGTCAAAGGTAGTAGAAGCCAACCAAATAAATTGGGATAAGGATCTTCCATTATTCTTGATGGCCTATCGTAGCGCAGTGCACGATACGACATGTGAATTGCCAGCGAATATCATGTTTGGAAGAGAACTACATCTTTCTAGTGACATCGAGTTCGGCATCCCTGGAGATCTGGTATCTACGAAAACAGATTATGTGGGACAACTAAGGGAGAAGATGAATAAAATCCATCAACAGGTTCGAGACCACATTAAGATTGCCAGTGACAAAATGAAAACCAGGTACGACAGTAGTGTTATGGGGGTTTCGCACATAGACTAAAAAATATGGGACTTCATTGAAATTAATTCAAATTGCATTGAGAGACTGAGTTTGAAAGAAAAACTAGAGAAAACGATTAAAATATTTTTTGTTGTATCTTATAAGAAAAAATTAATTTTCTTCGTCACGAAAAAAAGTAAAGAAATGTGGGACTATCCATCAAATGTTTTAAAATAGATTATTCAATGAGTTGACTGAATCAACTGAGAAAAAACAACAACAATTGCATTCAATTTTTCAGTTGTATCAGTTGCTTCAGTCAAATATGAGTTTGTGTTTTAATCTTGCGGTCGAATAAAAAAACTTGAAAGAAAAACTAGAGAAAGTGATTTAAATCTTTTTTTGTTGTTGTATCTTATAAGAAAAAATTCATTTTCGATCCCACTATCTTTCATGAGTTGAGTTGACTGAATCAACTGAGAAAAACAACAACAATTGCATTCAATGTGAATTGAATTTTGTTTCATAACTTTTTTCTCGATATTATATTACAAAAATATGGGACTTTCTCACATGATGTGTTAAAGGTAACAAAAATTGTTTTTGTTGTAGTATTTTGTATTTTGTTTCGTAATGCGTGCGGCTTTTTTTTTGCGTTAAATGATTAAGTAAGATTTCGATTTTTTTTTCATTGGGGCACATGTGTTGTTCTTGTTTTTTTTTTGTTTGTTATATAAGATTTTGTGTGTTAAGCGAGCAGAAGAATCAAAAATATGGGACTTTCTCACATGATGTGTTAATTGATGTGGGAGGTTTAATAAGAAAAAAATATACGAGTATGTTACATGAATGAAAAAACAAAACATTTGCTTTGAATTTAAATCAATTTTTTTTTTTTGGTTGATAAGCTACAACAACAATTGCATTGAAATTATGGGACTTTCTCACATGAAGTGTTAATTGATGTGGGAGGTTTAATAAGAAAAAAATATACGAGTATGTTACATGAATGAAAAAAACAAAACATTTGCTTTGAGTTTAAATCAATTTTTTTTTTGGTTGATCTTTGGTTGATCTTGACCTTGTCTCGATATTATGACACTTTGTTGTTTTGTTATGTAAGATTTTAATTTTCTCGACAAAAAAAAATTGAAGATGTTCATGATATATTTTTTTGTAGGTAACAAAAATTGTTTTTGTTGCAATTTTTTGTATTTTGTTGAAACTAATTCGGTCGATCTAAAAGATTTCGATTTTGAAGATATTGAAATGTTAGACAACGTCCCCGAAAATTTTGATAATCTAGAAAACACATTAATCATCTTGGATGATTTAATGACTGAGGCGTATAATAAAAACGTTTGTGAATTATTTACCAAGGGTTCACATCATCGAAATATATCTGTTATATTAATTACCCAAAATGTGTTCCAACGAAAATTTTACATTTCGTTAAACTGCAAATACCTTGTTATGTTTAATAACCCCCTAGATAAATCTCAAATCTACCGCTTGCTAGACAAATTTATCCAGAAAATATCAACGAGTTTTGTAAGAGTATAAAAGAAGGCAGCTTCAAACGGGGTTTTGAAGCCAGCTGACCAAGGAAAAAGAAAATGAACACTGCAATCTATCTAAGCTAATTGTTCTTGCAAAATATTGAAAACGTTTTGAAAATTAAGTACAATAGATTAGTTTAGATTGAACATTATTTGAACATTATTTGATTAATTGTCTGAAAAATTTTAGATTTAATTGTTTGGCATAGACACTGATACATCTGAATAGCGCGGTCTGTCGGTCAAGTTATTTCTGATGTTATGCAATAATGCAACAAGAAAAATATGACAGAAAATTAATAATATAAAAGGTAATTAGCTTCTGATGTTGTTATTGTGTTTATCATATGTATTGGTTAGTTTTTTGTTTTGTTAATTTTTTTGTTTTCGTTTTCACATAGTTGTGAAATATAAATTTGCTGTCGCATTTGATGAGCTCTTAAGGAATTAGTAAATGTTATTCGTAGTATAGTAAATTGTTTTCAATGTTTTTTTTTGTCGTTTTTTGTCGTTGTGTTGACACATTTTTTTGTTGAATTCAAACTTTTTTTCTTAAGAATAAATATGAATTGTGTTGGACGACATGTGACGATTAACTTTTTAGATTGATTATCTTTCTTAGTCGGATTGCTTCCTTAAGTTAAAACAAGAAGCAAGTGATTGACCGTCAAATGTTTCCACTCAAATTGAAAAAGAAAACTTCATTAGGGAGTTTTGAGCATGAAGGGATTCATTTCTTTTTAATGCGCTTTGTGGTAAATTGGGACACAGAAATGATAAGAATCAGACGGGCCAAAACAAATTATTTTTTAATGACGATTAAAACAGTCAGTAAGGTATAAGATTTACAGTTAGTTATCTTTAAGTGTACGCGCTTTCCCTTTCTAATAAATGGATAGTTGATATAGACAGTAAACAAGAACGAACCATATTTAAGAGACTTTTTCAAAGGGTTTGATAAATAAAAAGCCATCATTTTTTGCTAACATTATATATTTTTCAAATTTATTATTTCTTTTATTTTATTTTATAGTTAATTATTAAAGTTTTTTCTATTATGATTATTAAAAATAACTGGGCCTAAGTTTTTTTCATTCGCTGCACCATTCGTCTTGTGTGGTGTGATTTTTGAATGAATCAAATACTTCTTTCCAAACCACCCGATCAGGGCAATTAAGAAGATGAATCTGTAAAAAGAAGAAAAAATGTTAAATCAAAATATTTATTAAATTGAGTATTAAGTTAACAAATTACCTCATAGTCTTCTTTTGGAATTAGGTGGTAAATATTATATTTACACAAAATAACTTGTATTCCTGACGGCTGCTTGTCTTTACAAGTTTTAATGTGACGGAAGAAAACTTTCTTTCTTTCTTTTTTTCTTTTGACGGAACAGAACTTTCTGTAGGTTATTTGATGATTCACATTGTATGGACATATATATTTTTTTACTCCTACCAAACTAGACATCTAAATATAAAAAATAAAACAATTAACGAAATAAAATTAAAATTTCAATTTTAACTTACCATGTATATTGTTTTTTACTAATGTAAATTATTTCAGCCTTGTATCGTTCTTAAATACTAGATTTATCATACGTATCCCACATTTATCATACGAATTCCTTAATGTATATGTGCTTTCCCTTTCTAACAAAATGAATAGTTGATCTAGACAGTAAACCAGAACTAAACTATGTAGTTGCTAGATGATATGGAATTTACAAATGAAAAGCCAGTATCTGAACCATTTTTTCTGAGAAACTTCAAACCATACCTTTCAATTGAAAAATTTTGCTACATTAACAATATCTATAGAAGAATTATACAACATTTGACTGTGATTATTTTAAAATTTATGTCAAAAATGCTGCTTGAGTAGGCTTATGTAGATAATTTTGCAACTATAGATGTTTACTTGGTTAAAATCAGCTCCACATATAATTTAAAATCAAAAATAACCCCAAAAATACTATAATAAAATAAATCCTATAAATACTATAATTACTCAGAAAACTATTTTTAAAACATATTATCGAGTATTTTGCTTCTATTGGTTTTTGTTGCTTCATTAACATTTTGATAGAAGACTCCTGATAGATGACTCATTTTCTTATCATTTTAAGTTGAAATATTTTAAACGAGAAAAAAATGCAGTTTTTTTGCAAGAAATATTGAAAAAATAGAGCTCAAACATTTCGTATCTTACTTTAGTTTTCATAAGCCCATTGTAAATGTTATTGATTTGGGTGTTATTGATGTTATTGATTTCTCCACTCGAAAATGATAATTAAAAGATGCGATCAATTGTGAAGTGTAAGCAATGTTAATAAAGTTTGTCTTAAAGAATATGAACAGTATGAGCCCGCTAATAATTAATGACTTTTAAAAGAATGTAATATCTGTATTGGTCTAGAGCTTGGTAGTTTTTGGCTTTGATTCTCCAATATTAAAAAGACTACAAGACAGTATACAGAATGTAATATGTTTTTATTTCCACATTACGAAATTTCACTTCTTCCGAGCGGTGGGTCTCCCCGCACAACTTTTCTGAGAAACTTCAAACCATACCTTTAAATTGAAAAATTTTGCTACATTGACAATATCTATTGATGAATTATACAATATTTGCCCGTTATAATTTTAAAATTTATGTCAAAAATGCTACTTGGGTAGGCTTATGTAGATAATTTTGCAACTATAGATGTTTATTTGGTTAAAATCATCACCACAAATAATTTAAAATCAAAAATCTTCGTCCATTGGTTGTTCTTCAGAATGGGGTTCAATTCTACTACAATACAGCAAGAGAAACTTGATTTGCCATCATTTCTTGGCAGGATTAGAAAACTCAATTCAATTAAAGCGGTTTTTTGCGAATATATTTTTTGGCCGCGATTTAAATGATTCTAAACGTCTGTTAAAATCTTTGTAGACGTTTAGACTGTGATACGCATTGCGACAAGGTGGCAAAATGGTTTGGCCTTAGCTGAAAGTGCTGGCTTGACTGGAATTTTTTCTGAAGTATCTGAAGTATCTGATTTTTTTTTTTTGTAAGTTTTTTTTTGTTTTATTTTTTTTTTTTGTTTTTTTTTTTTGTTAATTTTTTTTTTCATTTTTTTTTTCTTCGTTTTTTTTTCGTCGTTTTTTTTTTTTTTGTTAATTTTTTTTTCATTTTTTTTTTCCTCGTTTTTTTTGTGTTGTTTTTTGTTTTGTTTTTTATTTTCATTTTAATTTTTTTTTTATTTTTTATTGTTTTTTTGTGACAAAATGATAGCTTGTGACAAAACTTTGACAAAATGGCTTGGCCATTGGCTGAACAATCTGCTGAATTCAGAAGAGTCTGAATATCATAACGATAATGAAGAAGGCAATCCAGAAGGAAATTATGGCTATTCCTGTGTTGGCGACATGACTGGTATTTTGATTTTGGTAAAAAAAGATATTTGGTAGAACGTGTTATAGTCAGAATGAAGAATCCGAGGACGAAGTTGATTTAGAAGAGTCTGAATATCATAACGATAATGAAGAAGGCAATCTAGAAGGAAATTATGGCAACGAAGAGGACCAACTATATTTTGCAGCTTCGAGAGGAGATTGTCATTCTTTATTTTTTTCAAGGTGTACGATATTCATATAACAGTTTCAAGTGTGCTGTAAAACTGCTTATCATTTATAAGTTTTTTAAAGAAAAAACTACTGAAATGACAGAAATAAAAACCGTACGCTTTTCTAATAAGTTAGAAGTGCATGTTATGTATGTATGGAATTTCGCCTACAGAGCTGCTCGAATGGGGCGTTATGAAGAACATGCAAGTGATAGAAATAGGTTTCAAAGGTGTATAAAAAATATTGAATCAATAATCTCAACAATTTTAACACAAAATCACCGTGAAATTATTTTTAAAAATAGGTTCATGATGCATTTTGAAAATTAGAACGCACATATCCATTTAATTTATGTTGTAGAATAAATTATTTATATGCTTTTAAATGTAAACCACTAACTTATTTGAAATAAGATCATTTACTTGTAAGATTCAAGGGAAATAAAAATTAAAAACTAAAAAAAAAAAATAAATTAAAACTCGGGTAAAATTGAAGATTTTCACTGCTCTTGTACAGTTTTTCAGCTTTCGTATGGTCTTTCACCAGATTTTTCATCAAACGGTAAACCAGTGTAGTGGAAAACCAATGAAACAATTTGAAAATGGATTAAAAACAAACATGACTGATTACAACGATCTGATCGCGAATTTTTCCTTTAAAAAATACTTTAGCCAAAAGGCTAAAAAAAAGGTGAACGACCCAAAAATAAACTCTTTCAGATTGTAAACATGATCAAACATGTTCAATGTAAGTAAAAGTGTGCAATCAACTAATAAGAAACTTTTCCGAACACATTTTTGCATATATAAATTGTAATAGGCTCTTACATCCTTGTAAGTTAGCCTTTACCAGCTAAATATTGAGCGAATCAAAGGTGCTAACTCTTGCAATCTGCCCCATTCTTCTCCATTCTTCTCTATTTGAATTTTTCGATGTCATCTTCCTCAAAATATTGTTGAACTTATCCAATTTGGTTGAAAAATAGATACCAGTCACGCCAAGCAAGGCAAATAAAATCTTTATCATTGATCAACAATAGTTGAGGTTTGAAAAATTTCTGTATTGCAGCCAATTACAATAAAACATGATTTATTGTCGTTTAAAAAATAAACATAAAATAGCAATAAATCTGGTTTACGCATTTCTTACTTCTTAACTTTTTCGTTAACTAACCTCTCCATATTGTACTGTGAAGAACTCAGTTGAAAAGAACTTAATAAACTAAAATCAAATGAATTTATCAACACTTACTATTTGATCAACAGCATTGAACATTTATAAATAACCAGCGTCGTGTGGAAGCTATTAGAACAACCAATAACTTTAATCAAAATGGAGCGCCAAGAAGCGATAAACGAATTACGCAAACAAGCAAGAAAAAAATTTCGAAATCGTGATTTCCTCAAACAATTTGTGAAATTTGGCCAAACTAAAACAAATTTTGAAGATTGTATTCTTCTTTTCTTAATTGATTTATTGCTTTAATGTTATTTAAGCTTTTTGAAAACTTGATAAATTGGTGTTACTCTCAACCATCTATATCATTTGTTATTTGTACGTCCACGAATATGATTGCTATGATTTCGAATAATAATTTAAAACGAAATCTGGTGTTGATAAATTTAATCTCCGAAATAATTTCGCAAGAATTTATTAGTGCACGCAAATATGGTGTTTGTCTTCCAGCTAACTTAATCCTGTGGACAACATTAAAAAAATATAACTTAGAATCTAAATTAGTTGTTGGACACCTTCAATACAATAAAAACAATACTGTTATAAATATCGGCGTACACTTTTGGAATGAATTTAATAATAAGATAGTAGATCCAACACGAAAAATTACCGAATTTTACACTGGAGAAACTGAAAAGGGCATATACACCTATTTGCCTAATCAACAGCAGCCGTCCAATATGGAGGACCAAATCATGCTTAAAATTTTCAATCAGTGTTTAGAAGACAATTCAAATATTTACTGGGATATTGCACCAAAATGTTTAAAAGAGCTAAAACATAAAATTGAGTGCAGAATAAAAGATGTGATTGGGAAAAAATATTTAAAAACGACTTGATTCAAATAAAAATAAAAAATTTTAAATGCTTTAATAATAATAATAATTTCGTGTTAGAGTTTTTATTTGTCCTAATCAGATCGGCTGTCGTCACCGTTGGTGCTGTTGTTGTTGCCGCAGCAGCTGCTGTTCCAGTCTGTAAATTTGCAGCTGCAAATGGGCGAAAAGTGAATTTGAATGAATCGACGAAGATCTTGGAGATGTGTGTTTTGCTGTAAACGGTGTGAACAACAAATCGTCATCGCTTTCTTCACTCGAAGTTGCAAAATATAGTTGGTCCTCTTCGTTGCCATAATTTCCTTCTAGATTGCCTTCTTCATTATCGTTATGATATTCAGACTCTTCTAAATCAACTTCGTCCTCGGATTCTTCATTCTGACTATAACACGTTCTACCAAATATCTTTTTTTACCAAAATCAAAATACCAGTCATGTCGCCAACACAGGAATAGCCATAATTTCCTTCTGGATTGCCTTCTTCATTATCGTTATGATATTAAGACTCTTCTGAATTCAGCAGATTGTTCAGCCAATGGCCAAGCCATTTTGTCAAAGTTTTGTCACAAGCTATCATTTTGTCACAAAAAACAATAAAAAATAAAAAAAAAATTAAAATGAAAATAAAAAACAAAACAAAAAACAACACAAAAAAAACGAGGAAAAAAAAAATAAAAAAAAAATTAACAAAAAAAAAAAAAAACGACGAAAAAAAAAACGAAGAAAAAAAAAAAAGAAAAAAAAAATTAACAAAAAAAAAAAAAACAAAAAAAAAAAAATAAAACAAAAAAACTTACAAAAAAATCAGATACTTCAGATACTTCAGAAAAAATTCCAGTCAAGCCAGCACTTTCAGCTAAGGCCAAACCATTTTGCCACCTTGTCGCAATGCGTATCACAGTCTAAACGTCTACAAAGATTTTAACAGACGTTTAGAATCATTTAAATCGCGGCCAAAAAATATATTCGCAAAAAACCGCTTTAATTGAATTGAGTTTTCTAATCCTGCCAAGAAATGATGGCAAATCAAGTTTATTGCTGTATTGTAGTAGAATTGATTTTAAATTATTTGTGGTGATGATTTTAACCAAATAAACATCTATAGTTGCAAAATTATCTACATAAGCCTACCCAAGTAGCATTTTTGACATAAATTTTAAAATTATAACGGGCAAATATTGTATAATTCATCAATAGATATTGTCAATGTAGCAAAATTTTTCAATTTAAAGGTATGGTTTGAAGTTTCTCAGAAAAGTTGTGCGGGGAGAACCACCGCTCGGAAGAAGTGAAATTTCGTAATGTGGAAATAAAAACATATTACATTCTGTATACTGTCTTGTAGTCTTTTTAATATTGGAGAATCAAAGCCAAAAACTACCAAGCTCTAGACCAATACAGATATTACATTCTTTTAAAAGTCATTAATTATTAGCGGGCTCATACTGTTCATATTCTTTAAGACAAACTTTATTAACATTGCTTACACTTCACAATTGATCGCATCTTTTAATTATCATTTTCGAGTGGAGAAATCAATAACACCCAAATCAATAACATTTACAATGGGCTTATGAAAACTAAAGTAAGATACGAAATGTTTGAGCTCTATTTTTTCAATATTTCTTGCAAAAAAACTGCATTTTTTTCTCGTTTAAAATATTTCAACTTAAAATGATAAGAAAATGAGTCATCTATCAGGAGTCTTCTATCAAAATGTTAATGAAGCAACAAAAACCAATAGAAGCAAAATACTCGATAATATGTTTTAAAAATAGTTTTCTGAGTAATTATAGTATTTATAGGATTTATTTTATTATAGTATTTTTGGGGTTATTTTTGATTTTAAATTATATGTGGAGCTGATTTTAACCAAGTAAACATCTATAGTTGCAAAATTATCTACATAAGCCTACTCAAGCAGCATTTTTGACATAAATTTTAAAATAATCACAGTCAAATGTTGTATAATTCTTCTATAGATATTGTTAATGTAGCAAAATTTTTCAATTGAAAGGTATGGTTTGAAGTTTCTCAGAAAAAATGGTTCAGATACTGGCTTTTCATTTGTAAATTCCATATCATCTAGCAACTACATAGTTTAGTTCTGGTTTACTGTCTAGATCAACTATTCATTTTGTTAGAAAGGGAAAGCACATATACATTAAGGAATTCGTATGATAAATGTGGGATACGTATGATAAATCTAGTATTTAAGAACGATACAAGGCTGAAATAATTTACATTAGTAAAAAACAATATACATGGTAAGTTAAAATTGAAATTTTAATTTTATTTCGTTAATTGTTTTATTTTTTATATTTAGATGTCTAGTTTGGTAGGAGTAAAAAAATATATATGTCCATACAATGTGAATCATCAAATAACCTACAGAAAGTTCTTCCGTCACATTAAAACTTGTAAAGACAAGCAGCCGTCAGGAATACAAGTTATTTTGTGTAAATATAATATTTACCACGTAATTCCAAAAGAAGACTATGAGGTAATTTGTTAACTTAATACTCAAATTAATAAATATTTTGATTTAACATTTTTTCTTCTTTTTACAGATTCATCTTCTTAATTGCCCTGATCGGGTGGTTTGGAAAGAAGTATTTGATTCATTCAAAAATCACACCACACAAGACGAATGGTGCAGCGAATGAAAAAAACTTAGGCCCAGTTATTTTTAATAATCATAATAGAAAAAACTTTAATAATTAACTATAAAATAAAATAAAAGAAATAATAAATTTGAAAAATATATAATGTTAGCAAAAAATGATGGCTTTTTATTTATCAAACCCTTTGAAAAAGTCTCTTAAATATGGTTCGTTCTTGTTTACTGTCTATATCAACTATCCATTTATTAGAAAGGGAAAGCGCGTACACTTAAAGATAACTAACTGTAAATCTTATACCTTACTGACTGTTTTAATCGTCATTAAAAAATAATTTGTTTTGGCCCGTCTGATTCTTATCATTTCTGTGTCCCAATTTACCACAAAGCGCATTAAAAAGAAATGAATCCCTTCATGCTCAAAACTCCCTAATGAAGTTTTCTTTTTCAATTTGAGTGGAAACATTTGACGGTCAATCACTTGCTTCTTGTTTTAACTTAAGGAAGCAATCCGACTAAGAAAGATAATCAATCTAAAAAGTTAATCGTCACATGTCGTCCAACACAATTCCTATTTATTCTTAAGAAAAAAAGTTTGAATTCAACAAAAAAATGTGTCAACACAACGACAAA
This sequence comes from Diogma glabrata, assembly GCA_963693315.1. Taxonomy (NCBI): domain Eukaryota; kingdom Metazoa; phylum Arthropoda; class Insecta; order Diptera; family Cylindrotomidae; genus Diogma; species Diogma glabrata. The sequence continues at coordinate 231,394,570 of OY856186.1, read as the reverse complement.
AAACGACAAAAAAAAAAACATTGAAAACAATTTACTATACTACGAATAACATTTACTAATTCCTTAAGAGCTCATCAAATGCGACAGCAAATTTATATTTCACAACTATGTGAAAACGAAAACAAAAAAATTAACAAAACAAAAAACTAACCAATACATATGATAAACACAATAACAACATCAGAAGCTAATTACCTTTTATATTATTAATTTTCTGTCATATTTTTCTTGTTGCATTATTGCATAACATCAGAAATAACTTGACCGACAGACCGCGCTATTCAGATGTATCAGTGTCTATGCCAAACAATTAAATCTAAAATTTTTCAGACAATTAATCAAATAATGTTCAAATAATGTTCAATCTAAACTAATCTATTGTACTTAATTTTCAAAACGTTTTCAATATTTTGCAAGAACAATTAGCTTAGATAGATTGCAGTGTTCATTTTCTTTTTCCTTGGTCAGCTGGCTTCAAAACCCCGTTTGAAGCTGCCTTCTTTTATACTCTTACAAAACTCGTTGATATTTTCTGGATAAATTTGTCTAGCAAGCGGTAGATTTGAGATTTATCTAGGGGGTTATTAAACATAACAAGGTATTTGCAGTTTAACGAAATGTAAAATTTTCTTTGGAACACATTTGGGGTAATTAATATAACAGATATATTTCGATGATGTGAACCCTTGGTAAATAATTCACAAACGTTTTTATTATACGCCTCAGTCATTAAATCATCCAAGATGATTAATGTGTTTTCTAGATTATCAAAATTTTCGGGGACGTTGTCTAACATTTCAATATCTTCAAAATCGAAATCTTTTAGATCGACCGAATTAGTTTCAACAAAATACAAAAAATTGCAACAAAAACAATTTTTGTTACCTACAAAAAAATATATCATGAACATCTTCAATTTTTTTTTGTCGAGAAAATTAAAATCTTACATAACAAAACAACAAAGTGTCATAATATCGAGACAAGGTCAAGATCAACCAAAGATCAACCAAAAAAAAAAATTGATTTAAACTCAAAGCAAATGTTTTGTTTTTTTCATTCATGTAACATACTCGTATATTTTTTTCTTATTAAACCTCCCACATCAATTAACACTTCATGTGAGAAAGTCCCATAATTTCAATGCAATTGTTGTTGTAGCTTATCAACCAAAAAAAAAAAATTGATTTAAACTCAAAGCAAATGTTTTGTTTTTTCATTCATGTAACATACTCGTATATTTTTTTCTTATTAAACCTCCCACATCAATTAACACATCATGTGAGAAAGTCCCATATTTTTGATTCTTCTGCTCGCTTAACACACAAAATCTTATATAACAAACAAAAAAAAACAAGAACAACACATGTGCCCCAATGAAAAAAAAATCGAAATCTTACTTAATCATTTAACGCAAAAAAAAAGCCGCACGCATTACGAAACAAAATACAAAATACTACAACAAAAACAATTTTTGTTACCTTTAACACATCATGTGAGAAAGTCCCATATTTTTGTAATATAATATCGAGAAAAAAGTTATGAAACAAAATTCAATTCACATTGAATGCAATTGTTGTTGTTTTTCTCAGTTGATTCAGTCAACTCAACTCATGAAAGATAGTGGGATCGAAAATGAATTTTTTCTTATAAGATACAACAACAAAAAAAGATTTAAATCACTTTCTCTAGTTTTTCTTTCAAGTTTTTTTATTCGACCGCAAGATTAAAACACAAACTCATATTTGACTGAAGCAACTGATACAACTGAAAAATTGAATGCAATTGTTGTTGTTTTTTCTCAGTTGATTCAGTCAACTCATTGAATAATCTATTTTAAAACATTTGATGGATATAGTCCCACATTTCTTTACTTTTTTTCGTGATGAAGAAAATTAATTTTTTCTTATAAGATACAACAAAAAATATTTTAATCGTTTTCTCTAGTTTTTCTTTCAAACTCAGTCTCTCAATGCAATTTGAATTAATTTCAATGAAGTCCCATATTTTTTAGTCTATGTGCGAAACCCCCATAACACTACTTACGACATAAATGCAAATAGTGGCGGTTTTCAAGAAGGAGAATTGGTATGGCTATACAACCCTAGGAGAACTAAGGGAAGATCACCCAAGCTGCAGCCAGATTGGGAAGGTCCATATAAAATAATCAAACGAATTAATTATGTTATCTACCGCATCCAAAAGGTACCCTGTACCAAGATGAAAGTGATACATCTGCAAAGGTTAGCACCGTACCAAGGTAACAGTACCAATGCGATAGCTGATATTGTTCGGGACGAACAAAACTAAATGGAGGGCAACGTAATAAACTTCGTCCAGAATGGGTTAATTTAATTTACTCATACATAACCAATACATTCTGCATAAATGTTTTCCACATTCAAACTACTGCCAAGATGGATCAAAGAATGAGTTAACTAATACATTTTGCATAAATTAATGCAAATTAAATTTGTTATAGAATGAATGAGTTCGCTATGTTTACATTAACGCAAGTATGAATTAAAGTAGGTGTGGCCTATTCATGATGTATGTACCTTGAATATTGTTTTCTAGAAAGTACAGTGGAAAACAACAACTGATTAGCCGAAGTTTCTACTTATTTATTTTTGGATATAAATAAGCGAACAAAATATCAGATAGCCAGTTTAATTTTGCAATTGAAAGTGTTTATAAATATTCGCAAGTATAAGGAATAATCGGGGGGGTACTTGAGCCTGGGTACTAATAGTGAAAGAATTTGAACTTAGTGGAATAGTAAATACAGATTTTACGATTCGGAATATTATTGATTCAAATTGTGGAAAAGCGGTGAAATTTATCGTACATAGACCCTAGAATCGGTGAAAGAACGGTGAAATTTATCGTACATAGACCCGGAGACCCTAGAATTTATTGTAATTAAAATCGGAAGCTGCTGTAATTTGCTGATAAATAAAGTTTGAGATTTTGTTAACCAAAGATCCGTCTTTTTACTGTCGTATTTGCTCAATAATCGAAAAGAACCAACGCAGAGTCGTTACAGTGGTTACCGTGGCTACAGTCGTTACCGTTTACATAATATTTATAAAAATTTGAGAGTTTTCAAAATTGAAACATTAAAATATTACTTTTTTTTTCTTATTACATTTAAGACAAGTTATGTTATATTTTTGTGAAATAAAACAAAAGAAAACAAAATAATAAAAATGCAAAATAGTTTTAAAATAGTTTTAAAGAAATATTAAATGTGTTGCATAAATTTAACAAATTTTACAATAAATTTAACAGAATTAAACACAGACTTTCCATGTTTTTTTTCATTGATTGAGTGATGTAACAAGATCGCTTCGCCATATTAAGTTTATGGTTGGAAACACTGAGTGGGTGTTGAAATTGCATTTTTGGAAGGTCAAGGTTACGATGGTCGTGGCGAAAGCTGTAGTGAACATTGATATTGGGTTTGAAGAAGCCGGAAATAATAATTTTGGAAAGGCTAGAGTTAATGAGGCAGATAATATCCAGTAATATATATACGTCTGCCAGGAATTATGGAAGTTTGACATTTAAACATAAGCCATCAGCACCGATCAATTGAAGGAAAAAAGAAGAACACATTAAGGTGAGCCTATTTTAGTGTAATTTATACTTTATTTTTGTTTTTCCTTCCAATTTTTTTATGATAGTTTAGTGTTAAAATATTGATATAGGAGGTTTCCCAGCTTAAAATTCGTCTGGGGACAATCTGTTTTCCGGCGATTTAATAATAATAATTGATACTTTATTTTTGTGAAAGGTCCAACTACAAAAATTGACAGTTTTGGAAAAAGTTTGAATTTTTGAATTTTTAAGAATTTTTGGAATATTATTAGAATTTAGAAAAAGTTTAAATATTTGATTTTATTCTAATTTTTGGAATATTTTTAGAATTTTAAATTTTTGATTTTATTATAATTTTTATAATTTTGGAAAAAGTTACAATTTTTGATTTTGTTATAATTTATGCAATATTTTTAGAGTTTTTGAAAAAAGTTTTAATCTTTGATTTTGTATAATAACTTTTGAAATATTTTTAGAATTTTGTTTGCAAAAAGTTTGAATTTTTGATTTTATTTAATTTTTACAATATTTTTGGAATTTTGAAAGAAATATGAATTTGTGATTTTGAAATATTTTCTCGAAACGCTAAATGGAGAGCTTTTGAGTAGTTTGCTGATTGTTTAATCTTTTCACTAAATTATATTAATTTATGATCTGTTATAATTTTCCGACAACGTATTGATGTTTCGTGTTAGTTTTGTAATACATATCTAAGCAGAGACATATCTAAACAAAAAGTTATATTTGATATACATCGCTGCCCAAAACTAAAAACCATGTCCTCATAAAAGTTTTTTGCCGAAAACTAGATCAAAATCCTTAACCCCGACTGAAGTCTTGATATTCCAGAGCTGTGAGATTTCAGCCACTTCATATTTTACATATTTTAAATTCCTTGTAATATTTTAATTCGATCACCTTTTTTAGCGTCTGATGATTCATTTATGTTTGGAATTGTAACCCTTAATAGTATAACTAAAACAGACTTCAAAACTGTTTCATGATGATCACAACCATTCCATTTCTGAATTTTTTTCTTTATGGCTGGAAACAGAATGCCGTTGAAAAAATTTTTGCTGCTTTATTTGTTTGAAATAAATGTGTGAATTCGTTATATATCACGTCTAAATGATGTTCAAATGCAGCGGTGGGGATTTTCAAGCTACCGAAATCAGTTTTCATTGTCGATGAAATGTCACTGCAAACATCTTTTGCAGGTGAAGGAGCTAAAAATGTTGATTCATATTTTTTTTCATATAGCAAGTAGGCTTGCCACCTATACGTTTTTGGAGCGTATAATACGTTTTTTTTATCAAAAATATTTGTGAATACGCTATACGTACGTTTTTTGAACATATTCAAAAATATACGCTTTTTTGGTTATAAATAGTTAAATTCAGTTATTTTCATAAATACGTCCTAAATGAATTATCTATTAATTTAATTTTAAATTTTATTTAATTTTCCCTTTAATTTTCCCTTTTTAATTTTCCCTTATTAACTGTAATGAATTGCAGAGAAAAGTGGACTGAATATTTTAAAATCAACACAAACGCACTTGAATGACTTAAAATTTGAAATTTGTGTTTGCAGGCCAGTTAATAATTTTAATTGTTTTGTTGAACGCATTTTTAGCGTGATGGGGAAATATATGGACTTACAAATCACAAGGCTTCATACCGATATGGTGAAATCAGAATTATTTAAGCATTTCAATTACAGATGAGTTGCACTGAATTTGCAAATTTTATTAAGAAAAACGATAAGTCTAACAAAAAATTGATCGAAGCAGCAAAATCGAACAAAAAATACAAAATTAAAGCTTTGCATTAAAAATTTGGTTACTATTTATAAAATTTTTAACTATGTTATTATATGTTATTTAGTCAATTAGAGTAAGACTTTTTTTAATATATTTATTTTGTTTATATTGTTATCGTTTTACTTCGGTCTGAAAGACCTAAGTATTGCATTCATGAGCCAAAAGTGAAATTCTTACCCCACTTTTTATGGCATTTCTCGACGTTTTAGGACCTACTGATTCTAAAAAAGCAAAACAAAAAAATGTATGTCTGTCTGCCGGCCGGCCGTCACAACCTACGAAATCTAGAAAACCGCTGGACGGATTTCAAAATTTTTTTTTCTAAAAATAGGTTTACTCAATGGAAAGAGCCGAAAGAACGATGTGTTCGATAACTGTACCGGAAGTGTGTCAAAAAAATCATCAAGTGTCTCAAATCAAGGAAATTTGCAATTTTTTGCTTTAAAAACTTTCATTTTAAGTGATTACGAGTAGGAACATTGAATTTGGAGAAATCTTGATTGTCGGGATTGGTATGTGAGAACAAAATCTAAATTATTGCATTATAAGTTTGTCAAAAAACGATTGTTGTCAGAAGAAAGATTTTTATTTATTTTTTTACCCAATTTTTTGTAAAAAAATAAAATTGATTATTTGTATGATATGAACTTTTATTATTATTATTGAGAATTATGGCATTATAAGTTTGTCAAAAAAATGTTGTCAAGTGTGTCAAAAGAAAGATTTTTATTTATTTTATTACCCAATTTTTTGGAAAAATAAAATTAATTATTTGTACGACATGAAATTTTATTATTATTATTGAGAATTATAAGTTAGTCAAAAAAATAATGTCAAGTGTGTCAAAAGAATGATTTTCATTTATTTTTTTAGGAAAAAATAAAATTAGTTATCTGTACGAAATGAAATGTATAATGAACACGAAATTATTACTGAGAATATTATTGCATTATAATTGTTTTATCTGAATATTTGTTTGATCTATTTGTTTGATCTGAAGCTTGGTGTTTTATTTGTTAGAATAACTTCTGAGAAATAAAATCGAGGACGATAAAACAATTTTATCAAATAGATCAGAGTCAATGTATATATATTAAACATATATATGTTGAACACCAAAATTTATACTAATTGCATTATAAGTTTTTCAAAAAAATATTGTCAAGTATGTCAAAAATATGATTCCATTTATTTTTTTAGATAATTTTTTGGAAAAAAAATTTAGCTGTTTGCTTACGTAAATATAATTGAGCATGGAAATTTTTGAATTTGTGATAGTTTTTGAAATATTTTTGGAATTTTGAAAAGTTTCAATTTTTGATTTTGTAAGAGTTTATGGAATATTTTTAGAATTTTGAAAAATTTTAAATTTTTGATTTTATTATAATTTTTATAATTTTGGAAAAATTTTCAATTTTTGATATTGTTATAATTTTTGCAATATTTTTAGAATTTTGGAAAAAGTTTGAATTTTTGAATTTTAAAGAATTTTTGGAATATTATTAGAGTTTAGAAAAAGTTTAAATATTTGATTTTATTCTAATGTTTGGAAGATTTTCAGAATTTTGAAAAAAAAATTTTATATTTTATATATATATTTTTAGAATTTTGAAAAACGTTTCAATTTTTGATTTGTAAGAATTTTTGGAATACTTTTAGAATTTTGAAAAATTTAAAATTTTTGATTTTATTATAGTTTTTATAATTTTGAAAAAAGTTACAATTTTTGATTTTGTTATAATTTATGCAATATTCTTAGAGTTTTTGAAAAAAGTTTTAATCTTTGATTTTGCAATAGTTTTTGGAATATTTTTGGAATTTTGGTTGAAAAAAGTTTGAATTTTTGATTTTATTTAATTTTTACAATATTTTTGGAATTTTGAAAGAAATATGAATTTGTGATTTTGAAATATTTTCTTGAAACGCTTAATGGAGAGGTTTTTGAGTAGTTTGCTTATACAATAATCTTTTCACTAAATTATGTTAATTTATGATCAGTTATAATTTTCCGACAACGTATTGATGTTTCGTGTTAGTTTTGTAATACACATCTAAACAGAGATAAAAAATACTAAGGTACATGTATTTTTAACAAAAGTAACAAAAAGTTATGTTTGATATATGTACATCGCTGCCCAAAACTAAAAACCATGTCCTCATAAAAGTTTTTGCCGAAAACTATATCAAAATTATTAACCAAGACCGAAGTCTTGATATCTCAGAGCTGTGAGATTTTAGCCCCTCCATATTTTTCCAATTAACTTATAAAATAAATAAAACATATGAGTAAAAAAAATTCTTTTAATTATTTTATTTCAAAATATATATGTATACGCTTTTGGAAAAATTCAAAGGTGGTAAGCCTAATAGCAAGGAATATCTCTCAGAATGTTTTGGATTTTTTTCAATCATAAAATTTGTACAGTTATTACAATTCATTCTTTGTGATATTGTTTTAGATATGTATCCGAAAAAATATAATTTGACTGTTAAATTTAACTTTTCATTTGGATTAAATATATAAAAATTTTCGTCAAAATCAATGTCAAAATCTCAGAAGCGTTGAACGGATGTTCAATGTTGTCCGAATAATGTACAACAGGATTATTTGATGATTGTTGAATTATCTGAGGTTTAAACGAAACCGATGATTTTGAATTCTCGTAACTAGAAAATTCTGAAGGATCCAAGTTTTGAAATATGATCTGTTTTAAATTCAAGTATGTTCTATATACTGATGGATTCCCCTAGTAACTGCCTTTGAATGACCTAATCATTGAAATTTGATTTTCTAGTGGATCTTGAGATAAGCGTGACGTCATTAAAAATTGTTGTTCGATTCCTCACGAAATAGTTTTTTCACCGCTATTTATTTGAATATCGTTACTGTATAAGATGTTACGAACGCTTTTAATTAGGTGTACTGGATCAAGCAAATTGTAAATTTTTTCCCATCAATTATTGTGTACGGAGTTTCAATTGAGGAGCCAAGTTTTTTTAAACAAGTTCTATTGCTAGCACCTTGATCACAAGTTGTACAAATAATATCGTCGTATCCTGTTTTATGTATTTTTTGCACTTCCTCATTGATTATTATGCTCAAATCGGTACCAGAAACGTTTCCAGCAAGATAACCAACTGTGCTTCCAATTTGAATTGAGCCCTCGTATCATAAATATCGTAACACTGGAAGCGAGACGATCATTACGGCCCAGTGGCCCGAAATCGGTGAATCTATGCACCAAATCATCTCGAATGTTATAGTCCAATTCATATTTAATGCTCATTTCATCAAATAAAAATACGCACCGGCCATCTCTTTTATTAAGATCCTTGACTTTTGATTCCAGAACTTTAAGAACCATGTCGGATATGCCTGTTGAAAATCGTATACCCAAATGCCAGCGCTGTATGGTGCTAACTGCTGGTAGATTAAACCCAGTCTGTTGCATATGTAAATAAAGTGCCGGTGATTTATAGTAAAATTTTAATGCTAGATTTCTCTCGAGATCAGTCCAATGTTGATTTTTTTAGTGCATTAATTGTGATTTAAAAAAAGTTTTAGCATTTTCACTTTTATCTTTCAGCAAATCATCCAACATCTTCTCTTCTTCAGATTTGTTACTAAGCTTCCTTCTCTTAGGAGTTGTAAAAATGTATCTTAAAAATGTTTCAAACGAATACATATGTATTAAGACATACAGAACAGCTTCACAGGAGTGTATTTATTATATTAGGATAGATAACTTACCTTGGAGTCTTTTCACAATTTTTTCAATTTGTATTCTTTAGAATATAGAAAGATGGAAACTGCTTTTCACAAATTTCTGCATTTACAGGACTTGTTGGGGATGGTAAAATAAATTGGCTTCGCATATATGTTTTAGGATTTGCAGATTTAGTCTGTAACGTGCCACTTTGTCGCGACGCTATATTATTTTTAAATGTGGGACGGGCCTTTATTAAGTCGATTTCACAAAGCAGCTCTTTCGATTTAATCTTAATTTTTTGGTTTTTTTTACACAACACAATACTGAAACACTAAAATATAGAAACAAAAAAGAAAAAAAACTCAAACAATATATAAACAATGAAAACACAAATATTATGTTCAACAATGATTTTTACCATTTAATCTTCAAAAAAATGCAACAAATATTTGAGAATTTACCAAACATGTATGTAACACTATTCAAATTTTCAAATTTATTAAAATAATTATTTTTAATAAATTAACAAAAAAACAAACATATAAAAATTAGAAATAAATATTTAAATGATTTTTTTTATACCATGCGGCTTTCGTCTTTTTTTCCTTTCCAGCAATTAATTTCCTCACAATAGTCTTCAATATGTTTGAGCTCAATATCCTTGGTGTGTTTCTCCTGAACGCCAAAATCGAATAGCTGCTTGCCAAAGTCGAAAAGGAATAGACTGATATGTAATTTTCATCAGCTATATATACAAAAAAATCCTCATCCATCATCATATTTCTTGTTTGTTTTCCCCTCAAATGTTTAATTTTTCTGTTTGTTGGCCTGTCTCTACACTTGGACGACTTGCTATTTTATTGTGCAGGCATATGTTGTTCTTGACTTTAACCGTATCGTAATCGTATTCTCGTTCTATGAGTTAAATTACATCAAAAGCTTACAAATACTTTGAGCATTTCATATCATCAATAAAGCCAGCTATTTATTTCTTGGTTTATACTTTCAAAATGTGATAACTTTTATGTCTTCTCACAGCTAAACAAACGCCACTTGCACCATCTGTTGGTTGTTTTGACTTCTTTTCTTAAAATATTTACTTCCCATCAAATACAAAAATATTCAAAAACGCAATTTCTAATCTTATTGTGTCTCATTAGATTCATGAATCCGTAGATTATAGTTCCTTGTTTTTTTTGTTAAATGGCTTGTTTAATTATAATTTTTCTCAACTAAATCTAAGTTTTACAATGTTTTTTTGTTTATTTTTGAATACATGTTAAATCTTAACAAACATAAAATTTCAAATATTTAAACAAAAGAAATCAGCTGTTTTATACAAATCAATAATTTAGGTTTTACCATAGAATAACTATACTAGAAGAAGAATGTCCTAACACGTTTTATGCTTCGTCACATTAAATCTATTTTTTAGTTGGGTAGTTGCTTTATCTAGTGTATAGCGCTGGAACTGTGTGGTAGAGAAACTATTCATACAAATTTTTAACATTTATTTCTCTTTCTGGCTTATACTGTATCTAATGATGAACCAACACCCTCTACAATACTAGCCGTGCTATTGCTTTTTCTATGTATGTGTCTTGGTCCTTCTTTCGTTTGTTTTTGCTTAAAAAAGTTTATTTACCAACAATATCATATGATATGACTATCATTCTGTTTTTTTTGGACAAATTAGACGTTTCGTATAAGAATTTCCTAATTGTTTTAATTAAATATATAATTTAATTCAATAGTTAATGAACAAAATTAGTGTTACTATAAAAATAAAGTGATTTATTGTGATTTTGTGGAAATTGTGAAAATAATTATTTATAAATTTATTAAAAACAAACAAACTCTGTGTAGTGTTTACTTTTATTGATAACAATTGTTTTGTGTTTTGTGGTAATTTAAATTACAATAATTATTCAAATTAGTTTAATAAATGTTTTATAAATAAGGGAATTGCGATGTTTCTGCAAGTTATAAAAAAAATCTATTGCAAATGCTAAAATATAAGGTTATGTTGTTCCAGTAAATTTTTCTGCAGAATTATCCCGTTCAGTTTTTATTTTGTTTTCTGTTATTTTGTAAATTAATCAAATGTAATCTCATTTGATACTGCTATTATAAAAATTACTGGCATATAAGTTTATTTAATTTAAAATATTCCTAAGCATAACTTGCAATTTCCTTATAATTGATTATAAAAGTGATTAAAAATAGTGGATTAAATAGTGATTCAAAATAGTTTGAATGTGAAATCGCAAAATGACGGATGTTGCTACCGAAATGCTACTCTTATTTCGACAGCACCCTCAAATTGGAACCAAAAGTTATTTCATCATACATATCAACAGATAAAATACTGAAAACAGTGGAAAAGGATGACTTGACACCCACACCCACATCTGCTGTTTGTCAGTTTGTGCTGTGCATTTCCAGGACGCAAGGAAGGAATTTATTTCAATATTTTTAGTTGATGAAAATGATTCAGGTGAGTTATTTTTACGTATTAAAATTAAGATCGGTTACAATTAGATTATCAAAGTGTTCCATAGTAATATCATTTTAAGTCAATCAAAACTAGATTTTGCGTTACATTCAAATCCTATGTTATCACTTTGGTGACAGCTGGTAAATATTTTATGCTGTACGCGATATATAAACGCATCCATAAAAACCGCTGGCGTTATGAGAGGGCATTATGAATTCATAACGCCCGCTCTTAATACACTAAAATAATATTTTAAACTTCAAAATGTTTATCCTCATGGCATACTAGACAGTTTGTTTATGTCGCAAATTGTGTTTTTGCTTTTAATTTAAAAAGTTTTAAAAAATGTTATTAAATAATAATTTTTATTCATATTAAATCAAAATTTTCATTACTTTTTGAAGTAAAAATGGCAATTTTCAAACTTTCCAGAAAAATCAACAGATTTACTGGAAATATTGTCCGATACAGTTATCATTTTATTTGATATGGGGTAGGCTGATGATGTTGATGGTTGTTCTTGAACATTCGAGATGATTTCAAAGTTAGAAATAGCACTTGTTTCTCCTTCAGATGAACCTACAGCACTTGCAATCATGTTGGAAATTCTATTTTTTGAAGTGATACTTTCTTCTATGTAGCCTTGTGCTACAGTGTCTCTTCCATTTGCCGTGCAATTTAAGAGTTTCGAAAGACGCACCTCCCTCAATTAAGAGAGCAGACGAAGTACGTCTCAAACAATGACCAATAAGGTGGTGAGGGTTTCCTAATTTTAAGAACTTAACAATAGTGTTTGGAACACTGCCTATCGTATTTTTTCCAACTGGTTGCATTGTACACTTTCTGTTTCTATATGTAAGAAAAAAACGTGACCCATTAGTTTTATTTGGCCTTAAATTCATATATTGTCGTACTATTTTCAGAGCACCCATTTCTTCATCTATGATTGTAAAGCCTTTTGACGTACCTGTTTTAGTTTCTGGAACTTTTACAATCAAAACGGAACCTTTATCAGTTACATGCTCAACTGACATTTTTACCATTTCGTCTCTTCTTAAGCCTCCAAAGACTCCCCTAACCAAAACTACCTTATGAAACAGATAAACGTCATCTGGAGCATCTTTTATGAAAGCCAAATCCTGATTGCCGGTTAAAACTTGAGAATTTTTTTAAAGGTATAACCTCTTGACTTTGTTTTAAAAACGAAAGCAATTGGTTATATTTTGAAATATTGATTTTTTCGTAAACTGTAAGTGTAGATTTTAAAATGGAGTATTTGGTCCACAGTGAATTCGGGGTATACTTTTCAGACTAAATAAAAAATTGAATTAATAAATTTACTTATTAAAATGTATAAACAAATTAGAATTACCAATTCTTGAAATTATGTTAACAACACATTTTCATTGTTTGGATTTAAATTGGAAATAAAGATTCCGTTGCTTTTTGAGCATTTTGCTTAATAAACTCTGGCAATTTCAAATCCATTATTGCTTAGGACTAATTCAGAGTCCTGATGAATAATTATTTGAAAATTCAAACTGTTTTTTCTCATGACAAACTACGCTACAAAATTTGCGAGAATTTGCTTACCTAGCAACGCACAAATTACAAATAATTATTTTAAACTTCAAAATATTTATTTTCTTGGCATACTGGGATACATTTGTATTTTTTTGCATATCAATATAGACTAACAAATTAAATTCTTTCGTAGTTTTTAGCTTATTAAGTGAAGCATAAAATCTTGTATGCACCACTGGCTTTATTGGGTATTACGCCCATCAAGCCCAATCCATCCCTCGGGCCAGAGGCCCTCGGGGTAGATTACGTCGCTTTCCGGGCACAATAACCTACTTAACGCCCTTGGTACATAAATAGCTACTACCGCACTTTAAATACTATAAATATGATTATTTTTTCTTTTAAAAAAGCAATAGATTCTAGACTAGAAAGCATAGCATCCAATAAAATCGAATATCATTATCTGGGGCAGTTAAATTTTATATTAGAACAAATTAAATTAATGTTCCATCGCAAAAATAGGTACCCTCATAGGGCATTAGTTAAACTAGTCCCGTTATTAAGATCGTCTGGTAATGAGCTTTTCAATTAAGTGAGCATGTAATCGACATGATTCTGGGTTCATAAATTAGAAGTAGCAAAGTTTAATCAATGGTGACATCCCCTTAGAGAAATAACAGATAGTCGTCTTGATTTTTTGACATAATTTCTTAAATTGGCTTAAATGATGGAACGAATCTGATAATAACAATGGTATTTTACCTAAAAAAAATATACAGCTGTTTATATCAAAGCTCTTCTCCTGTGATACTTTTTCTAAAAGATTATTTGGCTGTTAGGAGATTTGATATTCAATACATTTTACATGGCAACTTTCAAACTGATGATCTAGATGACCGATTCGCACTATATAGATCTCGCTCTCTCTCTATCTCTTTCTGGTTCAAAATATCATATTAGCTTAATCGAACTTTTAGATTTTGAAACAAAATTACTCAAAATATTTCGAAATTGATAAGAAACAGATCATGATTCATGATGTTATTAATACAGCTGAGTTTAGTGAGATTTTAAGTTCAGATTATTCAACTAATTGTAAAATTGAGGATGGTTCATTTTTATATGAGTCAGTATATGTTGCTCATTGTAAAATTGTACATCGTTAATATTTAACAATTAGTAGATAACACCGCTCAACAAAATTAATATTTCGATTTCAATTTCAGTCTTTCAAGAAATTCTTCGCTGAGAATCCGTAATCTTCCAATTTTTTCAAAGTAAATTAAATCAAATTAATCCAAAAATTATTAATTTGATTAACTATGCAGAGCATAATATCATATAATAACTATCAGAATCAGATTACATATTCCGATTCTTACCTTTGTGTTAACTTATATCAACGTATCTTTGATAAAATATGCTCTCCACTGTTTGCAAGTGAATAACCATTTTATTGAATAACCATTGCAAAATGATAAATCACTTAAAACATCAGCATGATGGGGACACAAAACCTAGAAAATTTGCGAAAATTAAAACCTCGAGTTGAAAATTCTATTTTATATAAAGAGTATCTATTTATTTGCAGATTATTTTAAAAATATTTAATTTTATTTAATTTTTCAGGTTTAAAGATTTATTTATTCTATTCTTTTTGCTTAAAAGATTGATTTGTTTTCATACATTATATTTCAAATTTATAGATTAAATTCTGTTTTTGATACTTTGGTCTCGGCTAAGGTTTTTTGCATTTTGCCTTAGCCTTATAATGATATATGTAGTTAAAAAGCAAATCCTGAGATCTTATTATAAATCGGCTGCAGTCGTAATAATAAAGATTTATCAAATTAAAGTAACGTAACTATACTGTTGTTATTTATTATCAGAAACCCAAACATGATTTTAAATTAGAGGTAAGTAAACTAACGACAATCGACATTACTACTGATTTTAAATTTTAAAATAATGAATTTTTGCAGATTTTAGTAGTTTCAATTAAACTTTACAATTTTTATCGTGTAGAAACCAATTTTAAAACAATCAAAACAATCATGAAATTTATGATGATATTTTTTATGTTTGAACAAAAAAAAATTATTAAAATGTGTAAAGTAAAACAATTAAATTTAATCTGATAATAAAATGCAAAAAAAAAAAAAACAATCATACAACTTATTTTTCTTATTTGGTTTTTCTATTTTGTTTCACACGGACCAACTTGCCTGTCAATGTATTAGTAATAATATGAATAGCACGGCTAGTATTGTAGAGGGTGTTGGTTCATATAAAGCGAAAATAATTTTGCGCATGTGTGTGTGATTTAACACAAATTCGTTTGATATGATTGAAATTAGTTTTTTTTTCACTATTTTTGTTTGTCTGATTTATTTTTACTTTTTTGTTTATTAAAGGGACAAACAACAACAAAGTTTTGATTTTTGTTTTTGCTAACCATATTTTGAATAAAGATGTTTTAGTTTAGAAGATACAACAACAAAATTTATATTAGGATTTATTTTGATCTTAATTGTTTTATTATTTTAGCAAAAAAAGATTTTGATTCATTGGATTTTGGTGGAAAGTCCTTTGTCAGATACCGAGTGTTTGTAAAGTAGTCTTTCGAATTTCCAGTAGCTGCGTTTTGGTTGATGTTTTGGATAGAGTTCTTCAATTGTTCGCGTTTTATTCTTTCTAAAGAGTTTTGCTGGAGCTTTCTTGTGACACATATCATCAGTTTGGGATCTTTAGGTGTTCCTTTTTAACCATTTTTCTCGCTTTTTTGTTTATTTACAATGCTTTATCGGCAATGGTCATCAAATCATTCGTTGCGAGCATTCTTTTTCCGATTGTGTTTTATCTGTGGATATAATGGTTAATTGATGTGTTTTCACTATTTTTGTATGTTTTATGGCAGCTCTCAATGGCTATCATGGTCTTCACAGTTGTGTGTGTCATCTACTAATATTTATTCAGAATTGTTGGATGCTTTAATACCTCGATATTCTAGCGCACGGCTCTTTGACTCTCTATTGAATGTATATGACAGTTGCAATTGTAATTAAAGACAACAAGCATATGGTCAGTATTCATATCAGCAAACTTGTGTGATCGAACGACAGTTACAACAGAATATTGTCTCTTAGTAATACTCGAGTCCTCTACTGGATACAATAAACATGTTCTAACGTTGGACGCTTGATAGATGGACACATCAATCGGCCAAACTTATAGGTCCAACGTTGGGGTTTGAATATATTTGGGATATTGTCATTATTTTCACTCAATTCAAAGAGATGTTATAGACAGAGTTTAACAAGACAAATAGCTTTTGTTATGAAATTTGTAATATTGTTACCCGATTCGTTAATGGCTGTGATGTTGTTTACTGTTTACATTATCGAAGAATTTTTACTATATAATTTTTTTATATCATTTATTTTACAAGTTTAATAAAGTGAAACTATTGGCAACAATTGTTTGATTCAATACATTTAGTTTTTTAATAAGCATTTTAATATACATATAATTGATTGAATAGTTATGCTAAAAAATAATTTAATGAGGAAAATTAAAATATTTTAGACAAAAATTTCAATTTTTCATGTATGTATTTAATAAACTAATATTTTTTCAATAATAATTTGCCTTAAGACATAATTAGTTTTTCACCAAAAATAAAAAATTACAAATTTATAGCATTTTATACGCTGCATCTACTAATAAAGCTAAATTTATATTTCATTTTATTTGAAAAACAAAAATATTAGCAATATACTTTCATATTTTACAAATGGTTTATATATAATAGGAGGGCCCGGCGTACTTCGCTACGCTTATAAATAAACTTTTTGTGTAGACATTTTGTTGACGTAGAAGCAATGATTTCAAAAAGTGGTAATGAGAAATGCTAGCACATAATTTTTAATTTTTCTTTTTAAATATATGAATGAAAAATAATCAGAACTCTAGCTGATCAGTTCGGATATATGAAAAATTAGCGATCAAATAAGTTTTCAAGTAAGCTTACGTTAAACAAACACAACACAAAAGGTGAGGACATTGCAAATTCAATTAGCTAACAAATTTTATAAATTATTTGTGATCCAATTGTTATGCCCGCGTTACAAGTCACTTGCAATTCTCCTTCACTATTTTCATCAATATTGTTTATGTTATAACTTGCTTCACCCTCAATTTCATTTGTGGATAAACCAGCGGTGACATGTTGTAACATCGAAGTTTTCGATGTTCGATAAAGTATCGAAATTTTCAATTAATCGGCATGTTGTAACATTTTCAACCATCACTTTTTTCGATTCTCCTAGTTTTCGATTCTTCGCACAAATGCTGCCAACGTAAAACATTTACTATCGAACGAAAAAGTTGTAACATACCAATCATATTTATTTTCTCTTCGATGATCACTATCGAAGCGAACGCAAGTGATGTTACAACATGTCACCCCAGATATTTGAAAAGAACGCTTTCTAGCAATTGGTTTCTGAGTTTTTTTTTTCTTTATCTCCATTTTAGGAGCATAGGGCATCTAACTCTATTGGGGGCAATTGCTTTCAGTTCTATCCATGTCTTTCCGATATGTTCTGCTTCGGCTAGCACCGTTTTCTTCCAGGTCATTGCTGGTCCTCCTACTCTTCTTTTCCCTTGCGGGTTCCACTCCAGAGACATCTTTGTTATGTCTTCTGATGGCTTTCTCAGTATATGTCCTATCCATCTCCACTTTCGTTTTCTTATATCGGTCTCAATGTCTATTTGCTCAGTTTGCCGCAGAAGTTCTTCGTTACTGATGGTGTTCGGCCAGAAGCATTTGATTAATTTTCTTAGGCATTTGTTGACAAACACCTGAAGTTTATTTGTGATCTTCTGTATTTGTTTCCATGTTTCACATCCATACAGCAGTACTGACTTAACACATGCGTTGAACATCCGTAGCTTTGTGTTTCTTGACAGGACGGACGCATTCCAAATCTTGTGAAGCAAGTTAAATGTGTTTCTTGCTTTGTTGATGCGTTGACTGATGTCTTCTTCTGTTCCGCCTGTTTTCGCTACAGCACAACCAAGATATACGAATTTGTCGACATCGTCGACTTGTGTATTATTTATGTTGATTGTTTGGTGATGTTGATTTTGAGACCAACGCTTTGTTTTGGTGATGTTGATTTTCAGACCAACTTCATGTGCAAGGATTGATAGCTTCTGTATTTTCTGCTGCATGTCGGCATGTCTGTGTATAAGCAGGCAGACATCGTCTGCGTAGTCTAGATCATTGAGCCGTCTTAAAGGTCCCCATTGGATGCCATTTGGACTTTCGTTCTCGAGCTCTTGCATGACACTATCTAGTACTATGAGGAATAGTAGCGGTGATAACACACAGCCTTGCCTTACTCCCCGTTTGTTAAAGTACTTATCACTTTGCCGTCCTTTGTATTGAATTTTGTTCCCAGCATTCTGATACATTTCCTTGATTAGATCAATTATCTGATTTGGGATGCTCATTTCACAAAGTGATTTCCAGATAGCAGTTCTATTGATTGTGTCAAACGCCCGCTCGAAGTCCACGAAGAGTAGATACAGTGGCGAATTCCATTCGTTAGATTGTTCGACGATGATACGGATTGTGTTGATATGATCTGTACAGCTTCTGCCTGGTCTAAAGCCAGCTTGTTCGTTTCTTAATTTCTTGTTAATTGATGGAGATATTCTTTCCAGAATGATCATCGTTAATACTTTCATTGTGGTGTTCAGCAGGGATATACCTCGCCAATTTTTACATTCTCTTAGATCTTCATTCTTGGGAATTGTTATGGGTTAACCCTCTTTCCATTTGTCCGGTATTTTTTCCAGAACTCCATATGTCAGCTAATGTGGTGTTAGGATTTCAGCTGTGGTAGCTGCATCTGCTTTGAATACTTCCGCTGATATGTTGTCTGTACCAGCTGCTTTGTTGTTCTTCAGTTTCTGTATGGCACTTCTAACTTCCCGCTCCGTCGGTGGATGGGTGTTGATAGTTTCGTTATTAGTGCCATCTGCAGGCTGGAAACTTTCCTCGTTATTTTGATTGTTGTCTGCGAAGTATTCTTTCCATCTATTAAGCTGCTATTCGGTTGTTGTTAGGGTTTCACCAGATTCATTCTTTATTGGTGGGGTACACGTGTACTTGTTTGTGACCTTTCTTACGCATTGATGTAGCGTGCGCATATTTCTATTTGCGGTTGCTGTTTCAGCAGTCTTGAGAATGTCTTCTGTGTATTTTCTGCGATCATTCCTTGCCATCTTTTTCCCTTGTTTAGCTGTATTTTCATATTTACTCTGCGCTTCAGTTGTGTTTTGGTGACATAGTTGCACCTTGAGCTGTCGACGTTCTTCAATTTTTTTCCAAGTATCATCGCTAATTCATGGTTTGCGGGACTTGTCTTGGTATCCGAGCACATCTGTAGCAATGTTGATGTAGGCTGCTTCAATTTGTTCCCATTTATGATCAATATTACTGGCTTCACGTCCTGATAGATTGAGCTGGAGCGATTGTTTGAAGATGTCGTGTATGTTCTTGTCTCTCAATCTATTGGTGTGGAATTTTCTCCGATTAGACTTATTTTGTTTCACAGCGGCTGGTTTAATTTTGAATGTTGCTATTACCGGTTGGTGGTCGCTGTGTATGTCTGCTCCACGCATTGTTCTGACATCCTGAAGAGAGGACAGAAATTTTTTGTTAACCAGTACGTGATCGATTTGATTCTTGGTTCTTCCATCGGGTGATGTCCAAGTGTATTTATGTATGTTCTTATGTGGGAATTTACTGCCTCCTATGAATAGCTGGTTTGTGACACAACAATCGATGAGCCTATCACCATTGTTGTTTCGTGCTGATTCTAGCGCACATCTGCCCATGATTGATGCCATGCCAGTGTCATCGGCTCCAATTTTAGCATTGAAATCTCCTTGGATAATTTTTATATCATTTCGGTGTGCACTAGAAATTGTGGCTTGTAGTTGTTCGTAGAATTCATCTTTTGTCGTGTCATCAGCTTCTTCGGTAGGTGCATAGCACTGAATTATGGTTGTGTTTCTGATTTTCGACTGAAATCGAGCTGTTATTATTCTGCTACTTATCGGTTTCCATTCGAGTAGTGCTTGCTTTGCTTTGGGTGTTGTTAATATTCCTACACCTTGTTCATGTGTGTCGGCTTTACCAGAGAATATGAAGTGGTTTCCTGCGCTTGTTGTCAATTCCCCACTGTTTTTCCATCTTACTTCACTGAGTCCTAGTATTTCGAACTTATATTAGCCGTGTTCGATTTGACTGAAACAACTGAATCAACTGAAGAATTAAATGCAATTGTTGTTGTTTTTTCAGTTGTTTCAGTCAAATCGAACGCACCTATTCATTCAATACCTTCTCAACTTGTGCTAGCCTCGATGTTTCTGTTAGAGTTCTGACGTTCCGGTTCGGTTTGTTGTTTTTTCTTTTTTCTTTCTAGTGTGCGTTTCTTTAATCATTTTGAATTTCAGGTTCCCTTTCGAATTGTTATGCGGCAATCTGAGGTATTATCTAACCAGTAGTATTTATAAGAGAGTCTACACCCCACTCCAGAACGAGTTCAGGTTCTGTATTGGTAGATTGAAGGAAATGTATGCCTTGGTAGAGAGATTTAACGATCAACGAACAGTCAAGGATACATTCTCTTCAGTCACCACACTGTTCTATCTTTTCTCTCCCTTATAAACTGACTACTTGGTAATCCTAAAATTAAACGTCCGTAACTACATAAAACAACAACTTAGTACAACGAAAATACATTACCTGGTTCATTATCAATACCATTAATTAATCGCGTTGCTACAACAACACGTCGTGTTGATTCATTATCAATTTCTATTAAAAACAAAAAACTATCAATCTCACAATTAGCATCGCTTAAATTCGTAAACATTCTTCTCTTTGTTTTAATCAAACAAAAGTAAAACTCATATAGTTGTAATTGCATTTTTCTATTTTTTTGTTGATACTATCAGATACAATCTCATATTGAAATGTTTGGGGGATTGTAATGGGATTGAAATCATCTGTTCAAATTAAACTGTAAACGAATTGTTGCATTTCGTAGGTTAACGTAAACAAACACAAATTAATTATGATTGTCTGTTTCTATTCATGATCGACGATCATCAAATGAAACAGAGTTTAAATGATATATGAGTTTTGTAATGCGATTGTTGAGACAGTATGATAATGATCGTGATTGATTTTTTTTTCTTTTGAAAAGGGATAATACCACAACGACAGAAAGAAGTATACAAATTTTTTTGAATTGTCATCTCCTTCACTCCCATTCGTTTAGAATACTTAAACAATGCATTTTGCTTAACTTTGGTTCAGTATGATTTTGTTACAAAAATCAATTAGTTCGATTTTGGATATTTTAATCAAACGTTCAGTTCGCAATTTTTTTTGATAATAAAAGCTAACGAATCGGAATTTTGATTTAATCACAAAAGATTCATTTTGGTGCCTTTGAAATAAATAATATGAGATTTTAAAAGTGTAAAAAAAAGGAATAATCAAATCAGTCAGTTTCTTTGTGATTCTTTTTAATGGATGCAAAAAAAATATATGCAACAAAAAAAACTAGTTGATTGAATTCTGACCTTCGGGCAGTTATGCTATGATTTAAAAAGTAATTAGAAATATCGGATTGAAGACGTTTTTTTTTCAATCAAGTTAAGTGTACACTTTTAATATATTGTGATGATATATCTATGAATCTGAGGGCCAAGCTTGAACGTTCATCCAAAATCTAATAATACTATCTAAGTTTGATTCTTGATACTTAATTTCAATAGGTTTAGTTTTATTTTACAAGATTCTGATAGACAATAATAAAACAAAACCATTATAATTACATTGGATATAATGGAATGCAGTTACATTGGAATATAGTAACAGTGGATATAATCGCAGAACGTGAATTTACTAAAAATAAGACGAAGCAATTTAAAACAAAAGGAAGGTGAATACATCCTACAATCAACAACTATAAGATAAGTTCCTACTTTTTTCTTTTTATCATATATTACTATATTATATTTCTGAATAATATTTTTGTCTATATCTTTAATATACATTTCTGAGTATATATAATATTTATACAGCATATTTCTCATATATATATATATATATATATATATATATATATATATATATATATATATATATATATATATATATATATATATATATATATATATATATATATATATATATATATATATATATATATATATATATATATATATATATATATATATATATATATATATATATATATATATATATATATATATATATATATATATATATATATATATATATATAGGGTATATAGGGTAGCGAAATCCTAAATTCGACGTCCACGCCGTGCTGCCTGGGTAATGCTGACAGAATTAGGTTGGTGTATTGGAGACAAGCAGAGTAAAAACTGCTTAGTCAATGACGCTACTTCACGGCGAATTGGCGCCTTACAACCAATGCGACTCAAGCGTCTGTTCTCCATGTCAGGGGCGGCTTGGAGCGGGCGTCTGTCTTGAATCAAGCGGCTCGCTATATAAACGTGTAAAAAGGTTGTTTCTGGTGACCTTAATATGCAGAACGGACCCATTCACGACAATTTGGGTTGGGCCTAAGGTTAACACCCTAACCCCGGAAAAAAACTAATATGTTAAATTTGGTGATCAGAAAAAGAAAAACAGACCCGGACAACAAAACAGAATTTTACCTGGACGTGAAAAAGGACCAGACTACCGAATCGGAACGTGGAACGTGCGCAGCCTGAGCGCTCCTGATGCTCTTATAAGTCTGGAAACAGAGGCTGAGAGGTATAGGATGGATATTATTGCTCTACAAGAAATTAGACAGCCGATAATCGGAAAACAAGATTTGGATAGTCACTCTCTATACTGTAGTGGTCATCCTTCTCGAAGAGAATTTGGTACTGGCTTTCTTGTTGGTGCACGTATACAAGAAGCCGTGATGAAATTCATCCCGGTCAGTGAGAGGATCTGCTACCTACGTGTACGTGGTACATATAACAATATTTCTCTTATTGCCGTGCATGCACCTACTGAAGCTAAGACCGTCGACGAGAAGGATAATTTCTACATAGCACTGGAAGAGGTTATGAAACAAACACCAATACGCGACTTCATTATGGTTCTTGGTGACTTTAATGGACAGGTTGGAGGAGATATCTCTTATGGAAATGTGGTGGGTCCCAACAGCCTGCATTTGAATTCGAATGATAATGGTGAGAGAATGACTGAGTTTGCATTATCAAATAATTTGAGAATTGCCAGTACGTTCTTTCCGCATCGATCGATTCATAAACAGACTTGGGTCTCACCGAATGGAAACACTCGAAATCAAATTGATCACGTTCTAGTAACAGCACGTTTCTTTTCGAGCGTTCGGGATGTGCGATCATTTGGAGGTGCATACATTGGAAGTGATCACTTCCTTGTATGTGCAACGATAAGGTTCCACTTCCCAAATCCAGGCATTCCAAAATTCAATCAACGGAAACGTTTTAACATCTCATCATTAAAGAATGCTGAAACAGAAGAGAGATATCAAATCCATATTGCCGAAACATTGGAGAAATCAGAAACCATTAATGGAGACGTCAATAAGTCATGGTATTTGCTCAAAGATGCTGTTTTAAGCGCTGCTGAGGGAATACTTGGACGACCACAGAACCACTCCCAGAAGCCATGGATGGATCAAGCATGTCTTGACGCTATTCAATACAAAAGAGATTGCTATCTGAAGTGTCTACAAGGACGCAATACCAGGTCCACGAAGGAGAACTATAAACTGGCAAGACAAGCCGTTACAAAGCTATGTAGACGAACGAAGAGAGAATGGTGGAAGAGACAGTGTGAGGAGATTGAAAGCTTCAATAAGGAACATCAATCGCGTAACTTCTTTCAACAGGTTAAAACCTTAAGGAGGGGCCCTCAAACTAGATCGACTGCTATTCAAAACGAAGATGGGGAGCTACAAGTAGACCTTAAAAATATTTTAGATACTTGGGCCGCTTATTTTGAGAATCTTCTCAACTTAAGTGACCAGCAACAAGTCGGGCGACGAGCAAAGCTTATTCGTGCGTCAAAGGTACATGTAGACGAACCCACAAAAGAGGAATTCGATGCGGCGCTGTCAAAATTAAAATGCAATAAAGCACCTGGTATCGACGATATAACATCCGAAATGATTGTACATGGTGGCGAAACTCTATCCTCAAGATTGTTTGAACTTGTTCAAATGATCTGGAGGACTGAAACCATGCCACAGGACTGGAACAAAGCTATGCTGATACCAATCCATAAAAAAGGTAATCGCCTACAATGTGCAAACTACAGAGGAATCGCTCTCCTCTGCACAGCATATAAGATCTTTTCCTACATTTTGCTATCCAAAATCAATCCTTTTGCTGAACAACTGTTTGGAGAATATCAGTGTGGTTTCCGGCGGGCCGAGGTACCACCGATGCACTTTTCTCGATAAGGATGATTTTGGAAAAGTGTCGAGAGTTCAACATACCAGTGCACCAACTTTTCATTGATTTCAGGCAGGCCTACGACTCTCTCGAACGAGAGACTCTATGGTCTGCTCTGGTGTCAATGGGAATTCCTGGTAAACTGGTATCACTATGCAAAATGACAGTACAGAACTCTCAATGCTGTGTGCGAGTAGAGAACGAAATATCAAAATTTTTTAAAGTCGACTCCGGATTAAGACAAGGTGATGCTATCTCTCCTATACTTTTTAATCTAGCCTTGGAATATGTGTGCCGTCAAAAGAAACTACCGACTAATAACAATATCTTGTCAATAAACTCAGTACAGATGATTGCTTACGCTGATGATGTTGTCATCCTCGGCCGAAGTGAAGCTGTTATGAGTGAGACTTTCAAGTCGCTTGAGAGTGGTGCTAGGAAAATTGGTCTGCAAATTAACTACAATAAAACCAAACATATGAATGTTTCAAGAGAGGCTGAGAAGAAAGATTTGATGTGCGGCGATGAACGAATTGAGGGAGTTGAATCTTTTAAATATTTGGGATCAATGCTTGACTCAAACAACAGCATACTTACAGATATTAAAGCTCGAATCGCTGCAGGTAATCGAACTTTCTACTCAATTAAACCTCTCCTTGGATCACCGTATGTATCAACTAACACCAAGCTCAAGTTATACAAGACATTGATTAGAGCGGTTGTGATGTATGGGTCACAAACGTGGACCCTTACACAAAATGACGAATCGCATTTATCTGTATTTGAGCGTAAGATCCTACGCTACATTTTTGGTCCACTTAAGACAGACGATGGAGAGTATAGAACCCGGTATAACTTTGAGATCAGAGACCTTCTTGAGGGTCCTGATATAATAGGTTGTATCCGTTCTAACAGGATTGCTTGGTTTGGGCATGTTCTACGAGCCGATTCACAGTCTGGAATGATTAGAAAAATGTACGTTAGTACCCCAGGGAGTGGTAGACCGCGAGGAAGACCACGACTACAATGGGAGACTGACGTAATAAACGACCTTAAAAAAATCGGCTGCCATGGTAACTATGTCGCTGTTGCGAATGACCGTGGTGAATATTCGAAGCTGATTAGCCTGGCAACGCTCCTACATGGAGCATGAACGCCTTAAAAAAAAAAAAAAAAAAAAAAAAAAAAAAATATATATATATATATATATATATATATATATATATATATATATATATATATATATATATATATATATATATATATATATATATAGTATATATATATATATATATATATATATATATATATATATATATATATATATATATATATATATATATATATATATATATATATATATATATATATATATATATATATATATATTGTAACGACTCTTCGTTGGTTCTTTTAGATTATTGAACAAACACGACAGTAAAAGACAGATCTTTAGTTAACAGAATCTCAAACTTTATTTGTCAACAAATTACAGCAGCTTCCGTTTTTCCTTACAATAAATTCCAGGGTCTCCAATTTATGTACCATAAACTTCACCGCTTTTCCGCAATTTGAATCAACAATATTCGGAATCGTAAAATCTGTATTTACTGTTCCACTAAGTTCAGATTCTTTCACTATTAGTACCCAGGCTCAAGTACCACCGATTATTCCTTAAACTTGCGAATATTTATAAACACTTTCAATTGCAAAAGTAAAACTGCCTCTCTGATATTTTTGTTTGCTTATTTATATCGAAAAATAAATAAATCGAAACTTCTATAATCCACTAGAAATCAATACTACGTAGTCTGTACATCTTGAATAGGCCACACCTGTTTTCATTCATACTTGCATTTGTATTAGCGAACTCAAATTTAATTTATGCAAAATGTATTAGGTAACTCCTTTTAATTCATTAATGTAAACATTTGTACAACAAATTTAATTTACATTAATTTATGCAATACAATTTGCAATACAAGTAAAAGATTGAAAAAGGAGTTAACTTTTAATTCATGAATGAGTAAATAAAATTAACCCATTCTGGACGAAGTTTATTACATTGCCCTCCATTTAGTTTTGTTCGTCCCGAACAATATCAGATATCGCATTGGTGCTGTTACCTTGGTACGGTGCCAACCTTTGCAGATGTATCACTTTCATCTTGGTACGGGGTCCCTTTTGTATGCGGTAGATGACATCATTAATTCGTTTGATTATTTTATATGGGCCTTCCCAATCTGGCTGCAGCTTGGGTGATCTTCCCTTCGTTCTTCTGGGGTTGTATAGCCATTCCAATTCTCCTTCTTGAAAACCGCCACTATTTGCATTTATGTCGTACCTGGTTTTCATTTTGTCACTGGCAATCTTAATGTGGTCTCGAACCTGCTGATGGATTTTATTCATCTTCTCCCTTAGTTGTCCCACATAATCTGTTTTCGTGGATACCAGACCTCCAGGGATGCCAAACTCGATGTCACTAGAAAGATGTAGTTCTCTTCCGAACATGATATTCGCTGGCGTTTCACTTGTCGTATCGTGCACTGCGCTACGATAGGCCATCAAGAATAACGGAAGATCCTTGTCCCAATTTTTTTGGTTGGCTTCTACTACCTTTGACAAATGTTCTTCCATGGTTCGGTTGAATCGTTCTACCATGCCATCTGACTGCGGGTTCATAGGTGTAGTTCGTGTTTTTCTAATGCCGAGTGTTCTGCACAGCTCTTCCATCAGTTGAGATTCGAAATTTCTTCCCTGGTCGGTATGCAACTCGAGCGGTGTTCCATATCTGGATCCTGTTGCTGCTCTCTTTTCATTGCCTCGGTACACCAATCGTCAGGAGTTTGGAACTTAATTTGATTTACTTTCATTGCCTCCTTTCTCTCAGTCTTGCTATATGACTTGCGCTCCTCAACACAGGGTCTTCTTGAAAGATCTTCAGCGTTACAATGTATCCTTCTCTTCCGGTGTTCAACGCGGCAATCTTCTTCCTTGTTGACATTTGCCTCCTTTCTCTCAGTCCTGCTATATGACTTGCGCTCCTCAACACAGGGTTTTCTTGAAAGATCTTCAGCGTTACAATGTATCCTTCTCTTCCGGTGTTCGACGCGGCAATCTCCTTCCTTTTTGACATCCACTTGCTTGTTTGAAAGGTTCATCAACCGGCCTGGAACTATTCCTTCTTTTGCTGTTACTCGTGTTTTGCATTCTTGTCTGATGTGCCCTAACTGCCCACAATTCCAGCATCTTATTCTGTTAGATCCTCTTCGTTGATTTCGTTCAGGCTTATCTTCCAAACTTTTGACACGCATGATCACTTCATCAAGCGCTGCTTTTAGTGGCTCTTCAGCAACTTCCATCTGACGTACTCTATCTGAGCCATACGCTCTTTTTCCGGCTTCCATTTGCAGGGCCAATGCTAAGACTTCCGCAGGTAATTTCTTCCCGCTTAGATACAGCTGATTTCTCATTTGTACATCTCGAAGAGCATTGATGAATGTATCAGCTGCCAGTTCGTCTCTGTGTTCAGCGTTATAGTTCGGATATGACAGATTAACCAGTCTCACAATGTCAGCCTCTAATTCTTGCAAAGTTTCGCTGACTCCTTGTTTTCGTGTTCTGAGCTGCATGCGATGGAGAGCTTGCATATGACTTTCCCCATATCTTACTTCTAAGGCCTCCATTAGCTTGCAGTAATCACGCTCTGTCGCTGATAATGTCTGCAAAATTTCAGCAGCAGGTCCCTTCAATGCCAATATAAGCGCATTTGCTTTTTGCTGGTGATCAACCCCAGTTGTTGCTATCTCAAATTGCATCTTAAATATCTGATACGATGTAGATCCATCAAATGCGGGTGTTTTCACTTTAGCTGGGGCTGAAGTAGTTGATGGATTGATCATGTTACCGGACTTCCCTTGTGCTATTTCTTGGCGGAATTCACTTGAAAGATTGCGTAATTTCTCTTCATGTTCTTCGGTAACTTTCCGCAGCTCCCTTTCCATGTTGTTGATTTTAACCTCCGCACTGGGTATACGTGACTCGATTACTTCACGTAGTTTTTGTTGATCTAATTTTTGTTCTGCGGCCAGTTTTTCTTGTCGGGCCATCAGATCGTTTCCTTGTTTGGCGATCATATCAGCAAGTTGTTGTTGTTGATCTACT
>OY856186.1:231318724-231365483 GCA_963693315.1 Diogma glabrata | reverse complement strand
CTCGTGCTGGAAGTTGGAAAATGTTCAGCCCGTCCCCAAAAAGGGACCAAAATCCGATATCTCAAATTATAGGCCAATAGCTTTACTATCGGTCCTATCCAAAGTCTACGAGGATTATATTAATACACATATTTCAAAATTTCTGAAAGAAAATCATTTAATATACGACAGCCAATATGGTTTTCGAAACAAAAGATCAACTACCGATCTATTAAACTATGTAGCGCATTGTCGGAACAGCATACTTGATAAAGGTGGTGAAACATACGTTATCGCTTTAGACATCTCCAAGGCATTCGATCGAGTCTAGCATGCCAACTTAATCAACAAGCTCGTTGCGTATGGTTTTCATCCCAATGTTGTGAAGCTGATTCAAAATTTTCTATCCAACCGATACATTTCGGTCTCCTTAGACGGATTTTCTTCTGAGTCTAAACTAATTAACGCTGGTGTACACCAAGGCTCAGTATTGTCCCCAACCCTATTTTTGATTTATATCAACGAATTGATGAAAATCACCAGCAACCCAATAAATAGTTTTGCAGATGATAGTACTCTGCACAAGTCGTTCGAGCCCCTTCCTTCAAAAGGTGAAATGCACGAACGAATTAATCCTGTCCGGAGAGACGCTGCCATAAACGTGAACAAAGACCTGAATAAAGTCGCCGACTGGGGTGACCAAAACCTTGTCAATTTCAACTCTACGAAAACACAGCTGTTGATTGTTTCCAGATTAAAGGACCGAGTTCCCCAAAGATATTTTATTCAGTATGTGTGATGAACCAATAGGTGAATGTAAAAACATTCGTTGATTGGGTGTCACAGTTTTAAATGACCTACTCTGGAACGATCATGTAATGGCGATGGCAAAAAGCGCGTCTAAAAAACTCGGCCTCCGAAATAGATGCAAAACATTTTTCACTCCTTACCAATTGCTCCATGTTTATAAGTCCTATATTCGTCCCTGTATGGAGTACTGTTGTCAAGTTTGGGGTGCTGCCTCTGTTTTCCAATCTTGGCCATCTTGGACTCTGTTCAAAAGCGGGCTATACGAATTGTGGGTGATCGAGCTTTGACATCAAAACTTGATTCCCTACATCGTCGCAATGTTGCTGACCTCGTTGTTTTTTACAAATATCGTCAACAGTGCTCAGATGAAATCAGCGGCATCATGCCTCAAACTTATTCTTACCCCCGTTCCACACGGCAATCGGCTGCCGTAACCAGTGAAACGGTAAAGATCCCGTGCTGTCGTACTGGCAGATCGCAGAGAGACTTCTTTGTCCGAACTGCGTACAAATGGAATAGTTTGCCGGAACACTTAGTCTCAGGTGGCTTCAACCCGCAGAGGTTTAAAGAAAGCGTTAATCAACACCTTAGAATGCCAGTTGTTGTGGGATCCAGGTCTAGACCTAGGTCTTAAAAGGTATTTATGTGTTGTTGTGACACATATTCTAAACCCTATTACACAACACATTTTATTAAAAAAAAAAAATATATATATAAAAAACTTACGCACACTAAAATATT
The DNA here is from genome assembly GCA_963693315.1 of Diogma glabrata. NCBI lineage: Eukaryota > Metazoa > Arthropoda > Insecta > Diptera > Cylindrotomidae > Diogma > Diogma glabrata. The sequence continues at coordinate 231,363,953 of OY856186.1, read as the reverse complement.
ACAATTTGACGAAAGCAAAAACAATTGTATTAGACATATGCGAGACTCAAACTCAATCCTTTAATTTCTCCATACAAAATTTAAATAACTAAATTATGAATGAAAAACATAAAAAACTAACCTTAAAATAAACTTTAATATAATTTATTAATTCAATCTTTATTTCTAGCGGTTTTTTTAGACTTAATCGTAACTTCGAATAGCCAGAAAGATTTTAAATTCATATGCTTTCAATTTGATACAATTAACGCCATCTGATTTATACACCACATTATAAATATGATGTATCTATAGTATTTTATAGTCAATGAGCATACCATTCAGATTAAATTCGACAGCACTGTGTATTACACCAATCGAATTAAAAAACGAAGAACGTTAGGGTAAGTTTACACAAGTTTTATATAAAAACCGGAGTCCACAGGTTGTCAACAACACCGGAATTGGAGAAAGTTGATTTTACTTTGGTCAACCCTATTCAAAATGGAGAGATAAAAGATATGAAAATGTAGAAAGAAAAGGAAGATGGATTTTAGTAGAAAAACAGTAAACACTAACGATGAAATGAACAGGTTGTTGTTTTATATAAATTTCGCGATTGGAGACAGATTTTTGTAATTGAAATTCAGCATATTAAAGTTTTTAATAAAGTTTAATTTTTTTGAAATGGTGTATTATTGTTCTAAAATATAAGTTGGTGTTTTTACAATATATATAAAAATTATAGCTATTCATGTAATTAACATAAACTAACTAAATCCATATAGATTATTTTGCAAGCATTTGCAATGCTAACTTCGCAGCTGCTTTTTTCGCAGCTTCTTTGTTTTTTCCGAAACCAGTTGCTTCATAAATTGTATTGTATTTAGTGAAACTTACATTTATCATTGTGTTACCATTTTCGATAACAACAGCATCTGAAAATTTCGGATTTGCTTTTGGATATTCCCATAAACGACGAACGATTTGTATCGGTACATCTGCCATAAATTGTTCAATTTCATTTCTCATTAATTTATACAACGATTTCCATGTGGTTTTCAAACATTTATTACAATCTAAATATATTGCACCTATAATCGCTTCAAAGACATCACCCAATGCTTTCGGAACATCGATAAAACCAGCAATATTTAGATTATCTTCTTCCACTAATAATTCAACTTGATCATTTACCTTGTGATTTTGTTTTACTTGGAATGAATTAAATTTCATTATGGTTTCTGATAGTAATGCATTTTGATACAACATAAATAAATGCAATTTATTACGAACGGTTATACATGCAAGTGTTGTATTATTCACTAAGGCCGAACGTAAATCGGTTAGTTTACCTGGATCTAAATTTTGACAATGTTGACAGATATATGCGGTTATAAGAAAATCTAAAACCGCATCACCTAAAAACTCTAATTTTTGATAAGATTCGGTTAAACGATTCGATACATATGAAGCATGTGTTAACGCTTGTAATAAATAGGCACGATTTTTAAACGTATATCCCAATGTTTTTTCTAACTCTAAATAGTTAATTAAATATCCATCAATATCACTTTGTTGTGTTTTATCTTTTACAATGGGATTTTTGGATTCACTTTTAAACAGTATTGCAAGATTATCTTCATTTGGTAAAATATGAAAATATTGTAACATTTTTAATGAATTTTCGACGCCAAAACTTTGAACAACAACTCCCAAAATAGCTTCAACACAATCTGATACTGCTTTGTCACGAATATATTGTTTTCCCCCAATGGAACAGTAACTAGAGGAGGTATCCAATCAGTTTTTGGTGTAAATTGGCATATGTTCATAATGGTTGGTATTTCACGTTCAATTCCACAATATAATAGATGACGATTCGATACAATTTGTCCTTTGGTTTTGGTTAAATATCCCTCATGCCAGTGTGGATATTTTTGATACAAAAACATAGAAACTGTAAATTTTAAATATGAATCGCCAAGAACTTCATATTTCTCCATATCAAAAACATCATCGGATGTTGAAGTTGTTATTCCCTTTATTAAATTTTTTGATTGTAGTGATTTGTTTTGAGTTTTATTCAATAACTCGATATAACATTTTTCATCAGAAGTCGTATCTGTTATAGCCAACCGATTACTATACGCATCAACCCTCGGTATATCATCATCATCGACAACTTTTTGTCCAAAGCATTCATTATTAATAAACGAAAAATAATAATCCAAATCACATTGATGAATAACTTCTAAACTTCTTGAAAAATCAATTGGTTCGTATTTCTCTTTCCAAGGTATATCGAAGGTATCATACAACGACATGCAATCATTTGTTGTTAGTTTTGTTGCAACAACTTCATTAGGATTCGGTTTTAGAATTCCAACATTTGATGAATTTATATTATTTTTGTTTTCATGCGATTCTAAATCGACGTGCATATTTTTATCAATATCTAACATCTCTGGTTCATATAAGTCATCGATCATATTCAGAACATTATTAATCGTTATTCGTAAATTTTCCGCATTTAACATATATTGTAAACGGTGAAGAACACTTGGAATAAGAATTGCTTTCAACCACATATTCGCAGGAAACATGAAATTAAAACATAATTCCGGTATCAATGTTTCCCTGAATATTTTTATATTTTTGTTACCTTCTTTTAAGGGATATAAACAATTTAATTTTGTTGTCACACCTTTAACCTCAATTAAAAATTGATCTTTATTCACAATAGTTTGTTTATGTTTCTGATTATAGTAATCAGCAAAGTCGGTAAACTCGGAGTTTGGAAACTCAGATTCAGGTGTTTTATATTCTAAAACTTTTGTTACGATGTAACGTAAGTCAGTATCAGCACGATACCATGGTGTTAAAACTGTGTGTTCATATGCTTCTCGATTAAACTCCATTTTACTTCGTTCCAAAACACTCAATTCTCTGGATTTCTTTAATTTTTGAAATTTTATAATTAAATCCCAATCAATTGCATTATTTTTTGTCGGTACAATCATATATGATTGACAGTCGTTTGTGTTATTGTAAACAAAAAATCGTTTCCAAACCCTAAGAAGATCCTTAAATAACATTATATGAAATTTTTTAATATACTCCACATCATTTTCTGATTTTAAATACAATTGTATAGGTTCCGGTAAAATTTTTATCACTATTTCTCCAATCGATAAAAATGTTTTAAACGATGGAAGGTTTGGTAATCGTTTAGATGTTAGAATTCCATAATTTTGTTGATCTAATAATAAATCTTTGTATATCTGTGCTCCGTCATCGTTTGGATCGGAAAATCCTTCAGTTTTAACAGATTCTATACTGATAATATACAAATATGATACTTTATCAACATTTGGTTGACATTGATTGATTTCATCTGGATATTTAAGATCATAAGGTCGTGAAATTTTTGTTGTACCAACCAATTTATTACGAATCTCAACCTCATCCTCGGGATATTTTTCCCAAAGTTTAAAATAAAGAGGTTTTAGTTCCTCTACTTTAACGTTCGAAGATACTGGAAGTAAATTTTCATTTAACTCACCACATTTATACAACTCAATACATGCATTAAAAGCCGCCGAACGTGTTGCTAGATTTAATGAGTTTGTCACTATTCCCTAGAAATAATATATTAACATTATTAAAAAAAATAGATATAGTGTATCTAAATCATGCAAATCTCTTACTGAAATTTCTTCTTTATAAATACTTTGCGATGGTAAATCGATTTTTACGTAAAACGTACCTAAAGAACGATCCACATCTACCTTTGTCCATGTTACTGTCGGTGATGAGAAAAAATCCCTCGGCAACATATTGCAATAACGATTTAATAACGACATCGCTGATAAAACTTCCAACTTTGCTTTGGTTGTAAAAAAAGGTGGGATATCATGAACAAATAACTCATTTTCAATATCAGATTTCAATAGAGCCTTTCGTTCAATAGTTTTACCAACTAAATACTGTTTTAATTTTTCATCAATTGCCTTATATTCCGTTATTTTGCGAACACATTTTGATTGTTCATCTTCTCGAAGAATTATTGCGAACGTACTATTTATCATACGTGCTCGTCCTTTCGATTGGATATATGATCGGAATGTTGATGGAAAATCAAATGTGATCACTAAGTTACACGTTTGTAGATCAACACCTTCTTCCAAAACACTTGTAGCAACAATTAAATTTGTTTCGTTCTTTTTAAATTTTTCGATTACCTGCGAATAAAAAAGAATTGCTATAAATATTGTAACGATCAGGCGTTAATTATCGAAGATAAAAAGAATTTGTATTCGAATAATTGTTTAGTTGTGTTAATCAGTTGTATTGTTTATTACTACCGTTTGAAATTGTAAAGTGCTAATGTCAAATAATGGCCCTTTACAAATAATAACCCTTCAACATTTTTAACTTGGTATTTTATTAACTTGTATAAGCGAAACAAATATAAACAAAAACAAACCATGAAAAAACTGTATAATATGATTTTCCGCGTATTATTATTTTTTTTCCGCATTGTTTTTAAAATTAAATGTTTTGTTTTGTTTATATTTGTTTAATTAGAAAGCAAAATTTTAAATTGTTTTTAAAATTTTCTTTCTATTTAAGTAAAAGTAAATTTTAATTTAAGTTAAGTTGAATTTAGATAGTGAAGTTGGTTAAAAATAAGAGTTGAATTTAGAGAGTGAAGTTGATTTTCAAATAAGAGTTGAGTTGAATTTTAAAAAAGTGAAAAGAATTAAGAAAAGAATTAGGAAAGTTGTTATTTAAATTTGTACTGTTAATTTGTGAAAAATAGAAATCGAAAGGAATCGAAAGGTATTGTTACTTAAATTTGAACTGATATTTAGTGAAGTTGGTTCCCGAGTGGAACAATACATAAAAAAAATCTGTTTATTGTCACGGTTAAACTAACCGTTAATATAAGTGAGAATTAAATAAATTAAGCACAAGAAAAATAACTAACAATAAAAAACAAACAAAAAACCGAATCTGTAAGTGAGTTTTATTTACATATTTTTGATTATGTTAACCGCTACTGCCCTGGCCACAACAAAATGACGTAAATAAGCAACTTATCCAAATGAACGGGTCTACACCCCAGAACTCGGAAGTAATCGGCACGCAGTTCCAACCAAGGACCATCACAAAAATTTCGACGAAAGGTGCAACTCCATCGCTCCTCCGCTCGTCATCGCTGGTATTGAAAGAAATCCTGGACAACTAAAGCATGGGAAGTTGGCACTGTGCAATATATAAAAACATTCTAAGGGCAAACGCTACATTCATCGAGTGTAACAGCTGTAAGTAATGATGCCATCTCAAGAACTGCTCAAACCTTGCCACCCATTCTCTAGGCATAAGTCAACATACAAACACGAGCTCACACCAGAACACAATCGATTTTGGGATCGATTTTGATCGATAATGATCAATGTTGATCTACGGGTCTGACTACCCTGCGTACTCCAGTCCTTGCCATTGACATATGAGTTAGCGTGAGCTATCACATACCACTGGCAATGGCAGGAGATGTCATTAGCCAAGATGATATCTTAGGGTGCTGGCGGACGAACTTTAATTAGTCAACGGCAGCACTTCCAGTCTCAGCTGGGCAGCATTCCGTAGTGGTACCGCTCATTGGCTCTGCCGAGGAAGCAGACCAACACGTAATTATGTGTGGGCTTTGTGCCTCGATTGAGGTGGTGACCGGTGCGTCTGGGATGCGCTGCATCAGCTGGATTATTGGCAATTAGTTTTGTTTTGTTTTCTACAAATTTCTCACAATTTGTTTTTCGCTTATTATTTTGTTATTGTTTCTTCATCTTATTATGAAATATTGGCATATGTCATATTTTATTGTATGATAGGTTTTTTTACTTAGTTATCCATTTTAAAATAAAACATAAAACAATAACATAAAACAATAAAATAAACCTTTTATATATAAATGGCAGTACAACCGAAAAAAAAATAAGTCTGCAAGTGGTAAAGCAAATTTGCGCAATCCACCCGCCCGTAAAACGGCACGTCCACGGCATTTGCAGGGACAACACATATATGAATCAATAAAAAATTTTAAAATACAAGTTCAAAACATCTGCGGTTTAAACGTTAACCATGACCACGTGCAACATCATCTTGAGCACGCCAAACCGAACATTCTATTCCTTACAGAAACACAAGTTTCTGAAAATTTTCTCTTTATAGAATCGCTTAATTCCAAATACAGGGTCGAATCAGCTTTCAAACTCCATCAGGGCGTTTGCGCATTCATTCATGAGAGTGTTGCGTATACAAGCTTTACAAATTTTGAACTACACGGTGACGGCTACAATACAATGGTTTCAAAGATTTGTCTTCCAGAAATTACTTTTTTTACAATAGCTTTATACCGGTCCCCAACAAACGTAACCCAAACTTTTTTAATTTACTGACAAACATTGTGGACGAAATTAGAGCAAAGTCCCCTAATTGTGAAGTTATCGTTACCGGTGATTTCAACGTCCACAACAAATCCAAATCGACCGACGATGTTGACAATAGTGGAAAACTGGCAGAAATTTTTGCCGCGTCTCAGGGCCTATTCCAAATTGTTAAAAACCCGACTTTCACTCCCCGTAATGGCGGTGATAATAGTTTTCTTTTAGATCTCTATCTTACCACAATGCCAGATATTACGAGTGTCGATGTCGCTAAAGGTAGTATTGGAAATTCTGACCATTATTTAACTTCATCAGTTATCAAAACTGATTTACTTAAAACTACAGCTCCTAAACCCCGTAAAATATTTCACTACTCAAAAATGGATAAGAGTGGTCTTCAAAATTTTTTCCTTGGTTTCCCTTTCGATTTCCCTTTCCCTTTCGTCATTGTTTTTACACTGACAATGTAAATGTTTCTGCTCAAAACTTTACAGAAACCATCCAATTTGCTATCAATAAATTTGTCCCTTTCTCCATAGTAAAACCCAAACAGAAATACTTGTATTCGAAAGCTGCCAAAACGGCACTTAGAAACAAACGTAGATCATTTAATATTTGGATTCATAACAAAACTCCCACTAATCGATCCCAATATCTAAAGGCCAACAAAATATCTAACCAGATTATCTCAAACGAAAAGTCTGAAATTGACAGAGCGAAAGCCTCAAAACTTACGTCTATGTCTATTTCTGACAAGAGTTTCACAGTGCCATTATTCATTAATTATTTAAATTCTGGTACAAAATCTTCTATTCCCCCTGTTATCGATGGTGATTTAATCGTCAATGATCCCGCACAGAAAAGCTAACTTGTTCGCTGAACGCTTTGCTCTGAGCTCCACTGTTTTGGAAACTCCTAAAGAAATACCCCAAATCCAGTTTTCAGGAGTTAATATGAATGAACTTCACTTCAAACCCAAAATAGTCGCCAAACTTTTAAAGGGGTTAAACATCAACAAAGCCTCAGGAATGGACAATATTCCACCCATTATTTTAAAAACCTTTTCTAAAGAACTTGCACCAACTTTGACTAAGATATTCTACCAATCCCATAAATATGGTATATTTCCCTCGTGCTGGAAGTTGGAAAATGTTCAGCCCGTCCCCAAAAAGGGACCAAAATCCGATATCTCAAATTATAGGCCAATAGCTTTACTATCGGTCCTATCCAAAGTCTACGAGCATTATATTAATACACATATTTCAAAATTTCTGAAAGAAAATCATTTAATATACAACAGCCAATACGGTTTTCGAAACAAAAGATCAACTACCGATCTATTAAACTATGTAGCGCATTGTCGGAACAGCATACTTGATAAAGGTGGTGAAACATACGTTATCGCTTTAGACATCTCCAAGGCATTCGATCGAGTCTAGCATGCTGTTATGGACCCCGGACCGTCCTGATACTCTTTAAGAAACTTTATTTAAAATAAAACACATAACCAACTTTAATGTTAATCCACAATTTTATTTATTTTTAATATTAATAGCTTGACGGTTTTAATCGGAGTCGTCGATATTATTTTTAGTATTCTTAAAATTAATTTAAATTGAAAAACAATTGGAGGGGAGTGTAAGTACATAGGTAAATTGATTTATTTAATTTATAATTTGGGGAAAATTAAAAGAAAGGGCGTAATTATAATCAATTAGTTTGTTATTGGTCAAACCATACCACTTTAATTATATTGCTTTGACCTACATCAAATAATTGTTTTTCATAACAATTATTCCGAAGTCAACAAACTGATTTGTAACATATTTACATTTTTGCAAACATAATTAAAAATTATTGTTTGCAAAAATGTATGAAACAAACCAATTATTTTGTTCAGAATAATTATTATGAAATCAAAATGCTTGTGTCGCATTTTGATGAGTTTGGATATATGGAAATAAGGTTTTGGATAGTTAAAGATTGGGAAATGGACTTGGAGGAAATAGGAACCTTACACTCGCCCCATTTTTATAAGTGAAATTTGTATCGTAAAGATACAAATTTTTGTAAATTTCTTTTTAAAGAAATTTATTTTAGAATAGAGATTTTTATGTACATACATATAATTTAGTTTTGTTTTTTTTTTAATAATTTTAAATTGTAATCGTATATAATTTTTTAACCTAGTTTTTGTTGTATTATAAAAATATAGGTAATCGTTGATTAATTTTTTTTTATGCGTATATTTTGTTTTGATTTATTTGTTTTTTTTTTTTTGATTTGCAAAATTTTTTTTTTTTCAAATTTGTTATATGAAGTTAAAACTTATTCTTTATAATGGTGCTATTACACACAAATTAAATTCAGCTGCCATAATCAATTTTGCAGTTACCATAATCTGAAAAGTTGATGAAAAATATTTTGTATGAGAAAAAGAGGGATAGCATGCGCGAGATAGATATAAAAACTGCAAGAAAAGTTAGCTGATAGCAACTGACTTTTTGAAAAATTATTTGGTTTACCAATTACTGCTAGAAAATCGTCAGATGATTTCATCTGCAAATTCAACCGGTTTAAAACCGATTATCACATTAATTGATTTTCATATTAAAATCATAATAAAAATTATATTATATTAGGTATAAAATGATTGAATACATATTTTCAAGATTTTAATGTAAAAATTTTACGTTTTCTTAACGTATTTTCGATTCACATTTTTTTTTCAAATCTTAGCGCATTTTCTTATTGTACAAGCTACAACAATTGCTCTATAATGTGGTGTCGCCATTTTGACATTTCATTTGCTTTTACAGAATATAATTTATTTACAATTTCTATACCACTAATTTAGATATAATCGATTTTATAATATAATATTAATACTAAATAACTAATGTTTTTTTAAGAAATTGTTGTTTAAAAATTATTATTACTTCGTAAAGTTATTTGCACTTTCTTGCAGTTTATGATCTTTTCGCCATCTACAGTCAAAAATAATAAATACTATCATCTGAAAAGTTGATGATAGCAACTGAATTTAATTTGTGTGTAATAGCACCATAATACATAGTATATATTTGTTATTGAAATTTTTTGAGATCGCTAGGGATGTTATCCAGGATCTGTTTATATAAATTTATGTTGAGATCGCTGGGGATTTAACCCAGAATCTTTTATTTACTTTACTTGTAGATTGCCGGGGATGTAACCCAGAATCTTCAAATATATTAAAAAAAAATAGAAATGCTTTAAATTATTGTTTATGACATAGTGTCTGCCCTCATCCGTCAACATTACGAATGGTTCGACATCAGCGGGTATCTGTATTTGGTGTTTCTTTAAACACAAAATACAGATATTAGAACTTTAATCATTTGTATGATTGACCTTTACGTGGGGTCGCTCTAACCATCACTATGTTATAGAATAATAAGGAGTGCGTTCGATTACTAAATGAGATATTAACCATTTAATGAATCATTTAATGAATGACAGATGACAGCGTTCGAGAACTTGAAAAACCGATTTCATTTAAATTTTCATTTAATGAAACCACGCCTCTTTTCATTTAATTTTAAATGCAGTAAATAGCATATTTAAGTTTTAATGAAGTTTTTTATTTAAAAAATTTCAAATCGAAAACCGTAAAATTTTGTTTTATAATTTTTAATTAATTTAGCAAATTGGGTATTACGAATTAATTGTATTATAATGAATTAAGGAATTAATTTATATATAATAATTAATTCTCAATTGAAAAATATAAACAAAATGGATGAAAATTTTGAAATTAGTGAGAGATAAAACCAACAGCTCCTATTACCAATTACATTTAACGATTGAAAATAAAATTAATGAATAAGTTTTTGCAACCAATTCAATCACCAGTCTCAAACTGCAGATTCCTTAAAGTTTTCGAGTTAGTTATAATCTTAAAATTGAATTTGTTTTTGAAAATTTCTAAAATAAATTTAATTACGACGGAAGTAATTGAAAAATAATGCATTAACAAGGAGTAAGATTTTAATTTGATTATAACTTTTATACTCCATAACATTCCGTTTATTTATTCATAGAAGCGTCAAAATTTTTCTAATTTGACATTATATGCATTAAATGAAATTCGTTCGAATACTAAATAAACATCGCGTTTTTTGATTGGTTCATTAAATATTTAATGAAAATGAGATCTCATTAAGTTCTCGAACGCACTCAAGGATAAATATTCGTTTTTTTTTTGTTATTTGAATAAAATATTAGAATTGAGTTAAATAAAAACATTGTGAGAGATTTAAGTATTGATATTGATTTTATATAGTTTATGATTAGAACAAACAAGCTTATTATGTATATGAATTTGTAATTTAGTTTATCTAATGTTAATTTTATCTAAAATTTTGATTTAATGTAAAAATAAATAATTGAAGACGCTGCAGTCACTTGTAAATAGGATATTTTGCTCTTTTTCGATTTTTTAGTACGTACGTTAAAAAAAATGTGACATATAAACATATTAACCTAAAAAAAATATTGTGTTTTCCAAGAAATATTAAATATAAAGTAATTAAATGTACGCTAAAAGGTAATTATTAATAGATTTATTTGTAAAATTTAAGGTGTGTTTGTATTTTAAAAAGAAAAACTTGACTAAAATTATTATTTTCTTAATTATTTTATCATAAAAACTTTACTAAAATAATTTTTTTTTCTTAATTATTTTATCATAGGATATTGTTGTTGTGAATTTTGTTTTTAAAAATATTGGTTTGTGTACTTAATTAATCTTATTATGTATGAAATTAGGAAATCTACACAAAAATATCATGTCTAAATTCTGACGAAACCCGGTCTCTGAACAATCGCACTGTTTCCCTGATTTTCTCTAATTGTTTCCTCCTCTATGTTATGCTCTTGATGGTTATGTCCCTTTTTTTCAAGAGTTTGTCCATAACTTTTAATTCTATGTCTTTATGTAATGTTACGTTATCTAGCCTGATTTTTAATCTTTTGTAAGTTAATATTGCCGTTACTGTAATTATTGTTAGAATTAATGCTATTACTCCTACTATCATTGTTAAACTGTAAAAAGTGTGGGTTCGAATCTCCTCTCTTAATTTAATGCGGCCTTGCTCGGTATCTGAGAGATGTTGCCTTAGTTCCGATTCTTGATCGTTCGATGTTAAAATTTCAAAATTGTGGTTGTCCGATGTAGAGACAGTTATCACATTACTTGATATTGAGTCATTTATTGTATGTATATATTCGGATAAATTTAGTCTTTTATAATCGTAGCCTAAGCTTGGGTCCGCCTGTTTAACAATCAGTTCGTTATGTGTGTGCTCCAACCACATATTTAAAAGTAAGTCTTGTGATGATAGGACGCAATTTTGATTAAAAGTTATAATACCCTTTCCTTGTAACTTTAACGTCGTCTGGTCGTGGTTGCAGTTTAACACAAAATTGTTTTCTTGATTCATTAAATAAATCCATGAATTCTTGTGTAATAATTTTACGAATTTGTTGTAGTTACTCTGAATCTGTTTATGTCTACATAACACTCTGTCACTAAATGGATTAAAGTAAAGGTTTACTAAACAGTTTTTGTTGTTTAAAAATGTCGGACTTTCTAAACGACATATGTAGGTCAACTCCTGTAGATTAAAAATGACCTTTTTACATTCTTGTACTTGGGTTGAGGTCAGGAAAATAAATCGATGTTCAAATCTGTTACATGCTAAATAATTTTCTTTGTAGTCTAAAATCAGTGTTTGATTGTCCGCGGTTTGAATTGGTAATAAATATATTTTATTTAATTGAAAAAGCTTCTCTTCTGGCATTGGGATTTTTATTAGTATCATAATTTTATTTTTTGCTTCAAAATAATCTAAATCAAGAATTTGGTTTAAGTGGAATGGGTCTAAAAAACGGCTGTCTAAGTCTTTTGTCTTATTTATTTTACTTATGATAGCGTTTAGATCTTTGAGCCGAATTATCATTGGGTGTAATTTATTTACTTTTAAAGAACTTAAAATTGAAAGTGCTAAATTTTGCTTTTGTTGAATCTCTACAATTCTATATAGCAACATTGTTGATAACTCTAAAATGTCTTGCCGTATTTGCGATTCTGATAACTGGTCTTGTAAACTTTGGTAGTTTTGTAATATCTTGGTTGTCCTAAAATTCCATTCCAGTGACTCGTTTCTTAATTCTTGTAACGGTTTCTTAATTCGGTTGTAATTAGAGTTAACCACCGTTATTTGTTCCTTTAGCAATTTAAACGTGCTGTTGTCGTCTTTTTCTAACATAGTCAATCTGTCTTCTATTTTTGTTTCGTCTTCGTCGTCCATTGTGCCAAATAAAAATTTTGAAAGTCTACCGACTCCGTTTATGAAAGAGCGTTTTTTCCTTTTATGGTTATTAAAGATGTGTTCTAATTCGTATTCCCTATACTTTATGTCTAGCAAGTACTTATTCGTATCGTACAGAGTTTGATTGCATTCATCCTTTAATTTAGAATTATTAAATTTTATACAGCAATTTTGCAAATCTAAAACATTTTTTTCAATAAAATCGATTTCCTTTCCTAAATTTGTTAATTGTATATACGTAAACACTTGCCATTCTTGATGGAAAAATGATGTGTTAGCTACTTCTTCGAATACAACTCCTTGGTTGTTCAGTTCCGTTTTGTTGTAATTTATATTTGTTCCACAACATACTCCGAATAGCACTTGGAGTAATACGCTTGTTATCCTACAACAAAAATACCTATTTAATCAAGAATCAGTTTTTACTCGAAATATTTTTTTAGTCTATTATTGTGTACGGTCGTAGTCTTATCACCTATTTTTATTTTTGTGTTCACCTCGCCAACCACGTCTGTTACTTCATAAGGCCCTAACCATATTGCAGAAAATTTATTTTTTCTCTTTTCGTTTTTTAACAGTACCAAATCACCAGTATTAAAAAAAATTGGGTTGACTTTCTTGTCGTAGTTTCGCTTTGATATAATTTTACTATTTGTTAGATTTTTTCGAGCTATTTCGTGTGCCTTTTTCATTTTATGCTTTAGGACTAGATAATAGTCGTCTATATTGTAAAGAGGGGCTAAACAGCCTTTAGAGAGATTTGTAGGAATTCCTGCAGTGAAACCGAATAAGCAGTCCATAGGTGTGATACGTGTACCGCTGTGTGGGGTGTTATTATAAACGTGAACCGCTTGTCTTAACCACGTGTCCCAGTTATTTTTTGAGTTATCGACAAAATTTCTTAAGTATTCACCAAAAGGGCGGTGTGATCGTTCCAAACTTCCATTGGCTTCTGGGTGGTAAGCTGTTGTTTCAAGTTTTTAATTCCCAAATATTTGCAAACCTTTTGGAACATTTTACTTGTAAAATTAGTACCATTATCTGTTATAAGCACTTTTGGCATATGATATCGTGAAATAATTTCATCTGCAAATACTCGAGCTGTGGTGTTAGCGTCTGCTGAGTCAACCGGATAACAGTCGAAAAATTTTGTTAAATCGTCCTGGAAAGTTATTATGTATTTATTTCCATTTATTGTTGTGGGTAAAGGACCCACTACATCCATAAACGTCTTATCGAACGGTTTTAACGGGACTTCCGAAATTTTCATTTCCATCTTGCACTGCCTTGTTGATTTGTTTAGTTGACAGTTCTTGCATTTCTTGACATATTCTTGGATGTCTTTTTTCATACCTTTCCAATAGTAAAACTTTTTTAGTCGTCCATAAGTACCTTTACTACCTCTATGACCTCCTAAAACTCCATCATGCGAATCTTTTAATATTTGTTCTATATCATTTCTGTCAGTGAGGTGAATTAATTTGAGATTTGATAACTCTTCATCGACTAAATCATCAACTTCTGAATCCTCATCATCGTTGTCGGTTTTTATGTATTGAGTACATTCCTCCTCATTTGACGAAATAGAAACTGCCGAGTTTCTTCTAACTCCCTGTTTCTTGCCAGTAGCATTGACATCTTCACTTCCTGAAGAGTTTTCAATTTTTCTTTGGGCTCTTGTTATTGCGTTACAGCTATGTTGTAAATTTTCATTATACGGTATGCGTGACAGACTATCAGCAACAACGTTTTGTTTTCCTGGTTTATATTCTATACTATAATCATACTCTGACAACTTATGGTGGAACCTAACCAGCCTACTTGTTGGGTCTTTTACGTTAAATACACCTTTTAATGGTTTATGATCGCTATAAACTTTAAAGGTTCTACCATGTAAATAGCATCTGAAAACCTTTACTCCCCAGACGATTGCAAGAAGTTCTTTCTCGATTGTTGAATACCTCTGTTCCGCATTATTTAAACATCGACTTGCATAAGCTATTGGTTTATCTAGACCTGCTTCTTCTTGAGATAAAACGGCACCTAGAGCGTGGTTGCTAGCATCTGTTGTAAGTGTAATAGGTTTGGTGAAATCTGGGTAGATTAAAATTGGTGGAGAAATGAGTGCTCTTTTTATTTCCTCAAACGCTTGCTCACACTCCGATGACCAAACGAATTTTTCATTTTTATGTAATAGTTTAGTAATTGGTAATGCTATTTTTGAAAAATTTGGGATAAATTTTCTGTAATAATTTACTAGACCCAGAAATGATTGAACTTGCTTTATTGTCAAAGGTCGCGGATAATCTTGAACTACTTTAACTTTGTTCATATCAGGTTCAACTCCTTTTTCACTACAGTTATGACCTAAATAAACAACTTCTCTTCTCAGGAATTGGCATTTTTCGACTTGCAGTTTCAAATTGTATTGTCTTGTATTGTATTGTCTTCAAAATTTTTATTTGGCACAATGGACTCCGATTAAAACCGTCAAGCTATTAATATTAAAAATAAATAAAATTGTGGATTAACATTAAAGTTGGTTATGTGTTTTATTTTAAATAAAGTTTCTTAAAGAGTATCAGGACGGTCCGGGGTCCATAACATTGGCTTAGTCAACAAGCTCGTTGCGTATGGTTTTCATCCCAATGTTGTGAAGCTGATTCAAAATTTTCTATCCAACCGATACATTTCGGTCGCCTTAGACGGATTTTCTTCTGAGTCTAAACTAATTAACGCTGGTGTACCTCAAGGCTCAGTATTGTCCCAACCCTATTTTTGATTTTTATCAACGAATTGTTGAAAATCACCAGCAACCCAATAAATAGTTTTGCAGATGATCGTACTCTGCACAAGTCATTCGAGCCCCTTCCTTCAAAAGGTGAAATGCACGAACGAATTAATCCCGTCCGGAGAGCCGCTGCCAAAAACGTGAATAAAGACCTACAAAAAGTCGCCGACTGGGGTGACCAAAACCTGGTAATAAAATTTTTTATATACCCACTAATTTTTCCTCAATCTTAAATATTATATTTGCTTATTGAATGTTAATGTGAATGACAAATAAAAGTTTGAGTGTTCAAAATATTATTTAAAAAAATTAGAGGACATAAAAGCGAAAAAAAGTAGCAAAAACGCTAAAATTGAGATGTCTTTTTCGAAATTTCGTTTCTGCATCAGGCTATAACTTTTGGAACATTACTCCAAATGACTTGAAATTTTAGAGATCTTGAGTTTGCCATGTTCTTTCAAAAACATATATGCTTTTTTATGTGCTCCTTAAGGGAAAACAACGGTGGCGACTTGAGTGTGTCTTCCACTTTTTATCGATTTCAAATTTTTTTATATTTTGTTTTTTTTGTGCTTGGAACAAACATTCCTCAAATCGTAAAAGCAATATTTTTTCGTTAAAGTACGCACAAAAACGAAAAAATCTATGTACTGCAATTTTATGTGCTCTTTATATTGAGCTCGCAATAGAAGCACAAAAAGTAAGAGATGCTGCGAATACTTTTGTAAAAATCTAGGATTTTAACTAGCACATCTTCAATTTTAGATGAAAACCACCCAAAATCATTGTTCCTCGTAGAATTTAATGTTTAAAAGATAATGGTACCTCGTTAACTGGATTCGACACCTCTAGACATTAAAAAAATGCCCAAAGTTTTTAAATTTTATATGTCTTATTAACAGTTCTTTTATTTTTCGGCTATAACTTTTGGAACATAGCTCCAAATGACTTGAAATTTTACGGATATTCGATTTTTGATATGTTCTTTCAAAAACATATTTGTTTTTTCATGTGCTCCTTAAGGAAAAATAACAGTGGCGCGTCAAATCGGGAACTCTACATTTTTGTTGATGAACATTTTTTATTTTTCGTTTTTTGAGCATGGAACATTCCTCAAATCGTAAAAACAATATTTTTACGGTAAAGTACGCACAAAAACGAAAAAATCTATGTACTGCAATTTTATGTGCCCCTCTTATTGGGCTCGCAATAGATGCACAAAAAGTAAGAGATGCTGCGAAAACTTTTTTAAAAATCTAGGTTCGGCTATAACTTTTGGAACATAACTTCAAATGACTTGAAATTTTACGGATATTCATTTTTTGACATGTTCTTTCAAAAACATAAATGATTTTTCATGTGCTCCCTAAGGGAAAATAACGGTAATATATGGATCTCGATTTTTGCCGCGTACGTCTTTAAGAGTTCGTATCTCCTCACAGACGTGGTATGAACGTCTTAAATTTTATATGCATTTAGACGAAAGTGTTGCAAAATACATACTAAAATTTCAAGCGTTAAATAGAACTGCAAGACTGTCAACGGGGCGGGGCGATTTTTCACGACAAAATGAAATTTAATACGAATTTGCCAGCAAATCCCCACTAACTTTTGGAACTGAACATACAATAAAAAATGAGGAACAAAGTTTTATTCATTTTTAGAGTTGATGAGGAGACTTTACCTAAAATTTCATGTGTGTGCCACACAATTGAGAGATTTTTTTTTTTATCATCAAAATTTAAAAGTTTCAGAGATTTGCTCATATACAGTGACTCAAACCGTATTATTTCGCTATTCAAGAAATATGGGGTACGTTCCGAAACTTTACTATAGTTAACTATATTTAAATAATATTTAAATCCAGTCGTTCAGAAACGAAATAGTAAAGTTAATATTTAACTATTTGACAGCTGTTTGCGTTCAGAAACACACTAGTCCCCGCCCACATTTATTTAAAAATTAAATCTGGGATACGTTCCTAAACTTTACTATAGCTAAATATTTAATGCACCAATCAAATCACCGCATTAAAATATTTAATAACTATAGTTAAATAATTTCTGAACGACGATCATTAAGTAAAATATTAAATACACAAATACTAATACAATCTGTTAAAATCGTATGTCAGAATAATTCTTTCATAAAATGTTTCAATTGAATAAAATTAAAACCGAAAAAATTAAAAACTAAGATAGAAATTACTAACCATATTGTTATAGAAAACTTGCATTTCATTCAGAATTTGAAAAATATATATGCTGCAATTTCAAAATAAATTGAACTGTCAATTTGAAATCGTTATATTTTAAATAATGCTTATGTATATGTGTATTTAATTTTTAACTCTACTCGAGAGCACATTTAATTTTTTAATAAATGTGGGCGGGGCGTAGTGTGTTTCTGAACGCAAACAGCTGTCAAATAGTTAAATATTAACTTTACTATTTCGTTTCTGAACGACCGTATTTAAATATTATTTAAATATAGTTAATTATAGTAAAGTTTCGGAACGTACCCCTGCTCTCGAGTAGAGTTAAAAATTAAATACAATATACATAAGCATTATTTAAAATTTAACGATTTCAAATTGACAGTTCAATTTATTTTGAAATTGCAGCATATATATTTTTCAAATTCTGAATGAAATGCAAGTTTTTAATTTTTTCGGTTTTAATTTTATTCAATTGAAACATTTTATGAAAGAATTATTCTGACATACGATTTTAACAGGTTGTATTAGTATTTGTGTATTTAATATTTTACTTAATGATCGTCATTCAGAAATTATTTAACAATAGTTATTAAATATTTCAATGCGGTGATTTGATTGGTGCATTACATATTTCGCTATAGTAAAGTTTCGGAACGTACCCCAGTATAAAAATGTCAGCGATAAAATTGAGTATAAAATTTAGCAGTGATAAAGGCGAGTAAAAATTAACAGTGTTATAAGTAGAAAGAAAAGATTATTGTAATTGAACAGTTAAAAGTGATATTGTTATTTTATTTATTTAGCGTATGGTTTTTGTTGTGACACATTAAAAACAAAAATAAAACAAAACTAAAACTTAAAATAGGTAGATTTTCATATGAAATCTACATAAAATAAAACATGAATACACATTAAAGGAGCTTACAATCGATTTGATAGCGCGTCTTTTAATTAAAAAGTAAAATATTAAAATATTTGAACATTGGGCAGTATATTAGATGTTTATATCGAGTAAGTCTATCCATGCTACTCTACTACATCAGGAGTTGCCAATTGGATGTTTGAGATGTTGCCATTGTATCGTCGAAATGGACACACAGTTGCAATGTGTTTTATGATTTGTTGTGGAGCTCCGCAGTCACATTGAGAGGACTCTGAGATGCCCAACTTGTAGAAAGAATCAGCACAACGTCCACGATTCGTTCTTATTCGGTTTAGTGTAGTCCAGGTATGACGTGGCAGATCGAAACCAGGTTGGGTAGAAGTCGGGTTAGTAATAGAAAGGCCAGTTGTGTTGTAATGATGCCAGGAGGTGTCCCAGGCATCCAAGATATTAAAATTAGTTGCCAGAAGGTTGCTGGCAGTTTTATGTGGAGGCTTTCTTGACTTCAATCGACAACGAGTGTGGTCACCGTAATATTCGTGCAAGGGTAACGTAATGTTGTTGGTTACCTTATTATGTTCACGCATGAGAGCATGCGAGCGTCTGAGTGCAGGTGGAGCGATATTGCTTAACACAGGAAGCCAAGGTAAAGGGGTGGATCTGATAGTACCACTTATAGTACGCATCGTGGCATGCAGCTGGCAGTCAACTTTTTGAGTATGTGTGATATTCAGCCAGACTGATGCGCCGTACTCAGCCACTGAGTAAACCAGACTTAAAGCAGTTGTGCGGAGGGTGGCTGGAGTAGCACCCCAAGTCGAGCCTGCCAGTTTATGCAATATATTGTTTCTTGTTTTAAGTTTTTTTGACGTATCTCTAGGTGGAGCTTTAAAGAAAGAGTTATCGAGAGTAATACCCAGGTACTTTGGCTGTTGATTGTATTTAATGACAGTGCCGTTGAATAACACTGACATTTCGTGTTTTGCCAGTTTGTTGTTTAAGTGGAAACTAGAACTCTCGGTTTTACTTAGATTAGAAAACTAACTCCACCTTCGAAAATAATCATTCATTATCGCCAGGTAAGTTGAGAGCAAATCTTCCAAGACACCCATGTCTTTATTTTGAGTGGCCAGGGTCCAATCATCAGCGTAACCAAATTTCTTTGATGATGTGTCAGGAATGTCATGAATGTACAGATTAAAAAGTAATGGCGCCAGGACAGAACCCTGTGGCAAACCATTGTTAAGCATTTTGGACCTACTACAGGAATTATTTAGATGAACTTTGAATACACGATTACTCAGCATGTTGTTAATTAAACGTGAGATAGTGTTGCAAGGTATTGCATTGAACAGCTTATATATAATCCCAATTCGTCAAACTGTGTCGTATGCTGCAGTGAGATCGATGAATACTGCGCCTGTTTTTCATTGCTTTTGATACCCAGCTTCGGCCTTCCATAAAGGATGTTAAAGCGAGCAGTTGGTCAATGTAACTGCGATTGGGAGGGAAACCAGCTTGTTCGACTGGGATCTGGTCATTCAATACCGGTGCGATACGGTTGTATATGAACCGTTCTAGCAATTTGTAGCATGTGCTCAAAAGTGCGATTGGGCGATAGCTTCCTGGTTCATTGGATGGTTTACCTGGCTTAAGTATCGCTATCACTTTCGTAGTCTTAAAGTGTTTTGGAAGATTGCCGGTTTCTATGATAATCGAGAAAAATTTAGTTAGCCATGGTTTTACATTTTTTCCAGCATTTCTAAGAAATTCTGGAAATATACAATCATAGCCCGCTGCTTTTCCGTTTTTGTTTGGGACAGAGCTGAATCTAGTTCTCCGCTACTAAAAGAGTTCGCATACTTCGATGGAGACAAGCAATTGCGCTTCATTTCTCTTAATTTACGTTCAATTGTTCTCTTATGAAGGCGATTAATAGAAGAACGAGACATGTTTACGATATGATTTGTAATGTCCTCTGGATTTATTTCATTGTTAGCACGAGTGATGGAGTTTGAGCCACCCAGTTTTCGAAGGAGACTCCCAGCTTCCCTGCTTGAATGGGAAAAATCAATGTTTTCAACAGCGCTAATCCACTTTTGCTTCCTCGCGGCGTCCAGTGAGTATATTAAGTCATCAGCCACGTTTGCCTCAGCACTATTAAGGTACTCCTCATATAATTTATCGCTCTCTCTACTCCAGCCAGGAATATATTCTTCACGGAAGCCTCTTGGGAGGCATTTCTTTGCAGTTGAGATGATGGCTCCAACGAACCTATCATAATTTTTAGGAATGGGTGGGATAAAGCGAATCACTGCATCCAACTCCGACCTATATTTATCCCAATCAACTTTGTTAAAATTCCATCTAGGTCGAGGAGTAGAGTTAACGAGTGGGATTTGGATTCCTACCTCAAGAATTACTGGACGATGTTGAGAGCGTGGAAAACCTTGTAAGACAGCCCTAGATATTGGAATAGGCTTACGTTGTTCGTTTTTTGTGGAAAAACAGAGGCCGGGATTGTAATCACGTCGCCAAGGTTTTCATGTCTGTCGCATCATATACCAGGACATGTTGTTACGATCCGCCCAGTCAGTGAGTTGTATGCCATTGGGATTGTTGTTTGAGTAAGACCACTGGGTGTGATGGCTATTGAAGTCACCAGTATATATTGCTGGGTGATGAAATAATGGTAGAGTAGCAGCTGGCCATCCTGTATTAGGAGGCTTGTATACGTTTACAATCTTCATGTCCGATATATCAACAACAATAAGATGAATATCGTTGTCCGTCTGTGTAAGTACATGGGTGCAGTTCATGATTTCTGACTTAACATACGTGGCAGATCCATATGCTTGATGGTAAATAGCACTAATGAATTTGTAACCAACAATGTTTCGTCTAGAGGTAAGTTGTGCTTCATCTGCTGCATGCGTTTCTTGCAGAATTACAACGTCGATATCGAAATTTTTTAATACTCTTTGTAAATGTTCAGTTTTTGACTTGCTTATGCCTTCAATGTTCAATTGCAAAATACGGACTGAGGGTCCAATATTTTTTGTCTTATGGTAATGAGAAGTTGTTATTGTGATTTTGAGTTTGGTTCATGTTCATTTTTTTTGTATCACAGCCAAGAGTTCGAAATGAAATATTTGGCTACCAGATTTGAATATAGTGGAGTCATATTAGCATTTTATATTGATGTAAGAACAAAGTTGAATTTTTGTTTGTTTTATGTTAAGGACATAAAAGTTAGTGGGCATGTAATAATCTAGCAAATTTGGAGGTCCGGAGTGCCTCAAAAATGGCAAAAACTGGTTTTTTGGTGTTTTTGAGTAGGTCGCTTCACTATTTTTGAAATATTTCGGGCTCTAATGATCATAAAAAAAAAAAAATGAAAAATGTTTGTGAGTAAATTTCAAACTCATCTAGGGGGGTTATATACTTTAAAAGTGTAACCTAACCTCAAAAAACCGAATCGCATGACTTTTTTTTTTTTACTAAATTTATGATATGGGGCGCAAAAATAGTCGAATTTTCATAAAAATTTCAGGAAACATGTATTTTAATAGTCTTATGGGATTTAATTTTTATGAAAAAAATTTAATTTTTTCGGCCACAATTGGTATTTTGCGTTAAATTTGGCAAATGGTGCCATTTTATGAGAAGTCATCCAAAATAAATTTTTTTTTTTTATCTGTACTTTTTTTTATCTACTTTAACCTTAGTATAATTAAAATCGTCGCTTTAATAATGAAATGACGTATACGCAAAAGTATAGTTTCGAGATATTTGAGTTTAAAGTTTGATGTGCGCATGCATTTGCATGGACGTTAATTTATAATTTATTAATTCTTACCCCCAGTCATAAAATAATTCGAAAAAGTAAAAACGCCAATTCAAAGATACCCTTATGGGGAATGCAGCGCACCTATAATATAAAAACAACGTATAAATAGCATACGTTGTTTCATTATTAAGGCGACGAAATTATGTTGCCTTAATTTAAATGCCTATTTTTGGGCATGAAAAAAAAACATTAAGTTTTGCATTTTTTTTACATTTTACCATATATACGGTATTATTTATGCTATTATCATGTATTTTGCATAAAAGTGAAATATGCAATTCAAATTAATAAAAAATATTTTTTTAAATTATACATTACCTACAAAACTTTTTTTTCTTGCAATGCCCTAAATTGCTTTTGGTCAATAATTAAAATTAAACTAACAAAATATATGACATAATAATAAAAAATAGCAGTTGAAGTAGTAGGTATATAAGTAATAGTTTAAGCAAAATTTGTAATAATAATTTAAACTGAGGATGACGTAAGTCGAAATCGATATTCAATAAAATAAAAAATAAAATTCAAATTGTTTCTATAAGGAAGTTTATATTATTATTAATAAAATAAAAATTTTAAAAATAAACAGCAAAAAGTATATTTTTAAATATTGCATTTTAATTCAAAAGTGACAAAAGCACACAAACAGTGAATAATATGGAAAACCGTAATAACACATATAGAATTTTCAATTGAAAACATAATTGGCGTAAAATTATTGAAAAATGTTTGAAAAAAATTGAATATTACATTTTTTCAAAATCTTATATCAAATATTTACAATTAGTCCAGTAACTTTGTCGCCTGAGTGTATGGGGTAGTATGCGTCAAATCCGGTAGTTCTGATTTTTTGCAAACTTGTTTATGATGTTGGCCTAATGAATAATCCAAGTTTGTGACCTCGAGCGCCGAACGCAACTTCGTTAAAAATCGCAAAAACCGCGAAAAAATCGTTATTTTTTCAAACTTTGGCGAATATAGCCCTAAAGGGCTAGTTTTTTCTTTATCCTTTCTTAGGCCGTTTTTAAAGTAGACTAGATTTTCTACAATATGATACTAGAACTGTCTCTGTAGACCCAATAGTTTCCGAGATTAAGCCTTTCAAAGTTTATCACTTTTTCCGAACTTCGCAATTGCTTGCAATATACCTTTGTAGAGTTTTCTACATCCCTGTCCTAATAATTGTATTAATAGATAAACGTGTGTGGTGGCCGATGAGAAAAGAAGATTATGTAACTGTACCTGATCATTTTTGTAGTTGCAGTAGCAGATATCCCAGAGTGTGACGATCTCTCCGATGTCGAAATGGAGGATGACTTGTGGGCACACGACGTCGACGATTCATCACCATCCCCTGATGGGGATATGCCATCCCAATACGTCAATCCATATACGGACGAACCTCAAGCGGAACCTTCCAAGAGGGCTAAATTAATTTAATTTTTTGATGTAGTCCAGTAACTTTGTCACCTGAGAGTAGGGGGTCTAATCCGGTAGTTCTCATAGTATACGTCAAATCCGGTAGATCTGATTTTTTGCAGACTTGTTCATGATGTTGGCCTAATGAATAATCCAAGTTTGTAACCTCAAACGCTGAACGCAACTTTGTCAAAAATCGAAAAAACCGCGAAAAATTCGTTTTTTTTTTTTTTTTCAAATTTTGGCGATTATAACCCTAAAGGACTAGTTTTTTCTTTAAAATTTTTTAAATGTTTTTAAAGTAGACTAAATTTGCTACAATATGATACCAAAACTGTCTCTGTAGACCCAATAGTTTCCGAGATTAAGCCTTTCAAAGTTTATCATTTTTTTCGAACTTCGCAATTTTTTGCAATTTATATCTTTGTAGAGTTTTGTACATCCCTGTCCTAATAATTGTATTAATAAATACATGTGTGTGTGGTGGCCAATGAGAAATAGTAGATTGTATTACTAGTGCGAATGTGTTTTCCAAACAAGAGTTAGTTTGCAGCATGACCGTAGGGAGTGCTGCAATAACTCGCGTTTGGAAAACGCGTTCGCACTAGTTATACACACCATTTTTTGTAACAAATGCATAAAATTTATAAATATTGATTTAATTGTTAATTTAATCATTTATTTCCTTTTGCTGAACAACTGTTTGGATCGAGAGTTCAACATACCTGTGCACACTGTTCACACTTCTCATTTTCTTTTTTAACATCCCATCATAAAAGTACAGGGCTTCGATAGTATATTCAGGGTCACAGTTTATTTAGAACGATAGAATTGCAAAAAATTGCGAAGTTCGAAAAAAATGATAAACTTTGAAAGGCTTAATCTCGGAAGCTAGTGGGTCTGCAGAGACAGTTCTAGTATCATATTGTAGCAAATTTAGTCTACTTTAAAAACGGCCTAAGAAAGGTTAAAGAAAAAACTAGTCCTTTAGGGTTATAATCGCCAAAATTTGAAAAAATAATGATTTTTTCGCGGTTTTTGCGATTTTTGACGAAGTTGCGTTCGGCGCTCGAGGTCACAAACTTGGATTATTCATTAGGCCAACATCATAAACAAGTCTGCAAAAAATCAGAACTACCGGATTTGACGCATACGGGAATGTATAAAGTTACTGGACTAAATAATTGTAATAACATTTTAATTATTTACCAAAAGCAATTTAGGGCATTGCAAGAAAAAAAAGTTTTGTAGGTTATGTATAATTTAAAAAAATATTTTTTATTAATTTGAATTGCATATTTCACTTTTATGCAAAATACATGATAATAGCATAAATAATACCGCATTCACAGCGACATAGCAAATTAGTAGATAGTATATTATAATATGCATTTTGGCATATTTAATATGAGTTTAAAACGTAGATTGTAGTTTGAATCGTAAGTATTTGAATCGTTTGTAATGGTAGTAAGCCTAGATATCAAATTAGTTGCAAGATTTTAAAATAAAAAGTGTTTACAGCACAGATTTAAATTACATCTACTAATTTGCTATGCCGCTGTGAATGCGGTATTATACCGTATGTCCGTATATATGGTAAAATGTCAAAAAAATGCAAAACCTAATGTTTTTTTTTCTTGCCAAAAAATGGGCATTTAAATTAAGGCAACATAATACTAAGGTTAAAGTAGATAATAGTTATTTACATATCGAGGGCTGAAAGTAGAAGATTACGCCTGCGGTTCATATTGAAGCCCGACGCGAAGCGAGGGCTTTTATTGAACCAAGGGCGTAATCTTCCTTTCAGCCTGAGTATATGTACAACGTTTTACGCACAAATACACAACTTAATTGTAGTATAAATCAATTTTTGAATTTTTTAAACTCGCTAAACATTTTGCAAATTATACTAAACATGAAATGATTTTCTCTATAAACTTCATACAATAATTTATTTTGAAAATTACACTAAACATGCCATGATTTTCTCTAAACAAAAGTAAAAAACAAAATTTTTATTTTGTTTCCTTAAATATAAATGAATACAATGGATCAAAAGTTTGAAATTTCAGAAGAAATTGTTGCTCTTTCGGATGATGCGATACATAATCTTTGCCCGACAAAATCTAAAGAGCGTTACAATAAAAAGTATAAAATATTTTTGAGCTGGTTAAGCGACAAGAGCACTGAAATGATAAATGAAATAGTATTGTTGGCATATTTCAATGAAAAGGTAATACATATTGATTAATTTGATTTCTTGTAATACAAATTTTAAGAATGTTTTGTTCTAAATATTTTTAATATGTATTTCTTCCTTAGTCGAAAAAATATCAATCTTTGTCTCTATGGTCCAAGTTTTCAATGCTAAAAAAAATGTTGTTGGTTAATAATAATCTTGATATAAGTGGATATCACAAGTTGGTGTCTTTTTTAAAAAATCAAAGCGTTGGACATGAAGCTAAGAAAGCATTAACTCTCTTAAAGGAAGAAATAGTTTCTTTTATTTTGAATGCTCCAGATTATACATACTTAATGTATAAGGCAAAAAATTGATTTTGGGAATTTAATAATAAATAAATTGTGAATGTTTTTTCATTTAGGTTGCTCTTATTTTTGGAATTTTCGGTGCTTATCGAAGAGAGGAATTATCAAATGTATTACTTAATAACATTGAAAACCGGGAGTCGGTCTTAGATGTAACGATCCCGAAAACAAAAACCAACAGAAAACGCATATTTACAATTATCGATGACGATTCTATTTCAGTAATTAAATTATATAAAAAGTACACTGCACTTTGATCTATTCATGTAAAAAATAATCGATTTTTCCTCCAGTATAAAAAGGGAAGTTACAGTATACAACCAGTTGGTAAAAACACATTTGGTTCCATACCAAAAACAATAGCCGAGTTCCTCAAACTCCCAAACGCTGCTCAATACACAGGACATACATTTAGGAGAACATCTGCTACTTTTCTAGCAGATAGTGGTGCAGAAATTACCACTGTGAAAAGGCATGGAGGGCATTTAGTCAATTTAGTACTATACTTTCATTTAAGTACACAATTTTTACTGCAAATAAATATTATAGATTGTTTTCTTTTGTTCAGGTGGCGAAGTTCAAGCGTAGCTGAAGGCTACCTAGAAGATTCCATACAAAAGAAGAATGAAATTGCTCTTTCAATTTTGTCCAACAAATTTTCAAATCGAACTTGCACGGTTACAAATGAAAATGAAACAGATGAAAATTTTTTGAATACGGATGAACATGCACATCAAACCAATACAGAATGCTCAGATATTGAAAGCATAATGCATCAATCTATATTACAGCCTGTGCAAAATCTAAATTTTACGAGTATTAATAATTTAAATGAAACTCAAACCATGGCAGGAAAAGCCAGCTCATTTCCCCAAAAACCTAACGCTGTTGAAGCAGTAACATTTGCAAATGTTACAAATTGTAATTTTCGTGTATACATAATTACTTTAAATAAATTTAATTTTTCTCCTTAAAATATGATATAATTAATAGAAGACAGCTGAGTGCTGACTAACAATAATTTTCATAACAACGGGCTCTTATTTACGGGCGGTAAAGTAGGAAAATATACTAATATTTCATATAGAAACGGGCTTTTATTTTACGGTCGTTAAGTTCAACTTTCAGCCATGATAACTAGGTTGTAAAATGTGTTTTACAATTCGTTTGTGCGTAAAAAAGTACAGATTAAAAAAAAAAAATTTTATTTTGGATGACTTCTCATAAAATGGCACAATTTGCCAAATTTAACGAAAAATGCCAATTTTGGCCGAAAAAATTAAATTTTTTTCATTAAATTAAATCCCATATTAAGACTATTAAAATACATGTTTCCTGAAATTTTCATGAAAATTCGACGATTTTTCCGCCCCATATCATAAATTTAGTAAAAAAAAAAGTCATGCGATTTGGTTTTTTGAGGTTAGGTTACACTTTTAAAGTATCTAACCCCCCTAGATGGATTTGAAATTTAATCACAAACATTTTTCATTTTTTTTTTTATGATCATTAGAGCCCGAAATATTTCAAAAATAGTGAAGCGACCTACTCAAAAAAGACCAAAAAACCAGTTTTTGCCATTTTTGAGGCACTTCCGGACCTCCAAATTTGCAAAAGAATGACATGCCCACTAACTTTTATGTCCTTAACATAAAACGAAAAAAAATTCAACTTTGCTCTTACATCAAATATATCACTTTTTTTTACTAATATGACTCCACTAATAAACTATTAGGGTAAACCAGGGTGTAGCGCGAGGAGCTTGTCTATTATCACACCCCAGTGATATTGTGAACAATTGTAATAGAATTATAATAGGTGAATTATTGGTGGTACAAAAACAATTAAGGGGAATAGTAGTAGAAGAAATATTTTTATAACAAAATCTTGAACGAATAAAATTATAACGTTTAGAAAAATCCATTGATTTAATTTCCTGATTTAGTGATCGAACTAAATAATTGTAACTGGCTAAGAAACGTCACAATATATACATAATATTGTGTGTGACTGAGTAGTTAGTATGTGGACCTTGATTCGTAGAATCCGTATTCCGTTCCTTTTAAGACAAAAGGGGTGTTAAGCAAAACTTTAACAACCATCGGTTCTACAATAAATCGAAAGTCAACTAATATGATTGATAAATTGGAAGCACCTAATGGAATAATCACCAACATAAAACTAATCGATTGATTTAAGTTTTCATTCAAATTCGACCATAAAATTTGATTGAATTATTACAAATCTCTCTAAAGAACATAAACGACTAAAAACAATACGATAAGATGAATACTCGTTCCGGCCACACCTCCCCTTGTGTTAAATTTTGTTAAAAAAAATTTAAAACTATGTGAAAAAAAAACGTTTTGGCTAAATGCCAAAAGTTAAAGTTATTGAATTTTGAATTTTATTTCAAATAAAAAGATGTTCATTATACAAACAATTTAACACACAAAATACAACTAAAAATTACTTACCCTACGATTCCATTTATCTTCTAAAATCGTTACAATAGATTCAGGAATATTATTATTTCGACCAACCATAAAATCGGGACGTATTTGAAATAAAGGATTTCCCTTTGCATATAATTTTAAAATATGATATAAACATTTTGCTGTATAACGTCGATTTACAAATATCAAGCCCTTTAATTCATCCGCATTATGATTTTGTAAATATTCTTCCAAATATACAAATAGTCGTTTCACTTTCGATGAACCATATGTTAAAATTTTTTGATAAGATGTTTGTATGTCAATCATTTCTTCATGCAAAACGTGAGCAATCAATTCCACTCCCGTTATTAAAACTCGAATTAAATTTTTATGCGATGTTGTTTTAGCTGCACGTTTTTGCAATTCGAAAAAATTTTTAACACTTAAAATTGATATAAGACCACCATAAATGCCTAACTCTTCCATCTGATGTAGAAAATCATTAAAAGCATTTACCAGTTTTTTTTTAGAATTAGGTGATTTATCGTCCATATTTAATCTTGTGCTTACTAGGACATTTGAGTTAGCTAAATCAATCGGGCAGTCATTGATCATATAGATGTATTTCTCAACAAACATTTTAACTTTTGATGTTATTTTGGAATCTGGTGGCGCATAATAGTACGGTAAGATAATTTCAGTCGGGTTGGTAGAATAACTTAATACATTTATATATTCTTCAAAAGTATTAACTGTTCTAATAACAGATTGAAATGTATTTTCTAATTTTTCAATATCGCTTAAGACAGATTCGGGTGTAACATGTCCCGTTAATAACATTCCGGTTAAACCAATAACCCTCGGTTGATTTTTTAATGGAACATTTTGAAATTGTTGCATTAACTGATGCATCGGGTGTTTTTTATTACCATGATGACATTCATCGAATACAATAATATTTATATTTTCTAATTTTATAAAGCCATGTCGTATGACATCTAATATTATCTGGCATGTTGCTACAATTATCTGTAAAAATATTGATTGATATTATTAAATAGTTAGTTCAGTAGATTTTACATGATTATTTTCAATTTACATGATTATTTTCAAATTCATTTCGCCATTTTGCTCTCTTCCAATTATTCACATTCATTTCACTAGTATAAAGGCTGGTTTTCAAATTTAAAACTTGTTGGATATAGGACGATTGTTGGTTTGCAAGGACCACGGTGTTGACTAAGAACACACTACGTTTGCCACCAGCATCTAATGAGCTGAAATAAGAAAAACTGTATTAGCAAAAGTGGATGGATAGGCTATGTTTTGATGTGGCTTTGTTCTCAATTCCTTTAAAAATATGGCGTAGTTTCTAAAATTACGTTATGTATCATTCTCGCGAGTTTGTCAGTTTTTTAAACTAGTGATCTATGTCCAACAGGATTTCATTCTTATAATGTTTTTTGTAGCTATAACATAGATGGATGTGTTGAAAACTTTGATTCTCAAATTGAACTGTATCAAAACTATAAATCCGTAAGACAGTAAGATCGTTTACGCCATAAGATTTTAATTTATCCCAAAGATTTGTAAATTTCTCGCATGGCAATAAGTAAAATTTTGTCTCATTCGGAGAGTTTGTTGTCAAACCCAGAAATTACTATGCCTATAACTCGGAGACTACGGGTCAAGCACCCTAGTTAAAACCGAACTTAAAGATTTTAATTAAATTTGTCTCGTTATGCTGAAATTTTTGAAATTCATTTAAATTCAATCCAAAATATATGAATGGGCTTCAATCTCACAGCTGAAATATCAAAACTTCGGCCTGGGTTAAGGATTTTGATATAGTTTTCGGCAAAAAACTTTTATAACGACATTGTTTTCTAACGATGTATATCAAACATAAGACTCTTTGTAAAAGTACAAGTATTTTATCTTTGGTTAGAGATTTATTACAAAACTAACACGAAACATCAATACGTTGTCGGAAAATTATAACACATCATAAATTAACATAATTTAGGGAAAAGACTATACACTCAGCAAACTCCTCAAAAACCTCTCCATTTAGCGTTTCGAGAAAATATTACAAAATCAAAGATTGAAACTTTTTCGTAATTCTCAAATTATTGCAAAAATTATAAAGGATTCAAAAATTTAAACTTTTTCCAAGATTCACACAAAAAATTTCTCAATATACTACATTGCCCTATAGTAATTATAATTTTTTTTAAAAAAACGACATTATCAAATATATATCAAATCTGCAACAACTTGATATTTTCCAACTGTTTCTATTAGTTGGGAGTAGCTGAAGTTGGAAAGAACCATATTCCATATCCAATTTCATGTTCAGTTACAAAGTACAAACATTTCATGTCATACAAATAACTAAATTCATTTTTTCCAAAAAATTGGGTAAAAAATAAATGAAAATCTTTGAAAATATTTGACAAACTTATAATGCAATAATCAAGTTTTTGGTCTCACTTACCAATGCCGACCATCAAGATTTCTCTACATTCAATGTTACAACTCATTATCACTTAAAATAAACGAAGCCAAAAAATATGCAAATTTTCTTGTTTTGACACACTTGAGGATTTTTTGACACACTTCCGGTTATTTTATTTAGCGTAGGGTTTTTTTTTGTGACACATTTAAAATTAAACTTAAAAATAGGTAGACTCTTCTATGAAATCTACCTAAAACAAAACGTAGATACACATTAAATGACCTTACAATCGATTTGATTGCGCGTCTTTAAGTAAAAAAGTAAAAAGTAAAATATTTGAACATTGGGCAGTACATTTGAACATTAGATGTTTACATCGAGCGAGTCTATCCATGCTACTACATCGGGAGTTGTCAAATGGATGTCTGAGATGTTGCCATTGAACCGTCGAATTGGACACACAGTTGCAATGTGTTTTATGGTTTGTTCTGGAGCGCAGCAGTCACACTCAGGGGACTCTGAAATGCCCCACTTGTAGAAAGAATCAGCACAACGTTCATGATTCGTTCTTATTCGGTTTAATGTAGTCCAGGTATGACGTGGCAGATCGAAACCAGGTTGGGTAGAAGTCGGGTTAGTAATAGAAAGGCCAGTTGTGTTGTAATGATGCCAGGAGGTGTCCCAGGCATCCAAGATATTAAAATTAGTTGCCAGCAGGTTGCTGGCAGTTTTATGTGGAGGCTTTCTTGACTTCAATCGACAACGAGTGTGGTCACCGTAATATTCGTGCAAGGGTAACGTAATGTTGTTGGTTACCTTATTATGTTCACGCATGAGAGCATGCGAGCGTCTGAGTGCAGGTGGAGCGATATTGCTTAACACAGGAAGCCAAGGTAAAGGGGTGGATCTGATAGTACCACTTATAGTACGCATCGTGGCATGCAGCTGGCAGTCAACTTTTTGAGTATGTGTGCTATTCAACCAGACTGGTGCGCCATAGTTAGCCGCTGAGTAAACCAGACTTAGAGCAGTTGTGCGGAGGGTAGCTGGAGTAACTCCCCATGTCGAGCCTGCCAGTTTGTGTAATATATTGTTTCTCGTTTTAAGTTTTTTTGACGTATCTCTAGGTGGAGTTTAAAAGAAAAAGTTCTATCGAGAGTAAAATGCCCAGGCATTTGTAAAGTAAAGTAAAATGCCATGGCTGTTGATTGCATTTAATGACAGTGCCGTTAAATAACACTGATAGTTCGTGTTTTGCCAGTTTGTTGTTTAAGTGGAAACAGGAGCTCTCGGTTTTACTTAGATTGGGAAATAAGCACCACGTTTGAAAAGTCATTCATTATCGCCAGGTCAGTTGAGAGCAAATCCTCCAAGACACCCATGTCTTTGTTTTGAGTGGCCAGGGTCCAATTATCAGCGTAGCCAAATTTCTTTGATGTTGTGTCAGGAATGTCATGAATGTACAGATTAAAAAGTAATGGCGCCAGGACGGAACCCTGTGGCAAACCATTGTGAAGCATTTTAGACCTACTACAGGAACTATTTTGATGAACTTTGAATACACGATTACTCAGCATGTTGTTGATTAAACGCGAGATGGTGCTACAAGGTATTGCATTGAACAGCTTATATATAATCCCAATTCGCCAGACCGTGTCATATGCTGCAGTAAGATCGATGAATACTGCGCCTGTTTTTAGTTGTTTTTGATACCCAGCTTCGATATAGGATGTTAAAACGAGCAGTTGGTCAGTGCAACTGCGATTGGGACGAAAACCAGCTTGTTCGACTGGGATCTGGTCATTCAATATCGGTGCGATACGATTGTATATGAGCCGTTCTAGCAATTTATAGCAGGTGCTCAAAAGGGCAATCGGGCGATAGCTTCCTGGTTCATTGGATGGTTTACCTGGCTTAAGTATCGCTATCACTTTCGTAGTCTTAAAATGTTTTGGTAGATTGCCGGTTTCTAGGACATTCGAGAAAAATTTAGTTAGCCACTGCTTTACATTTTTCCAAGCATTTTTAAGAAATTCTGGAAAAATGTCATCGTAGCCAGCTGCTTTTCCGTTTTTTTGTTTGGGACAGAGCTGATTCTAGTTCTTTGCTACTAAAAGAGTTCGCATACTTCGATGGAGACAAGCAATTGCGCTTCATTTCTCTTAATTTGCGTTCACTTGTTCTTTTATGAAGGCCATTAATAGAAGAACGAGACATGTTTACTATGTGATTTGCAATGTCCTCTGGGTTTATTTCATTGTTAGCACGAGTGATGGAGTGTGAGCCACCCAGTTTCCGAAGGAGACTCCATGCTTCCCTGCTTGAATGGGAAAAATCAATGTTTTCAACAGTGTTAATCCCCTTTTGTTTTCTCGCGGCGTCCAGTGAGTATATTAAGCCATCAGCCACGTCTGCCTCACCACTACTAAAGTACTCTTCATATAATATATCGCTCTCTCTACTCCAGCCAGGAATATATTCTTCACGAAAGCCTCTTGGGATGCATTTCTTTGCAGTTAAATTAATGATGGCTCCAACAAATCTATCGTAATTTTTAGGAATGGGTTGGATCCAGCGCATCACTGCATCCAACTCCAACCTATATTTAGCCCAGTCAGCTTTGTTAAAATTCCATATAGGTTGAGGAGTAGAGTTAACGAGTGGGATTTTGATTCCTACCTCAAGAATTACTGGGGATGTTGAGAGCGTGGAAAACCGTGTAAGATAGCCCTAGATATTGGAATAGGGTTACGTTGTTCGTTTTTTGTGGAAAAACAGAGGTCGGAATTGTAATCGCTTCGCCATCTTGCAGACCTAAAGGTTTTCATGTCTTTCGCATCATATACCAGGAACATGTTGTTATCATCCGCCCAGTCGGTCAGTTGCACGCCACTGGTATTATTATTTGAGTAGTACCACTGAGTGTGATGGCTATTGAATTCACAGCATATGTTGCTGGGTGGTGAAATAATGGTAGAGTAGCAGCTGGCCATCCTGTATTTGGAGGTTTGTATACGTTTACAATTTTCGTGTCCGATATATCAACAACAATAAGATGAATATCGTTGTCCGTCTGTGTAAGTACGTGCGTGCAGTTCAGGATTTATGACTTAACATACGTGGCAGATCCATATGATTGATGGTAAATAGCACTAATGAATTTGTAACCAACAATGTTTCCTCCAGAGTTAAGTTGCGCTTCATCTGCTGCATGCGTTTCTTGCAGAATTACAACGTCGATGTCGTAATCTTTTAATACTCTTTGTAAATGTTCAGTTTTTGACCTGCTTATGCCTTCAATGTTCAATTGCAAAATACGGACTGAGGGTCCAATATTTTTGTCTTATGCGCTGAAAAGTACCGTTGTTATTGTGATTTTGGTTCATATTTATTTTTCTGTATCACAGCCAAGAGTTCGAAATGAAATGTTTGGCTACCAAGTTGAAAGACTTTTAGCGTAACCCAGGGTGCAGCGCGAGGAGCTTATCTATTTCACACACCCCACACTTCCGGTACAGTTATTGAACACATCGTCCTTTCGTCTCTTACCGTTTAGTATACCAATTTTTAGAAGAAAAAAAATTTGAAATCTCTCCATCGGTTTTCTAGAATTCGTCGGTTGTGACGGCCGGCAAACAGACCTTGTTTTTGTCTTTTTAGAATCATTATGACCTAAAACATCGAGAAATTCCATAAAATGTGAGGGTAAGAATTTCACTTTTGGCTCGAGAATGTAATAAATTCTTAGGTCTTTCAGTCCGAAGTAATAGTAGATTCTTGTATGAGTTTAGAATTATTGTGGCAATTCTTCACGAGGATGAAATTTCACGCAACGGGCGAAGCGAGTTGAGTAAATCATTCGAGTGCCACAGTGCACCCATTCCATAGTTTTGCTGATGACAGCACATGGTATGCATCACATGCATCTCCTAAATTTCGATCTCATACTGCAGTCACCACTGATAGAGAGCTGCTAATTGATTCTATCAACAAAGACCTGGATCGTATAATGGAATGGGGTGATCGTAATCTTGTTTCATTTAATCCAACCAAAACCAAACTATGCCGTCTTTCACGAATATGTAGTGAGTTTTTATTTAAGTCACTATACTTTAAACTATTTAATATAATTATGCTGATATTGCAAATAAGAATGTCGAATGAAAAACATATATACGAAGAATATGGATAATCAAAAGAAGTCGTAGAAAGTGTTTTGTGTTAACACATTGATTTAAATGTATAGTTATTAGCTCAGTTTAATAAACAGTGTTATTATTTCATTTTTATATTTTATTCTTTTTATTTAAATCTTAAAATATTTGTTATTTTGGACTTTTCGAAATAATAATTATATTTATATATGTAAATTACCGGGATAGACTAAGTATTCCCTCCAGACGAAGCTAGGTTTGGAAATCTCTTTTTTTATTAATTTAGCCTATCATCTAAAACAAATTATTTGATAATAAAAAAAATTTAATCATTGGTAATAGTAAAGATAAATAAGAAGTTTGTTACTTGGATTTGTTGTTTTCCCATTCAATTCCTCGATCAATTCCTAGCTGCTCCGCAAATTGATTAATTCCAGCAAATATATGATCCTTGTTTTGTTTTACGGACTGCAACCATTAATGCAGGCTGGATATATATATATATATATATATATATATATATATATATATATATATATATATATATATATATATACATATATATATATATATATATATATATATATATATATATATATATATATATATATATATATATATATATATATATATATATATATATATATATATATATATATATATATATATATATATATATATATATATATATATATATATATATTTATATATATATATATATATATATATATATATATATATATATATATATATATATATATATATATATATATATATATATATATATATATATGTTTTTTTTTTTTTTTTTATATATATATATATATATATATATAGTCAACACCCTCTACAATACTAGCCGTGCTATTCATATTATTACTAATACATTGACAGGCAAGTTGGTCCGTGTGAAACAAAATAGAAAAACCAAATAATAAAAATAAGTTGTATGATTGTTTTTTTTTTTTTTGCATTTTATTATCAGATTAAATTTAATTGTTTTACTTTACACATTTTAATAATTTTTTTTTGTTCAAACATAAAAAATATCATCATAAATTTCATGATTGTTTTGATTGTTTTAAAATTGGTTTCTACACGATAAAAATTGTAAAGTTTAATTGAAACTACTAAAATCTGCAAAAATTCATTATTTTAAAATTTAAAATCAGTAGTAATGTCGATTGTCGTTAGTTTACTTACCTCTAATTTAAAATCATGTTTGGGTTTCTGATAATAAATAACAACAGTATAGTTACGTTACTTTAATTTGATAAATCTTTATTATTACGACTGCAGCCGATTTATAATAAGATCTCAGGATTTGCTTTATATATGTTTGCTTTATATATTTATATATGTAGTTAATATCATTATAAGGCTAAGGCAAAATGCAAAAAACCTTAGCCGAGACCAAAGTATCAAAAACAGAATTTAATCTATAAATTTGAAATATAATGTATGAAAACAAATCAATCTTTTAAGCAAAAAGAATAGAATAAATAAATCTTTAAACCTGAAAAATTAAATAAAATTAAATATTTTTAAAATAATCTGCAAATAAATAGATACTCTTTATATAAAATAGAATTTTCAACTCGAGGTTTTAATTTTCGCAAATTTTCTAGGTTTTGTGTCCCCATCATGCTGATGTTTTAAGTGATTTATCATTTTGCAATGGTTATTCAATAAAATGGTTATTCACTTGCAAACAGTGGAGAGCATATTTTATCAAAGATACGTTGATATAAGTTAACACAAAGGTAAGAATCGGAATATGTAATCTGATTCTGATAGTTATTATATGATATTATGCTCTGCATAGTTAATCAAATTAATAATTTTTGGATTAATTTGATTTAATTTACTTTGAAAAAATTGGAAGATTACGGATTCTCAGCGAAGAATTTCTTGAAAGACTGAAATTGAAATCGAAATATTAATTTTGTTGAGCGGTGTTATCTACTAATTGTTAAATATTAACGATGTACAATTTTACAATGAGCAACATATACTGACTCATATAAAAATGAACCATCCTCAATTTTACAATTAGTTGAATAATCTGAACTTAAAATCTCACTAAACTCAGCTGTATTAATAACATCATGAATCATGATCTGTTTCTTATCAATTTCGAAATATTTTGAGTAATTTTGTTTCAAAATCTAAAAGTTCGATTAAGCTAATATGATATTTTGAACCAGAAAGAGATAGAGAGAGAGCGAGATCTATATAGTGCGAATCGGTCATCTAGATCATCAGTTTGAAAGTTGCCATGTAAAATGTATTGAATATCAAATCTCCTAACAGCCAAATAATCTTTTAGAAAAAGTATCACAGGAGAAGAGCTTTGATATAAACAGCTGTATATTTTTTTTAGGTAAAATACCATTGATATTATCAGATTCGTTCCATCATTTAAGCCAATTTAAGAAATTATGTCAAAAAATCAAGACGACTATCTGTTATTTCTCTAAGGGGATGTCACCATTGATTAAACTTTGCTACTTCTAATTTATGAACCCAGAATCATGTCGATTACATGCTCACTTAATTGAAAAGCTCATTACCAGACGATCTTAATAACGGGACTAGTTTAACTAATGCCCTATGAGGGTACCTATTTTTGCGATGGAACATTAATTTAATTTGTTCTAATATAAAATTTAACTGCCCCAGATAATGATATTCGATTTTATTGGATGCTATGCTTTCTAGTCTAGAATCTATTGCTTTTTTAAAAGAAAAAATAATCATATTTATAGTATTTAAAGTGCGGTAGTAGCTATTTATGTACCAAGGGCGTTAAGTAGGTTATTGTGCCCGGAAAGCGACGTAATCTACCCCGAGGGCCTCTGGCCCGAGGGATGGATTGGGCTTGATGGGCATAATACCCAATAAAGCCAGTGGTGCATACAAGATTTTATGCTTCACTTAATAAGCTAAAAACTACGAAAGAATTTAATTTGTTAGTCTATATTGATATGCAAAAAAATACAAATGTATCCCAGTATGCCAAGAAAATAAATATTTTGAAGTTTAAAATAATTATTTGTAATTTGTGCGTTGCTAGGTAAGCAAATTCTCGCAAATTTTGTAGCGTAGTTTGTCATGAGAAAAAACAGTTTGAATTTTCAAATAATTATTCATCAGGACTCTGAATTAGTCCTAAGCAATAATGGATTTGAAATTGCCAGAGTTTATTAAGCAAAATGCTCAAAAAGCAACGGAATCTTTATTTCCAATTTAAATCCAAACAATGAAAATGTGTTGTTAACATAATTTCAAGAATTGGTAATTCTAATTTGTTTATACATTTTAATAAGTAAATTTATTAATTCAATTTTTTATTTAGTCTGAAAAGTATACCCCGAATTCACTGTGGACCAAATACTCCATTTTAAAATCTACACTTACAGTTTACGAAAAAATCAATATTTCAAAATATAACCAATTGCTTTCGTTTTTAAAACAAAGTCAAGAGGTTATACCTTTAAAAAAAATCTCAAGTTTTAACCGGCAATCAGGATTTGGCTTTCATAAAAGATGCTCCAGATGACGTTTATCTGTTTCATAAGGTAGTTTTAGTTAGGGGAGTCTTTGGAGGCTTAAGAAGAGACGAAATGGTAAAAATGTCAGTTGAGCATGTAACTGATAAAGGTTCCGTTTTGATTGTAAAAGTTCCAGAAACTAAAACAGGTACGTCAAAAGGCTTTACAATCATAGATGAAGAAATGGGTGCTCTGAAAATAGTACGACAATATATGAATTTAAGGCCAAATAAAACTAATGGGTCACGTTTTTTTCTTACATATAGAAACAGAAAGTGTACAATGCAACCAGTTGGAAAAAATACGATAGGCAGTGTTCCAAACACTATTGTTAAGTTCTTAAAATTAGGAAACCCTCACCACCTTATTGGTCATTGTTTGAGACGTACTTCGTCTGCTCTCTTAATTGAGGGAGGTGCGTCTTTCGAAACTCTTAAATTGCACGGCAAATGGAAGAGACACTGTAGCACAAGGCTACATAGAAGAAAGTATCACTTCAAAAAATAGAATTTCCAACATGATTGCAAGTGCTGTAGGTTCATCTGAAGGAGAAACAAGTGCTATTTCTAACTTTGAAATCATCTCGAATGTTCAAGAACAACCATCAACATCATCAGCCTACCCCATATCAAATAAAATGATAACTGTATCGGACAATATTTCCAGTAAATCTGTTGATTTTTCTGGAAAGTTTGAAAATTGCCATTTTTACTTCAAAAAGTAATGAAAATTTTGATTTAATATGAATAAAAATTATTATTTAATAACATTTTTTAAAACTTTTTAAATTAAAAGCAAAAACACAATTTGCGACATAAACAAACTGTCTAGTATGCCATGAGGATAAACATTTTGAAGTTTAAAATATTATTTTAGTGTATTAAGAGCGGGCGTTATGAATTCATAATGCCCTCTCATAACGCCAGCGGTTTTTATGGATGCGTTTATATATCGCGTACAGCATAAAATATTTACCAGCTGTCACCAAAGTGATAACATAGGATTTGAATGTAACGCAAAATCTAGTTTTGATTGACTTAAAATGATATTACTATGGAACACTTTGATAATCTAATTGTAACCGATCTTAATTTTAATACGTAAAAATAACTCACCTGAATCATTTTCATCAACTAAAAATATTGAAATAAATTCCTTCCTTGCGTCCTGGAAATGCACAGCACAAACTGACAAACAGCAGATGTGGGTGTGGGTGTCAAGTCATCCTTTTCCACTGTTTTCAGTATTTTATCTGTTGATATGTATGATGAAATAACTTTTGGTTCCAATTTGAGGGTGCTGTCGAAATAAGAGTAGCATTTCGGTAGCAACATCCGTCATTTTGCGATTTCACATTCAAACTATTTTGAATCACTATTTAATCCACTATTTTTAATCACTTTTATAATCAATTATAAGGAAATTGCAAGTTATGCTTAGGAATATTTTAAATTAAATAAACTTATATGCCAGTAATTTTTATAATAGCAGTATCAAATGAGATTACATTTGATTAATTTACAAAATAACAGAAAACAAAATAAAAACTGAACGGGATAATTCTGCAGAAAAATTTACTGGAACAACATAACCTTATATTTTAGCATTTGCAATAGATTTTTTTTATAACTTGCAGAAACATCGCAATTCCCTTATTTATAAAACATTTATTAAACTAATTTGAATAATTATTGTAATTTAAATTACCACAAAACACAAAACAATTGCTATCAATAAAAGTAAACACTACACAGAGTTTGTTTGTTTTTAATAAATTTATAAATAATTATTTTCACAATTTCCACAAAATCACAATAAATCACTTTATTTTTATAGTAACACTAATTTTGTTCATTAACTATTGAATTAAATTATATATTTAATTAAAACAATTAGGAAATTCTTATACGAAACGTCTAATTTGTCCAAAAAAAACAGAATGATAGTCATATCATATGATATTGTTGGTAAATAAACTTTTTTAAGCAAAAACAAACGAAAGAAGGACCAAGACACATACATAGAAAAAGCAATAGCACGGCTAGTATTGTAGAGGGTGTTGATATAGTGTATATATATATATATATATATATATATATATATATATATATATATATATATATATATATATATATATATATATATATATATATATGTATATATATATATATATATATATATATATATATATATATATATATATATATATATATATATATATATATATATATATATATATATATATATCATTAATATATATCATTAATATATATATATATATATATATATATATATATATATATATATATATATATATATATATATATATATATATATATATATATATATATATATATATATATATATATATATATATATATATATATATATATATAATATTAGTATATATAATATATATAATAATATATATAATATTATAATAATATATAATATATATAATAATATATATAATATTAGTTGTATTTTAAGTTATGGAGAAAAATTTTCGCCTCCAATCGACGTTAAAAATATTCCTTATATTCGCATTATAGCTGCAGTTGAAAGCTTGCTATACAAAATGAATGAAAATGAAATTGAAGCTCAAACTGTAATTCGTAACCGTTTGGTGAATATCCTTACAAATTTTAAATATAATAATA
Source organism: Diogma glabrata (assembly GCA_963693315.1). Classification (NCBI taxonomy): domain Eukaryota; kingdom Metazoa; phylum Arthropoda; class Insecta; order Diptera; family Cylindrotomidae; genus Diogma; species Diogma glabrata. The sequence continues at coordinate 231,322,176 of OY856186.1, read as the reverse complement.
ATCATACTAAATTACTTAATGAAGAAGAGAGTTTAATGCTCAATGATATTAGACTTACAAAAATTTTTTTAAAAGAACATCCTGATGTTTTGGTTTCAAGAGCAGATAAGGGTAATGTCACTGTTCTTATTAAACGTAATGAATATTTTGAAAAAATGAGTCATCTATTAAATGATGCTAATACTTATATTGAAATTAAAAATATTGCTAAATCTAAATTAGAAAAAGAAATGAATGAAATGATTATGTGTTGGGAAAATGAAGGTCGGATAACTAGTTTTGATGGAAAAAAGCTACGTTGCCATAATAGTATTAATGCTCGGATGTATGGACTTGTAAAAGTGCATAAGCCTAACCGACCTCTACGACCTATTGTTAATTGTATAGGTACTGTGACTTATTGTTTATCAAAATTTTTATCTGATGCCTTAAATAAAGTTGTTGGTAAAACTACAACATATATTAAAAATGCTGAGGATTTTAAAGAAAAAATTAAAAACATCTATTTGCCTCCAGGATACTCTCTTATTTCTTTAGACGTTGTTTCACTTTTTACTAATGTTAGTCGTGAAGCTGTTATTAATACAGTTAGTAAAAAGTGGATGTCTATTAAGAAGGAAAATAAGTTGAAGTTAAAAAAGATAAATTTTATTGAAGCTTTGATGTTGGTTTTGAATAATTGCGAATTTACATTCGATGGGAAATGTTATCGTCAAATTTTTGGATGTCCTATGGGTTCTCCAATTAGTCCAGCAGCAGCCAATCTTGTTATGGAACTTTTAGAAGAGGATATTTTAAATCAATGTGATATTAAACCACCTTTCTTCTATAGATATGTCGATGATATTGTTACAGCTGTTCCGACTGATAAAATTGATGTTTTTCTTAAAGAGTTTAATGATTATGATAAAAATATTAAATTTACTTTGGAAATTGAAGCTGATAATCAATTGCCTTTTTTGGATCTTATTATTATCCATAATAGTGATGGCTCTTTAAGTACTGATTGGTATCATAAGCAAACGTGGTCTGGCAGATATCTAAATTTTGCGTCGTGGCTTCCTTTGAACTATAAGAAAAATACTGTGTTTCTTTTAGCTGAAAAAGTTATACGTCTTTCAGATTTGAAATTTCATCATAAAAATTTTAAAATGTTAACTGATATTCTTCTTTTAAATGGCTACCCTTTGTTTTTAATAAAACGCGGTATTAAAGATGCTATTTTTAAAAATGCTGTTCAAGAAGCTACAACACATGATAATACTTTTGTTCCAGTTTTTGAAAATAATTCTGAAGAAAGAAAAAAGAAATTTGTTTCGATTCCATATGTCAAAAATTTATTTGAAAAAATTAGCTGCTTGTTAAAACAATACGATATTAATACTGTTGGTTTATCGTGCTCAAATTTTCAAAATCAATTTTTTTCCAGTCTACAAGATAAAATTCAAAAACAGTTTTTAAGTAATGTTGTTTACCAAACTTTTTGTGATTGTCCTGCAACTTATACTGGCCGTACTACTCAACTTTTAAGCAAACGGATTTATCAACATAATAAAGATGCCTCATTAAATAACGATAGTGATGTTAGCGCTTTGTCTATGCATTTAAGATCAGCTAAACATATTATAACTATGGACAATGTTAGAATTTTAGAGAGGGAGAATAATTTTAACAAATTACAAATGTTGGAAATGCTTCACATTAAAAAAAGTCCTAACTCCTTAAATAAACAAACAGATTCAAACTACATTCATAATTTTTATAACTCAATTATAAATTAAATCATATGACAGCAAAAATCAAAGTAGCGTTTAGTTTTTCGGTAAAGTTTTATTTTTCAATTTTTTCTTTGTTTTAAAATTTTTTCTATTAAAATTCTGTGTTTCATATTCAACTTTTTGAAAATGATGCGATAAGCGTCGAAACCGGTCAAAGTTTTTTATGTAAAATATTTTTGTTAAAATATTTGTTAATTAAATAGGCTATACACCAAAAAACAATTTTTTTAATATAAAAATAAAATATATATATATATATATATATATATATATATATATATATATATAATATATATATATATATATATATATATATATATATATATATATATATATATATATATATATATATATATATATATATATATATATATATATATATATATATATATATATATATATGGATATAGGCGCGTTCCATTGAAAATCAAACTTACTCAAATTTGCTTTGATCTACTCTACCTCGAACAAGTTGTGTAGTTGAAAAGCAGTTTATTTTTCGATTTTATTTAGATCGGTTATAAACTTGTTTTGGTATTTTTAATAATAAAATGGAACAGTCAGATCTAAATATCAGCCAAAAATAAAAAAATTTTAATAATAATAGAATTGTGTGGTTTTTTTTGAAAAATTTTCAAATTTTTGGTGTTCCATTGGTGATCTACTCAAAAGCTGCTTTAAGCAGCTATTTTGTTCCAATGGAACGCATGTATAAACATGAAGTGACTTACCTATACGATCTAATCACTATTTATAATAATAATAACCCTGGTTAAACATTCCAATTAAAACCAATTGAAAAAAATTAATTGGATTAATCGGAATTCTGCATTGGGAATTTTCAATTAATTCCTATTCAAAAAATCTATTTCCAATACAATCCTATTCATTCCTGTTAAATATCTCTATTTTATTTTTCAACCGGAATCTATAGGAAATGTATATAAATAGGAATTAATTGGAAATTTCCATTGCAGAATTCCGATTAATCCTATTCATTCCTATTAAATCTTTTCCAATTAAATCCTGTTAAATTTAGAAGATTGTTTAATTTTTTTCTATGTTCCTTTTTCCTGTTGAATCTCTTAATTTCCGATTCAAATTCAATTGGAAATTTCCTTTAGAATCCTACAGAACCTCTTTTCCTGTTAAATCCCATTAATTCCGATTGAATTTTAATTGGTAGATCATAGATCGAAGTCATCCTATTAAACCAATTCAATCCGATTTAATCCTATTGAAATTATATTGGATTTAATAGGATTCAATAGGTTTGAATTGGAATGTTTAACCAGGGAAGTATAAAGGACCTTATGTGGTTAAAACGGTCTTAAATAATGATAGATACGAGTTGAGCGATATAGATGGGTTTCAAAATACCCAGATGCCTTTTCATGGCATATTTGATCCTGTTAATATGAAAAAGTGGAAACAGAATGATACGGACAATTATTATAGTACGGACGATGATAACACTGACGAATACGGGTATAACGACGATTGGATTTTAAACAAAAGTTTTGACACGAACGACTACGAATATCGGAATGGATGGATTCTAGATGATAACAGTTCGGCAACGAATGATTTAACGAATGATCCAACGAATGATCCAACGAATAACAAGAAAATGCATATCCACATCAGGGGCGATAGTGGACATCAGGACGGCCG
>OY856186.1:231092118-231318524 GCA_963693315.1 Diogma glabrata | reverse complement strand
GTCATGTGATACTTAGACTCTTCATGCTTCGAAATGCCTTGTGATGAATTTTCCAATTATTGAATCTTTTTAATGAAAATGCGTGCGATTTTCCATTCAAACCACCAAATAAACGGCATACAAAACAAAAAACTGTTTGGGCTGACGGTGAATAGATTAGCCAATCTCGTTTAATTTTTGTTGCATTTGTGAGTTTTCTATAAAAATGAAACTCAGTGAATTTTCGACCATATTTTCCAGCATTTTTCATTGCATCTATGTTTTGACACGCAAAGGCACCTAAGAAACTAACTGTCTAATAGTACTTTATTGTTGAGATGTTTAATGAACTAGTTTATTTTCGATCGAAACTTTACAATGCGAGCGAGCAATGAGCATTGCAAATTTGTGAGAAAATAAAATTCATTAGACACGAAAGCAATACGACGTTTTACTCTTCCGACAGAGAAGCATGTTTTAATTTAAAAATAAAATTCATTGATAATGATAATAAATAAAACAAATAAAGAGGACATCTTTATAGTAAATGAGGACGGAGGACCTTCTTGCTCCAAAGGAGGACAGTCCTACCGAAAAGAGGACACAAAATAATCTATGGGCTGATCACTATACAAAGCTAATCGATCAAATTAAGCATGAAGTGAAACTCGACCATAACATTGAGTTGATTGAGAATACAACAGGTGAAAAACTTGTACTTGTTGACAGCCTTTGTTATGAAACATATACAGCTAAAAAAATCATGTAAAACCCCGCCTTTATTGAAATGCAACTAATCGTCCAAATTTCAAAGGAATCGATCCAGTCCTTAAGGAGATTACCTATTTTGAACAAACGAACATTTACATTTTTATTTATATAGAAGAAGATAGATAGAAGAATATTTATTGAAAATCTATTAAAAGTTTATTGCAACACTAATCTTTATAAAATTGTTTTTATTCGCCTACATATTAAAGTGTTACTTTATTACTGTGATTTGCGGCTTTAAAGTATCACTTTTTAGCTATTTATTTTGTTGTCATAGCTACGTCCAAAAAAGTAAAAAGCATTTGTATTTGTTTAAATTCTATGAAAAATAAAATTTTTTATCAAAGCAACCCTCAAATTCAAAATTTCAATATCCAATTAAAATAGTTGTTATCATTTGTTGTCATAGCTACACAATAATTTGGAAAAAATAATAAATATTTTGTCAAAGGTTACTTGTTCCACATATTTTTATTTTAAAATTTACGAAAATTTAAAATTTTAATCTAGAATAAACAACTTTTCTTAAAATAGTTTGCTTGCGGCGAATAAAAAATAGTATATGATGCACGGACATAAGCTATTTTGGACTTAATGTGGGTGCAAATCTCGGCTAGCGCCTCGATTTACACCCACACCATACCTAAACACCTACCTCAACACCTTGAATGAATAGTTTAAAACCAAAAACTTGAAATTGTCCACTGAAAAGTCCACTTCCACACTTTTCACCACATGGACGAAGGAGGTAAATACAACACTCAATATCTGCATTGACAACATACTAATTCCTACTGTGAAAAATCCAAAACTGCTGGGGGCAACATTCGATCCATTACTTAAATTCAACGCTCATGCTCAACAAGTAAATACAAAACCTTAAAACAGGAATAACGCTCTGAAAGCTCTAGCGGGCAGTTCGTGGGTCAAGGATAAAAGCAAAATAATAACGGCATATAAAGCAATAGGAAGGCCTTTCATAAATTACGCTGCTCCCATATGGACACCCCAAGTCGCTGACACCCACTGGAATAAGTTACAGATAACACAGAACGCAGCCTTGCGAACAGCAACCGGAGGTCACCTGATGGCCCACCGAGATCACTTGCACGAAGAATGGTCCGTGAACACAACGAAATGCTTACCAAACAATATCTTTGGTCCTGTCATAGAGAGCAACATCCCTGCAATGACACCTTATCCATGACAACACCACCTAGAGACATAAGGACGGCGAAATGCTTCCTACAAGATGTCAAAAATAATGAAGACATAAATAACATCGACGAGCCTACGTACAGGAGGGGGTTGAAAAAGATACATACAAAAACCGTTGAAGACACAATAAAGAACTACGTCCCGAATCGAGTTCTTAATAGCAAACCACCACAAGTCGCTGCTGAAGAGCTAAAACTGCCACGCAGCACCAGAACCATCCTAGTGCAGTTAAGATCCGGTTGGTCACGCATCTTAAATAACTACATGAATAGAATTGGCCATGAAATTGTTAACAAGTGTCCCATATGTGAGGGCACGCCACATGATGCTAACCACCTTTTCAATTGTCCAGAGAAACCAACCGACCTGACGAAGGAAGATCTGTGGTACCGCCCAAGGGCAGTAGCAGAGTTCCTGAACCTGGACTTGGAGCCGGAAGAATAGCACCTCCACGCGTCGCTACAACAACAACACAACATTCCTTTTCTTGACATTAGAGTGATAAGGAATGGCAGCAAAGTAAAGTTTGGTTTTATCAAAAAAAAAAAAAAATGAGAAACACAATGAGATTCTATTATTTTGTAGGCTTATATTTATTATTTGAATATAATTGTAATGGGTATCGAGCCCATTTTTTATTGTAGTTATACGTAAATGCTCTGTAGCCGACGATATAGTAATTTTACCGCACTCCGAAAACAAAAAAAAAAGAATTTAATTAGTATGTAATTTTAAAATAAAAATTATGAAAATGATTTCATCACTATATTATTTCATGTTAGCAAAAAATATATATATGTCTATGTACACAAATAAAATTTTTAGGGCAAATGACAAACAAAAACAAAATAAATTTTTAATTAAGTAATAAGCTAATGAATAAAATTTTGCTAAATCCCAATTTTTTATATAGGATAAATTTAACGAAAAAAATAATGATTTTAATTTCTTCTGAACATAATGGAACTGACGAAAGCTGAAAACCTAACTAGAGAGACGCGTAAGATAGAAGAGATACTGAACAAATCTAACTTAAACACGTATGAGCAAACATTGAATCTCTCAACTAAGCTCGAAGAGATCCAAAAAAAATTCAAGAGTCTAGCAGTCACACTAGCACTCGAACTCAATAGCCAAGAATTTGAGAAAGTTAAAAAGAGTTTCAAACTTCAATACACAGCAGTTAAAGACCTAATTAATGAACAGTCGCATCAATTAATAAAAAAAAAAACTGAAATAGAGAAGAACTTAACCATGGCATCGTTTGATATTAACTCCACCTATGAACTTGTTCCAGAATTCAAAAGAAAATACGAGGAATTGGAAAACTTTCCAAATTTGATTGGTTTCATCCATGATACGCTCAAGGATGAGAATGAAAAAGCCAAATTAATCAATTTTATATTACAAACTAAATTAGCCGAGATAGCAAAAATTAGTCTAGGTTCTAGAAGGAGACCAACTACCCTAATAGAATTTAAAAATGTTTTTCGTGAAACATTTATAACTAATTTAAATCCATCGAAAATACATGCTGATTTAGCCGAGACCCAGACAAGCGAACTTGTCAGCTGACCAATTTGGACAAAAAATTGAAACTTTAATCGCAAAACTAAACGATTTAAATAGCAGAGAAAGGTGAAAATAATAGAGAGTTAATTTCAGAATTGAATGATCAAATCGGATTAAATACATTCAAATCGGGACTAAATGAACCGTTTAAGACAAAAGTATACGCAACGCGACCAAAAGACTTAAAGGACTTAATAGATTTTGCTCGCGAAATTGACACGCAAGATAGAGCACAGAAATAGATAGCCCAATAAGAATACTTAATATAAATAATAGCACTTCTAATTTTGTAATGATTCACAATAATTTAACTAGATTAATAAGTAGCACATTTTTAATAGATACCGGAGCTGATATTTCGCTCCTTAAAGAAAATATAATGAAAGAAAATATAGCATTAACAGACGATACTCGTAAGATAATTGGTGTAACAAAAGATGAATCGCACACTTTAGGTACGATTATAGCAACGTTAGATTTTGATGACGAAAAAATTAAACAAAAATTTCACATAGTAAGAGAAGAATTTCCACTAGGAACTGATGGAATTCTAGGACGAGATTTCCTAAGAAACAACTTATGTAAAATAGACTACGAAACGTATACTTTAGCTATTTATATTAATTGTACAGAAATCTTAATACCGATAAGAACTAAACTGAGAGAAGAAAACGACTTTAGAATACCAGCACGTACACAAATGATGAAAGCGATAAATTTAAACGTAGCTGAAGATAGTGTAATTTTAGACGAAGAAATACAAGATGGTGTATTTATAGCTAGTTCAATAATACCAGAAAAAGGCATTACACATATAAAAATTCTCAACACACTTGATCATGAGATAACAGTCAAGAATATCTCACCAAGGATAGTACCACACAGAAATTATGAAGTTATGTATGTACGAGATAACAAAATAAAGAATTTGGAAAAAGAAAGATACACGAAACTGTTAGAAGAATTAAAAATCGATGATCGATTGGATGATACAGCGAAACAATCAATTTTGGAAATTTGTGAACAATATTTGAAATAATAGTAGAATATATTTGATTGATTTTACTCTTGTGAAATAAGATTATATAAACCTTAACATACTATAATATATGGAGACATAAGTATGTAATTGTTCAATAAATAAATAAATAAATAAATAAAATAAACAATATTCCGATATTTTTCATTTAAAAGGAGATAATCTTTTAACAAATAATTTCTATAAACAAACCATCACTACAATGGATAAAACACCAGTCTTAATCAAGAATTATAGATTACCTCAATCTCAAATTGAAGAAATAAATAATCAAGTAGAAGAACTAATTAAAGGAGATATAGTGGAAGGATCAACAAGTTCATTCAATGCACCTTTAGTAATCGTAAAGAAAAAAGGAGACGAAAATACCAAATATCGACTTGTAGTTGACTTCAGACACTCAATAAGAAGATCGTAGATGATAAGTTCCCACTACCAAGATTAGACGACATATTAGACAGTCTCGGAAGACTAAAGTATTTCACAACACTGGATTTGGCGAGTTCTTGATATGATATCCAAACCGAAAACCAATTCCAAATTCAACACAGTTTACAGTAAAGTTTACATCTGTTCAAACTTACTACTGAAAAGTTAGAGGTTATCATATTTTCTGAAGAAGTGGAGAATGCAATTCCGAAGAAGTTGAGACAGAAAACTAAACCATCTATAGCTATTGGTCTCGACGGCATCTCAACCATCATGCTAAAACATATTACACCCAAAGGACTGAACTATCTCCCTTCCATACCCAACACATCGCTAAATAACCTACAAAAACCAAATACGTATCTGGAAAACGGCAAGAATAAATACGCATCTTAAAACCTAGAGAATCTGCAGGAAAGGGAGAATCTTATCTCCATCCTTTCATCGGTTGCAAAATTGATTAAAGCACTTCTGCTACCTCGGTTAACTAGATGATCTTGCATATTGGCGTCACACCAACGTGGCTTTAGAACAGCACATAGTACAACGACAGCTCATTACCGAATCCAAAACCAAATCAGTGAACCTCTGGACCAAAAACAAGCCTGTGCTAGAACAATTTTAGTTGCCCTTGACCTTTTAAAAGCGTTCGACACAGTGTCACACGGCATCACCAGAAGGATAACCATCACGTCATATGCAGACGACAGAAGGTGCTTGCAACAGGAAACAACCTGGAACAACTCACTATAGTTCTGAACTTTAACACCTTAAATGAATGGCTTAAAACCAGAAAATTGAAACTGTTCACTGAAAATTCCACTTCTACACTCTTCACCACATGGACGAAGGAGGTAAATACAACACTTAACATCTGCATTGACAACACTCATTCCTAAGGTCAAAATCCCAGACCGTTGGGAGTAACATTTGCTCCACTACTTAATTTCAGTGAACAGGTGAACTCGAAACTAAAAAAACAGAAATAATACACTGTAAGCACTAGCTGGTAGTTCATGAGGCAAGGATAAAAACACTCTAATCACAGCATATAAAGCAATAGCCTCCTTTCTTAAACTACGCTGCACCCATATGGACACCTCAAGTCGCTGACACACTGGAATAAGTTAAAAATAACAGAACGCCGCCTTGCGTACCGAACCTGAACGAGGAATGGAACATATTTTCGGTCCGTGAACATAACGATATGCTCAACAAACAACATCTGTGGGCCTGTCCCAAAGAGCAACATCCCTGCAATGACATCTTATCCATGACTACAACACTCAGAGACATAAGGCGGAACTGCGAAGTGATTCTTACAAGATGTTAGAAACAACCAAGTCATCAGTAACATCGACCGCCTACATATAAATCAGGCTTAAAAAGAATACCCAAAATCGTTGAAGAAACAATAAAGAACTACTCACCAAATCGAGTTCTCAACAGCAAGCCACCACCAAACGAAGGGGTCAAAATAACACGCAGCACCAGAACTATCCAAGCGCAGTTAAGATCCAGTTGGTACGCATCTTAAATAACTATATGAGTAGAATTGACAAATTGTTGACAAGTGTTCCGTATGTGAGTGCACCACACATGATGCTAACCACCTGTTCAACTGTCCAGAAAATTCAACGGACCTGGCATAGAAAAATTTGTAGTAGCACCTAAGTGCAGGGGAAGAGTTTTTGAATTTGTATATGGAGCCGAAAGACTAGCACCGCAATTGTCGCTACAACAAGAATAACAGAAAAAGGCGATTTCCGCCAACAGAGTTAGATGTTCCAATCTAGTAGAATCCCTGTGCTTCTAAATTGGAGATTATGGGAAAAAATGAGTGGTTCCCCTTTTAAAATATAAAACTATGACGCAGCACGTCACATACGTGTACTTACATTTGTAAATCCTTTGCAAAATGCCGTATTGCCATTAGGGCGATAAAAGTTTTACCAGACCCAGTTGGGAGGTATATAATTGTATTTTGTTTGATTGCATACTCTAACAATTCATCTTGATATGGACGAGCTTTAAAATTTTCAATTTCTTCATCTTCAGTGTTCACCCTCTATAAAATAAATGCATTATTTTCAAATAAATTCTTATAGAAATACATGTGGTACCATTTTTTCCGGTTTTAACGCCATAATTTGATGTTTATTAAAGAAAGCTTCTTTTTTAAATAATTTAAATTAACGTAGTTTGACAATACAAGTTATTCACTGATTACAACAAGAATATTCAAATATGTAGTTGATTGATACTGTGTGTATACTTGATCTAAAATTTATTAATTTTACAAAATTATTTCTCAATTTATGATAACTTACGATTTTCGATAAAAAACTTTTACGCATGAGATTTGAGTAACTATTTGCTGTTATTTTTTAATAGAAGTACATTTTAATCGTAACTAGCTTCAAGTTGGGTTTTAACATGTGAACTGTGAATGGAATTATTAACCAAACAAAAATAAGAATTTTAAGGTGAATATAAAATTTGCTTCTCTGATTGGTTAATAAAAAATATCACAGCTCACAGTAGTTCTTTTTTCAAATTCGATCGCAATCAGACAAATCGTAAAAATTGGTTGTGTAAAAGTTGTACTGAATATTTTTTGTGAAAAAAATCAATATGGGCTACTTTTGAAATAATATAACAGAATCCAAGCGATCTTTTAAACTGGTAATTATAGATTGTTTTTATCTGTACGGAGACGATTTAAAAATTCTGATTTTTTGTCCATACTCGATACAGTCCAAAAGAATACACTATTCGTTATGCAACCCATCCACTTTGAAACATGTTTCAAAACTTGGTTTGTGTTTATAGAATATTTTATAGTGTATGGTGAAGTTTGCAAACCAATTTGACGGTTTTCGAATTGGTTTTAGTAAAGTCAAAACGCTTTGTAATAAGCTAATGGTATGTAAACATGTTTCACTGTGTATGGAAGAGTTTAATAAAATAACTATAAAAATTGACATCTATAATTTTAAGTTTATCAACCATGTTTACAAACACGTTTAATAATGTATGGTTTGTAAGCCAAGTTTTGAAACATGTTTCAAAGTGGATGGGCCCCTTTATGAGAAAGGGTGGTGATTATTTATACTCAACTCCAGAGTATATGTTGAACTTAATCTGTCAAAATGATAGATATAAAACCATGGTATAACGAATACAAGGTATTCTTGACAGCTAAACGAAAATTTTGTGTGACGTCATCCGGCGTAAATATAAAGAAACAAAAAATGTTTTAATTTGAAAATTAGAGAAAACATAATTTTTACGTTATGGTTTTCCTTATTTTTTTCATTAACAATTTGTTTATTAAGTTTTCTAGCTCGGCGTGCTATACACCTGAGCTAAACTATGCGAAATATGCGAACTATGTTTTTAAAAAAGTAATGTTTTAATGCGAATAAAGCATTTTTAAAAAAATTTAATGTTACCGTTTTTCTTTTCTTTTTTAAATGTTTTGTTTTCGTAATGTTTTTTTCTATAATTACGTTATATACATTATTTTTTAAAAACATAGTTCGCATATTTCGCATAGTTTAGCTCAGGTGTATAGCGCACCTAAAGAACATTTTGCAGGGTAGGAAATTCGACGCCCACGCCTTGCTGCAGGGGTAATGCAGACAGAATTAGGTTGGTGTATCGGAGACAAGCAGAGAAAAACTGCTTAGTCTATTACGCTACATCACCGCGAATTGGCGCCTTAAAACTTCTTATAACCTTAACATCATAACAGAACCATTAACGAAAATTTGGGTTGGGACTGAGGTTAATACCATCACTCCGAAAAAAATGCTTTGTTAAATTTGATAACCAAAAAAAGAATACCAGACACTAACAAAACAACAGAAGTTTTACCTGGACGTGAGAAAGAACCAAACTACCGAATCGGAACGTGAAACGTGTGCAGCCTGATCGCTCATGATGCTTTAATAAGCCTAGAAACAGAGACTGAGAGGCATAGGATGGATATCATTTCTTTGCAAGAAATTAGACAGCCAATAATCGGAAAACAAAACTCGAATAGTCACTCTTTATGCAGTAGTGGTCATTCTTCTCGAAATGAATTTAGTACTGGTTTGCTTGTTGGTGCACGCATACAAGAAGCCGTGTTGAAATTCATCCTGGTCAATGAGAGGATTTGCTACTTAGGGGTACGCGTTACATAAAACAATATTTCTCTTATTGCCTTGCATGCACCTACTGAAGCTAAGACCGTCAATATTTTCTACATAGCACTAGAGGAGGTTATGAAATCAACACCAACAATGATAATGGTGAGAGAATGACTGAGTTTGCGTTATCAAATAATTTGAGAATTGCCAGTACTTTCTTTTCTATTCGATCGATTCATAAGCAGACTTATGTTTTTAAACCGATTTTAAACCGTTCCTTTATATGTGCAAATATTGGAAGTAACCACTTCCTTGTATGTTCTAAGATAAGGTTCCACTTTCAACGATCAATTCTCGATCTTTTACTCATTAGAGTATTTAAAAGTTTGTCTTTTAAAGTCCAATCATTTTCAGTGAAGTGTAAGGAACAAATTATCTTATAATAAATACGAACATTTTCTTTTTCCACATGATTCTATCCACTACAAATTGATTTATTTTTCTGGAAATTAAAAAACCTTATGTTTTGAGTATGTTTTTTCACATTTGTTGAAAACTTTTGGTTTTAACGTAGTTCGGCATTTAAATTTGTATATGTTTTAATAGTAAAACAAATACTAAAGTTCATTAATTAATGAATGAATTAATTTCAATCATTTCAATAACTAATAAATTAATTTATAAATCATACTAAATATATTTTTAATTTAAAAACAATATCTTTTCTCATTGATAATAACAACAAACGTATTATATAAAACTCTGAGTGACGTCAATCAAAATCAAAATCGCATCGCTGTCACTCTAGTGAGAATACCTTGAGTGCGTTCGATTACTAAATGAGATATTAACCATTTAATGAATCATTTAATGAATGACAGATGACAGCGTTCGAGAACTTGAAAAACCGATTTCATTTAAATTTTCATTTAATGAAACCACGCCTCTTTTCATTTAATTTTAAATGCAGTAAATAGCATATTTAAGTTTTAATGAAGTTTTTTATTTAAAAAAATTTCAAATCGAAAACCGCAAAATTTTGTTTTATAATTTTTAATTAATTTAGCAAATTAGGTATTACGAATTAATTGTATTATAATGAATTAAGGAATCAATTTTATATATTATAATAATTAATTTTCAATTGAAAAATATAAACAAAATGGATGAAAATTTTGAAATTAGTGAGAGATAAAACCAACAGCTCCTATTACCAATTACATTTAACGATCGAAAATAAAATTAATTAATAAGTTTTTGCAACCAATTCAATCACCAGTATCAAACTGCAGATTCCTTAAAGTTTTCGAGTTAGTTATAATCTTAAAATTGAATTTGTTTTTGAAAATTTTTAAAATAAATATAATTACGACGGAAGTAATTGAAAAATAATGCATTAACAAGGAGTAAGATTTTAATTTGATTATAACTTTTATACTCCAACATTTCGTTTATTTATTCATAGAAGTGTCAAAATTTTTCAAATTTGACATTATATACATTAAATGAAATTCGTTCGAATACTAAATGAACATCGCGTTTTTTGATTGGTTCATTAAACATTTAATGAAAATGAGATCTCATTAAGTTCTCGAACGCACTCCTTATTTTCATTTTACCATGATATAAAACGAATTTAATTTGAAAATTATTTAAAAACTTAACTGAATTTGCAAATTATTTAAAAATTTAAGAACTTAATCTGTCAAAATGATAGATATAAAACGAATTTAATTTGAAAATTAATTGAACTTTTAATTATTTAAATAATCTTTTTAATTTCATTAAGTAATAACTTTCGACCACCAATGGAATATAAATATACTATTTTAAAAAATAATTCGGTGTTGGAACTGTACTGAAATTTGTTCGGTACAGTTGAAAAGAATTCATTAATAGAGTTTTTGTATTTCTTTATTTTGGAACATTTATTTTATTTATTTATTAGGCAAATTATGGCATACAGTCTAGGGTGACCAGATGTACTCTTTTAAAGAGTATTATACTCTTTTCGAACGGGTTTTACTCTTTACTCTTTTTTTAAGCAAAATGTGTTAAATATACTCTTTTACAATTTTTATTTTTTACGGAAAATATATTACAAAGTAGTTTTTGCTGAATCAATATGTGCTTATAAAAATGCAACATGTCGAGAGGAAAATGTCGATATAATAAAACATTTTCTCAACAATACAATTTCATTATTCCGGTTGAAGACGTGTTTAAAGTAAAATGTAGAATGTACGATATGATGTTTTTAATCAAAAACAAAGGAAAATTTGACATTGAACAATGAACAACATATTAATTCGAAGAAACATTTAGAAAATACATCTAATGTACCGTCAAAAAAATTAGACACTTTCTTTAAGAAAAAAGAGCCGAATCCAGACGACACCAAATTAATAATTTTAGAATTAGTTTGGACGTATCATAACATAACATACAACCCAACAACTCTTTTACGGATATGGACTGTACTTCAAAATTCTTAAAAAAAACAAGTAGATTTTCGAATAAGTTGCGCCCGAACCAAAGCAAAGGCACTTGTTGATAACGTTCTGAGTTCCTGGGCCCAAAATAATCTTCGAAAGGAACTTAATGAGGCAAAATTTGAAGTGCTGGCCTGCGATGCGTCGAATCATAAAACTATTAAGCTGTTTCCATTTATAGTCAAATATATTAATATGGATACTTTTGAAATGAAAACTTGTATCCTTAACAGTCATAATTAACCTGGGGAAACAGCTAAATTGATTGCAGACGTTATTTCATCAGATATTATTAATTTTAATTTACAAAACAAAATCGTAGGATTAGCGGCTGATAATGCTAATGTTAACTTTGGCAGTATATATAAAAAAACGGAAAATAACGTAAATTCTCTGTTAGAGAAAAAATTTGAAAATAATCTATTAATGATTGGTTGTGGGGCATATATATGCCATAATGCTCTCAGCACAGCAATTTAAATAATTCCAATCGATATTGATAATATTGTATATAAGATATATCAACATTTTAGTTTTTACACTGTGCGGAACGAAAAGTTGAAAGAATTTTGTAGCTTCGTTGGATGTGAATATAAGATTCTTTTAAATCATTACAAGACCAGATGGCTTTCATTATTACCTTGCATTGAGAGAATAATTCATCTGTATGAAGCCTTAAAATTACGTTATGATGATCAAGAATAATATAAAAATGTCTTGCAATTAATTTATGGAAGCAATCAAATTAGAAACCGAATTGCTAGCAAAAAGTGCCAGCAGTGAAAAATACCTTTAATTATTATTAAAACGCAATTATTATCTTAATTTACCATTTTACAGTATTTCTTATTTAATATATTTTTAATTAATACAGAGTATGATGTTTCTGTATTTAATGTGATAAACAAAAAGAAATTATTTTAGTTTTAATAAATGTAACCAATGTTATTGATGAAATGAAGATTGAACTACAAGCCAAAATTTAAAACTCAACTGTTTTATTTTTTATTTTTAATATCAAAATTAAGTGGACCTCTGCTAGTGTGCTTCCATATGGGGTAAATGATTATGAGGTACTATTTCAGTTTTTATACTCTTTTCTTATTTGAAATATCTGGTCACCCTAATACAGTCTGAGGCCCAATTCTTGTCCAGAAGAATACATAGATTTTTTAGAAATTATTTTATCAAATCATTTTCATGCTGCTTTTTTTGTTTTTTTTTTAATATGTTTTTTTTTTAATTTGTTTTTTTTAATTTGTTTACACCCCGATTACCGAAGGCAATTGTCATATATCACTTTAAATGACTAAAGTCACATCGCATCAGTCTCCGTATTGTTGAAGCCTGAAGTCATTTTATACGACAGGTTTATAGTCAGATACGACTTTAAGGCGCGCCATACACCTGAGCTAAACTATGCGAAATATGCGAACTATGTTTTCAAAAAATAATGTATATAACGTAATTATAGAAAAAAACATTACGGAAACAAAACATTTAAAAAAGAAATGAAAAACGGAAACATTACATTTTTTTAAAAAGCTTTATTCGCATTAAAACATTACTTCTTTAAAAACATAGTTCGCATATTTCGCATAGTTTAGCTCAGGTGTATGACACGCCTAAATGACATTTTAGTCGCCTCAATTTTTCATGTGACAATAATTTTATCCACGGCTACTAAAGAATATATGGGTTTCGTTCGGAAACTCCAAATCGCTTGCTTATTTTCTAAAATAGGCAACTGTCATTCCAAGGGGCGTGGCTACCAGTTCTTCAACAGGAACAAGAATTGGCATTTTGTTTCCGAACGACCAGTTTCTAAATATATATATATGAAGTATTAAAAATTAAAAATGATGTATTAAAACTTATCACAATAATAATAATAATTTAACAACAGGAAAAACAAACTAAACACAACTCAAAACATGTTTGATTTGTATGAAAAAATAGTTATTTGCAGATTTCAAATTATGAAAAATAAAAAAATGATTTTTTTTTTCTTTTTTTTTTTTAATAAACTGTGTTGTGTAATAGGGTTTAGAATATGTGTCACAACAACACATAAATACCTTTTAAGACC
The DNA here is from genome assembly GCA_963693315.1 of Diogma glabrata. Taxonomy (NCBI): domain Eukaryota; kingdom Metazoa; phylum Arthropoda; class Insecta; order Diptera; family Cylindrotomidae; genus Diogma; species Diogma glabrata. Next base: position 231,304,799 of record OY856186.1, on the reverse strand, counting down.
TAGGTCTAGACCTGGGTCCCACAACAACTAGCGTTCTAGTTGTGTAGATTAACGCTTTTTTTATTTTATCTATTTAAATTTTTAAATTATTATTATTTTATCTATTTAAACTTTGAATTTTTATTTGATTAATTTTTGTATAAAAAAATAGTTGCAGATTTAAAAATTTTTCATATTTCTAGTAAATAAATGAGACACAAAATAAAATATAAAATTTATATTTTTAATAATAATAATGTATTTGTTTTGATTTAAATCAAATAAAAACCGCAAATGTCACTTTTAGATCTCAGTTCATATTTAGGATCTCAAAAACAGCGAGTCCAAAATAAGCGATCGAATCGCCTATTTTGAATAGAAATGGAGTTTCCGAACAACTTTATCTGTCAAATCGCTTGCTTAAATAGGCAAGAAATAGTTTAAGAACGACCATTTCCAGCCACAAACGTCAAAATAGGAAAATAAGCAAGCGATTTGGTGTTTACGAACGAACCCATGCTTTTCATGCGTATGTCTTCCGTTGTAATTGTATTCACTCCACAACTAGTGAATTTGATTAAAATTCTTTAACAGCTCTATAGTTTATTAAATATTCCCCTAACAAATTAAACAACAAACTTGTTTTGTTTTTCGCTATCTTTGATGTTTTTATTTCAATATGGCGATACAAATTTTTGCATGAAAACTGGAGATTAAACGAAATATTTTACAGTCGTTGATAAAATAGCATCTTGTATTCGCTTAGGATGTTGGCAATTCTTCACTCGGATTATTCCCTCCACTCGCTACGCTCGTTTCGGGAAACTTCATCCTCGTGAAGAATTGCCTTCATTCTAAGCTCATACAAGAATCTACCATTTTCAAACGTCTTTAATTGTTTTTGTGAAATTGAAGAACGTAAAATGTAAGTTTTTTTAGTTTTGAAGTTTTTTCGTTTCAGAATTTTTAGTTTTAGTCGAGATTGACTTCAATCCTAGTGTTCGGTCGAGACTACGTGATAAAAAAAATCATGATTTTTCGAAATACTATACGCAGCCATTTATCAGAAAAGAAATCAGATTTTTTGCTTCTTTTAAATGTCAAAATGTTTTGAATTTAGGCGTCAATAAAAATATTTTATTTTGGTTGTTAACGCTTTTGGTTTTGTTTTGTTTATGCTTACATTTTTGTGATAACTATTCTTGATAACATTGGTTTTGTAGCTTCCGGGCTAAATTTATCTTTTGTGTTAAAATTAATTGAAATATAGGTGACATATATAGGTTGACGTATAAATCCATTTTTTTATATTTTGACTGTTCGGTCTGGTTCGACGTAATATTCAACGAAGTGAAGTTAGAAGAAAAAAATTTGACGTAAAATATCGTGATATTTATTATGATATTGCACGATCGAACACTACCAATAATACCAATTTTTTAGCGACGTGACATGACTATAATCATGTCACCTGATGTGACACGACTTCAGTAATCGGGGTGTTATGTTTTTAGGGGTTTGTTGTTTATAACGAACCAGCTATAAGGTGAGAGTAAAATTTGTTTTTTCCATTATATGGATTATCTCGTAAACCATAAATATTATGGACCTAAACTTTGAGATGCGTATAAAATTAACATATCCTCCTCCTAAGATGACGGGTTAAAAAATAAATAAAGTTGTTTTTATTTGTTTTACAAAAAATTTTTTTTTTAGATTCAAGTAGGGTATCATATGAAAGGGCTCCTTTCAGGGGAAGCTCACAAAACGAATTATTGCGATTCTAAGCAAGCTTGAAAATACATTTTTTTATCAATAAATCAAAAAAAACTATTTTTTTTTATTTATTGATTGTAACTTTTTTTAAGCTTGTTTAGAACTACAATAAATCGTTTTGTGAGGTTCCATTCCATTTTGCTAAAATGTAGTTACACGTAAATGCTTTGTAGCCGACGATATTTAAAAGGCTCTACAACTTCCTCGAAGAATCAAACTTTTTTTACTCGAAGCAGTATGGGTTTAGACCGAAATTGTCAACGTCGATCGCGGCATTGGAACTCTTGAATTTCTTAATTGAAAATATAGAAAATCATAAGATAATAGGTGGTATTTTTTTGGATCGGAGCAAAGCGTACTATACAATCGATCAGAGGCTTCCTCTTCTGAAATTAAGCTACGCAGGCATCAACGGAGACACGCTCAAACTTATCGAAAACTACTGCTTGGTATACTTTTATTGTTTGCAGACGACTGCTCCTTGTTTTATCCTGGTGAAAATGAACATGAAAATGTAACCCTAATCAAGCATGACCTAGAAATTCTTGTTGAATACTTTAGAGTAAACAGACTCACCATCAATATTAATAAAACCAAGTTCTTACAATTTAGAGCACTTCATAAAAATATTGATGAAACAGCATTCAATTTAAATGGAATTACTATTAAGGAATCAGGGAGTGTTAAATATCTAGAGCTACAGATTGGTAATACGCTAAACTGGGATCAACACATTGAATATATAATGAAAAAAATAGTTCCAGCAGTGGGAATCGTCGGTAAATTTAGATACATAATAGCGACTCATGTGCTAAAACTTATTTATTTTTCTCTCGGTAATTCTCATCTAACATATATGTTGAAGATATGGGAATCCAAAGGTGGAGTCTGCGGAAATGCTTTACAGGTGATGCAAAACAAGGTTGTTAAATTTTTGTATAGAGCTGAACCTCGTACCTCAACAATACAACTTTACACATCTATTTCTCAAGGTATACTTCCCATCTGTGTTCTTTACAAGTTTGAAGTTGGAGTGTGGATGTACAATAACATACACAGAAATTCAAGTGGCAACTTATCTTTTCATTAACAACATCATGAATACAGTACACGAACAAAACAAAATCTTAGCGTATCAATGGTACGCACCAACTACGGTAAACAAAGAATTAAATACATAGACAAGAATAGAAGAATTAAATACTTACAATGACATTCCAGAAGAAATTCGTGGGTGCAGTTTTAAAAGAAAGTTCAAAACATGGATTATCAATAAAAGATTGCTTCCATAAGCATTGGTGATAAAAAAAAAACAAACAAAAAATAAAAAAAAATTAACAAAAACGAATAAAAAAAGATAAAAAAAAAAATCGAAAAAAAAATAATAACAAATAAATAAAAAAAAAAAAATTAAACAATAATAATTAGTGGGTTTTAGGGGCATGTAAAAACCCGGGCATGCCCTGTAAACGGCATGTAAAAACCCGGTTAATTTAAAAACCGGGTTTTGGTTTTGAATAAAATGAAAAGCCGGGTAACCGGGTTGTACCCGGTTTTTTGGTTATTTAAAAAACTATCTTGAGGACGACTTTAAATATGTTTTTAAAGTTTTATTAAACAAAAATACAGCACTCCTCTGCAGAGAGTAAGGTTGAAGCGTTTTTACTCAGTTCTTTTACCACCAATTCTGTCGGCTTTAATATTTCTATTAAATCTACCAAAACATTAATGTTGATTTCATTATATAAATTTTCATACCCGCTTTCTTCCACTGCGCCTTTTATGCAATCTTTTAGTTGTACTAACCTCTCCATCATAGACATAAGTGAGTTCCATCTTGTTTTGCAGTACCAATATAAGTTTAAGTTTTTTTCCAGCATATTTTTCAACATATCGCTGCAATAGAATATTTCTTACTGGAGATTGTCAGAAAAATTTCACAGTCTTTCAAAATTTTTGAAGTACATATTTCGTTAATATTTACATCGTCTAAATTGTACCTAATATTATCAATACTATTATCAAATGGTCGCCAGCAAAAGAAAATTTTTTTAAAAAATTTTCTGTAATTTTAAAAAACTGTTGTCGATAAACAATAAATTAATGTCGTTTTCGTTTTGCCAGAGCAGAAAAAGTGATTTTTTAAAGATTTTTTTTCACAAAACGAATATGCAAAAATTTGATCCAGTTTTGTAGTTGTGTTTGTGAACTCTCATTTAATGTTTTTGTTAATTAATAGAATTTAATTAAATAATTTTTTATTAATTTTGGATTTAAAACACGATTTAAACAAAACATTTATTTAAACAAATAACTATTTCACTTATGTGGAGTTCTTTCAGACCAAAAAAAGTGATGTACATCAAAAAAAATTGATGTAAATCAATTGGTCGTGTTCTTTCAGACCAAATTTTTGATGTTTTTTCTGATGTACATCAATTTTATGAAATTGAGATTTTTTGATAAATTCGTCTTCCAGCAAAAACTAATACAAACACACACGTATAAAAATAATAACAAACGTGACACCATTTTTTGAATTTACTATTTGTGGATAGTTTTTTGTGATTATTAGGTGAATTTTATAAAATTAAACATAAATTCTGCGTAAAGTGAATAAATATTTTATGTTTACACAATTATTTTAATGTAAATTTAAATCGAAAATGTTTTGTTTTGTTACCAATACAACAATAATGAAAATCATGTACAAACCACACCACAAAACCGTTCTTTCAGACAAGTTAAAAATTGATGTACATCTATTGAATTGAATTGACTCACTAAATAAAACGCATTCATTTTGTATTCAATATTTGTGTTTTGACAGTCTGTCGTTGATCAGAGTTCATCGTGCTCATATGTATTTTTGATTCAATAAAAACAAAGCAACTTTTATTTTATCAGCAGTAAAACTATTGTGTTTTATTTTATAATTATTTATTATAGATCTCTGAAATAGAACAACAGGTTATAGGCCCGGATTACGCAAATAATAAATAATTAATCAGTGATTAAAAATAAAACATATTCTATTTAATTTAAAAAGCCGTGTCGCCGTACCGTGAAATTAAATAAAAGAAAAAGAAAAGTGAAAATTATTCAACAAGCCATCTCGCCGTAGTGTACGTTGAATAAAAGTAAAAAGAACAGAAAATTTTAATTTAAATTTAATACTCGTAGTGAAATTATTTTGTGTATATGAAAATCAATTTTTAAAAGGAGAAAATTGATACAAAAGCGATTTCATAACAATTAAAAGTGAATTTCATCATAGTCAACAATTATTACGTCGTAGCAAGCGACGCAGTGAAACAAAGAAAAATTGTTTACAGTTATTCAACACAAGCAGTGTGTGTGATCTAGAATATTCGATTGTCGTCGAACAGTGAATAAATTTTTATTTCATTAGCAAAATGGATAAAAAGGAAGAAAGTTTTAATTTTTTTGGTTATAAATTTGATGGAACAAATTTTCGATTATGGAAATTTCAAATTGATGCTTATATGAAAGCAAATGATTTAACCAAAAATATTGAAGGTACAATACCGGATGCCAATGCAAAGGCTGAAGAAATTTCATCATATGAAAGAAAGGATGGCAAGGCTATGAGTGCTTTAATACAGTCATTAGATTTAGAACGTGCAAATATTGTCTTATCATGTAAAACGGCACATGAAATGATAACTAAATTAAGCAATATTTATGAGAAAAATTCTGATATTCGAGTGATGAATTTATATGAAGAATACTTTTCGCTAAAAATGAAAGAAGATGAATCAGTCACTAGTTATGTTACAAAATGTAATACATTAGCATCTGATATTGAATCACAGGGTGAAAAGTTGTCGGATAAATTGAAAATGGTTCGTATTATCAGCAGTTTGGCATCAAGATTCAACAATTTTAAAACTGTTTGGTACAATGTAAAAGAAACGCGTTCACTTGATACATTGATGTCATCATTACAACTTGAAGAAGATAATTTGAAGAAGAATGATGCAGATGAAGGAAATTCGAATGTGGCTTTTGCAGCAAAAACAAAGTCAAAATTCAAACAAAAAAAACGTGTAAGCATTGATGAATTAAAGAAACGAACTAAATGTAAAATCTGTGGAAAGATTGGTCATTGGGCACGGGAATGTAAAAATAATCAACAAAATCAAAGTCAAGCTGAAAGTACATCAAGGCAGAATAACAGTAAAGATAAAAAAGAAATGGCTTTTATTGCAACAGAAAATTCAAACAAATATGATGCAAATAATGTTTGGATAGCTGACTCAGGTGCATCAAGTCACATGTCTTATCGTTTGGAATGGTTTTCAGAATATCGCAAATATACTGAGAAAAAGGTGGTTCAAATAGCAAATAATGAACAATTGGCAATTCATGGTATTGGAACGATTTTAATTGAAGCGAGAATTAACAATCGGTGGGAGCCAAGACGATTAGAAAATGTTCTATATGTTCCAAAACTGAAACAAAATTTGTTTTCAACAGCAGAAGTAGCTAACAAAGGTTTCGATGTGTTAATCACCAAAGATGGCTGTAAGTTAATTAATATTAATAAAGAAATAGTGGCTGTCGGTAGCAGAGATGAACGTAATCAAATAAGAATGGAGTTTCGTCAACGTATTGATGAATATGCAAATGCAGCGGCTGTATCCCTTCAGCAATGGCATCGACGTTTAGGCCATATTAATGTTGACACAATCAAGAAAATGTGCAGCGAAAATTTGATAAATGGTGTATCTTTATCAAACAGTGAAAATTTCTTTTGTGAAGATTGTCAACTTGGTAGAATGACCAGAGCAACGCATAAATCAGCAACTGAACGTTCAACTGAAAAAGGTGAATATCTACATATAGATCTTTGTGGTCCAATGGAACAAGAAGGAATCAATGGTCAACGGTACTTTATGCTTATCAAGGATGAATTTACGAGCCTTAGGTACGTATACTTTTTACAATCAAAGGATCAAGTATACACTAATCTGATTGATTTTTTTCCTTTGGTACACAATTCAACTGGAAATCGAATTAAAAATGTGCGATTCGATAATGGACGAGAATTTGTTAATAAAAATATCATCAAGCTGTTATCGAAAAATGGTATTACATGGGAACAAATTTCAGCATATACTCCAGAGCAAAACGGACGTATTGAAAGAGAAAATAGAACGGTTCAAGAAAGTGCAAGAACAATGTTAATCGCTAGTGGTTTAGAAAAATATTTATGGCCTGAAGCAGTACGAACAGCAGTCTATATATTGAATCGTACAACAAACAAAAGATGTATTGGTAGCACACCATACGAAAAATGGTTTGGTTCTAAACCAGAATTAGGTCATGTTAAGATTTTTGGTACGGAATGCTTTATGCAAATTCCAAAACAATTTAGAATGAAGTGGGATCCAAAAGCAAAGAAAGTATTTCTAGTTGGATTCGAGCCCACCACCAAAAACTTTCGTTTATTTGATCCAGAAAAGAGAAAAATCATTGTTGGTTGTGATATTCGATTTAACGAATTTAAATCAAATACATTTGTGATCAATGATAATGACAATAATGAAGAAAGTATTGTCGATAACACGATCAATGAACAACAAGATGTTGTAAATGAAGATATTAATAAAGATCAAGAAGCAGACTTAAATGAAACTCATAATCATCAATCGCGCAATGATTCAATATTAACTGGGGATGATGATGATGAAACTGAAACAAGAAATGGTTGTAGCAATGCAAGATATGAACTTCGAAAAGAAATAAAAGCGCCAGATCGGTTAATTGCAACAGGATATTCAGCAGTTGTTGCTGAACCATTAAATTATGAAGAGGCAATTAGTTCATGTGAACGAAATCAATGGTTAAAAGCAATTGAAGAAGAGCTGGGTTCACTAAATACAAACAACACATGGAAAATAGTAAAGCGACCAAAAGATGCAAATGTTATCGGATGTAGATGGGTTTTCAAATTGAAGCCAGGTTCAAATGGCATGAGATACAAGGCTCGTTTAGTGGCAAAAGGTTATTCACAGCGTGAAGGCATTGATTTCAATGAAACTTTTTCGCCAGTCGTTAGATATGAGACAGTTCGCGTTATACTTTCAATTGCAGCAGCAGAAGATTGGGAGATAATGCAATTTGATGTAAAGACGGCATTTTTATACGGCGAATTAAATGAGAAAATCTACATGAAGATTCCAGAAGCAATTGAAGTCAGTAATGAAGATGAGGTATGTGAATTAAAGAAAAGTCTTTATGGACTGCGACAGTCTTCGAGATGCTGGAATGAAAAATTCACTGCTCTTCTAAAAGATTTCAAAATGAAGCAATCTCATGCGGATAATTGTATTTTTAAAGGTGAAATAAATGGTCATGTAGTGATTTTGGTTCTTTATGTTGACGATGGTTTATTGTTATCGCCAAATGTTGAAGCAATGAAGATCATAAAGAATCATTTATCAAAGAATTTTCATATTACTGAAGGATATGAAAATCATTATGTTGGAATAGAATTTGAAAGAGATCGTAAGAATAAAAAGATTTTTATTCATCAAAAGGATTATGTCAAAAAACTGATCAATAAATATGAAATGGGTAATTGTAACAAAGTTTCTACGCCAGCTGATGTTAATGTGACTTTAAGTAAATCACAAGAAAAAGAAAATGAACCATTTCCGTATAGACAAGCAGTTGGTTCATTGTTATTTGCAGCAAGAATATCAAGACCAGACATTTCATATGCAGTGGGAGCTGTTAGTCGATATTTGGAAAATCCAAGTTCATCGCATATTAATGCAGTCAAAAGAATTATTCGATATTTGAAAGGAACAATTGATTATGGTATCGAATATTGTGGTTCAACAGTAATATTGACAGGTTATACTGATTCAGATTATGCTAGAGACATTGATAACAGACGTTCTACTACTGGTTATGCTTGTTTAGTGAACAATGGAATTGTTACTTGGAAAAGCTGTTTACAGAAAACAGTAGCGGCTTCAACAACAGAAGCAGAATATATTGCAATAGCTGAAGGAACCAAAGAAGTACTATGGTTAAGACAATTGTTGAAAGATGTTGGTTATGAGCAAAATGGTCCGACAACAATTTATATCGACAATCAAAGTGCAATTTTGTTAACAAGGAACGCAGAATTTCATCAAAGAACGAAGTACATCGATGTTGAATATCACTTTACAAGATTTCATATCAAGCGAAATGATATTGTTCCGGTTTATGTGTCAACAGATGATCAACTAGCAGATGTGTTTACCAAGCCGTTGGTAAAACAGAAGTTCAACAGGAATATCGAACTGTTTGGAATGAGAGATTTAGTGATCAATTAGTGGGAGTATTGAATTGAATTGACTCACTAAATAAAACGCATTCATTATGTATTCAATATTTGTGTTTTGACAGTCTGTCGTTGATCAGAGTTCATCGTACTCATATGTATTTTTGATTCAATAAAAACAAAGCAACTTTTATTTTATCAGCAGTAAAACTATTGTGTTTTATTTCATAATTATTTATTATAGATCTCTGAAATAGAACAACAACATCAAAAACCTGAAAGAACTCCACATTAAAAAAATAATAATTAAAAAATAATAAATGGCGTCTTGTTTGTTTACTAACTTTACAGATTTGTAAATGTATTTGTGTAAATTTATTGTATTTGCAACTTGATCTACCAAAAAATCTAGATTCAGAAAAAATATTTTCAGATCAAAAAAAGAGCAATTTTTTGTACAAAAAGAATACGAAATGCAAAAAAAAGTGATCTGACAGCTTTTTTTGCTCTTAGATCACTTTTTTGTGTCAAAAAGAAAACGACATAATATAAGACAATTTTTATAATATTTAGTACTGTATGAAAAACAGGAGAAAGTTATTGGTGCGTTTAGAAAAGAAAGATTTTTCCGAATGCGGTGTGATGATTTGAAATGCATCTAGTACGGAAAAATCTGTTTTCTACTAGTTGCATACAAACATTTGTTCGCATCCTTCATTGGAATTAATTAACACAGTTTCTTAAATCTGATTAATCTGAAACTAAAAGTTTAAAATCAAGGATTTATGCCTTCGCTGAAAATTAAGGAAAACGCTTAACTCGTTTAAGTAAAAAAAACGCTTAAGTCACGAAATAAATATTTTAAGTATAACGAAAAAAGCCATAAAACCTACAAAAATTTCCTGCCCCAAAAATCAAAACATAAAATTGTAGATTGTTTCGAAAATTTCTTCTAATTGAATACTGGAGAAAAAATTCAAATCGTTGATGAATATATTATGTTCGAATACTTTGTTGAGAAAATTATACCTAAGAATTTAATATATAAATTATAAACAACCAAAATAAAGTTATGACGGGTAAATCCACAGGCGAAGATAATAAAGTCTTCCACATTATGGGTAACGTATTCGATGTTAATAACTAGACTGTAAATTACGAATACTTCTATGCAGAAATAAAATCCATTCTATATGAATTTTAATTAATGTATCTACATTCTACATATATTCTACGGCATCCAGAATACGAAAAAATAAATTTACTTTCTAAAACAATAAAACTTTTTCGATGTTTACAGAAAACCCCGGTTTTCACGACAAAAGCCGGTTTTTGTCGGTTTTGTAAGAATTAACCAAAAACCCGGGTAACCGTTTCGGTTTTATCCGGTTTACAAGCCCTACCACTAATGCTTATCAAATTTGGGTAAAGTGAATATAAAGAACGATAACCGATTAATAACGACAATATATAAATTAAATTAATTACAAAGTTGCTCATACGTTGGATGTTATATAATATATAAAATATACAAATTAAAGTACACCCAGAGAAAAGTTTGTACAAAATATTCTTATAAGGAAAAAACTATACAAAAATTATGTTTCATTTTCAACCTTACTTAGCTTAAGAATAATATCGCCCTTATATGTATGATATATACAGTTTTGATATGAACATGGTTTATTCCTTTTTAAAATCGCTATTATTCTTAATATTGTATAAATAGTACCTTACGCAGAATTGAATTATAAACCTACTATGAATGAATTACGTTAAATTAAGGTATAAGTAGAGGAAAGTAAGGTTCAAATAACTCTTTGTATTTGAATATTGTATCAATAATTAGGTACAATTCATGATTAATTAAGAATAAATTATGCAAATTTATTGTACAAACAATACTTACTAAAAATGAATGTTGTTTTCACTATGAATGAATTATGCAAAAATAAAGTATGGATAGAGAATACTATAGGTTATAGGATATTCTTTAAATAGGAAGATTATATTATATATTTAGAGATGGAAGAGAGCGAACTATACAAATGTATTGTACATTTAACTTTAATAAGAAATAAATTATTATATATATAAATATAAACTGCATATTGTATTTTATTTTAAAAATAATTTATTTATAATATTATAGATAATTACATTTATTATATACATAATTACATTAATTAGATAATTACATTAATTCCCTGATCAATATAATAATAACATTTTTAATATTCATTACACTTATTTAAAATTCATTCATTTTATTAACATAAATTTTTAAAAAAAATACATATAATTCAAATCTATATATTTGCAATACAATTAAAGTATGTATTTTAATACTAAATAGTTCTTGGTATAAAATATTTCCTACCATCAGTAAGAATATGTAATTCAATAGGCTTTTTTGAAATAAAAGTAACAATATCTTTAAGAAAATGTTCGCCTTTTGCTTTGCCTGTTATATAAATTTTCAAATGGGAATCGAAGCGCAGAACTTCTATTTCTAACAAAATCAACAGCAATTTATTATCATACCAAAACATATCCTCTATTAAATATAATTTGGACGATTCGTATATATAATACCCACTTTTAAATAACGTTCCTTTATAGCGAACGACCGAAATTATGTGTAATACATTATTTCTCAAATAACAATCTATATTCAAATTACTGTAATACGTATAAATAGAGTCCGTAACTTGCACTGTTCTAGTTTTGGTAATATCAATATCATTTTGGAATGGATGACTATTTATAATATGGTAAACAAAACTGTAACAGCTTTTTTTACTGAGGGAAAACGGTAAATTAATTCTTGAACTACAAACTTTTGAATATTCTTTAATTTGTTTATTTTTACTTTCCATTCGCATACAACTCAATGGTTTCAATGGGCCAGAATACTCAATCAGGCGTGGGTAGTGACAAAGAAAATGATGTTTTGGCTTCAAATGCGTGTTAAAACAATTTGTATATTTCTCGTGATGTGTTTTTATCATGTCTCTCAGAGTAGTTATTTCGGTCTTACTAAACGAATCTTTTAATAAAAATTCGACAAGATCATATAAATGTAAAATGTATTTCCAACACAAATCATTTTTAGGAACCTTATTACCTACAAAAATTGGAATATATTTTAAAAAACAATAACTTTCCCTTGCAGACATATGCAAATTATTGCTTTTAATATGATCTTCTTTTATTGAATTAGGACGGTTTTCCACTTCTATCTCACCATAATCAAATGTTTTGAATTTACTGTTAAGAAATTCTAATGTGAAATAATTTTTATCGTAAATAAAAATTTTTAAGCAGTGCGCTAATCCAAATTTTATAATACCCTCGAAGACATCATGCATAATATCACAATACATATTATCAGTTACGTGAAAAGTTTTAAGGTCATTGAATATTGAATTGAATTTAACACCAGATAATTTAAAATCATTATTTTGGATATCTATATTGTAAGTGTCTGCAGTACGCAAATTGAAGACATTTTCAGTAACGGAATGTTCCAGAACTGATTTATTCTCTTTACAAAATCTACAGTAAAAGTTGTGGGAAAATGAAGAACTGTATCCCATTATAGTATTCACAGCTAAATTATCTCCAATAACGAGACCTAAAACAAATTTAACACACTTTCTGTTTTCTATATTAAAAGTTATGCCTTTTGTTTCAATAATTTTAAGACAATCAATCAAATGCGAAAGTAATCTATTAACTCCAAATTTTTTAAATATCTTGGTTTGCATTAATTGTGCTACAAAAATGTTATTCAGTTTTGCGTTGCTTATAGGTACAGTTGGAAAATAAAAATAAAACCCCGAAATTGATTGAGATCCTGCATGACTGCCTAAGGTATTTCCAGTTTCAAAATCATCAAAGTATAAAATATACGGTAAGACTAACTCATTTTGTGAAAAGCGGCATAATTTTTCCCTCCACAATTTTCCTTGAACAAAATTCTCTAAGCAATTTTCTGAATTGATCAGACGGTCAGTGTTTCTCAATGTTTCATCGAGTACACCAGGCTTTTCAAAAAACGCTTTTATTTGATATATAATTGGCGAAAGAACACAAATAAAATCTACATTTTTGAATATTGGTTGACCAGAATTATAAACTTGCTGTATTTCATTATGGATTATACATTTCTGCGGACCTGCAAATTGAAAAGCTGTTTTCAATTCTTAAAAAAAAAATAAATGTTCCGTCTTAACGTTATTGAACATTGTCTCAATCACATCAAAAATTTCAATAACCTCATCTGAAATAGTATGGGAGGGTATAATCTTTTTTAAAATTTCAATCAAAGCTCTCAATATATCATCTATAAAGCTTTTTAAAATTATATTGATTATGTTTGTGGTCATATTCGTTTTGGAATATAATCCCAAAACAAAATGCAATGCTTGATCTTGGAGTTTCTTTCTCAAATCGATAATACTAGTTTTGTTCTCATAATGTTCCAAGGAAGCTGAAATAGGCTTATTTTTTAATTGATTAGAACTAGCTGGGATTGTTACATTTGGCTTTAGCGAGTTTTGATTTGTCTTAGTTAAATCAATATTTGAGACTGAATTTGTTGCGTGTTGATTTTGTAAATGACGCTTAAACGAGTTCCGATTTGAAAATAGCTGATTACACTTTTCTTGGGCACATTGTAAAACAGAAGAATGGGTTAGAAGGTGTATATAAGTAAAATGTTTCAATAATTGATTAATATCGTCGAACGAATTCGTACAGGCAAAACAGGCAAACATTTTCTTTTATAAAGCTAAAATTTGTTTATAATAAATTAATTTTATTTATTAATTTGTGAAATTATGTCAATTAGGTCTGGTGTTAAATTGTCGAACTCGGTATTTATGTTATAAAAAAATGTTTGTATAAATAACCAAAACTTTTGCGATTGTTTTGGGTATTCTAGTTTAAAAATAAAAAATATTTTAAAACAAATATCTAACGCTACTAAAAAATTGTTGAAAGTATATTTAATATTATCGTAGCTTACACAGAATTCTGGTTCCAATCCGTTTATAAAAATTATAAACGGTTGCAGCTTCAAATTTTTTGATAGGCAAAAGTTTTGTGCAGTTTCAATTTTTTCAGGTACTTGTGCCGACGTTTCTGCTTCTAATATAAATGATTGAATGGAATCGCGTATAGTAAATTTCCAAAATTTGTTTTGATCCTTGATTTTTCCTGATGGTTTTAAAACATAATGGAGCAATTTGCATATTTGTATGTTGTGAATATCTACAAAAAAAATATTTAAAAGAAACCGTATATTATATTATATTTGTTATTTTTGGTAATATTACTATTTACGATTTGGAATTACGAGAAAAATAATAACTAATATATTTTTTGAGCTAAGCTTTCTTTGTCAAGACCTGTTCTTAAGCTTAAGAAGTTTAAGAACAGGCCTTGACAATGAAAGCTTAGCTTTCGAAATCTATTGGCAAATAAAAATATTATATAGATATCAAAAATTAGTGTGTTTTTTCTCAAATATAAAGAAAAAATAATCTTACAGTATTCATATGCATATTACATAAATTCATAATTGTAAAAATACCATTCTTTTCAGAAAAATTCTTATATATCTGTACCGCTGACTTGTCTTTTAATCGGTTTTCAAAAACTCCTTTAATTGTGGTTTTAAAATTGTCCCATGATTTAAACAGCTTTGCACCAGTATTTGGATAAGCTAACTCAAAGTCAATTTCAATCTAAAAAAAATATTTGCAAAATATAATCCATACTTATTGACATAAACATTTAAAAATTAATTATTGCGAAAACTTTCGTGAAGTGAACATTTGTTGATATATACCAATAAATTAATTAATTTACAAAAAGATACAAAATTTGAGCTACAAACACATATAACTGGGACCCTATTCCCGAACACATAAATGTGAATTTTGACAATATTCTGAAGTTTGTATTGCATAACATAAAATGGTAACGGTAACGATTTAAGGGAAAACGAATTTCATAATATTGTCTAAATTCAATTTAGACAATATTGTGAAATTTGTTTTTCGTAAAATTGTTACCGTTACCGTTTAATGTTAAGCAATACAATCTTCACAATATTCTCCAAATTCACATTTATGTGTTCGGGAATAGGGCCCCAGATAAAAATCAACATTATTAGCTTTTGTATGTTAAATTACAACAGTGGTACTTACAAGACGAAATCCTTTTGAAGTAGTAAAGAGTGGCCAATCGTTTATTAAAGAAACAGTATCTTTCGCTCTCTTAATTTGTTTACTGCGATTATCAAAACTGTCTTTCCATTTTTGTTCAACAACTTCCCATGGAGTGTTATGTAATTTGAGCCAAGCTTTGTTGTTAGAATCTTCCTCGATATCTAAATTTAAAATTAAAAATTAAATATCACTGCATTACACTATTTAAGGCCGTATACACAAAAAAAATTACCTATAAGTTCGTCATCGGAAAGCTGTTTGTCGTCTGTAGGTGTTTGCTTACGTCTTCGTTTAGCATCAGTAAAACATCCGACTTTTTTTAAATTTTTTGAAATTACTCTATATTTGTTGTATAATTTGCCTGAAGGGTATTTCGTTGTTTTGAAGTAGTAATCCTATAACAGAAAGAAAATAAATATTATTCATTAAAAATATGATGTAAAGCAAATGCTGATAGCTTTCTCGAATTATTGAAATTGAAAAAAAATTTATTATTATTGATAAAATTTGTTAAAACTAATAAACTCACTGCATTTTCTTCTGGAAAATGTTCTAAAATTTGCATGGTTACCGTACGAAAATCTGACACGGTCATGCATTTATTTTGTTCGACATAGTACCGCGCAATATATGTACAAAATAGTTCCCGTATTTCAGGTGTAAATTGAGGTGGTTGTTTTTTGTTGTACAGAGATTTGATCATTTCACCATTTGTTGTTTGGAAAAAATTTGTTAAGTCCTAATCAAAATGAATATATTAGATGTTTTAATAACAGAACCTAAATAACTGCAACACATACAAAAAAATTTGAAAAAACTGTCGGTGATGCACTGGTTGTGGTAGTAGATGAAGATGCTGAAACTATTCTTTCTGTTTCCGCTGAGAATCTCTGAAGAATGAAATCACTACTAGACAGTGTATTAGACAGTGTCTCAAAACTCTCATTTAGGGTTTTGCAATCAGGAAAATTCTGCAAAAAGATCAAAATTAATACACTGTCAATAGTTTAATTATTGATCAGTATGCATTTTTCCTTTTCCATTCAATAAATTTGGCTCTAAATAGAGCTTGGTTTCCAAGATCGTTATTAAAAATTGAGCTAATTTCGATTTCGGTCAAATACGGCAGGTTTTCCATTTTGATATTTTTACCTATTTAATATTGAATTTGTATACAGTTAACCCGTTTAAACTATAAAATTTGTATATGCTAATACTTATTAGTTTCGGGAGCAACGGTTCCATATCCCACTCTCTTAAAAGTTGGGCTAGAGAACAATCAAATGGCACAAAAATAAAATCATTTATATTTTCCATTCTTATCGTTTCGTTTTCTATGCTTATATTATCCATAACGTTTTTGCAATTTTGTTATAAAACCAAAATTAAAACACTTCCTGAAATTTTTCATATTCAGTTTTCACTATTATATTAATTATATAAATCTTACCTTTGTAAATAATAAATCCTTTAAAACAGTCGATTATTATTAAACCACTTTGCACGCACTTCGAGTAAAATTATTGTTTTTATTTTTTTTAAATTACCAACTTGCACTTCACTTCAACTAATTTTCATGTAATAATGATTCGCAAAATTAAAATGCGTTAAACGGGTAAAGAATAAACGAGAAAAAGAAATGCAACTCAAAATAAATGTTGTTATGAAAAATAAGGACGACTTATTCCTATTTTTGAATAAAACATGAAATAATTGGTTTAGTCTATATATTTTACAAAAAGATGATGAAATATTTTTCTAATATTTCTCTATTTCATTTTTGTCAAATTATTCCCTATAATCATTAATCATGATTTATTAAGAATATTTTTTTATGCATGACTTATACTTGCTTAGGAATGAATTGCTCAAAAAAAAGGATAGCGATTAAAATTAAACATCAAATGTGATTTAAAGGAATAATTAATTCCTAAGTTTTATTTGGCTTTTTTATTCTCTTATTAAGTATGATTTACACATTTCCATTTCTCTGGGTGTAGTTACAAAGAAGTTCCTCATACGTTGGATGTTCAAGTGATGTAGTAGCTTACTTAATAATACGTTATATTTTGATGTATTTATTGTATCTTATTGGAAGTATTACTTGTGGATTATGAAATTTTGGTAATTGTTTGGCTCGTAAGCTTAAATGTATCACTGGTGCGGCTTAAGTTGTTTCATATACTTTTCATTGTACTTAAAAACATGTAAAGCGAATAAATAAAAAAATAAAAATACTTAATACCACAATTAAAGTATTAGCAATGATCATTCTTGAAAGAATTTCTCTATCAATTAACAAAAAATTAAGAAATAAACAGGCTGGCTTTAGACCAGGTAGAATGTGCACTGATCATATCAAACAATCCGTATCATGGCAATCAAACGAATGGAATTCACCACTGAACCGTATCTCATCTTCGTGGACTTCGAACGGGCCTTCGACTGAATCGACAGTAGCGCGAAAGAAAGCATTTTGTGAAATGGGCATCCCAAAAAAAATAATTGATCTAATCAATGTATCAGGATGCCAGCAACAGAATACAATATAAAGGACAGCAGAGTGATAAATACTATAATCACCGAGAAGTGAGACAGGACTGTGTACTATATCCGCTGATATTCCTAGTAATACTAGATAGTATCATGCGAAAGCTTGGATTCGAAATGGCATCCAATGGAACCCAAAAAGACGGTTCAATAATCTAGACTACGCAGACAACATCTGCCTGCTTACACAAACAAAATGACACGCAGTAGAAAATACAGAAGCTTTCAACACTTGCGCATAAAGTTGGTTTAAAAATCAACATTAGAAAAACAAAGGCTATGAGATTGAACAGTGAGTACACCAATTACCATCAATAATACACAAGTGGATGAGAAGTTTGTGTACCTTGGTTGTACTCTAGTAAAAACAGGCATGACCGAAGAAGATATCAACTAGAGCATTTACAAAGTCAGAAATACATTCAGTATGTTTCACAAGATCTGGAATGCATCCGCCCTTTCAAGAAAGACAAAGCTACGAATGTTCAATGCATGTGTAAAGTCAGTACTTCTGTATGGATGTGAAACATGGAAGCATACAAGAAAGATCACAAACCAACTACAGGTCTTTGTGAACAAATGCCTGAGACAACTGATTAAATGCTTCTGGCCAAACACCATCCGTAATCAGGAATTTCTACGGGAAACAAAGTAAGGAAGACAGCAAGATGCTTTCTGCAAGATATCAGAGATAGCCAGGTTACTGGAAACATCGACGAATCTAAATATAGAACAGGCTTAAAAACACTCCACACCAAAACGGTCGAAAATGCAATAAAGAACTGTATTCCAAATCGTGTTCTAAATAAAAAGCCACCAAAAGTCGCTGCCGAAGAGGTCCAACTGCCCCGTAGCACTAGATCCATCCTAGCTCAACTTAGATCCGGTTGGTCACGCATTCTAAACAACTACATGAGTAGAATTGATTCTGAAATTATTGACAAGTGTCCCGCATGTGAGGGCACGCCACACGATGTAGACCATCTATTTAATTGTCCTGAAAATGTAACCAACTTGACGAAGGAAGATTTGTGGTACCGCCCAAGGGCAGTAGCAGAGTTCCTGAACTTGGAGCCGCAGGATTAGCACCAAAACTGTCGCTACAACAACAGAAACAACGGCAAACAAAGCAGTTAGACATTGAGACCGAAAGAAAATAGAGATGGATAGGACATACACTGAGAAAATCAACTGAAGATATAGCAAGAATGTCCCTAGAGTGGAATGCACAAGATAAAAGAAAAGTTAGAATACCACCAATGACGTGGAAGAAAATGTTGATAGCTGAAGCAAAATATATTTGCAAGGCATGCAAAGAACTAAAGGCAGCTTCTCAAGATGGACGAGTCTACGCCCCAGTACTCGGAACTCAGTTTCGACCAAGAACCAACACAAAAATTTCGTCAAAAGGTGCAAATCCGTTGCTCCATTTTTTTGGGGTAGTGAAGAAGCTGGCACTAGCCTCACTACCTCAAATCCTCCTCGTGATGGCTGGTATTGAATGAAATCCTTGACCAAGTAAAACATGGCACTGTGCAATATGTAAAACATTAAGGACAAACACTACATCCGTCCAGTGTAACAGCTGTAAGGAATGGTGCCATCTCAAGAACTGCTCAGGTCTTGAAACACATAACCATTGGACCCAAAACTGTATAGTCCCATGTTGCGTAACAATAAGTCAACCTACCACTCGCAGCAGAACACAGTACGAATGAACACGCATCCGGAAACTCCAAGTGATCTGAAAATAATGCAACTAAATTTTAACGGTCTCATAAACAAGATCGATGATATTAACTCGGAGATGTGCATGCACACTGCGATCTATCCCACTCACACCTGAACACCGATTCACGAGGCGAAAACATTGCTGAATTGACTCTAACTTTGGAGTCCTGAATAAACCACAGCCAACAAGGGTAACAAATAACTCCTACTCTTCGCCAGATGTTTCAATTGCCAACATATCAATAATCCCAATTGCTGAATGGAGAACTGAAATTGCATTGGGATCAGACCATGTGCCGATCATAATCACCTTAAGCCGTCCCTTAAACGAAATAAAATCAGAGAAGAGGACTTATATTAATTTTAACAAAGCTGACTGGGATAAGAAACCGTTAAACCAAACTTCCCACAAGAAGCTTGTGTACTTTCCATTCAAAGAGATGACATCCGCAAGGCAGATCCAGCTGACCCTTGAATTCCGGGCTTGAATAAGCATCTTACTAAGTTAGTTATGGAACACAAACATAACAAATGATGATCTAAGGAGTAAGTCAAGTTTTAGCTTACTTTTGAAAGATCATTAATGGCTTACCTCATCCTCGAAAACCAGATAACAACTGCATGATCTCTTTCGATAATATCCAAACCGAAAACCAATTCCAAATTCAACACAGTTTACAGTAAAGTTTACATCTGCTCGACCTTACTACTGAAAAGTTAGAGATTATCATATTTTCTGAAGAAGTGGAGAATGCAATTCCGAAGAAGTTGAGACAGAAAACTAAACCATCTATAGCTATTGGTCTCGACGGCATCTCAACCATCTGTAACGATCGCAATAATCGCAAAACAATAATAAGACCAAATTCCTCTTTGTTTTCAATTCAATAGAAATGTATTTCATTAGTTTCCGTTCATTTTTACATTACTAATAATTTTAAAATTTGCTAATACTTAACTGCTAGTTAAATTTTGAATATACTATAAAAAGCAAACGAACGTACTCAATTTTATTTCCAATTCTAGCGAACAGATGTCGTTGTCGTTATTAATCTTTGCTGAATTTTCAGTATTATCCGATTTGATATTTTCATTTAGAAGATGTCAAAGAAAAAAAAATCACATTTTTTTTTGGGGTTAATTAATTTTTTTGATGTGAAAAAATCTAGAAAATAATAAATTCATTCTATGTTTAACTTCTAAACATAATCGATCGAAGGTTATTTTAAAATAAAAAAAAAAAACAGATCTCAATATTAAGATTATTAAGTGTTATAAAAAAAGGCTTATATTTTGTATATAAACCAAAAAAATATAACAAGTGAATTGTAACTTGAGATTAATTTATTTGTGC
This sequence comes from Diogma glabrata, assembly GCA_963693315.1. Classification (NCBI taxonomy): domain Eukaryota; kingdom Metazoa; phylum Arthropoda; class Insecta; order Diptera; family Cylindrotomidae; genus Diogma; species Diogma glabrata. Next base: position 231,283,867 of record OY856186.1, on the reverse strand, counting down.
CTTTATTGGAAAACTATATGTATCATCTGCCGCGTTATAAGTTGCTGGTTGTATTATGTGACATAATAAATACAAAAAAAAAGAAACCGATGAATTAATTAAATAAATTATGTCAGGCATTTATCTTGTTGTATTACCGATCAAATGTCTAGCCGATGAAATAACAAAAATTGGGAAATAAATAGAAGCATACATAAACCACATAGGAATTTTGTTAATGTTGCCTGTAGAGGTGGTGATTTGCAACAATAAGAGTTGTCATACTGGTTTTGTGTATGGCTGGTGTGTAGCGGCTGAAAACAATCTTAATCATACAGTTAATCAAGTTACCAACAAAATACGAGGGTACCAGGTAATAAAACGCATCGGAAGGCCATCAAGTCTCTCAACCAATCCAGGAGTTAAATAAAGTCATAGCTGTAAGTCGTTTCTTTTTTTTATTGTTAATATTAGAACACAAGATAGTTTATTTTTTTGAGAATATCAATTTCACATCATGAATTTGTAAATTATTAGGTGGTAAGAGATTCCCAAAGGAAGATTAATCTGATGACATACCGTTATTTATAGTATAATAGACGTATTCTTGTATAGCCCGGTGTAATATAAAATAATAGAAATTGTAAATTGAATGGAAGTATATATTAAACATTCAACAAAAGTCCAAGCTATTAGATAGCTAAATGCAATACGTGGCTCCGTAACAGGGCCAACAGCTTAATTATAACACGTGGTGGGCCGAAACAAAAACCTGGCTTTTGTTAATGATAACCGAGATTACGGTTAATTTTTTTTTGATATAACGGTTAGTTATGAGTCATATTTTTGGCGCAATTTTAATTATATATTCTTAGCGCGATTTCTGAAAACCAGTTTTGGTTTGTGTGGTCAAAATTTTCTGGAAAAACCAGTTTAGTTTTGTTTTGGTTGAAAAGAATATTTTTTTTTGTTGATAATATTTTTTGTTGGGAGAACCAGCGTGGTTTTTTTATATGTATACCTTTTTTGTGTATATATAGATTATATATATACAGGGGAAATATTTTATTATTAAAATTTTTAATTGAATTTTATAATATGTACATGAGAGGTCAGGGGTTGAGAAGGAGGTGTCGGCCAGGGGGGTTTGAGCCATGGATGAATGAGGTGGAAGAGAGAGAGCATGTGGAGAGAAAGGAGAGAACGGTTGAGATGGATGTGGTGAATGAGGAAGTGAATGTGGGCTGGCGTGAGAGAAGGAGGATAAATAGAAATAGGAGCTCTCACCTGAAGAGGAAGGAGAGGAGAAGAAGGGAGAAGGAGAGTCGCTTGGTCGTGGAGCTGGGAGCTTCCTCGACCAAGAGTACTCAAACAGAGGAGCTGGTTGAGGAGGTTCCCATCTCACCGACCATGCGACAGGTAGAGGAGTGGTCTGGTCCACAGGAGGCCCCTGTTCCTCATTGTATAATTAATTAAAATTAATTATTTTTGCTTGTTTGAAAAAAAACCGTTTTGGGACAGCAATTTTTTTTGGAGATTGTTTTTTTGTGCTGTCATTTGAATTTGTTTTTGTACATATTGTACATATTTGTAAATATTTTTGTAAATAATTTTTTTTTGTATATAGTTCATATATCTTTTTTGGAATAATATTGTACATATTTTCATTGTACATATTTTTGTATATAATCGTGTACATATTTTGGAATGACATTGTACATATTTTGTAAATATTTTTGGTACTGTCAATGTACAGGGTTGTACATATTGTAAATATTCTTGTACATAGTTGTAAATAGGTTATTGTATACAAATACAAGTACAATGGTTCGTTGAATTCGCTCATTGAACATGATATGGGTGTGTGCAGGATATATTTTTTGTATTTTCAATTTTTTATTGGTGATTAATTTTTTTTTTTTTTTGAATTTCTTTTGGAAAACCAATTATTGGTGTTTTTATATATATATATGGTATTGTATAAGGTTATAATTAATATCTTTCTCAGCGGTAGGCCTAACAAGCCATCCATGGGGCTTATCCCCTTAACATTGATGTCGTTCTTAGATCGCCTATGACCACCGGGGTTATGCGATCGAAGAACATTGGTTTCTTCTCTTCATTCGGCGAGGAAGTTCTCAGGGACGAGGAGTGGTGTTGCTGTGTTTGTACTTAGGTGCAAACCAGTAGTACCATTCTTTGCTCAGAGGCTTCTTCGGTGTAATGAAGAGAAGAACCAATTGTACTTTTGCTTTCAGGATCAGAGGCTTCACCTCATACAAATTCAAAAACTTACCATTTTTTTCCACTTAGCTTTTACAATAGAACAATTTTTCATAGAGTTTAAGATTTGAAGTCTGGTGCTCGGGAGCGTTCTACAACTTTCGCATTAGGTTTAGTTGTAATTTATTTGTAGATTAAACAAGCACAACTGGGTCAGTAGAAATGGACCTAGTGTCTAATCGTGACAGTTGTGATTGTTTTATTAGGTTGGGGAGAATCTGTTCTGTAGAATCTGGTCGTTAGGGGCTTTTCTAGTCAGTTCTCACATGCATGGTTGGAGTGGGCTCGCGAACGCGATATTTTAAATTTAAACAATATGGATATTGTACCATACTTACTTTTTAAATTGTCTCCAGACGAATCTTGATTTTGGGAATCTCTTATGATATTAAATAAAAATAAAATAAATCAAACAAATTTTTCAAGAATTAAATAAATAAATTTTTTTATTAAATAAAGTAAATTTTCGTAATTAAATAATTTTAGGTAAATAAATAATTTTTTTTAGAATCTAAATAGTTTTAGGTAACTAAATAAATAAATTTTCTTAATAAGCAAGACATCAAGATATAAATAAATATTTTTTATTTTTTTAAAAAAAATAAATCAATATTTCAAAGTTAGGACGGTGCATCCAATAAATAAACATTCTTCTAAATAATTTTATTTTTCAATTTTCTTTTAAAAATAAATAAATATTCTTAGGGGTGCTATCGTCAATAACTAATTTTAGGTATATATATATATTTCAGTATATCTGAAATTAAATAAATAAATTATATTTTTACACATACAATATTTTAGGAACTTTTGTAAAAGATTCAGTAAAGATTAGCGGCGACAGCGGTTTTTTTTGTTCTTGTACAAGTTTGTTTTTACAAAATCTTTTTTTTTGGGGCGTTCGTTGTTTTTTTTTCCGTTTTGCGTTTTTCGTTTTCACTTTTACAGCGTACTAGCTACATTTTTTAGTTGAAATTGGTTTCGTTATTGTCATTGACGTGTTTTGCGAAGTCGGGACTTTACAAATTTTACCATCAAAATGTCAAGCCAACTAGACGTTGACCATCCGTTCTATGGTCTGGAACCCACCGAGCTGCAAGTCGAATGTTTGGTTCGGGGTGTGGATTTTAGAGGGGTCAATTGGGCAGAGGAACTGCGAAACCACGTAAATCATGGTGCAGTTCCAGTAATGGTATCTCATGCGAGAGACTTGGTGGCTGAGTCTCAAACGGTGGTGCAGGCAGCACAAGTTGTTTTAGATCAGGTACGTCGACTTCAACCACCGGTTAATCAGATCTTCTTAGATGGTTTGGCGAATCGAGTGTTGCATTATACAGGTAGGATGAATAGGTTGGGTCCTCGCAATGACTTGCAAGAAGCCCGCACCTACGCTATCTCGCAATTGTCACGCGCTTGGGATATAATAGGATCACTGTCAACACGTCCAATTATACAGAATAAACCAGGAGTATCATCTGCTCCATCTGCTTCACCTGCTTTTCGACCAGGTGAGAGATCCACACCGATCCCAGTACAGCCAATAACTGAGACAATAAATAGTCTGAATCGTACAGACCATCAACAACAGAGACTGTCGGATCAATTACCACCGGCTTATTTTCAGCAATCAGGTTTGAGAGCAGAGGACCTTGCAATACCACTATTGGGTCCATCTTTCCAAGCTGAACACATACACAACAATCCAGCATTGGTACAACAACAATCATTAAATTATCCTCAAGCTCCACTAACAGCACCACCACCATACAACCAACCTCCTCAGGTATGGCGTGACGCGGCTCCAGCGTTAGCACCAGTGGAGTACCGAGGGGTTCGTGGGAACAATTTGAGTCGTTATGACTCAAATTGGGTTCCAACCTTCACAGGAGATGGTCACTCTCCTGATGTTCATGAGTTCGTTCACAGAGTTGAGGCGGCTGCCAGGAGGGACCGTGTGAATTGGGACGACCTTAGGTCTATCGTTCCACGGTATCTCAAGGGGGCTGCCGACAGATACTATTTGAACTTAACTCATGAATATGAGGTGGTGACCTATCCAGTGCTAAGGGAGGGACTCCTACAAACCTTCGGTACGCTCACTGATGATAAGGCGATCTTGCGCGTTCTTCTGAACCGCAAACAAAAGTCAAAGGAGAGCGTATACGAATATCTAGTGGAGATTGGTTCGTTAAACCGTCGCTTAGCACGTCCATTTGCTGACCGTGAAATGCTAGAGATTGCTCGGGAGGGACTGAGTGTGGAGCTCAAAAATGCTACACTTGCAGCAACAATACATTCAATTGATGAACTTCGGACTTTGTGTCAGAAGTTTGAACGTTTGTGGTCCACACCAGTTCCAACCAGAACATCAAATTTAAGAATTAGCGAGGTACAACAGATGGATGATTATGAGGTGGATGCTGAACCAGAACAACATGGGTATATTGAAGCGGTGGATTCAACACAGAGACGGATATTGCAGCGACCTGGCATAACATCAGATAACAGTCAACCTGGTCCATCAATGTCTAGACAACCAATAGTGTGTTTCAGATGTGGAGTAAACGGTCACCGAGCTCCTGATTGCTCTAAGAATCGGATAAAATTGCACTGCTGGAAATGTAACAAGCCGGACGTTATATATGCAAATTGTTCATATTGTCACCCGTCGGTAAACTACCGTCCGAGAGTACATGCTTCGGGGATGGTACCCTCGGTTCAACATCCAATGAGCCCGACGAAAACGACGAGAGATGTAGCAACGCAGGACGATCGATCACCACTCAGGAAACCAGAATAAAATCACCTAGTACATTTAATTTCCCATCATTACATCGAACATATTTTAGACGTCTTGAACGTAACATTAGATATTGGAGGATGAGGAAATTATTTCGTAAAGCTTGTATTTCATCTATCCTTTCAGAAACAAAGGATCCTCGGCCGCGATTGACAATCAAGATTTTGGACAAACATATTTCAGGTCTATTGGATAGTGGAGCGTCAATCACAATACTTGGAAGAAATTCCTTGGAATTATTGGAATCAGCAGGTACAACTTACCGTAAGTACACATCGTGTATTCGTACGGCAGATGGCACTGCAACAAAAATTTTGGGTTACATCGAAATTCCAATAACTGTGAATGGCTCCACTAAACCAATGCGGTTCCATATAGTCCCTGGATTACGAGAAGAGCTCTACCTGGGCATAGATTTCTGGGAGAAATTCGGTATTGTTCCTTCCTTTGTTAGTGAACTGACTCGTACAGAGCTACAAACTTTAAATACACATAACCTCACCACTGATCAGCAACATGAACTGGATATGATCAAGGATTCTTTCCCGTCATTTGAAGTGTCTGGACTCGGAAAGACTTCTTTAGTTGAACATGTCATCGATGTTGGTGATAGTGCACCTGTTAAACAGAGGCACTATCCCACATCGCCGGCTGTTCAACTAAAGGTCTATGCCAAACTCGACCGAATGCTTCAAATGGGCGTGATCGAAGAGTCTAACAGTTCATGGTGCTCGCCAGTGGTTTTGGTACAAAAAGAATCTGGTAAAAACAGATTATGTATTGATAGCCGTCGTGTCAATTCACTAACTAAAAAGGACGCTTACCCACTTCCCTTGATTGATGGCTTACTAGGTCGTCTAAATAGCACAAAGTACATTTCAAGTATTGATCTCAAAGATGCTTTCTGGCAGATTCCTCTGGCAGAAGCATCTAGAGACAAGACAGCCTTCACAGTGCCTGGTCGTCCATTGTATCAATTCCGGGTTATGCCCTTTGGATTGTGCAATGCTCCCCAGACAATGTGTCGGCTAATGCACAAAGTGATACCACATCAATATCACGAAAATGTCTTTGTTTATTTAGATGATCTATTGGTAGTCTCTTCCACGTTCCAGGAACATATGGAATTGCTGTCCAAAGTCTCTTCATTGTTAAGAGCGGCTGGGTTAACAATAAACCTCAAGAAAAGTAAATTTATTCTGAGAGAGGTGAAATACTTGGGATTTTTGGTTGGTGAAGATGGTCTTCGAACAGACCCTGACAAAGTAAAAGCTGTAGCAGAGTATCCAGCTCCATCTACAGTAAAACAAATACGTAGACTATTGGGAATGGCTGGTTGGTACCAACGTTTCATACCAAATTATGCAAGCGTGGTATCACCAATTACAGATTTATTGAAGAAGAGTTCGGGGAAACTGAAATGGACATTAGAAGCGCAAGCTGCTTTCGAAAATTTAAAACGATTGCTGACTACAGCACCGGTATTAATTAACCCTGACTATAATAAAGAGTTCTTTATTAGATGCGATGCGAGTCTGACAGGGATAGGTAGTGTGTTGTATCAGGTTGATACAGACGGACAAGAGTGTCCGATAGCCTTCATGTCGAGGAAACTAAATAAATCTCAGAGAAATTATTCGGTTTCTGAGCTTGAATGTCTTGCGGCAATTCTGAGTGTGAAGAAATTCAGGGGCTATGTTGAAGGTCACCGATTCACAATTGTGACTGATCACTCAAGTCTGAAGTGGCTTATGTCACAGAAAGACTTGAGTGGTCGTCTGGCTAGGTGGAGCCTAAAACTCCAACATATGGATTTTACCATTGTCCACCAAAAAGGTACCCAAAATATAGTCCCTGATGCTCTATCTCGTCTTTATGACGATACACACGAGGAATTGACGGAAGCATTAGTACATCACATTAATGAAATTAAAATCGACAATGAAGGTTATCGGCACAAGGAATAGACGGATATGATAGCTAAAGTTCAATCATCACCCAGGGACTTTCCATCTGTTAAAGTCGTGGATGATAAGCTATACATACGTATTGAGCCAAGACCTGATGCAATGCCTAACGATGTTCCTGTGTGGAAACTCTGGGTACCAAAACCGATGACTTCCAACATGATTCAGAAACATCATGATGATAGTACTGCTGCTCATGGAGGTGTTAAAAAGACTTTAGAATTACTTCGACGTCTTTATTATTGGCCGGGCATGGCGTCACAGGTACACAACTATGTTGTGTCCTGCGACACATGTAAACAAACAAAAGCCACGAATCAGATATTGCGTCCTCCGATGCAATATCAATTCGAAACAGCACGTCCATGGCAGAGAGTCTATATAGATTTTTTGGGACCGTATCCTCGTTCTACACTTGGGAATACGGTGTTATTGATAGTTCTGGATCATGCTACGAAGTTTGTACTACTGAAACCACTTAGAAACGCAACTTCACCGAAGGTGAATGCTTTTCTGAAGAACGAAGTGTTTCTTACATATGGGGTACCAGAGTTTCTGCACAGTGACAATGGCAAACAGTTCACTAGTAGGAACTTTCAAAGTCTTTTGTCAGATTTCGGCATTAAACACATTAGGACCGGTGTTTATAGTCCTCAAAGCAACGCGTCAGAGCGGGTCAATAGGTCAGTTCTAGCAGCAATTCGAGCGTTCATAAAAGGTCAACATACCAAGTGGGACTCACAAATTGGTGAAATCGCATATGCACTGCGGGCTGCAGTACATTCTGCTACCAAGTACTCACCGTACTATTTATTATTTGGTCAACATCCAATATCGGATGGAAATACTTACCAATTGTTGAGATCACTACACCAGCTTGGTGAAGATGCTGGTGAGGAATTAAAACGCTCTGATCATTTGACTCTGCTTAGGAACCGGGTTCAGGAAAACTTAAAAGCAGCCTTCAAAAAGTCGCAACATCAGTATAACCTGCGATCTAAACTACGGACTTTTCAACCACAACAACGTGTGTTTGTACGGCAACATCATTTGAGTGACGCTACAAAAAAGTTCTCGGCAAAATTGGCTCCAAAGTTCTTACCTGCAATGATTAAGACTAAGATTGGAAATGTACTCTACGAGTGCACAGATATGAGCGGTAAGGATCTTGGAGTCCATCACGCGAAGGACATCAGGGAATGATGTCTTTTCGTTAGGTAGGGTCGTTCCTCTGGCTGATTGTCGTCTCTGGGGTTCACATCTTCAGGTCATACTTACTGGTTGTATCGGGGTGTCCATGGTGCTGACGTACGGATGGATGGTCGGTCTCAATACTCAGTGAAGTTCTTAAGGACTTCATGAGTGTTGGAACCGGTCATCTGCCTTGACGCCGGTGACTGTGGGTATCTCGATCCCAGATACAGTTTAATAAGTGGAAGTAGTTCGGTGGTTTTCTGTCATGGAGGGGATGGCGACGTTTTTGTGATTTCAAGAGTAAAAATCTTGGTTTTTACCTTGAATTCATGGTGTAACGATCGCAATAATCGCAAAACAATAATAAGACCAAATTCCTCTTTGTTTTCAATTCAATAGAAATGTATTTCATTAGTTTCCGTTCATTTTTACATTACTAATAATTTTAAAATTTGCTAATACTTAACTGCTAGTTAAATTTTGAATATACTATAAAAAGCAAACGAACGTACTCAATTTTATTTCCAATTCTAGCGAACAGATGTCGTTGTCGTTATTAATCTTTGCTGAATTTTCAGTATTATCCGATTTGATATTTTCATTTAGAAGATGTCAAAGAAAAAAAAATCACATTTTTTTTTGGGGTTAATTAATTTTTTTGATGTGAAAAAATCTAGAAAATAATAAATTCATTCTATGTTTAACTTCTAAACATAATCGATCGAAGGTTATTTTAAAATAAAAAAAAAAAACAGATCTCAATATTAAGATTATTAAGTGTTATAAAAAAAGGCTTATATTTTGTATATAAACCAAAAAAATATAACAAGTGAATTGTAACTTGAGATTAATTTATTTGTGCCTTTATTGGAAAACTATATGTATCATCTGCCGCGTTATAAGTTGCTGGTTGTATTATGTGACATAATAAATACAAAAAAAAAGAAACCGATGAATTAATTAAATAAATTATGTCAGGCATTTATCTTGTTGTATTACCGATCAAATGTCTAGCCGATGAAATAACAAAAATTGGGAAATAAATAGAAGCATACATAAACCACATAGGAATTTTGTTAATGTTGCCTGTAGAGGTGGTGATTTGCAACAATAAGAGTTGTCATACTGGTTTTGTGTATGGCTGGTGTGTAGCGGCTGAAAACAATCTTAATCATACAGTTAATCAAGTTACCAACAAAATACGAGGGTACCAGGTAATAAAACGCATCGGAAGGCCATCAAGTCTCTCAACCAATCCAGGAGTTAAATAAAGTCATAGCTGTAAGTCGTTTCTTTTTTTTATTGTTAATATTAGAACACAAGATAGTTTATTTTTTTGAGAATATCAATTTCACATCATGAATTTGTAAATTATTAGGTGGTAAGAGATTCCCAAAGGAAGATTAATCTGATGACATACCGTTATTTATAGTATAATAGACGTATTCTTGTATAGCCCGGTGTAATATAAAATAATAGAAATTGTAAATTGAATGGAAGTATATATTAAACATTCAACAAAAGTCCAAGCTATTAGATAGCTAAATGCAATACGTGGCTCCGTAACAGGGCCAACAGCTTAATTATAATACATCATGCTAAAACATATTGCACAGAAAGGACTGAACTATCTCCCTTCCATATCCAACACATCGCTAAATAACCTACAAAAACCAAATATGTATCTAGAAAACGGCAAGAATAAATACGCATCTTAAAACCTAGAGAATCTGCAGGAAAGGGAGAATCTTATCTCCATCCTTTCATCGGTTGCAAAATTGATTAAAGCATTTCTGCTACCTCGGTTAACTAGATGATCTTGCAAATTGGGGTCACACCAACATGGCTTTAGAACAGCACATAGTACAACCACAGCTCATTACCGAAGCCAAAACCAAATCAGTGAACCTCTGGACCAAAAACAAGCCTGTGCTAGAACAATTTTAGTTGCACTTGACCTTTTAAAAGCATTCGACACAGTGTCACACGGTATCACCAGAAGGATAACCATCACGTCATATGCAGACGACAGAAGGTGCTTGCAACAGGAAACAACCTGGAACAACTCACTATAGTTCTGAACTTTAACACCTTAAATGAATGGCTTAAAACCAGAAAATTGAAACTGTTCACTGAAAATTCCACTTCTACACTCTTCACCACATGGACGAAGGAGGTAAATACAACACTTAACATCTGCATTGACAACACTCATTCCTAAGGTCAAAATTGTTGGAGTTAGAACATTATTCAACCTTATATAGTTTTTAGTACAAATATGTTAGCCCAGAGTAGAGCCATAATACTTAAATAAAAATTTGAAAGTAAATTTGAGTCAACAAGTTAATAAAAAAAATTTTCTGTACATAAAATTTTTGAGGTTAAATCAAATAACAACGTGCGATCAAAAATTAATGCAAACAATTAACATAATGATGAACTCAATACCATTAATTGAGAAATTACAGGGACGGGAAAATTATAATACGTGGCAGTTTGCTGTTAAAACGTATCTGGAGCACGAGGATTTGTGGGAATGTGTCACAACGGATGACACAACCAAGTTTGGCGAGAAAAAATTTGCAAAGGCAAAATCAAAAATAATTTTGTTAATAGATTCAAAAAACTTTGTGCACATACAACAAGCAAAAAGTCCAAAAGAGGTATGGGATAAATTAAAGATTATGTTTGAGGACTCCGGTTTGACCAGAAAAGTTAGTCTTTTAAAATCTTTAATTTCCACAAAATTGGAAATTTGTCAAACAGTTGAAGAATATGTCAATGAAATTATGAGTACAGCTCATAAATTGACTAATATTGGCTTTATTGTATCAGATGAATGGTTAGGCACAATATTATTGGCAGGATTATCGGAAGAATATAAACCAACGATAATGGGGCTTGAAAGCTCAGGCACACCAATAACAGGCGATTCTATAAAACAAAATTATTGCAGGATGTTAAAATTACAAAAAAATCTACAGAAAATGCTGCACTTTATAGCAATAGATATCAGAACAAAAACAATTATAAGAATAAAGGTCCACGATGCTTTAAATGCAATCAATATGGCCACATTGCAAAAAATTATCCATCTTTAAAGGCAAGTAAATCGCAAACAAACAAATTTAAGGTCAATATAGCCAGTTTATTTTCAGTTTATAATTCATCAACATCATTGTCAGCCAATAAAAATGATTGGTTTATTGATTCGGGTGCTTCATCACATATGACACCTCATAGTGAATGGCTGCAAAATATTAATGAACCACCAAACAATTAAATTATAGTCGCAAATAATGATAGAGTGATAGACTATCTATCTCAGCTATAGGTGACGTAGAATTAAATATATTGGTCAAAAGAAAAATTGAACCAGTGATCATCAAAGACGTTTTACATGTTCCGGATCAATCTACGAACCTATTATCAGTGATTCAGATGTTTTTAAAAGGAAATACAGTGACGTTCAATAATAGTGGTTGTCAAATTTACAACAATAAAAACTATTTAATAGCAACAGCAACGTTGGTGGACAATACGTAAAAACTAAATATTGCTCCAAAACAAAAAAGCTTTATGACATCAGTTAAAAATGAATATGATTTGTGGCATCGTCGTTTAAGACATATGAGTTATGAATATATGAGCAATTTGCAACACATTTCTGAACCATTTTCTAAACAAAAGTTTACAGTGAGTAACAAAATACCATGTGTCGTCTGTTCAAAAGGAAAACAGATTAAATTACCGTTTAAAAATGTAGGATTCCGTCCACAACATACATTGGAGTTAGTACATTCGGATTTATGTGGTCCGATGGAAGAAGTTTCATTAGGAGGTTCCAAATACTTTTTCACGTTGATTGATGATTACACACGAAAAGTATTTGTGTATTTTTTGAAATCCAAAGATGAATTGTAACTGCATTCAAAAATTTTAAGAACTCGAAAATGAAACAGGAAAAAGAATAAAAATCTTACGTACTGATGGAGGAGGAGAATTTATTAATACTGAAATGATGAAAATTTTAAAGGAGTTTGGTATTAAACATCAAGTTACCTGTCCATATACACCAGAACAAAACGGGGTTGCGGAACGCGAAAATCGTACTATTTTAGAAAAAACACGGTGTATGTTAGTCGATGCTGATCTTTCGAAAAGTTTTTGGGCTAAAGCGGTTGGAACAGGTGTTTATTTAATCAACAAATCTCCAACGAAAGGTTTAATTAATCAAACACCTGAAGCAGTTTGGTCCGGGAGAAAACCTTCTTTAAAATATCTTCGCATTTTTGGAACTAAAGCTATGGTATATGTTCCAAAACAAAAACGAAAGAAATGGTATGCTAAGTCAGAAGAGAATATATTTTTTGGATATTCCTTGGACACTAAAGGCTATCGTGTATATAACCCCAAAACGAAGGAAATCACTATAAGTCGAAATGTTACTTTTATTGAAGATAAATTCAAATCCGAAGTCATTATAAATAATAATTCCGATAATGAAATAAATAATATTTCAAATAATGAAGATATAATAACAAACTTAGAAGATACACACGAGCTTGAAGACTATGCGGATGAAGTGGGGGATAAATCCATAATTGAAGAAATTGTAGATAAAAATTTAGATGTTGGTCTGGAAGAGGAAATCAATGAATTTATAGGTTTTGATAATGGTGCTGATTAGGATATAAATAATTTGAGACGTTCTAAAAGACAAATTAAGCCAAAAAATATGAATGATTATGTTGTCTATAGTTCAAAGACAAACGAACTAAATGACCCGATATCTGTTGAAGAAGCTCTAAACAGATCTGATGCGAGTCATTGGAAACAAGCAATGAAAGATGAGTATGATTCATTAATCGATAATAAAACTTGGTCTTTACAGAATTTTCCGAATAATAAAAAAGCCATTGATTGTAAATGGGTATTCAAAAGAAAAGAAGATCATTTAGGTAATGATCGATACAAAGCTCGATTGGTGATAAAAGGATGTGCTCAAAAGCGAGGCATCGATTATGAAGAAACTTACTCACCAGTGGTTCGTTTTACATCTATTCGATTTCTAATAGCGCTTGCAGCGAAGTTCAACATGGATATAGACCACATGGATGCAATCACCGCATTTCTTCAAGGTGATTTAAACGAAGAAGTCTACATGCTTCAACCAAAACGTTTTGAAGACGGAAATAAAGTTTGTCGTTTGAGGAAGGCTATTTATGGATTAAAACAGGCAAGTCGTACATGGAATGTGAAATTAGATTCCATTTTGTTAAAAATTGGTTTTATCCGTTCAAAAGTCGATCCGTGTATATATTATTATATTGATGGCAATAGGATGATCTTTCTTGCAGTATATGTCGATGATTTTCTTATTTTTACAAATTGCTCTAAATTAAAAGAAAAGTGAAAACTTCAATTGAACAGAAATTTTAAAATGAGAGATTTCGGAGAAGCCAAATCCTGTTTAGGACTAACCATTACACGAAATCGAAATCTAAATAAAATCTGGGTGGATCAAGAAAAACACATATTAGAAGTTCTGACAAGATTTAATATGTCAGATTGTAATTCAGTTTCAACTCCTTTTGATCTAAATCAAAAATTATCAAAAGAAATGTCACCAAAAACTGAAATTGAATCAAAGGAAATGGAACAAATTCCATATCAACAGGCAGTAGGAAGCGTCTTATATGCAACTCAAGCAACCAGGCCGGACATCGCTTATGCAGTAAATGTGGTAAGCCGATTCAACAAAAATCCTGGAAAAACTCATTGGAATGCTGTTAAACAAATTCTTCGCTGATTGAAAGGCTCTTCTAGCGCAAAACTTGAGTTTTCGAAAGAAGAAAGTTCCAAGTTGATAGGTTTTTGTGACGCTGATTGGGCTAGTGATATGCACGAAAGACGATCAGTTACAGGCTACATTTTCATAATGAATGGTGGTCCAATATCTTTGAATTGCAGGAAACAACAGACAGCTGCGTTGTCTACAACAGAAACAGAGTACATGGCTTTATCTGCAGCAGCACAGGAAGTTATGTGGTTAAAAAATCTCAATAATGAACTAGTTCCAGAAATAGTAAAGCCAATAAAAATATACTGTGACAACAAAGGTGCAGTTATACTTTCTACAAACACTGGTTATCATGCAAGAACAAAGCACATAGATATCAGACACCACTATGTCAGGGAAAAAGTTAGCGCTAATGAGATTAATGTTACATCAATTGGAACTGACGACATGGTTGCAGATATACTAACTAAAGGTTTATCCAATTTTGAACACATCAAGTGTATGAAAGAACTAGGTCTAAGATGAATTAAATGTTAATCAAATAAGTTCTAGTGGGGGTGTTGGAGTATTGTGAGTGCCACTGTAGGTGGCTTGGACTTTTATACACAACAATTTTGCTACTTCAAGAAAAAATAAAAATATAACTAACCTACGGATTGTAACGATCACCCTCACACAAATCTGAATTTAGGAATCTCTTAAAATACTTATTCCTAATCTGACATTTCAATAGTTAAACTTCGGAATTAATTAATAATATATATATATAAAAACAAATAAACTTATCTTCTATGTAATCGATGTGATGCCTTCTATCCTTTCCAGATTGCCTTCGTTGTTTTCTTTCCATTCACCAGCAAAAAATCCATTTGGAAATATAGCTTTTAATTCACTTAACATATGTGAAAAAACCAGACTTAATTTTGTTAAATTTCTTCGATAGTGAGAATTTTCATCAAACATCTTTTCTTTACCTTCCTTAAATAGTTTTATAGCTTGTTTACATTTTCTCATTAAATTATTTATAAAGATATTAAAATGTTCATTCGTGTGTAATAAATGCATTTGATCTTCATATTTAGAATAAATCAAACGTAATCTTTGATATGTATCACTTTATTATTTTGTTTTTAATTCTAGACACTTATAATTAAAAACACACTATTCAAACTTTCATAAAACATTTTTTTTGTTTAAATATAGCATTACAAAAATTTGTTTTTGATATAATTATCAATGAACTTATTTTTTTCTAAACATGATTGCATGAACAAACTTTGACTAGATGTTATCGTTTTAAAAATCAAAACCGGAATAAAAAAGGAATAATCATTTTGTTTTAAAAGTTAAAAACTGAATAATGAAAAAAATGTGATTTTCCTTTTGACATCTTCTAATGAAAATCAAAATCGTGTAATACCAAGATTCAGCAAAAGTTAGTAACGACATCTGTTCGTTAGAATTGGAAATAAAATTGGGTACGTTCGTTTGTTTTTATAGTATATTCGAAATTTAACTAGCCGTTAAGTATTAGAAAATTTTAAAATGATTATTAATGTAAAAAATGAACTGAAACTAATGAAATACATTTTTATTGAATTAGAAAAAGAAGATGAATTGGTGTTATTATTGTTGAGGCGAATATAGCGGACGTTACAGGAGTTAGAACATTATTCAACCTTATATAGTTTTTAGTACAAATATGTTAACCTTATATTAATGTATACTAACTTCACATTGTTGTTGTCATTCTGTCTTGTAATAAGAAATTCATAAAATATATCGAAATAAATAAACTCGTTTAATTCAGGCTTTTCAAATCCGCTTACATCAAAAATCCCAGACCGTTGGGAGGAACATTTGCTCCACTACTTAAATTAGCCAACAGGTGAACTCGAAACTAAAAAAAAGAAATAATACACTGTAAGCACTAGCAGGCAAGGATAAAAACACTCTAATCACAGCATATAAAGCAATAGCCTCCTTTCTTAAACTACGCTGCACCCATATGGACACCTCAAGTCGCTGACACACTGGAATAAGTTAAAAATAACAGAACGCCGCCTTGCGTACCGAACCTGAACGAGGAATGGAACATATTTTCGGTCCGTCCCAAAGAGCAACATCCCTGCAATGACATCTGCAACACCCCTGCAACAACTCTGCAATGACCAAAATCGTTGAAGAAACAATAAAGAACTACTCACCAAATCGAGTTCTCAACAGCAAGCCACCACCAAACGAAGAGGTCAAACTATCACGCAGCACCAGAACTATCCAAGCGCAGTTAAGATCCAGTTGGTACGCATCTTAAATAACTATATGAGTAGAATTGACAAATTGTTGACAAGTGTTCCGTATGTGAGTGCACCACACATGATGCTAACCACCTGTTCAATTGTCCAGAAAATTCAACGGACCTGGCGTAGGAAAATTTGTGGTAGCACCTAAGTGCAGGGAAAGAGTTTTTGAATTTGTATATGGAGCCGAAAGACTAGCACCGCAATTGTCGCTACAACAAGAATAACAGAAAAAGGCGATTTCCGCCAACAGAGTTAGATGTTCCAATCTAGTAGAAGCCCTGCGCTTCTAAATTGGAGATTAAGGGAAAAAATGAGTGGTTCCCCTTTTAAAATATGAAACTATGACGCAGCACGTCACATACGTGTACTTACATTTGTAAATCCTTCGCAAAATGCCGTATTGCCATTAGGGCGATAAAAGTTTTACCAGACCCAGCTGGAAGATATATAATTGTATTTTGTTTGATAACATACTCTAGCAATTCATCTTGATATGGACGAGCTTTAAAATGTTCAATTTCTACATCTTCAGTGTTCACCTGTAACGGCGGACATTTCAATTTTTACTCTAAAAATGATAATTTTCGAATTCAATTATAATTTCATTATTTTTCTTAAAAGTCGCTACATTTTTGTACGCTACTGTTGAGGTTTAGTTGCGTCACTCAATTTCAACAATAAACATGTTTATTATTTTATGGAAAGGGAAACAGAAGAACTGAAATCTGATATAAAAATACGAATTTTGCGAAGACAATTGAGTAGTATAATTTTAAAACTCAAAAAGTGCAGTATACTGGTGTAAATAAAAGAAAATGTAAATGTTTTTTAGATATAAAATTAAATTTGTATTCATGTGATGTAGAAGGTTTTTTATTTACTTATTTGTTCAATGTGAGGAAATATGACAAAAAAAGATTATTTATACATCGATTTAATAAAATATTATCAGTTGTTTTTATTTGTGATAAATTTAAAGTTATGGAAAAGGATAGACAAGATCAAATTAAAAAGTGTTGTTCTTATATTCTTTGGTCTGAATATTTTATGGCAACTGCATTTCTGGCAGCAAAACGTAGTAAAGATCCAACAACACAAGTTGGTCCCGATATCATAAACAACGATAATAAAATGTGGGAATTGGTTATAATGGATTTCCAATTGGCTGCAGTGATGATGGATTTCCATGGGGAAAATAATTGAATATATTAAAATTTATACGTGGTGCATGCAGAAGTGCATGTGATTTTAAATAAAAATGGTTCGTGTATCAAAGGAAACACAATTTATGTACCATTGTTTCCATGTAATGAGTGTGCTAAATATATTATACAATCAGGACTTGTTAAAAAAGGGAGTTATCTCACAAGGTAAACGAAGATGCATAAATGAAAACAACATTCAAGATGAAACTAAATGTAAGTTATTTTAGATATTAGATTTGTATAAATTTTTATTTTTTTTCGATTGAATTATTCTGCTGTTAGTAAATCAATAGTTTAATTTTTCTGTGGTATTTTCTAATTTTGATGTGATATAAGAGATTTCCAGGTTAGTTCTGTTTGTGTAATAAATTCAGTGTTTCAGGTTTAAGATAATAGTTTTTGAACTATCCGGCTTATAATAGTTTAACTTTAATTTCTAAAAGTTCAAATTTCGTTACACACCCTCTATTTTTTTTTTTTATCAATTAGTTAGACATGTTTAGCACACTAAATATGAAATATTCATTATTTAGACTCATTGAATATCCGAAGATACCATGTCAACTATAAAGGAAGGAGATGAGGAAAATGGAAGGAATTGGGATATAGGGATAACTATACTAATTGTTTTAAATGATTATGGTCATTTTCTTATAAAATAATACATGTGGTACCATTTTTTCCGGTTTTGACGCCATAATTTGATGTTTATTAAAGAAAGCTTCTTTTTTAAATAATTTAAATTAACGTAGTTTGACAAATCACGTTATTCACTGATTACAACAAATATTCAAATATGTAGTTGATTGATACTGTGTATATACTTGATCTAAAATTTATTAATTTTATAAAATTATTTCTCAATTTATGACGTACGAAAAAACTTTTACGCATGGGATTTGAGTACTATTTGCTGTTATGTTTTAATAGTAGCACATTTTAATCGTAGCTAGCTTCAAGTTGGGTTTTAACATGTGACTTGTGAATGGAATTATTAACCAATCAAAAATAAGAATTTTAAGGTGAATATAAAATTTGCTTCTCTGATTGGTTAATAAAAAATATCACAGTTCACAGTAGTTCTTTTTATAAATTAATTCGATCATAATCAGACAAATCGTATGGTTGTGTAAAAGTTGTACTGAATATTGTTTGTAAAAAAAATCAATATGGGTTACTTTTGAAGTAATATAACAGAATCCAAGCGATCTTTTAAACTGGTAATTATAGATTGTTTTTGCAGTTTGCAAACCAATTTGACGGTTTTCAAATTGGTTTTAGCAAAATCAAACCGCTTTGATTTTAAGTAGGCGGATCTAATGGTTTGTAAACATGTTTCACTGTGTATGGAAGAGTTTAATAAAATAACTATAGAAATTGACATCTATAATTTTAAGTTTATCAACCATGTTTACAAACACATTTAATAATGTATGGTTTGTAAACCGAGTTTTGAAACATGTTTCAAAGTGGATGGGCCCCTTTATGAGACAGGGTGGTGATTATTTATACTCAACTCCAGAGTATGTTAAACTTAATCTGTCAAAATGATAGATATAAAACGAATTTAATTTGTAAATTATTTATTTAAATAATTATTAATTAATTAAACTTTTAATTATTTAAATAATCTTTTTAATTTCATTAAGAGATAATTTTCGACCACCAATGGAATATAAATATAATATTTTAAAAAATAATTCGGTGTTGGAACTGTACAGAAATTTTTTCGGTACAGTTGAAAAGAATTCACTAATAGAGTTTTTGTATTTATTTATTTTGGAACATTTATTTTATTTATTTATTAGGCAAATTATGGCATACAGTCTGAGGCCCAATTCTTGTCCAGCAGAATAGGGCGATTTTTCTGTTCCGGTGTTTACCGCAATGGCGCTGCAAAAAGGGGATAAGAGAATAAATTCAAAAAATTTTATATGGGATTTCATACAAAACACAACTTGAATAATTTTAAAAATTATCTCTGAAACTTCTCATTTTTCTACAATGAAATAATTATAATTTGTTTATGAACTATTATGGTGCTATTACACACAAATTAAATTCAGCTGCCATAATCAATTTTGCAGTTACCATAATCTGAAAAGTTGATGAAAAATATTTTGTATGAGAAAAAGAGGGATAGCATGCGCGAGATAGATATAAAAACTACAAGAAAAGTTAGCTGATAGCAACTGACTTTTTGAAAAATTATTTGGTTTACCAATTACTGCTAGAAAATCGTCAGATGATTTCATCTGCAAATTCAACCGGTTTAAAACCGATTATCACATTAATTGATTTTCATATTAAAATCATAATAAAAATTATATTATATTAGGTATAAAATGATTGAATACATATTTTCAAGATTTTAATGTAAAAATTTTACGTTTTCTTAACGTATTTTCGATTCACATTTTTTTTTCAAATCTTAGCGCATTTTCTTATTGTACAAGCTACAACAATTGCTCTATAATGTGGTGTCGCCATTTTGACATTTCATTTGCTTTTACAGAATATAATTTATTTACAATTTCTATACCACTAATTTAGATATAATCGATTTTATAATATAATATTAATACTAAATAACTAATGATTTTTTAAGAAATTGTTGTTTAAAAATTATTATTACTTCGTAAAGTTATTTGCACTTTCTTGCAGTTTATGATCTTTTCGCCATCTACAGTCAAAAATAATAAATACTATCATCTGAAAAAGTGATGATAGCAACTGAATTTAATTTGTGTGTAATAGCACCATTATATTGACTATATATTAAGCATAATATGTAAAATATTTTATTTTTTCTGTCCGTAAAACAAAAACGAAAATGGGTCAAATTTTTCACTTTGTATGGCAATTTTTATGTTTCTTTTTTGAGAGACTTAAAAATAATATTTTATATATTACGCTTAATATATAGTCAATAATACTTTATAATCAAATTAAAATTGTTCAATTGTGGTAAAATGAGAAATTTCTTAGATAACTTTTAAAATTATTCAAGATGTGTTTTGTATGGAATCCCATATAAAATTTTTGTGATTTTTCTCTTATCCCTCTTTTGCAGCGCCATTGCGGTAAACACCGGAACAGAAAAATCGTACTATACGGCGATTTTTCTGTTCCGGTGTTTACCGCAATGGCGCTGCAAAAAGGGGATAAGAGAAAAAATCACAAAAATTTTATATGGAATTCCATACAAAACACAATTTGAATAATTTTAAAAGTTATCTATGAAATTTCTCATTTTACTACAATTAAATTATTTAAATTTGTTTATGAAGTATTATCATAGAGAAACATATATAGAGAGAAATAACCTCTATTCACACAAATTGTATATAGAATACTGATAATACAAATAAAAGTACAACCAGAGATGAAGGGTTAAGCAATATACAAATTTTACAAATTATACATTGCATTCTTTCTGTCTTATATGAAACAATAAACAAAGCAAATAAAAATAAAAAAATGAGAATTTATATTTGAAAGAGAAATATTTCTTTTGCTTTATTTTCTATTTTACTTTTACTTAAATAAAATAGAAAATAAAAAAAAAGTACTCGTATGAAAGAGTGTTTAAATATATAATTTAAGGATTGCATTGGTATGATAATTTTTTATATTTAACAAATATAATTTCATTCATTGATAATTTTTTGTTTTTGTATATTTTCTATTTTACTTTTACTTAAATACGAAAAAATACGATAATTATAAAATAGAAAAAGTACTCGTATGTATGAGTGTTTAAATATATAATTTAAGGATTGTGTTGGGATGATAATTTTTTGTTTTTGTATATTAAAGAAGCAAATGATTGAATTTGTTATTTGGGCTACGAATTGTTTGTTTTGTTGTCAAGATTTTTTATTTATTTTTTCATCTTTTTTTAAATGGATTTGAACTATATTAAGTTTTTATTGTCCTAGGTCGATGACTTTAGATTTTAGAATATATCAATTTAGTTTGGTCAGAATTTGATTTAAATTGATTCATTTGGTCGTGTTTGATATCATTACTTCGGTCTGAAAGACCTAAGATTACATTCATGAGCTCAAAGTGAAATTCTTACCCATGCTTTTTTGGCATTTCTCAACGTTTTAGGACCTACTGATTCTAAAAAAGCAACAAACAAAAATGTATGTCTGTCTGTCGGCCGGCCGTCCGCCGTCCGTCCGTCACAACCTACGAAATCTAGAAAACCGCTGAACGGATTTGAAAATTTTTTTTTCTAAAAATAGGATTACTCAATAGAAAGAGCCGAAAGGACGATGTGTTCGATAGCTGTACCGGAAGCGTGTCAAAAAATCGTCAAGTGTGTCAAAACAAGGAAATTTGCATATTTTTTGCTTAAAAAACGTTCATTTTAAGTGATTACGAGTAGGAACATTGAATTTGGAGAAATCTTGATGGTCGGGATTGGTATGGGAGACCAAAATCTAGATTATTGCATTATAAGTTTGTCAAAAAAATGTTGTCAAGTGTGTCAAAAGAAAGATTTTTATTTATTTTTTTACTCAATTTTTTGGAAAAAAATAAAATTAATAATATGTATGCATGAAAATATATTATTATTATAGAGAATTATGGCATTATAAGATTGTCAAAAAAATAATGTCAAGCGTGTCAAAAATGATTTCATTGATTTTTTTAGCCAATTTTTTGGAAAAAAAAATTTATATGTTTTTATGACGTAAATGTAATTGAAAATGAAATTGGACATGAAAATTTATGAATTGGTTATAGTTTTTGAAATAGTTTTGGAATTTTGATAAAAGTTTGTATTTTTGATTTTGTAATGATTTTTGCTATATTTTTACAATTTTCCAAAAACTTTGAATTCTTAAGAATTTTTGGAATTTTATTAGAATTTAGAAAAAGTTTAAATATTTGATTTTATTCTAATTTTTGGAATGTTTTTGGTATTTTTCAATTTTTGATTTTGTTATAATTTTTGCAATATTTTTAGAATGTTGAAAAAATAGAAATTTTGAATTTTATATATAATATTTTAGAATTTTGAAAAAAGTTTCAATTTTTGATTTTGTAATGATTTTTGCTATATTTTTACAATTTTGGAAAAACTTTGAATTCTTAAGAATTTTTGGAATTTTATTAGAATTTAGAAAAAGTTTAAATATTTGATTTTATTCTAATTTTTGGAATGTTTTTAGTATTTTTCAATTTTTGATTTTGTTATAATTTTTGCAATATTTTTAGAATGTTGAAAAAATAGAAATTTTGAATTTTATATATAATATTTTAGAATTTTGAAAAAAGTTTCAATTTTTGATTTTGTTATAATTTTTGCAATATTTTTAGAATTTTGGAAAAAGTTTTTTGGAGAAAAATAAAATTAATAATATGTATGCATGAAAATATATTAAAATTATAGAGAAAATATATGATTATTATTAGTTTGTCAAAAAAATAATGTCAAGCGTGTCAAAAAATGATTTCATTGATTTTTTTAGCTAATTTTTTGGGAAAAAATTGTTTTTATGACGTAAATATAATTGAAAATGAAATTGGACATGGAAATTTTTTAATTTGTTATAATTTCTGAAATATTTTTGGAATTTTGAAAAAAGTTTGTATATTTGATTTTGTAATAATTTTTGCAATATTTTTAGAATTTTGGAAAAAGTTTTAGTTTTTGATTTACTAAAATTTCGTCTGATGATAAACTAAAATTTCGTCTGATGCAATGTGTGTTTCTTGAATGACTGCAATATCTATTTTGTAATCTTTTAGTTGATTCGATAAATGTTCGCATTTCGATTTGCTAGATCCTTGAATATTCAATTGATAGATTCTTGTTATCGGTCCGATTTTTCTTGTATTTTGGTTTGAAATTTGATTTCGATTTTGGTGTATCATTTCAAACTTGTTTTTCCCTCTGTAATAGCCAGGAGATCAAATAAATGATAGTTTGGCTTCCGATATGATTATGACTATTTTTGATTGTGTACCTTTTAGGCAGTCTATCCTTACAACATTATTTAAATTTAAAATAACAATTTTATGAAAATATCCATTATGCCTGCAAACAGTCAAACTGTTGAGATGCCTCATTCACAACTGTCATATAGTGACAGAATGCAGAGGGATTCCTTTGTTTGCGAAATGAAATCGACTAGCTGATAGATACGAAAATTTAAAAACAATTTCTGGAACACGAGGATATCACTCATACATTCCTACAAATGATGGATCAATCTTAGCTAGACGTTATTCTAACTCTACGGAATTTAGTAATGTAAAATTAAATAAATGATAAAAAATGTGTAAAATATTTATTTTGAGTTAAAATTAAAAATTTATTATAAAAACATATATGTAAATCCAATAAACACTGTTCATTTTTTAACTCCACTTTTTTTATGATGAAACATTTTAAGGCGTGTTGCAATAAAATTAATAAAAAAAAACAAATCGAATTTGAATTGTTTACCGTTATGTTTCTAAAAGAAAGTGTTCAAGGTCTTATAATGTGAATTATTATTTTGCTCTGTTTAATACATACATTTTGAGTTATATAACTTTAAAATCAGTCCAGTAGTTTTGACTGTAGAGCCATTTCAATACACCAGGGTCGAGCAATTTCTTGATTTTTCAACACCCTGTATCTTAGACAGGGTTAAAAAAAAACTAAAAACGCAGAAAACTTTTTTTTATTGATGTCAACGAATTCTAATTATACAAAATTAAAACCTCATTTCCAGACCTTGCTGATTTCACGTGTTTTTCACCCGGCATTAAAAATATGTTTCTCCTCGACGCCTAATAAATTCATTTTGTTAAAATTTTATCCGGAACTCCAAGAATTCCCATTGCAATAGGTAGATTTTATATGAAATCTACCTAAAACAAGCAGCTCAAAGGATAAACTTATATCATATTATTTAGAACATCAGCAGCCAAATTCTGTAACTGTGAAGCGGTGTAGTGATAAATTTTTTATCACTTCACCGTAAAAAAATCTAAATTAGTGAAATGTTAAAACTGAAAAGTTAACACTGAGTTTTGGTTAGTGATAAAATAAAATGAATTCTTTTGTTGCTAACGCCATTATGTCAAAAAACACAATTACACCAATGTGATTTGTTTATTTAAGATTTCAAAATAACATCAAAATTTTTTTTTCAAATTTAACTTCGAAAATATTTAAATATAGTTAAATTGATGTTTAAATTGTGTTGTTCAAAATGATTGGTATTTATGTGTTTTAGACCGTAGTTCGGAATTAATATATCTATATGTATATACGTATATACAGTCAACTAGATTTACATTTCATGTATCAAAACGCTCATGTTTGTCGTAGGTTTATGTATTGTTTTCTTGAACTTAATGTTTTTTGAAAATGAAACTGGCAATTACAAATAATGCAAGAGCACAATACCATTGAAGACGGCATCTGTCTCTATCTGAACACTTATGCAGAAGTGTGTTCAGAATATTGTTAAAAAGATCGACGTCTGCTATCGTAGTCGTGATGAAAATTTACCAAATATTACTTTTTATCCAGAACGGTAATATAACATACTTCTAATGAGATATTATAGAATTCTTTCAAAATCTATATTTCTTGAACAATAGAGGAACAAATTCCTGTTGTTAGATTAGAACTTTAGTTATGACCCCACTAGAGTCAAAATAAGTCTTATCTGCAAAAAATAGCAATATACTTGACATCTCGTTTATTTCAGCATTTCTCATAAATATGTCTTTGCATAACTGACGGCATGAATTAATTGAACAAATCTTTTATTTAATCCAATTAAAAATTAATTTCGCTCAACCATTATATTTTGTTCACAAAAAATAATTTATTTTGAAAATAATAAATAAAGGATTTTTTATAATAATTCTATTAAATAAAACAATCAATGAAAATTTTATGCATTGACGTTTGATATTTAGTGAGTTGCCTACTTACTATAAGATTTTTTAACACTTACATCGCACATATATTGCATATAGAATCGCAAAAAATGTTAAAATGATAAAAATTTGGTGATAAAATCGAAATAAAGAAATTTTTAACACTTCACCACTTCACAGTCACAGAATTTGGCTGCAGGTGTTATAATTATATCACAAACAACGATCTACTGTATCGCTTTGATATGATTAAACATTAATTTTAAGGTAAATGTATTTTTGAGCCATATAAAAGTTTTTAGAACACATAACCGCATAACTACTTTAAAACCAATTTGTTTAAAGTTAGCATAAGACAAATTATTGGAAAATTATATTTTTAAATTTCATAATCTATTCTTTTAGAACTCATGTATTCAAATTTAAAACATTAAATTGGTACAAATTTTAATACATAGATTTTGAAATTTAAAAATATTTTTATCCTACACAACCAAATCAAATTAAATCAATTTCTGACCAAAAAAAATTGGCTAAAGTCAACAACCTAAACATATGGTTAAAGTGCATTTGAAAGATGAAAAATAAATCAAATATCAATCTATGCAGCCAACAACAACAACGCGTAACCCAAATTCTTCAAAAACTGAAAAATTATTTTGACCATTTTTAACTTACAAAAACAAACCAAAATTATCAATGAATTCTAAAAACCTTTACATATTTATATAAACATGTCAAAGGAAACACTAATCCATGCGAGTTTTTTTTTTTATTATTAATTGTATTTGATCATCGTATTTTTTGTTGTCTCATTAGTAAAATAGAATATAAAGCAAAAGAAATTTCAAATACATATAAATGTTTCTCTTTTTTTATTTTGATTTGTTAAAGTATAAGTACTTTTTATCTCTGTTTAGAAATTTATTTCAAAACTAACACGAAACATCAATACGTTGCCGGAAAATTATAACAGATCAAAAATTAACATAATTTAGTGAAAAGATGATACACTCAGCAAACTACTCAAAATCATCTCCATTTAGCGTTTCGAGAAAATATTACAAAATCACAAATTCATATTTCTTTCAAATTCCAAAAATATTGTAAAACTTAAATAAAATCAAACTTTTTCAAAATTCCAAAAATATTCCAAAAATTAGAATAAAATCAAATACTTAAACTTTTTTAAATTCCATTAATATTCCAAAAATTCTTAAAAATCCAAACTTTTTCCAAAATTCTAAAAATATTGCAAAAATTATAACAAAATCAAAAATTGAAAAATACCAAAAACATTCCAAAAATTAGAATAAAATCAAATATTTAAGCTTTTTCTAAATTCTAATAAAATTCCAAAAATTCTTAGGAATTCAAAGTTTTTCAAAAATTCTAAAAATATAGCAAAAATTATTACAAAATCAAAAATACAAACTTTTATCAAAATTCCAAAACTATTTCAAAAACTATAACCAATTCAATAAAACCAATTCATAAAAACAGATAAATTTTTTTTTCCAAAAAATTGGCTAAAAAATCAATGAAATCATTTTTGACACGCTTGACATTATTTTTTTGACA
The DNA here is from genome assembly GCA_963693315.1 of Diogma glabrata. NCBI lineage: Eukaryota > Metazoa > Arthropoda > Insecta > Diptera > Cylindrotomidae > Diogma > Diogma glabrata. The sequence goes on along the minus strand of OY856186.1, from coordinate 231,256,853 downwards.
ATCTTATAAGGCCATAATTATCTATAATAATAATATATTTTCATGCATACATATTATTAATTTTATTTTTTTCCAAAAAATTGAGTAAAAAAATAAATAAAAATCTTTCTTTTGACACACTTGACAACATTTTTTTGACAAACTTATAATGCAATAATCTAGATTTTGGTCTCCCATACCAATCCCGACCATCAAGATTTCTCCAAATTCAATGTTCCTACTCGTAATCACTTAAAATGAACGTTTTTTAAGCAAAAAATATGCAAATTTCCTTGTTTTGACACACTTGACGATTTTTTTTGACACGCTTCCGGTACAGCTATCGAACACATCGTCCTTTCGGCTCTTTCTATTGAGTAATCTTATTTTTAGAAAACAAAATTTTCAAATCCGTTCAGCGGTTTTCTAGATTTCGTAGGTTGTGACGGACGGACGGCGGACGGCCGGCCGACAGACAGACATACATTTTTGTTTGTTGCTTTTTTAGAATCAGTAGGTCCTAAAACGTCGAGAAATGCCAAAAAAGCATGGGTAAGAATTTCACTTTGAGCTCATGAATGTAATCTTAGGTCTTTCAGACCGAAGTAATTATATCAAACACGACCAAATGAATCAATTTAAATCAAATTCTGACCAAACTAAATTGATATATTCTAAAATCTAAAGTCATCGACCTAGGACAATAAAAACTTAATATAGTTCAAATCCATTTAAAAAAAGATGAAAAAATAAATAAAAAATCTTGACAACAAAACAAACAATTCGTAGCCCAAATAACAAATTCAATCATTTGCTTCTTTAATATACAAAAACAAAAAATTATCATCCCAACACAATCCTTAAATTATATATTTAAACACTCATACATACGAGTACTTTTTCTATTTTATAATTATCGTATTTTTTCGTATTTAAGTAAAAGTAAAATAGAAAATATACAAAAACAAAAAATTATCAATGAATGAAATTATATTTGTTAAATATAAAAAATTATCATACCAATGCAATCCTTAAATTATATATTTAAACACTCTTTCATACGAGTACTTTTTTTTTATTTTCTATTTTATTTAAGTAAAAGTAAAATAGAAAATAAAGCAAAAGAAATATTTCTCTTTCAAATATAAATTCTCATTTTTTTATTTTTATTTGCTTTGTTTATTGTTTCATATAAGACAGAAAGAATGCAATGTATAATTTGTAAAATTTGTATATTGCTTAACCCTTCATCTCTGGTTGTACTTTTATTTGTATTATCAGTATTCTATATACAATTTGTGTGAATAGAGGTTATTTCTCTCTATATATGTTTCTCTATGGTATTATTGACTATATATTAAGCTTAATATATAAAATATTTTCTTTTCTTCTGTCCGTAAAACAAATACGAAAATAGGTTAAATTTTTCATACAATTATGTATGGGAAATTTTGGCAATTTTTATGTTTCTTTTTTGAGCGACTTAAGAATAACATTTTATATATTACGCTTAAAATATACTCAATAATACTCCATAAGCAAATTAAAATTGTTCAATTGTGGTAAAATGAGAAATTTCATAGATAATTTTTAAAATTATTCAAGTTGAAAAGGAACACACGTTGAATTATTCACATTGAAAAGCAACAGTTCTGCACCTTTTTATATGAACCGTAAAAGGATGGGGAACAGTGGCGTCATTTCACCAAAATCTTAGGGGGGTCGAAAATTTAAATGACATAAACAGATTTTTTTCGTAAAACATATATTTAAATATGCTTTTATTTAAAGGCATTTAAATATTTAACATATATTTAAACATATATTTAAAAATTAAAAGCATTTAAATGCATCGACTTAGAAATAAAAATAAAATGCTTTTGAGCTACATTGGTTACTCTGCTAGTCTTCTGGTGTTGTTTCATCTAAGCGAATGCCGCAAAGCTCTGCAAAATCCCTTCATTTGTTAAAAATAATTTTAAATTTAGTATCATCTCTGCATTGTTTCAGCATCAAGAAAGTAGTTTTAATTAAGCCGCTTGTGGTAGCAATTATTATATCTTTGCTTTGTAACTGTTCAGAGAGTGAAATTGTAAACGACAGCAGATCGTGCAGCGTAGAAAAATAAGGATGGTTTTTCTATACGATTTTTTTAGATCCGGGCATCCTGAGATTTAAAATTTATGAGTCACGTAGTCCCAGGATCCTGTAATGAAGAGCTTTTTCATTGGCGAACCAATGAAGCGGCATAGCAGGTCGCGTAGCTAATTGAGGTTTTATTTTTGTGCTCCGGCTAATCACAGTATGGAGTTCGAATGGTAAACCCTGCTGCTCCAATACAAATACAGACATGTACGCGAATTACGTGATTATACAGAAATGGGATAAAATACAAATGAAAAAAAATAAGACTCTGGCAACCTCTTTTGCGAAAGACCCGCGACCAGCACGTTCAACCCCACATTCACTCCCACACACCCTCACTCTCACGCTTCATGCACGCTCACATCCTCCCACACACCCACGCTTACATTCAAACAACCAGGTCCACATACACACTCATATAGCGAGGCAAGACAATTAAGTACAACGCAAGGTGGTAATTATAGTAAATGGTAGTAATTAAAATAAGTGGTATTGCTGCCATTTGATCATTCTGATCCAGTTCGTACAATAATGCCATCACGAGTAAACCGCCAATCAAATCATAGAGCACGGGAGAACTTCACACGCTATATTGAAAAGAAGTAGCCTATATGATTCCCTCATAAGCCAGTTACAGATAGCATAGAACTCATTAGGACTTAAGCAATAATTCCACCATTAGAACAAAAATATTTTACTTATAATCGTTTTTAATTTACATTTATAGTGTCTCGCATATATTCACCACCTGATTTCGCACACGCACATCGACAGGCACACCCACATTCATTCATATGTACACCCATTCACGTGCATTCACACCTGTACGTTATAAAAAAATAAAAAGTATAATTAAAGTTCATTCACCCCATGATTATATCCGACAGGCCTCAAAGCCCCAACGTTTAGCCCTCCATCAGCGGTGAATATTCCAACAGGTAAAGTATTATTGATAAAATTGTATAAATAAGATGGAAATATTGTGTCGCAATAACTCAGGCAATAGCTGATCAATTTGTATAAATAAGATGTAATTGTTGCGCCGCATTAGCTAAGGCGATTATTGGTAAAATGGTATAAATAAGTTGTAAATGTTGTGTCGCAATAGCCAAGGCGACTACTGATAAAACTGTAGAAATAAGCAGTAAAATGTTGCGCCGCAATAACTAAGGCGATTGCTGAGAAAATTGTATAAATAAGTTGTAAATGTTGCGTCGCAAGAGCCAAGGCGACTACTGATAAAATTGTAGAAATAAGTTGTAAATGTTGTGTCGCAATAACTCAGGCAATTGCTAAGAAAATTGCATAAATAAGTTGTAAATGTTGCGTCGCAATAGCCAAGGCGACTACTGATAAAATTGTAGAAATAACCAGTAAAATGTTGCGCCGCAATAACTAAGACGATTGCTGAGAAAATTGTATAAATAGGTGGTAAATGTTGCGTCGCAATAGCCAAGGCGACTACTGACAAGTAGAATTACGTTATACTATCACCACTCAATGAACCTCGTCTCAGAACACAGAATTTTGATTTTGCAACATTTATTTGAAATACAATTAATTAATTTTATTCTGAACGTAAACAGAATTCAGTTTTGGTAACTTCTATCTACTACATACGAACTTCTTTATAATCGATTTATTTTGACTCAAATTCTATACTATGTTCCAATGTATAAGATTAATCAGGACTATATTGAATTGTTTTTTAGCTCCATTCGTTCATCATTAGGATATAATAATAACCCCACAGTGCGTCAATTTAATTCTGCTTATAAAAAACTTATAGTTCGTTGCCAATTGAGGGAAAATGGTATTGGTAATTGTGTGCCACTAGAGGAAATGGATATTTTGAAATGCTCATCGTCTCCATATGACCCAGTTATCGAAATTAATAAATCTCTAGATAGGCAAATGAGGTTCGATGTCGAAAAAACCACAGAAAATCAAATCATTTTTCTTTAAATGAAACTAGTTTTTTAAAGAACATGATTATTTATTTAATCCTAGTAATCTTTCAGATTATTCATCTCATGTGGTGAGATACATTGCTGGGTTCGTAGTTTTTAAATTACAAAAACTACTACATTGCTCAAAATGTGTTTCTGCTTTGCATATAAAACCAAAGGCTATCTTCAAATTCCATCTGAGAGCGTATTTGTTGTTTGCGAAATGGGTGAAAAAGTTTTACGAACTAAAACTTATTTATTGGAAGGCAATTCAACTCTACTTTCAAAAAGAAATTTTTCAGAAATCATAATTGAGTCTCAAAAACGTTGTATCAATAAAAATATTTTTAATGACATATCACAACATTTGATAAATACTAATCATTATTCTTTGTTAATTAAATCGATTTTAGACAAATATCTGCATACTCGATACTTTTATATCGCCAAAAGATCTGCAGAAAAGGTTTCCATTGGCACAAAATTGACAAATTTGATAAAATTTCGTGGAATGTAAATTAACTAGAATAGTCTGATAAGTCCCACTAGCAAGATTAGTTAAAATTTAATTAACACTGTTTGCCGTTGACTCTTTGCGTAGTACGTTGAATACTAAAAGTCCTCCCTCAACGTTCCATTTTATCGGTATATTATTTAATTTTGTTGGTTCAAACCCAATTTTATATTTTATCATCCGAAATTTAATTTATTTCATACTGATATCTAAAACGACATTTTTCGGATTATTTATGGTACAAAAAGTTGAACTTTAACGTCCTAGGACTTTATAAAATTTTATAAAGTCCTAGGACGTTAAATTCAACTGTTTGAGCAAAGTTTAAAACTCTTTTCTTTTTATTTTAATAAATTTCCAGTAGGAAAAAAATTTTGTATTTATCTCAAACGAAAAGTGAAACTTTAAAGTACGAGCTAGTTGTTGCCGAAATTACTAGTGAGTATAAAAATAACAATTATAGTGATAAATAATAATAATTATAGTGATAAATAAATAACTATTGTGATACAGATACTTCTCTTGTTTTTTTGCTTGTTTATTTTCAGGTACCTCAAAGAATATTCACTTCAAGAACAATTACCTACTGGAATCTCCTGGACCTGATATATTTTAATTTTTTATATTCAAAATTTTCTGGCAGTTTTTAAATTTTTGTAATGTTATAAAATGTATTTTATGTAATATAATAATATGTAACGTAATATAATGAAATGAAATGTATTGTATGTAATGCAATAATATATAATGTAATGTAATGAATGTATTGAAATGTATTGTATTGTAATATATGTATTGTAATGAAATGTATTGTTACGTTTTTCCAAACTTCCTTCGAATTGGCCTAACTCACAATTCGATAAACGTAATTCCCAATCTCTTCCTGAGTTCGATCACTGATTAGTAAGCACAAACACCAGGTTTTATTAAGTATTCAAAAACTCAATTGTTCCACAACAACAGGAAAACAATACAGCATACAATATTCCTAACTAGAATATTCTTTCAACAGCTTCAGAAACTCCAACGGTTGATTGTAGAAATTTCCAGTTCACAACGTTGAAAATAATACACAAATTATTTCTATTTAATAACACTTTAAAATTTATTTACAAAATACCTTTACACAAAAACTAATTTAAAGATCACTTTTATAATTTTAACTTCACTATCGCAGGTTTAAAATAAAACTAATTAAAAACTACAAAAGGTAATTTCCTTATATACATTTTGCTTAATCTCCAGAAATTTCGCGGTCACTTTTTAGAAACCTTGAGAAAATATTAGAATATTCGATTATTTTACGTTACGTTGATTTGATTCATAAAATCATTTGTTTTGTGTAGACCTTAATTCTAAGAACTTGTACAACAACAACAACACTATTCATTTCATTCACTTTCTATTGTGTTTTGTTGATTTTATTTTCCTGGAAGTGACCGTAATCGTCTAGATTTTTCTGTACTCGTAACATTACCCTCCACTTAAGCCTGTTCGTCCCGAACAGGATCTAGCTCTCCTTTGTATAAGGCCAATCTTTCCAAATGTACTACTTTCGCTTGGCCTCGACGGCCTTTCCTAATTCTATAAACCACGTCATTCAACTTGGTTATAATGTTGTAAGGTCCTTCCCATGCAGCTTGCAGTTTTGGTGATAACCCTCGTTTTCGTTGTGGGTTGTGTAGCCATACTAATTGTCCTTCTTCAAAACCTTTATTATTAGATCGTATATCATATCGGGCTTTCATTCTATCACTGGTCAGTTGTATCTTCTGCCGAACAAGCTTGTGAATATCCTCAAGGTTCTCCCTGATTTGGTTGACGTATTCTTGCGCAGACAATGATGTTGATGGTACCGCTCCAAATTTGAGGTCACCAGGAAGTCTTAAATCACTTCCAAAAATAGTTTGAGCTGGTGTCATGGTCGTGGTGTCATGAGCTGCTGATCTGTATGCCATCAAAAATAAAGGAATATGTTGATCCCAGTTACGTTGGTTCTTACTGACCACTTTTGCTAGAAATTCATCCAATGTAGCATTGAATCTCTCAACCATCCCATCTGACTGTGGGTGTGAAGCTGTCGTCCTGGTTTTGTTAATCCCCAGCATTTGGCAAATTTCCTGGAATACAGCTGACTCGAAGTTCCGTCCCTGATCGGTGTGGATCTCCATAGGAACTCCGTAGCGGCTAATCCAATTATTTATAACAGCTTCAGCGATTGTGGTTGCTGTAATAGTGTAACGGCACCTCTTATTGATAGAGCTACCGGCTACGCCATTTGTAATAGGTTGGTAGGCCAATTGTAATTCCCCGCCAATTGCTGTGGTAGTGTAGGACTACCGGCTGGGTCAATTGTAATAGGCCCGATGGTCCTATTCACTTCTCTTAAACTAGATTTAGATGGTGCAAACTCTTACCTGGTTGAGTGATTCACTGGTGGTGTCACCCTCTCTTACCTCTCTCCTCAATTGAAGACGTTTTTCTCTAAGATCCGTCGAACAAAAGATCACTTGATAAATTCAAAATTTAGACTTTTATTTGCAATAGATTTTTTCTTGAAACAAATAGATTTTTTCTTGAAACACTTTCAATTATTTTAAGTAAAATTTTGTCTAATAAAATTTTAGACTTTTATTTGCAATAGATTTTTTCTTGAAACAAATAGATTTTTTCTTGAAACACTTTCAATTATTTTAAGTAAAATTTTGTCTAATAAAATTTTAGACTTTTATTTGCAATAGATTTTTTCTTGAAACAAATAGATTTTTTCTTGAAACAAATAGATTTTTTCTTGAAACACTTTCAATTATTTTTAGTAAAATTTTGTCTAATAAAATTTTAGACTTTTATTTGCAATAGATTTTTTCTTGAAACAAATAGATTTTTTCTTGAAACACTTTCAATTATTTTTAGTAAAATTTTGTCTAATAAAATTTTAGACTTTTATTTGCAATAGATTTTTTCTTGAAACAAATAGATTTTTTCTTGAAACACTTTCAATTATTTTTAGTAAAATTTTGTCTAATAAAATTTTAGACTTTTATTTGCAATAGATTTTTTCTTGAAACAAATAGATTTTTTCTGGAAACACTTTCAATTATTTTTAGTAAAATTTTGTCTAATAAAATTTTAGACTTTTACTTGCAATATATTTTTTCTTGAAACAAATAGATTTTTTCTGGAAACACTTTCAATTATTTTTAAACACTTAAAAAAAAATTCACTCCAGGTTTAAATCTGTCGTTAACCTGTTGATTACTTTCGCGGCGACCGGGGCTTTGGTTTTAGAAATACTGACTGACTAACCGATTTCGGGGTCTAAGAGGTTAGACCCCCGAAGGGAGAGATTCTCGTGATCTCTTTCGCGATTTTAAAATTGTACTGACTAACTAACTGGATTTTTGGTATGTTTTATAATAAAAGCTAAGTTTTATTAGCCAATCAAAACTTAGAATTTAATTAATAATTTTTCTATAAAAAAAAATGTAGTATTTGCTATTTTTTCCTAAGTAAATATAATTTCATAGTTTTATTAGATTTTTGTTTATTTGGTTTGAATTTCAACTTCCGTTTCGAATATTATTGAATATGAATTTTTGTATGAAAATAAGTAAAATAATGTCGTTTAATAAGTTTATTTCATTAGAATTTGCTTATCGATGAAATTCGTTTGGTAAAATATTTTTGTTGTAATGTGGAAATATCTATGGGTTTAACTTTGTTGCTAGCAATGTTCGAATATTTGAACGAACTGTGGGAACTGCCTAATTTGCAATTTTGAATGGAAATTCTTTTGTATCCAAACTTTGTTGCTAAGTTAATTTGTTGAAGTTATGGATTTTGCTTAAGTTAGGCTTTTTGTATTAGAGTAAATATTGAGTAATATTGTGAAATTGTTTGTATGGTTTCTTGGTATTATGAAAAAGTTAGTTTTGTGGTGAAATTAAGTTTTGAATAGAATTTGTTGATATACAGATATCAATGCTTTAATACAATGTTTGGATGAGAATAGGGTTTTGGGTGTTGTTTGGGATTATATTGTAATAAACTTCGTCCAGAATGGGTTAACTTTATTTACTCATTCATGAATTGAAAGTTAACTCCTTTTTCAATCTTTTACTTGTATTGCAAATCGTATTGCATAAATTAATGTAAATTAAATTTGTTATACAAATATTTACATTAATGAATTAAAAGGAGTTACCTAATACATTTTGCATAAATTAAATTTGAGTTCGCTAATACAAATGCAAGTTTGAATGAAAACAGGTGTGGCCTATTTCAGATGTACGGACTACGTAGTATTGATTTCTAGTGGATTATAGAAGTTTCGATTTATTTATTTTTCGATATAAATAAGCAAACAAAAATATCAGATAGTCAGTTTAATTTTGCAATTAAAAGTGTTTATAAATATTCGCAAGTATAAGGAATAATCGGTGGTACTTGAGCCTGGGTACTAATAGTGAAAGAATCTGAACTTAGTGGAATAGTAAATACAGATTTTACGATTCCGAATATTATTGATTCAAATTGTGGAAAAGCGGTGAAGTTTAGTGTACATAAATTGGAGACCCTGGAATTTATTGTAAGGAAAAACGGAAGCTGCTGTAATTTGATGACAAATAAAGTTAGAGATTCTGTTAACTAAAGATCTGTCTTTTTACTGTCGTGTTTGTTCAATAATCTAAAAGAACCAACGAAGAGTCGTTACAGTGGTGTCAGAAGTGGGATTATTGAAACAATGGTCAGGACAGTAAATATTAGTGATCTCAGCCAGACCCAGCTGAAGGATGAGTTGAAGAAAAGGAATGCTCCAATCCATGGAACGAAGGCAGAACTTGCATTCCGGCTGCGTAAAGTTTTAGAAGATGCAGGCCAAAACACAGAGGTCATAGAAGTAGAGTCGGAAGAAGCTCCAGTTCAGAATGCCCCAGCAATTGATCCGATGATGGTGTTGATGAAAGAAATGATGGCACAGCAACAACAACAAAAGGTAGAGCAACAACAACAACTTGCTGATATGATGGCCCGACAAGAGAAACTGGCAGCAGAACAAAAACTAGATCAACAACGACAACTTGCTGACCTGATGGCCCAACAAAAAGTAGATCAACAACAACAACTTGCTGATATGATGGCCAAACAAGGAAACGAGCAACGACAACAGTTTGCTGATATGATGGCAAAGCAAGAAAGTCTACGTGAAGTAATCGAGTCACGTATATCCAGTGCAGAGGTGAAAATCAACAACATGGAAAGGGAGCTACGGAAAGTTACCGAAGAACATGAAGAGAAATTACGCAATCTTTCAAGTGAATTCCGCCAAGAAATAGCGCAAGTAAAGTCAGGTACCATGATCATTCCATCAACTACTTCAGCTCCAGCTAGAGTGAAAACACCCGCATTTGATGGATCTACATCGTACCAGATATTTAAGATGCAATTTGATATAGCAACAACTGGGTTCGATCACCAGCAAAAAGCAAATGCGCTTATATTGGCATTGAAGGGACCTGCTGCTGAAATTTTGCAGACACTATCAGCGACAGAGCGTGATTACAACAAGCTAATGGAGGCCTTAGAAGTAAGATATGGGGAAAGTCATATGCAAGCTCTCCATCGCATGCAGCTCAAGACACGAAAACAAGGAGTCAGCGAAACTTTGCAAGAATTAGAGGCTGACATTGTGAGACTGGTTAATCTATCATATCCGAATTATAACGCTGAACATCGAGACGAACTGGCAGCTGATACATTTATCAATGCTCTTCGGGATATACAAATGAGAAATCAGCTGTATCTGAGCGGAAAGAAAGTACCTGCGGAAGTCTTAGCATTGGCCCTACAAATGGAAGCTGGAAAAAGAGCGCTTGCCTTAGATAGAGTACGTAAGACGGAAGTTTCTGAAGAGCCACTAAAAGCAGCACTTGATGAAGTGATAATGCATGTCAAAAAGTTGGAAGATAAGCCTGAACGAACTCAACGAAGAAGATCTAGCAGAGTAAGATGCTGGAATTGTGGGCAGTTAGGGCACATCAAACAAGAATGCAAAACACGAGTAGCAGCAAAAGAAGGAGTAGTTCCAGGCCGGTTGATGAACCTTTCAAACAAGCAAGTGGATGTCAAAAAGGAAGGAGATTGCCGCGTTGAACACCGGAAGAGAAGGATACGTTGTAACGCTGAAGATCTTTCAAGAAGACCCTGTGTTGAGGAGCGCAAGTCATATAGCAGGACTGAGAGAAAGGAGGCAAATGTCAAAAAGGAAGGAGATTGCCGCGTTGAACACCGGAAGAGAAGGATCCATGGTAACGCTGAAGATCTTTCAAGAAGACCCTGTGTTGAGGAGCGCAAGTCATATAGCAGAACTGAGGGAAATAAGGCAATGACGCTGAAGCAAATCAAGTTCCAAACTCCTGACGATTGGTGTACCGAGGCAATGAAAAGAGAGCAGCTAAAAGATCCAGCTATGGCTCCAATATTGAAATGGAAAACTGAGGGAAGGCGACAGGAGTGGAAAGAGGTAGCACCTTTAAGTACGGAGGTGAAATGCTACTGGGCGCAATGGGACTCACTATTTATGGACAACGGGATACTTAAAAGAAAATGGGAGTCCGCTGATGGAAAGAAAGTGTTAGAACAACTGGTGTTGCCATCAAGTCGAGTGGAAGAGGTACTGGGAAAGCTGCATGGAAGTATTTCTGGAGGACACCTGGGAGTCAATAAAACCCTGGCTAAAGTAAGGGAGAGGTTTTATTGGGTAAGGTATCGAACCGACGTAGAGCAATGGTGTCGGCGATGTGATACTTGTGCGGCGAGCAAAGGACCAAAGACTAGAACTCGAGGAGAGATGCAGCAATACAATGTGGGAGCCCCAATGGAGAGAATTGCTATAGACATCGCGGGGCCATTTCCGGAAACTACAAAAGGTAACAAATACATCATGGTGGTCATTGATTACTTTACAAAATGGCCGGAAGCTTATGCAATACCGAACCAGGAAGCAGTTACGGTCGCGGAAACATTAGTCAATGAATGGGTTTGCAGATATGGAACACCGCTCGAGTTGCATACCGACCAGGGAAGGAATTTTGAATCTCAACTGATGGAAGAGCTGTGCAGAACACTCGGCATTAGAAAAACACGAACTACACCTATGAACCCACAATCGGATGGCATGGTAGAACGATTCAACCGAACCATGGAAGAACATTTGTCAAAGGTAGTAGAAGCCAACCAAAGAAATTGGGACAAGGATCTTCCGTTATTCTTGATGGCCTATCGTAGCGCAGTGCACGATACGACAAGTGAAACGCCAGCGAATATCATGTTCGGAAGAGAACTTCATCTTCCTAGTGACATCGAGTTTGGCATCCCTGGAGGTCTGGTATCCACGAAAACAGATTATGTGGGACAACTAAGGGAGAAGATGAATAAAATCCATCAGCAGGTTCGAGACCACATTAAGATTGCCAGTGACAAAATGAAAACCAGGTACGACATAAATGCAAATAGTGGCGGTTTTCAAGAAGGAGAATTGGTATGGCTATACAACCCCAGAAGAACTAAGGGAAGATCACCCAAGCTGCAGCCAGATTGGGAAGGCCCATATAAAATAATCAAACGAATTAATGATGTCATCTACCGCATACAAAAGGGACCCCGTACCAAGATGAAAGTGATACATCTGCAAAGGTTGGCACCGTACCAAGGTAACAGCACCAATGCGATCTCTGATATTGTTCGGGACGAACAAAACTAAATGGAGGGCAATGTAATAAACTTCGTCCAGAATGGGTTAACTTTATTTACTCATTCATGAATTGAAAGTTAACTCCTTTTTCAATCTTTTACTTGTATTGCAAATCGTATTGCATAAATTAATGTAAATTAAATTTGTTATACAAATATTTACATTAATGAATTAAAAGGAGTTACCTAATACATTTTGCATAAATTAAATTTGAGTTCGCTAATACAAATGCAAGTTTGAATGAAAACAGGTGTGGCCTATTTCAGATGTACGGACTACGTAGTATTGATTTCTAGTGGATTATAGAAGTTTCGATTTATTTATTTTTCGATATAAATAAGCAAACAAAAATATCAGATAGTCAGTTTAATTTTGCAATTAAAAGTGTTTATAAATATTCGCAAGTATAAGGAATAATCGGTGGTACTTGAGCCTGGGTACTAATAGTGAAAGAATCTGAACTTAGTGGAATAGTAAATACAGATTTTACGATTCCGAATATTATTGATTCAAATTGTGGAAAAGCGGTGAAGTTTAGTGTACATAAATTGGAGACCCTGGAATTTATTGTAAGGAAAAACGGAAGCTGCTGTAATTTGATGACAAATAAAGTTAGAGATTCTGTTAACTAAAGATCTGTCTTTTTACTGTCGTGTTTGTTCAATAATCTAAAAGAACCAACGAAGAGTCGTTACAATATGTTGTATCTTTTAGATAAAATAGGGGTTTTGGGTGTTATATGGGATTAGATGTAGTATAGGTATATTTGATCTAACCTTTATAGCGTGGATCTTGGGGATCTAATACTGTATATGTATATTCCTAGTTTAGGAATACTACATATTTCTCCGCCGTTTGTTTAAAAAAAATGAAAATGAAATTTTCATTTTTTGCTTTAGAAAATATCTGTATTAACGTTTTAGTGATTCATTAGTGTTTGATTTGTGTTTGTTTTGTTTACTTTGATTTGATAACTGAATTGCATTGTGTTTCATAAAAAAGAATTTTCTTTTTAATTATATTATGTAATTTGAACTTGTTTTAGTAAGTTTCTAAAAAAAAAATTTATCTTAAATCGCTAATTTTACTATTAATGATCATTTCTGTGTTCTGTTCTTTAGTCATAATATTATTATTGTAATATGAGACGAAATGTCTTACGTTATTTTGTATCAAAAGTATTTATAAAAAGAAGTACATTAAATGATCATGTGTTTTGTTTTTCTTAATTTTCGTTATGATTTGAATTTTTATTTACGTTTAATATCGTTCTTAAAGAACTTTCTTATAATAGTTTAAAAAAAATAGTTGTCATAAGTAGTATGAAATATTTTTTTTTTTTGTCTTAAGATTATGTTTTTATTTATTGTAATTTCACACTAAATATACTTGTAATGTTTTTTTTTTTGTTTAAAAATGTTCTAACATTTATTGATTATAGAATGTTTTTTCAAAAAGACAAGACAGGAAATTATTTATGTAGCTTATTTCGCGTATAATATTTATTAATTTTATGGTTAAATTGAGATTAGGTATTGTCAATTTTGACTTTAGTTTAGTAATGTTTAAATAGTAGAATTAAATTATGTCTGTTATTTAAGTTTTAGTCTGTCTGGTCTGCCTTATGTTGATTGTACGGTAATTGTAAAAAGTATCTGTTACGATTGTGAGAAAGTATTTTTAATTGTATTGAAGTGCGGTATAACTTTCTTTAATAGTTGTATGTCGTGATTATGCCAATTTTATGCCATTTATATGTTTTAAAGCCATTGATTAGGATTATGTTATATATATGTAGGATTAAATTATGTCCGTTGTAGACTACCTATAATTTCTATTTGTTTGATGAATGATTTTAATTATGTACTGTAAAGATTACTTAAAAAAAATTTAATATTTTTTCATTTTATTTGCAAAGGATAAAATTATGCCAGTTGAAGGCGACCTTGAATTTTAATTTAATATATTTTATTTGATTTTTAATGTTATATTTTAAATGGAATTGTAGAATGTTTGTATTTGTATCGTAATCATTTGAATTCGTATTAGAATTGTATGCATTGATATCGTAATTATAAATATTTTGATTGGATATATTCGTTTTCGTATTATAATTATGTGTATTCGTATTAGAATCGTACGTATTGGTATCGTTATTATAAATAGTTTTATTAGTAGAAGGATAAAATTATGCCAGTTGAAGGCGACCTTTAGTTTTTATTTATTGTTATATATTTTATTTGTAGAAGGATAAAATTATGCCAGTTAGAGGCGACCTTTAATTTTTATGTATTATATTTTATTTGTGGAAGGATAAAATTATGCCAGTTGAAGGCGACCTTGAATTTTTATGTTTAGTTTAATTTATTTTATTATTGTTATAAATTTGAAAGAAAATTATTTGAAGATCGATGGAACATAATTTGTTCAAGTTGATTAAGTACCTTTTCCATTTTAATGTAATTCTAAACCTTTTGGTTAATTTAATATGTTGAAATAGAAACTATTTAAGGCTATTAAACTTCTGGAGATGTTCGCGTCTCCTGAAAAAATTCGATTTGATTTCCATATTGTAGTGATCAACCCCAGTTCTCAGAGGTGTACGGTCTCTGATTTTCTGGTATATTTGAACTGTGTTTACAGTGTGGTTGTCAATGACGCTATTGAAAATTTCCTCTTGTTTCAACCGTTTGGTTCGTTAAAACTATCAATTTTGTAAAAAGTACTTAGTCCATCTTTAATAAATTTAGCTCATCTAATTCATTATTTTTCTTATTTATGCATATTTACATTTTCTTTTAAATATTCTGACCTTGTAATCAGATTTTTCTCATTTCTATTATTATGTCATTTATTCATATATGAAATCGTATTTTGTTGTTGTAATGTTTTGTTGCTTATTTTGATGAATTAGATTGGTATGTAAGTTTTGTCGTTATTTTTTAATTTTATAAATATGTGGTGTTTAATCAGGCTTGGCCTGGCTTTTCTGAATAAACTGTTTAAACATTTGTGGCATGATGAGGTTTGTTCTGTATTTATGTATATGTTTTGTCTTGATTGTCAAATATAGTATAAGTCAGATACCTAGTTAAAATTGTTTTATAGTATAACTAATTTGAATACTGTTTGTGTCGAAATGTTGTTCGATCTGTGTAACTAAATTTAGTTTTATTTTTCTCTTAATTTCTTCGGTACTCCTTAATAAAAAATTTTTATGTAGATATAATATTTTCATTTATGTTTCATCATTATTCATATGTTTTTATTTCGTTTCTTAAATATGTTTAGAGAAAATATTTTTATTTACGTTAGGAATTAAATTTCAATTAAAATTTTAGTTTGTTTATTATAAAGATGAATTAATATACTCAGTATCTTTGTGTAGTTTTTCATTTGCATTTCTTATCGTTGTTGAGTATTTGTCATTTCTCCAATTTCAGTGAATGATTGTTCTATAAACAAAATATTTTTATATATGTTATTGTAGTTCCGTTTTATGACCTTGTAGAAATTCTTAGAATTAAATATTGGTCAAGTTTAAGTTTGTTTAAATATGATATTTTTCTTGGATATTAAATGGGTTATGATAATTTCATTCATAAAAAATTGACCATGAAATAGATTTTTAGGTTGTACGTATATTTACTATGAAAATGTTTCGAATAAGTTAAGATTTATTAGATTTTGATAATTATTTGGAATTTAGAAGTTTATTGTTTGTACATTGAAAAATTTTTTTTTTATAATTGGACGATCTATATATACTGTTGATTGATGTATCTATTTTCCATGTTGAATTTTAAATTTTCGTATGTTTTTATGTCCAGGTCGTATATCATATCGCATGCTGGATATAGAATTTTGTCTAATACCATATCGAAGAAGAAACCCTTGTCTTCTTCCTCGATTCGATTTAATGCTCGGTCACAAGTGTCAATAAATTGTCTGGCTTTCGCCCGTGGGTTGTCTTCTGAATTGCCCGAAAATATGGGAATATTAGTCATGAGTGCCAGTACTTCGGAATAATTTGTTTTGCGTTCTACCATTGTGTTTGTTTGTGTGTGTTTTTGTGTTCTGAAATGTGATGGTCCCGCAGTAGGTTCTGTTTTCAAGTTATTAATTATTGAGTCTAGTGTGTTATTTATTTTTTCGAAACCTTTACTAATGTTTCTGTTTGCTTTCTTTTTTGGTATAAGGTCAGAGTCAGAGTAAGTCCGGTTTCTAGTTTCCCTTACAATGTTGTCTTTTTTAGACATAAAATTTTATAGTGAGTTTTTTTTTTTAAGCGCAAACGACCGACAAGGGAAAACTGTATAACCTTGTGTTTTGTTAAACGGTAACCGAGAAAAAAAAATGTAAATAAAAATAATTTTCTCCCTTTCGTTAAATAATTCTTGTAACAACCATCAATATTAATTTGGTTGCAAATTCTGATTTTTATATCAGATCGTTTTTGTAAAAAAAAATTAATTAACACATATATTTATTTTCCTAAAATCGTGTAAAAATAAATTTGTGATAATATATATATATATATATATATATATATATATATATATATATATATATATATATATATATATATATATATATATATATATATATATATATATATATATATATATATATATATTAGACTGGTCGTTAAAAACTAAATTTTCCAAGACGCCCCCTGGAAAAATTCTTTGTGGTCAAAAAACCACAACGGCATCATTTTTTTTTTTTTTAAATCAAAAGAACACGTGCCGCAAAATCGTCGAAATTGATTTTTTGAAAAATTCGTAGACTTTTTCAAATATCTCATAAAATATGCAGATGTCAAAAAAAATTACATAACCATTTTTGTAGGAAATTTAATTCTCTACAAAAAAGATCCAAGTCATTTTTTCCCGAAAACGTATAGTTCTCATGATATTTTGAAAACGAACTTGTAAGTTTTCGTAATTTTTAAAAAACATAAAAAATAAAGTTGACGAAAAAGTCCTAATTTTCTTCTTATTCTATAGAATGAAATGCATAAAAAAATAATCGTGACAAAAAAAATCAAAATGAGTACTTTTTCGTCGAGATTTTCATCATTTAGTTTTACGAGTTTCGAAGAATTTCAAGTTTTATTTCAAAATATCATCAGAAATATAGGTTTTAGGAAAAAAATGACTAGGAACTTTTTTGTAGAGAATTAAATTTTCTACAAAAATGATTGAGTGATTTTTTTTGACATCTGCATATTTTATGAGATATTAACAATTTTATCAAAAAATAAACTTCGATGATTTTGCGGCACGTGTTCTTTTGACTTAAAAAAAAAAAAAATAATGCCGTTGTGGTTTTTCGACCACAAAGAATTTTTCCAGGGGGCGTCTCGGAAAATTTAGATTTTAACGACCAGTCTAATATATATATATATTTATATTTAAAAAATTTTTATATACGTAAAATATATTTAGTTAAAAAAAAGTTTTATTTTATATAGTTTCAATGGGGAAAAAATTTTTTAATAGTAAATTGTATTTTATATGTTTTTACTGTAAAATTTGTTCAATAGTAAATTGCAATACGTATATTTTCAATTTGAATTTCGCAATCAATTTAAAAAGTTTAATTAAAAAATAAAAAATAAATGTGTAAGTTTTCTGACCTTAAAATTTATTTAAATTAAATTAATTCTTGAGGAAGTTGATGAAATTGTAGAGTTTGTTGTTTTAAATTTTTTGTTTGAAATTTGTATTGATGGGGTCCCCTTGATGGCCCTGATGACGTTGATAATGATGAGGTTATTGCAGTGTAACCAATGTAGGACACTCCTAGATGTGTCTGATGTATGATGATCGATAAATTCAATGTAAATTGTTAAATTCCGCTTTTATTTTAGCTGTATAATTTTATGATTGATGGGGTCCCTTGATGACCTGTAGCCGTTGAAAATGATGGGTTATTGAAGTCTAACCAACGTAGGACACTCCTAGATGTGTCTGGTGATTGTTTATTTAATAAATTTTGACGAAATTCGTCAAATAATTGAATTTTTGATTTTTGAAAAAAAATTTTTTTGAAGTTTTTGGATTGTAGATTCCTCCTATGAGTCTCCTGACTCAATATTCGGCTGCGCCAATTGTAATAGTGTAACGGCACTTCTTATTGTTAGAGCTACCGGCTACGCCAATTGTAATAGTGTAGAGGTACCTCTGATGATAGGAGATACCGGCTGCGCCAATTGTAATAGTGTAACGGCACCTCTTATTGATAGAGCTACCGGCTACGCCATTTGTAATAGGTTGGTAGGCCAATTGTAATTCCCCGCCAATTGCTGTGGTAGTGTAGGACTACCGGCTGGGTCAATTGTAATAGGCCCGATGGTCCTATTCACTTCTCTTAAACTAGATTTAGATGGTGCAAACTCTTACCTGGTTGAGTGATTCACTGGTGGTGTCACCCTCTCTTACCCCTCTCCTCAATTGAAGACGTTTTTCTCTAAGATCCGTCGAACAAAAGATCACTTGATAAATTCAAAATTTAGACTTTTATTTGCAATAGATTTTTTCTTGAAACAAATAGATTTTTTCTTGAAACACTTTCAATTATTTTAAGTAAAATTTTGTCTAATAAAATTTTAGACTTTTATTTGCAATAGATTTTTTCTTGAAACAAATAGATTTTTTCTTGAAACACTTTCAATTATTTTAAGTAAAATTTTGTCTAATAAAATTTTAGACTTTTATTTGCAATAGATTTTTTCTTGAAACAAATAGATTTTTTCTTGAAACAAATAGATTTTTTCTTGAAACACTTTCAATTATTTTTAGTAAAATTTTGTCTAATAAAATTTTAGACTTTTATTTGCAAAAGATTTTTTCTTGAAACAAATAGGTTTTTTCTTGAAACACTTTCAATTATTTTTAGTAAAATTTTGTCTAATAAAATTTTAGACTTTTATTTGCAATAGATTTTTTCTTGAAACAAATAGGTTTTTTCTTGAAACACTTTCAATTATTTTTAGTAAAATTTTGTCTAATAAAATTTTAGACTTTTATTTGCAATAGATTTTTTCTTGAAACAAATAGATTTTTTCTGGAAACACTTTCAATTATTTTTAGTAAAATTTTGTCTAATAAAATTTTAGACTTTTACTTGCAATATATTTTTTCTTGAAACAAATAGATTTTTTCTGGAAACACTTTCAATTATTTTTAGTAAAATTTTGTCTAATAAAATTTTAGACTTTTACTTGCAATATATTTTTTCTTGAAACAAATAGATTTTTTCTGGAAACACTTTCAATTATTTTTAAACACTTAAAAAAAAATTCACTCCAGGTTTAAATCTGTCGTTAACCTGTTGATTACTTTCGCGGCGACCGGGGTTTTGGTTTTAGAAATACTGACTGACTAACCGATTTCGGGGTCTAAGAGGTTAGACCCCCGAAGGGAGAGATTCTCGTGATCTCTTTCGCGATTTTAAAATTGTACTGACTAACTAACTGGATTTTTGGTATGTTTTATAATAAAAGCTAAGTTTTATTAGCCAATCAAAACTTAGAATTTAATTAATAATTTTTCTATAAAAAAAAATGTAGTATTTGCTATTTTTTCCTAAGTAAATATAATTTCATAGTTTTATTAGATTTTTGTTTATTTGGTTTGAATTTCAACTTCCGTTTCGAATATTATTGAATATGAATTTTTGTATGAAAATAAGTAAAATAATGTCGTTTAATAAGTTTATTTCATTAGAATTTGCTTATCGATGAAATTCGTTTGGTAAAATATTTTTGTTGTAATGTGGAAATATCTATGGGTTTAACTTTGTTGCTAGCAATGTTCGAATATTTGAACGAACTGTGGGAACTGCCTAATTTGCAATTTTGAATGGAAATTCTTTTGTATCCAAACTTTGTTGCTAAGTTAATTTGTTGAAGTTATGGATTTTGCTTAAGTTAGGCTTTTTGTATTAGAGTAAATATTGAGTAATATTGTGAAATTGTTTGTATGGTTTCTTGGTATTATGAAAAAGTTAGTTTTGTGGTGAAATTAAGTTTTGAATAGAATTTGTTGATATACAGATATCAATGCTTTAATACAATGCTTGGATGAGAATAGGGTTTTGGGTGTTGTTTGGGATTATATGTTGTATCTTTTAGATAAAATAGGGGTTTTGGGTGTTATATGGGATTAGATGTAGTATAGGTATATTTGATCTAACCTTTATAGCGTGGATCTTGGGGATCTAATACTGTATATGTATATTCCTAGTTTAGGAATACTACATTGCTTCCTGGTTGGGAATCGCACACACTTCCGGCCACTTACTAAAATAGTCCATGATCACAAGAACATATTTGTTTTGGCTATCAGTTGTTGGAAATGGTCCCGCTACATCCATTGCGATCCTTTCAAATGGAGCACCTACATTGTATTGCTTCATGTTCCCATGACTTCTTCGTGCGGGTCCTTTCACCGCCGCACATTTATCACATTGTTGACACCACTCCACAATTGATTGCCGAGTCCCAGACCAGTAAAACCGTTGTCGTATTTTTGCAAGAGTTTTGTTGATCCCAAGATGACCTCCACTCGTTCCTTCGTGATACTCTTTCAATACTGCTGGTATTTTCCCTTTTGGTACCACTGTAAGGGATTGCTTTATCTTGCCATCTGAGCTTTCCCATACCCTCTTTAAACATCCATTCTCTAACTGGAGACTGTCCCATTGCGCCCAGTACTTCTTCAAAGTTGGAGTTTTATCAGCAATATCTCTCCATACTGGTTTGCAACCCTTTTCCTTGAACTTGATGATCGGTGCAAGATCCGGATCTTCTAATTGATCTCTCCTTATGGCTTCAGCAGTCCATTCATCGTCAGGTAGCACTTGTAGTAATCGGACATCGATGATGTTCTCCTTATTTTCTTGACGACTGCAATGCTTGCATTCAACTTGGCAGGGTCGTCTCGATAATGCATCAGCGTTCCCATGTGCAGTACCCTTTCGATGTTCAATGTCCAAATCGTACGCCTGCAACCGTTCGATCCAACGTGCTACTTGTCCCTCTGGATTTTTGAACTGGAGTAGCCATCTTAACGCACCATGGTCAGTTCTGAGATGAAATTTCTGACCATACAAGTATTTATGAAAATGTTTGACGCATTCCATAATGACCAATAACTCCTTCCGGGTAACACAATAATTTCGCTCCGGCTTTGATAACATTTTGGAGAAATAAGCTATCACCTTTTCCTGACCATCTATTTTCTGCGACAATACTCCTCCTATACCTTCATTACTGGCATCAGTATCCAAAATAAACTGAACATTTGCTATTGGATAGAATAGAATTGGAGCCGTACACAATCTCCTTCGGAGCTCCACAAATGCTTGTTCCTGAGGTTCATTCCATTCAAATGCCTTATCTTTTCTTGTTAACTCATGCAGTCTTTTGGCAACGTTGGCGAATCCTGGCACAAACCGTCTGTAATATGTGCACAATCCAAGGAAGCTTCGTAGTTCATGTAGGTTTTTCGGTCTTGGCCAGTTCATTACTGCTGCAATCTTGTCAGAATCGGTATGAATTCCCTTTGCCGTAACCTTATGTCCCAAATATTTTACTTCTTCTTTGAAAAGTGAGCACTTTTTCAGACTTAACTTTAAACCGGCTGCTTGTAACCTTTCCAGTACCTCCGCCAAGTTCCTCAAGTTATCATCAAAGTCTTTGCCCATGACGATGATGTCATCCAAATATACAAGGCATGTTTTCCAGTGCAAGCCTTTTAGTACCCGTTCCATTAATCTCTCGAAAGTTGCGGGAGCGTTGCATAACCCAAATGGCATGACATTAAATTGCCATAGTCCATTCCCTACACTGAACGCTGTTTTCTCCCGATCTTCCTCCGCAACTTCCACTTGCCAGTAACCACTCTGCAGATCTAGTGTTGAAAACAATCTTGATCCTGATAATGTATCCAGTGTATCATCAATTCTTGGCAATGGGTAGCTATCCTTCTTCGTAACTATGTTTAGTTTCCTGTAGTCAACACAAAATCTCAAGCTCCCATCTTTCTTGCCCACTAACACCACAGGTGAGCTCCAGGGACTGTCTGAAGGCTCAATTACACCACCTTCTTTCATATCTCTTACCATTTTATCAGCTTCCTCTCTTTTAGCTAATGGTAATCTCCTTGGTGCCTGGCGTATCGGCTTTTCTGCTCCGGTGTCAATACGATGTTTTACCATATTGCTTCTGCCATTCCCTTCAGGTGTACTACAGAATACAAACTTGTGCCGCTCCAACAATTGACGTGCTGCTTTCTTCTGTTCTTCTGAAAGCCCTTCTGTCCATTTCTGCACAAGTTGCTCCATTTCTGCCTTTTGTTGTTTTGCGTTGACCGAGCAATTGATGTTTTTCTGCTCGCACTTTATTATTTTAGCTACCTCTTCACATTGTCCTATGATTGATCCTTTTTTTTTTTTTTTTTTTTTTTTATTTTAGATGACACGGCTTAGACTTTCCATCCATACGCCATTTTTTAAAAACTGAGAGTCGAAAGCTCTGCTGTTAATCTTTCAGTTTTAAATTGATATACCAGATTCCTTTAAAAAATATATGAGGCTTTTTATTTCTTCACTTTTATTTTCTTTCAGAATGTCCTTTAGATTTTTATTTTGAAGGATAGGATAGTTTTTTCGCCAATTATCATATTTTTTGCATTTATTTATTATGTGTTCATTGTTTTCGATTACATTGCATGTTTCACAAACTGGGTTAGTCTCTCTTTTAATTAGAAATTTGTAATATTTGTTGTAAGAGTGGTCAGTACGTAATCGGTTAATAATTTTAATATCTCTATTGCTCAAATGTTTGTTTTCATACCATCTTGTTTTTGGAGGGTAGTTATTATTTATGTATCTATTAAATGTTCCCTTATTTAAATTTTCTTCACTGTATGTTTGAAACCATTTTTCATCTATTTTATTTTTTATTAATATCATACAGTCTTCAATTGGTATTAAATTTTCTAAACTAGATATTTGATCCGTAGTTGTCATTTTTTTAGCAAAAATGTCAGCTTTTTCATTTCCAAATATTCCAATATGACTAGGTATCCACATTATTACCAGTTTAACTTCATTATTATTAGAGAGGATCTTTAACAACTTATTTTCATAATATTTTGAGTTGTGATTATTTAAAGTATATATTATAGAATTACATGCGCTGAGAGAGTCTGTGAATACAATAATTTTGTTAAAATTGTTTAAAATCATGAATTCTGTAGCTTCAGTTATTGCAATCAACTCAATTGTTTTAATGCTGACTTCTTGGAGTAATCTAGCACCCATTTCCATATTATTCTTAGGGAAGAAAATGCCAAATCCGCATTTATTCTCAACTTTGGAACCATCAGTGTAAATTTGTTCATAATCCCCATAATTAATTACTATTTCCTGATTTATGTATGCTTTTATTTCATTAGATGAATAACAATTGTTCTTTCTTAATTGTTTTCTGCGTATCTGACAGATTTAAAACCCTTACTGGTATTTTGTAATCAGCATCCGATCTAACTAAGGTTTTTCCTATAACGACTTCTTTACAATTTTGCTGTTCTTCTTTGTTGGCCTCCACAACCCACAACCTGGGTGACCCAGAACCTCCTTCCAATTTTCCCCAAATGATTGTTTCTGATTGGGGTGGCAGCTTTTCTCTGTGATCCAATATTATTCGACGGACACAATTTGAATCTTCACCATTAAATTGGAGTGGCAACTCAACATTTCCGTACGTGAGGACTCCTTTGCCAGCATCAATAACGAATCCATTTGACCTCATGAAGTCCATTCCCAGGATGACTTCATCCACAACGTCAGCTACAACCACTTCATGTTGAAAGTGAGTATTCCCTATTTCAAAGTTGACCACTTTCTTTCCTTTAATCCTTGCACTTTCGCCAGTAGCTGTCTGCATTCGGCATCTTCCTGCTGGTTTTAGTTTCCCTTTCACAATCTCAGTGAAGACAATTGTATTTGTTGCTCCCGTATCCAACGTGATGACACAACTCCTTCCATCAATATTAGCCCTAACAGTAAGGCTGTCACCTCCTCTAGTCAATCTCGAAACATGGATGAAGGTTATGGGGCAATCGGTTGTGGGAGCCAGCTTACGCCCCTTTAGGCTGGCTCGTTGTAGTTTAACTGATGCGGTGCTGCTCCATCGTCTTCCCTAGCTTGCTGCACCCGTTCTTCTGCTTGACGTCGCTGCATAGGCGATGCTGATCTTGCTCGTTTCCTTCTCACATCTCTGCATTCCCTCGAAATATGACCCAACTTGCCACATAACCAGCATCGGATTCTATCACTTCTGACACTCTCTCGTAGTCTTGGTTTATAACCGTTGTCATCAGCCAACTCCACCCGGTGCATTTTGATTGATGGTTTTATAATTGCTTGTGCAGTTTCATTTGTTAAGGCATAAGCAATAGTTTCTGCGAATGTTGCTTTTGGCGACAACATTACTGCCTTTCGTGTTTCTGGATCACGAATGTCATCAGTAAAAGCCTCGATCTTCATTTTCTCCATAAAATACGATGGAGTATTCGAGTGTGCCAAATGTACAAGCCGTTCTACTGCGGAAGAATAGTCCTGAAGGCTTTCTCCATTCCGTTGCAAGCGACCCTTTAACTCGATCCGGTATAGCTCCTTTTTGTGGTCGCTGCCATATTTTCGTTCGCATCCATCACTTCAGCGTAACTTTTGCGATCGTTTTCTGGTACTGCCTGTAATGTTTCAGCTGCTTCACCCTTTAGCGCAACTATTAATGCAGCAAGACGATTTTCTGCGTTCCAAACATTCTGGTCTGCTGCTGTCTCAAACTGGAACTTAAAGATGCCGAAAGATGTGGTTCCGTCATACGATGGTGGTTTCAATTCAATATTAGCTACTTGCTGCACCACCTGGGGAGTAACTTTAGTCGTCTCAACATCCTACAACCGTTTTTCGGAATCATCTACCTTAGAAAGTACTTTCTTGTTTTCATCGAGTACTTTCTGTTCTAGTTCTTGAATGTCGCCTTGAATTTTCTCGACTTTTCCATCGAATGCCGTTGACATTTGTAGAAGTTTCTTATCCAAATGTTGATGTATTCCAATTTTCAACTCGTTTATTCGCTGGTTCATCTCATCTTTATTTGCAGCAAGTGTTGCAGTAATCTCTTCTTTATTAACAGCCATGTTATTGTTGACTGTTTCCAGCTGTTGATTGATGTTGCAGCTTTGTTGATCAAGTTTTTGATTGAGTTCGTCTTTATTGGCAACCATATTAGCGTTTACAACATCCAGTTTTTGATTCAAATTCAAATTTATCTGTTGACTGATGTTCAAACTCATTTGTTGCATCATAGCCATTAACTGCGTAAAATCACAATTTGCAGGTGGCAATGAAGATGTTGTTTCCGCAACAAAACTTTTCTCCTCATCAGCTGCTATTGAATCAGCATTTGTACTAATCACTCCAAACTGGTAACTTTCCACAACTACTCCACTAGCTTCCATAGCTTCTCGAAGCCGTATCGTCAATTCAGTTTTGTTGCCGGTTGTTGCCAATCCACGTTGTTCTAGTTCTTTCTTTAACTCAAGAACCTTCAAATCACTTAATAAAACCATTATTAACAGCTAACTAATCCCACCGCTGTCACCAATGTTACGTTTTTCCAACCTTACTTCGAATTGGCCTAACTCACAATTCGATAAACGCTGTTCCCAATCTCTTTCTGAGTTCGATCACTGATTAGTTAGCAAACACACCAGGTTTTATTAAGTATTCAACAACTCAATTGTTCCACAACAACAGGAAAACAATACAGCATACAATATTCCTAACTAGAATATTCTTTCAACAGCTTCAGAAACTCCAACGGTTGATTGTAGAAATTTCCAGTTCACAACGTTGAAAATAATACACAAATTATTTCTACTTAATAACACTTTAAACTTTATTTACAAAATAACTTTACACAAAAACTAATTTAAAGATCACTTTTATAATTTTAACTTCACTATCGCAGGTTTAAAATAAAACTAATTAAAAACTACAAAAGGTAATTTCCTTATATACATTCTGCTTAATCTCTAGAAATTTCGCGGTCACTTTTTAGAAACCTTGAGAAAATATTAGAATATTCGATTATTTTACGTTACGTTGATTTGATTCATAAAATCATTTGTTTTGTGTAGACCTTAATTCTAAGAACTTGTACAACAACAACAACACTATTCATTTCATTCACTTTCTGTTGTGTTTTGTTGATTTTATTTTCCTGGAAGTGACCGTAATCGTCTAGATTTTTCTGTACTCGTAACAGTATTATATATAAATTTAGTCACTAAAATATAAATTGTTGATTTGTTTAAGACCATTGAAAGCAGTTCCATCGCAATCCCACAAAAACAATAAAAGGTAGTCCATAAATGACATCATATTCATTTTGAAACTTCTTTACACCTTTCTTCCATTATCATAATTAAATATCACAAAATGTTTTCCATTTTCCTAGCCTCTGTCGAGACATTTCCTAACATTAGAAAAATAAAGTTCTCCCGTAAATGTCTGATGTCGTTTATTAATGATCCTCTTAAGACCATTATTCTACTATCACAAATTACCATACAACACTATTAACGAATTATAGAAACGGAAATATAATTAAATCTTATCCAAAGTCCATCCTCAATTTTCATTTACAAAATAGTTTTTTAATAAATCAAAACCGAAGATTTAGCGTTTGATAAATCATATTTTGACAAATTATTTTCAATAATGCCTCAATCAAAATTGTTAGATTATATTCCAAATTTGTTAGATTTATATTCCAAAAATATAATTTGTTGGCATAATTTGTTAGATTATATTCCAAAACAAAATAACATATTCAAATATATTCAAAACATCATATTATACATATTCATAAATAACTTTATAGTTAGGTAATATGCCCAAAAATAAACCCCACAATAATAAAAATATTTACGCCTCCTCTACTAAAACGCATGTGTGTTAGTAACAATTTGTTGGTGTGCAAAAATTGCTTCAAGTTTTAACATCATCTTCACTTCCTCTATTCTCTTAATTCTTTGGTACTGGCCTTTACAGTATCAGAGCCAAATATTATCGAACTCTTATTGGACATGGAAATTTATGATTTTGTTATAATTTTTGGAATTTTGAAAAAAGTTTATATTTTTGATTTTATAAGAATTTTCGGAGTATTTTTAGGGTTTTGAAAAAGTTTACATTTTTGATTTTATTATATTTTTTGGAATAATTTTGGAATTTTGAAGAAAGTTTGTAATTTTGATTTTGTTATAACAATTTTGCGATATTTTTAGAATTTTTGAAAAAGTTTGTTGAATTTCGAATTTTTGATTTGGAAAAAGTGTCAATTTTTGATTTTGTAATATTTTTTGGAATATTTTTTGACTTTTGAAAAAAATTTGGAGTTTTGATTTTGTTATAATTTTTTAAATAATTTTGGAATTTAAAAAAAAAGTTGTATTTTTGATTTTGTTATAATTTTTGCAATATTTTTAGAATTTCGAAAAGTTATAATCTTTGATTTTGTAATAATTTTTGGAATGTTTTTAGAAGTTTAAAAAAAAGTTTAAATTTTTAATTTTATTTTTAGAATATTTTTGGAATTTTGAGTAGTTTGTTGGGTGTATCATCTTTTCATTAAGTTATGATCTGTTATAATTTTGCGGCAACGTATTGATTTCGTGTTTGTTTTTTAATAAATTTCTAAACAGAGATAAAAAAATATACTTGTGCTTTAACAAAGTTTTATTTTTGATGTACATCGCTGCCCAAAACTAAAAATAATGTCCTCATAAAAGTTTTTTGCCGAAAACTATATCGACAAAATCTTTAACCCAGACCGAAGTCTTGATATCTCAGAGCTGAGATTTCAGCCCCTTCATATTTTTAAATTAAAATTGGGCGATTTTGTTAAATCAAATTTAGACTTAGCAGTTTAGTACAATTTAGTAGCTAATTGGAACCCAATGTTAGCTTCAAATTGAAATATAAAATATTAAAAGTATTTAAAAAATGCTGAATACTACGAGAAGAACTTACATTTTATTGCCGAATTTGTTTTTCTGAGGAAGACTTTCTTGCGATTTATTATATGTGATAACAGGAATGTGTTTTTTTTGTAAATGCTCCATGGAAAACCCGTGTGTTGATGGTTGTAAATGCTTCGCTTAAAAACACTTTGACCTTGAATGGGAGTCGAACCAGGGACCTCTGAGTTCAGAGTCCAGCGTGTAAATCACTAGGCCCCTCAACACACTAATCTTTAGAATACTGCTATATAATTAGGAGAAGCAAAGTCACTTGAAGTACGCAAGATAAGTCTATCGCAAGATAGACAGAGCGATAGAGCACAATCATAATAATCGATTTGTGTAACACCATGTAACTTTAAGATAATTTATAGTAACGATTAATTTAGCAGATTGTTATTTTTATTTTAAGATCAAAACTAGAAAAGATCATTATTTTTATTTTATGTTTTTTATTTTAAAGATTTTAAAAATCAACAGTAAAAAAATCTTAATATACATACAGCGAAAAATTATAACTATTTATGGAATTAAAGTTAACAAACTAACTGTGCATGCACAATGTATGAGGTTTTTCCTCATGAGATTTGAGCAACTTTTTATTATTATTATTTAATAGAAATACATTGCTTTAAAATGTAGGTAGCTCAATTCTCTATTAATCATGAGGAAAAAGTTACGAAATTTTTAACTTTTTCATTGAGGAAAAAGTATTTCAAAAATAAATTTTTTTTTTCTCAAAATAAATTTTCATACAAACTTGGGTCTCATGAGTAAAAGTATTTTCATTGTGCATGCATTGTAAAACAAAATAAATTATTTTGCAAGCATTTGCAATGCTAACTTCGCCGCTGCTTTTTTCGCATCTTCTTTGTTTTTTCCGAAACCAGTTGCTTCATAAATTGTATTTAATTTAGTGAAACTTACATTTATCATTGTATTACCATTTTCGATAATAACAGCATCTGAAAATTTTGGATTTGCTTTTGGATATTCCAATAATCGACGAACGATTTGTATCGGCACATTTGCCATAAATTCTTCAATTTCGTTTTTCATTAATTTATACAACGATTTCCATGTGGTTTTCAAACATTTATTACAATCTAAATATATCGCACCGATAATCGCTTCAAAGACATCGCCCAATGCTTTCGGAACATCGATAAAATCAGCAATATTTAGATCATCTTCTTGTACTAATAATTCAACTTGATCATTTACCTTATGATTTTGTTTTACTTGGAATGAATTAAATTTCATTATGGTTTCGGATAGTAATGCATTTTGATACAACATAAATAAATGCAATTTATGGCGAACGGTTATACATGCAAGTGTTGTATTATTCACTAAGGCGGAACGTAAATCGGTGAGTTTGCCTGGATCTAAATTTTGACAATGTTGACAGATATATGCGGTTATAAGAAAATCTAAAACTGCATCACCTAGAAACTCTAATTTTTGATAGGATTCGGTTAAACGATTCGATACATATGAAGCATGTGTTAACGCTTGTAATAAATAGGCACGATTTTTAAACGTATATCCCAATGTTTTTTCTAACTCTAAATAGTTAATTAAATATCCATCAATATCACTTTGTTGTGTTTTATCTTTTACAATGGGATTTTTGGATTCACTTTTAAACAGTATTGCAAGATTCTCTTCATTTGGTAAAATATGAAAATATTGTAACATTTTTAATGAATTTTCGACGCCAAAACTTTGAACAACAACTCCCAAAATAGCTTCAACACAATCTGATACTGCTTTGTCACGAATATATTGTTTTCCCAAAAATATATTCATCGATGAAGGATCATCACGCATATCATTTTCATTATAGATTTGAACTAAAAAATTTTCAAACGTTTTGTCAGAAACGTTACCTGATTCCATTTCATCGTTTGAAAATTCTAATTTATGCAAGTAATTACATGGAATTTGTAATTCAACCATATTGGTAGTGACAATTTTTGGAACAGTAACTAGAGGAGGTATCCAATCATTTTTTGGTGTAAATTGCCATATTTTCATAATGGTGGGTATTTCACGTTCAATTCCACAATATAATAGATGACGATTCGATACAATTTGTCCTTTGGTTTTGGTTAAATATCCCTCATGCCAGTGTGGATATTTTTGAAATAAAAACATAGAAACTGTAAATTTTAAATATGAATCGCCAAGAACTTCATATTTTTCCATATCGAAAACATCATTTGATGTTGAAGTTGTTATTGCCTTTATTAAATTTCTTAATTGAAGCGCTTTGTGTTGAGATTCATCTAATATCTCGATATAACATTTTTCATCATAAGTCGCATCTGTTATAGCCAACCGATTCGGATTGCGATTTTTATATTTACTATACGCATCAACCATCGGTATATCATCATCGTCGACAACTTTTTGTCCAAAGCATTCATTATTTATAAACGAAAAATAATAATCCAACTCACATTGATGAATAACTTCTAAATTTCTTGACAAATCAATTGGTTCGTATTTCTCTTTCCAAGGTGTATCGAAGATATCATACAACGACATGCAATCATTTGTTGTTAGTTTTGTTGCAACAACATCATTAGGATTCGGTTTTAGAATTCCAACATTTGATGAATTTATATTATTTTTGTTTTCATGCGATTCTAAATCGACGTGCATATTTTTATCAATATCTAACATCTCTGGTTCATATAAATCATCCTTCATATTCAGAACATTATTAATCGTTATTCGTAATTTTTCCGCATTTAACATATATTGTAAACGGTGAAGAACACTTGGAATAAGAATTGCTTTCAACCACATATTCCCAGGAAACCCAAAATTAAAACATAATTCCGGTATCAATGTTTCACTGAATATTTTTTTATTTTTGTTTCCTTCTTCTAAGGGATATAAACGATTTAATTTTGTTGTCACACCTTTAACCTCAATTAAAAATTGATTTTTATTCACAATAGTTTGAATAGTTTGTTGATATTTCTGTTTATAGTAATCAGCAAAGTCGGTAAACTCGGAGTTTGGAAACTCTGATTCAGGTGTTTTATATTCTAAAACTCTTGTTACGATGTAACGTAATTCTGTATCAGCACGATACCATGGTGTTAAAACCATGTGTTCATATGCTTCTCGTTTAAACTCCATGTTACTTCGTTCCACAACACTTAATTCTCTGGATTTCTTTAATTTTTGAAATTTTAAAATTAAATCCCAATCAATTGCATTATTTTTTGTCGGTACGATCATATATGATTGACAGTCGTTTGTGTTATTGTAAACAAAAAATCGTTTCCAAACCCTAAGAAGATCCTTAAATAACATTATATGAAATTTTTTAATATACTCCACATCATTTTCTGATTTTAAATACAATTGTATAGGTTCCGGTAAAATTTTTATCGCTATTTCTCCAATCGATAAAAATGTTTTAAACGATGGAAGGTTTGGTAATCGTTTAGATGTTAGAATTCCATAATTCTGTTGATCTAATAATAAATCTTTGTATATTTGTGCTCCGTCATCGTTTGGGTCGGAATATCCTTCAGTTTTAACAGATTCTATACTGATAATATACAAATATGATACTTTATCAACATTTGGTTGACATTGATTGATTTCATCCGGATATTTAAGATCATAAGGTCGTGAAATTTTTGTTGTACCAACCAATTTATTACGAATCTTAACTTCATCCTCGGGATATTTTCCCCAAAGTTTAAAATAAACAGGTTTTAGTTCCTCTACTTTAACCTTCGAAGAAACTGGAAGCAAATTTTCATTTAACTCACCACATTTATACAATTTAATACATGCATTAAAAGCCGCCGAACGTTTTGCTAATTTTAATGAGTTTGTCACTATTCCCTAAAAATAAAATATCTTATTAAAAAAATCTAAATCTATCTAAATGATGTCAAATCACTTACTGAAATTTCTTCTTTATAAATACTTTGCGATGGTAAATCGATTTTTACGTAAAACGTACCTAAAGAACGATCCACATCTACTTGTGTCCATGTTACTGTCGGTGATGAGAAAAAATCCCTCGGCAACATATTGCAATAACGATTTAATAACGACATCGCTGATAAAACTTCCAATTTTGCTTTGGTTGTAAAAAAAGGTGGAATATCATGAACAAATAACTCATTTTCAATATCAGATTTCAATGGAGCCTTTCGTTCAATAGTTTTACCAACTAAATACTCTTTTAATTTTTCATCAATTGCTTTATATTCCGTTATTTTGCGAACACATTTTGATCGTTCATCTTCTCGAAGCATTATTGCAAACGTACTGTTTATCATACGTGCTCGTCCTTTTGATTGAATATATGATCGGAATGTTATTGGAAAATCGAATGTCATAACTAAGTTACACATTTGTAGATCTACACCTTCTTCCAAAACACTTGTAGCAACAATTAAATTTGTTTCGTTCTTTTTAAATTTTTCGATTACCTGCAAATAAAAAAGAATCGCTATAAATATTGTAACGTTCGTTAATTATCGAAGATAAATAGTTATTTACGTACCAAGGTTGTTATAAGGATTTTAACGGCCCGGAGGCGATATGAACAGCCCGAGGGCCTCTGGCCCGAGGGATTCATATCGCCTGAAGGCCGCTAAAATCTGATAACGACAGTGGTGCGTACAACGATTTATTTTTCATTAAATGTATTAATAATAAATTAGAGTAATTAATAATTATTGAAAAAAAGTTTCATTTTCGTTTCCCTTCAAATAGGTTGCTATGAAAATAGTACATTATAGAACAAGGTTGAGAAGTAAGCTATTATTGACCAAGAACTTTTAGATCCTGAGGCGCGTAGCGCCGAGGGATATAATGTTCGAGGTCTATATTAGTCTTCTCAACCGAGGTATATATAGAATTTTTTTAACTACTAACACTAATTATCATATTTGCTTTGATTAGATATAACGGTGCATGCACAATGTATGAGGTTTTTCCTCATGAGATTTGAGCAACTTTTTATTATTATTTTTTAATAGAAATACAATGCTTTAAAATGTAGGTAGCTCAATTCTTTAATAATCATGAGGAAAAAGTTACGAAATTTTTAACTTTTTCATTGAGGAAAAAGTATTTCAAAAATAAATTTTTTTTTCTCAAAATAAATTTTCATACAAACTTGGATCTCATGAGTAAAAGTATTTTCATTGTGCATGCATTGTTAGTCATTTTCCATATCATTTTTTAAATATCTTAAAATATCAAGTAGCCTGGAAGTTTAGTTTCATACAAATAAAACGAAATAAAGGAATGCAATTATTATTTGTTTGTGTTTTTTTTGTTAATTTCAATTAAAAATAAAGGAAAATTTGTCATTATTAACCTAGGTAATGTTTTGTTATTATTATTGACCTAGCTTGAGAAAAATTACTTCTCATTGGGGCATTCGAGTAAATAATGACGATTTCTCAAGTTAGTAGTTAAAAAAATATATTTATCGATAAAGTAGTCTTTTAAGCTTATTGCTATTGTCTTTGAATACCACCGTTCTAATTAATATCATTTTGACATTTCATTTTCCTTCATAAGATTCATGGTGTTCCTTCATAAGATAATAAAATTAAATGATTGTTAGAAAATTATACAAATTTGGTTTAACTTTAATTAATTGTTCAAATTGTTTAATTCTAATGCGCAAATAAAAAGAAAAATGACTATAATATTAAACCAAATTATTAAAAAAAATACAAAATATTTTCTCCTAGCCAACTGCAATTTTTCTAATGAAATGAATTTTTTGATGAAGAACGTCTAACAATATAATAAAACTCCAAAAATAAATTCAAACTATAATAGTAGTTTAATCAATGAGTGAATAATGAAGTAGTTTATTCTCAAGCAAAAGTTTAAAATTCGAGCGAGGCACGAGCGAGAATTTTAATTTGCGAGAGAATAAAATTCATTATTTACGAATCGATTACAATACTTTATTCTCTGACAAAGTTATAAAAATTGTTTTATAAAAAATAAAAACATTTTCTTCAATTAAAACAATAAATCTTTATTGTTTTAATTGATAAATCAAATTTCTTAATAAAAAAACCCTGATGACAAAAAACGCCCTTCTCATACAATCAACCAAGTTCAACTAAACGAAATAAGAGAATTACTCAAAATTTGATTTTTGAACAAAACTTATCAAAGCAAATGTGATTATAATTTGAAAATAATTTTAATGAAATCAAAACAATTTGACCAATTGGAATCATACCAATTGAATAATGATAATTTTTTTATAGGAAAATTTTCATTAGGCAATAGGTTAAGCTCATTAGGCTATAGGTTAAAAAACAATACAATGATACATACTATTATTATCGAAAAAACATACAAATAAAGCTGATATAATTAAATGGAAGAGAATAAAAAATATGAATTTGGTATAGAAGTAAAAACATTCAAATGACAGTTAAGGTCTTATGGTCTTTTTTTAATGTCATTAGAAATTTAATGTCTTTCGCTCTACTTTGCCGACACATGGATGCATTCAATGTAAGTTAAGGGCTTAAGGTCTTAAAATAACCTTAATTTGAACAAGGCATAAGGCTTCGGACAATTTACGGTATTTAAATTTATCGATAAAGTAGTTTTTTAAGCTTATTGCTATTGTCTTTTAACACCACCGTTCTAATTAATATCATTTTGACATGTCATTTTCCTTCATAAGATTCATGATGTTCCTTCATAAGATAATAAAATTAAATGATTGTTAGAAAAATAACAAATTTGGTTTAACTTTAATTAATTTTTCAAATTGTTTAACTCTAATGGGCAAATAAAAAGAAAAATGGCTAAAATATTAAACCAAATTACTAAAAAAATACAAAATATTTTCTCCCAAACACCTGCAATTTTTCTAATGAAACGAATTTTTTGATGAAGAATGTCTAACAAGATAGATAATTACGTTTCAAGAACTGTAAAGTTACTCATTGCTCATTAAATTATTTAATAAAACTCCAAAAATAAATTTAAACCATAAAAAATATGAATTTGCTATAGAAGTAAAAACATTAAAATGACAATTAAGGTCTTATGGTCTTTTTTTAATGACATTAGAAATTTAATGTCTTTCGCTCTACTTTGCCGACACATGGGTGCATTCAATGTAAATTAAGGACTTAAGGGCTTAAAATAACCTTAATTTGAACAGGGTATTAAATTGGTTCCTATCATATAAGATAAAAAAAAAATATACGAAAACTTAAGAAAATATGGATTTACCAGATCTTGTCTCACAAAATGCAGCTAAGGCCATTGCCAACTTGCTGCCAATCAAATTCAAGGTCCGTTACGATCAGGAATACGGCCTTTTTATAGAATGGAAGACTCGAAATAATATTGCAGCTATAGATGAGACCGACATGTTGGCGTACTTCCAAGAATTGGTATGTTCTTTAAAGTCGTTATATATTGCACTGTAAGCCGTAAGGCTTGTATTGCTTGTAAGGCTGTATTTATATTCCTTTTTTTATTTTTAGTCTGAAAAGTTTGCCCCTAATTCACTCTGTACAAAATACTCGATGCTGAAAACCACTTTATTAGTTAATACCAATGTCGATCTTACAAAATTCAGCCGCCTCATTGCCTTTCTCAAAACGAAGTCGAAAAATTACGTAACAAAAAAATCCAAAGTGTTAGAGCCGGACCATATCCAATGTTTCATTCAAGATGCCCCTGATAGTGATTACCTTCTGCACAAAGTATTTATTTTAATCAGTGTGTTTCAGGCCTTGCGGAGGGATGAGTTGACGAAGATGTCAATCGACGACATTGAAGACAAGGGTTCCTGTGTAGTTGTTAAGGTACCTTCACCAAAACTAGCCCCTCGTCAGGGTTTAGTATTATAGACGAGGATAAAATCAAGGCCTTACAAATAATCAAAAAATATATGTCTATAAGGGGAGAAAAGGCTTCCAAACGTTTTTTTCTAAATTATAAGAACGGAAAATGTACTGAACAGCCCGTGGGAAAGAACACCTTAGGCAATGTTCCAGCAACTGTGGCTAAGTTTTTGAAATTAAAAGATTGGAAAGGATATACTGGGCATTGCCTAAGAAGAACATCGGCCACTCTATTAGTTGGAGCAGGGGCATCTTTCGAAACGTTGAAGATGCATGGGAAGTGGAAGAGCTCTTCAGTGGCAGAAGCGTATGTAGAAGAGTGTTGCTACCAAAAATAAGGCTTCTAAACTTTTAATGGATGCGTTGGAACTAGCAGAGCCACCAACAAACTATACCGCGACAAATACAAGCGATCAAGTGATTTCAGTGAAACACACAAATTCGAACACTCCAGATCTGCAAACCCATACATTTTCAGATAATAATTTTAATTATTGCAACTTTAATTTTTATATAAACTAATTTTAAATAAAATAATTTATAGTAATTTATTATAATAGTTATTTTGGTGTCCCTTCAAATACGTTGCTATGAAAATGTTTACATAGCAACGGGCCGTTATGAGGGCCGTTATGGCTAAATAACAACCGGCATTTATGATGTGATATGACGTTCAAACATTATTCAAATCGAAGCTGGTTATGAAAAATAACATTCTAATGAAAAATGTCTTTTTGGAGATATGACTTTTACTTAGGCGAAAATATTTTTTTTTATTTGATAAAGAATCACTAACTGAAGCCAATAAAACCAAAACGAGTTGTATTGGAGCCCCGGGGTCCGAGATACAAGCTTTTGAAAAAAGCAAAATCCATACAAAATTACACTGTTTTGACAAGAAGTTTTTCTGTTTTTTAATTATTGCTTTATTTCCATGGTATAACGAATATAAGGTATTCTTGACAGCTAAACGAAAATTTTGTGTGACGTCATCCGGCGTAAATATAAAGAAACAAAAAATGTTTTAATTTGAAAATTAGAGAAAACATAATTTTTACGTTATGGTTTTCCTTATTTTTTTCATTAACAATTTGTTTATTAAGTTTTCTAACTCTAAAGAACATTTTGCAGGGTAGGAAATTCGACGTCCACGCCATGCTGCAGGGGTAATGCAGACAGAATTAGGTTGGTGTATCGGAGACAAGCAGAGAAAAACTGCTTAGTCTATTACGCTACATCACCGCGAATTGGCGCCTTAAAACTTCTTATAACCTTAACATCATAACAGAACCATTAACGAAAATTTGGGTTGGGACTGAGGTTAATACCATCACTCCGAAAAAAAAGCTTTGTTAAATTTGATAACCAAAAAAAGAATACCAGACACTAACAAAACAACAGAAGTTTTACCTGGACGTGAGAAAGAACCAAACTACCGAATCGGAACGTGAAACATGTGCAGCCTGATCGCTCATGATGCTTTAATAAGTCTAGAAACAGAGACTGAGAGGCATAGGATGGATATCATTTCTCTGCAAGAAATTAGACAGCCAATAATCGGAAAACAAAACTCGAATAGTCACTCTTTATGCAGTAGTGGTCATTCTTCTCGAAATGAATTTAGTACTGGTTTCCTTGTTGGTGCACGCATACAAGAAGCCGTGTTGAAATTCATCCTGGTCAATGAGAGGATTTGCTACTTAGGGGTACGCGGTACATAAAACAATATTTCTCTTATTGCCTTACATGCACCTACTGAAGCTAAGACCGTCAATATTTTCTACATAGCACTAGAGGAGGTTATGAAATCAACACCAACAATGATAATGATGGACGGATTTGCACCTTCCGTCGAAATTGTTGTGATGGTCCTTGGTCGGAATTGTGTTCCGAGTGCTTCTGGGGCGTAGACCCGTCCATCTTGAGAAGCTAGACCACCTAGAGACATAAGGAAGACAGCGAGATGCTTTCTGCAAGATATCAGAGAGAGCCAGGTTTCTGGTATCATCGACGAATCCACATATAGAACTGGCTTAAAAACACTCCACACCAAAACGGTCGAAAACGTAATAAAGAACTATATTCCAAATCGTGTTCTAAATAGGAAGCCACCAAAAGTCGCTGCCGAAGAAGTCCAATTGCCCCGTAGCACTAGATCCATCCTTGCTCAACTTAGATCCGGTTGGTCACGCATCCTAAACAACTACATGAGTAGAATTGATCCTGAAATTATTGACAAGTGTCCCGCATGTGAGGGCACGCCACACGATGTAGACCACCTATTTAATTGTCCTGAAAATGAAACAAACTTGACGAAGGAAGATTTGTGGTACCGCCCAAGGGCAGTAGCAGAGTTCCTGAACCTGGACATGGAGCCGGAGGATTAGCACCAAAACTGTCGCTACAACAACAACAACATGATAATGGTGAGAGAATGACTGAGTTTGCATTATCAAATAATTTGAGAATTGCCAGTACTTTCTTTTCGCATCGATCGATTCATTAGCAGACTTATGTTTTTAAACCGATTTTAAACCGTTCCTTTATATGTGCAAATATTGGAAGTAACCACTTCCTTGTATGTTCTAAGATAAGGTTCCACTTTCAACGATCAATTCAACGATCTTTTACTCATTAGAGTATTTAAAAGTTTGTCTTTTAAAGTCCAATCATTTTCAGTGAAGTGTAAGGAACAAATTATCTTATAATAAATACGAACATTTTCTTTTTCCACCTGATTCTATCCACTACAAATTGATTTATTTTTCTGGAAATTAAAAAACCTTATGTTTTGAGTATGATTTTTCACATTTGTTGAAAACTTTTGGTTTTAACGTAGTTCGGCATTTAAATTTATATATGTTTTAATAGTAAAACAAATACTAAAGTTCATTAATTAATGAATGAATTAATTTCAATCATTTCATTAACTAATAAATTAATTTATAAATCATACTAAATATATTTTTAATTTAAAAACAATAGCTTTTCTCATTGGTAATAACAACAAACGTATTATATAAAACTCTGAGTGACGTCAATCAAAATCAAAATGGCATCGCTGTCACTCTAGTGAGAATACCTTATTTTCATTTTACCATGCTTTATTTCCTATGTGCTTATAAGATAAACAGATTAAAACTGTCACTTTTACTAAATTTTCTTAATTTACGATAAAAATAATAAAAAAAATGCGCCTTAGTTCAAGTAACATTGCCATAACGTGGGCCCCTAAGGTTATAATTATTTTTTTTTAAGTTATTCATGTTGATTCTTTGAAATTGTATATCAAAAACAACATTAAAAACGTCATTTAAATTGCTACATTTGGTAAAAATAGTTATTTGTTTAACTAGGCAGCAAAGTAGTAGATTGACTGCCGCGGCTGATAGTTCATAGCCGAGCGAGCGAGGCTAGGAATTCAGCCAAGGCAGTCAATCTACCTTGCTGCCGAGTTGAACATATAATTTTTTCTCCGATTAATTACAATGATATGTAATTTAATAATTATTACTTTAAAAATAAAGCAAAATTTTAAAAATGAAAAAAAAAATCGATTAAAAAAATTTTTTTTTTAATCGCAATATCTGTTTATTTCTATGAAGTCTAATTATTTTGCTGCCTAGGCAGCAAAGTACTTGCTTTGCTGCCTATGCAGGAAAAGTGCCACTTTGCTGACTAAAATAAGTCTGCAAAATTTATATTTGCTGTCTATCGGAGAAAAAAGTATTTTTTTACGATATTTTTTTTTTCAAAGGGCTATATCTTTGTCCCCGGGACAGATTTTCAAAAAAAAAATTTTTGTAGTGTGCTTATAAAAGTACGCCAAGTACATATCTTACAAAGAATTTGTATTCAAATGATTGTTTTGTTGTATTGTTTATTACTCCCGTTTGAATCCACGTAAATAAGCAAATATAACGTTGTTGGTGTCTGAGAGCAATTTTTTCTCTCTGACACTCGGGTGTCTAGGTGTAAATATTCCTGAGAGATCTCTCTGACACCTTCCTTTTTGTTTCTGAGAGAAAGTGTCAGATCTCCCGTAGAGTTTCGTGTAAACACAAAAACATGAGTGTCTGAGAGACGTGTCCGAAATTAAATTAAAATTATTAATTATTAATTATTTTTTAAATTTTTTAGGTGTCTGAGAGAAGTGTATTGAAAAACAAATACAATTGAATTAAATACAAAATGAATAAAAAATCAAACATTATTTTTGTATTTTATTTTTCACAAAACGAAATAATTTGTAATTATGTAAACGTTTCACGGTTATTGGATAATTTTTTCTTAAATAGTACATTATTTAATTAGGAGCTAAAGTGATACTTTTTGTGTTGAGTCTATAGTTTGACGGCCGACCGCAGGGAGGCCGACAATTATAGACGAAACACAAAAAGCCACTTTAGCTCCGAATTAAATACACTATTTTTTCGGCAAACGTTTAAATTTTTCATAAATCTGAAATTAATACATCAAACTTTTTATAAATATGAATTTGTATCGTCATAATTACTTCCAAAAAAGAGAAAAAAACATTTAAATTTGTATGAATAAAATTTTTTTTCGGCAAACGGCTGTAAAGTTTAACTTTACTGCCGCTAGGGAGTTAGCTAAAGTCTTACTTTTTAGCCTGACAGCAAAAGTAACGTCTAGCGACAGCAAAAGTAACGCCATTTTTATTTTATATTACGGAGGCTGTAAAGTAGCATTTGTTATTTGTTAGTTTGTTATTTTTTCAAACATATTGTATAACAAAATATAAGTTGATTCTCATATTATGAAATTTTGAAAAGGCTGCTTTGATAAAAAAATTTTATTCATACAAATTTAAATGTTTTTTTCTCTTTTTTGGAAGTAATTATGACGATACAAATTCATATTTATAAAACGTTTGATGTATTAATTTTATATTTATAAAAAATTTAAACGTTTGCCGAAAAAATAGTGTATTTAATTCGGAGCTAAAGTGACTTTTTGTGTTTCGTCTATAATTGTCGGAATTGTCAAACTATAGACTCAACACAAAAAGTATCACTTTAGCTCCTAATTAAATAATGTACTATTTATCAAAGCAGCCTTTTCAAAATTTCATAATATGAGAATCAACTTATTTTTTGTTGTCATGGTTATACAATAT
Organism: Diogma glabrata; assembly: GCA_963693315.1. Classification (NCBI taxonomy): domain Eukaryota; kingdom Metazoa; phylum Arthropoda; class Insecta; order Diptera; family Cylindrotomidae; genus Diogma; species Diogma glabrata. Next base: position 231,215,375 of record OY856186.1, on the reverse strand, counting down.
GTTTGAGAAAATAACAAACTAACACATAACAAATGCTACTTTACAGCCTCCGTAATATAAAATAAAAATGGCGTTACTTTTGCTGTCGCCAGACATTACTTTTGCTGTCAGGCTAAAAAGTAAGACTTTAGCTAACTCTCTAGCGGCAGTAAAGTTAAACTTTACAGCCGTTTGCCGAAAAAAACGTTTATTTTAAATGATAATGAGCAGTAAAGTTGAATGTGGAGAAATCTTGATGGGCGGTATCTGTATATCTACCCCTCCTCTACCCAGGAGGTTAATTATTGTGTTATGATGAGTGGGTAAAAAAATTGTAAGGTCTGTCAAAAGAATTTTTTTTATACATTTTGTTGCCCAATTTTTTGACAAACATACAATGAAAAACATTTTGGACCAGAAACAATTGACAAATAACTAGCTATCGAGCTATTCTCAACTACCAAGAACTGTTGCAAAATATCATGTTGTTGCAGATTAAATGTAGTTTTTCACAAAATTATTAGAGATATGTATTTTAAGAATTTTTTGTGTAAAACCGGGCTTCATCAATTCCAAAAAATAGGAACAGTTTGAAAATATGAGGTTGTTGCAAATCAAATATTTTTTTTTAGAAAAGTTGAAATAAGTGAAAAGATGTATTTACTCTAAACGGAAGAGTATTGTGAGAAGATTTTTGTTATGTGAATCAAGTTTCGGTCACTGATGACTAATTTAAGTTTTAAATTTACTGATGACTAAACTAGTTTCCATGACTAATAGACAATATTAGGTATGGGTAGATAATGTAGAGGTTTTATTGCAGAGGTTTTTGAGAAGTGTATCCTGGTTTCGCTTTATTTCATTTCATGTTACTATATTAATTTACGATCAGTTATAATTTTTTTATAATGCTTTGATGTTTCGTGTTAGTATAGTAAAATATTTCTGAAGAGAAATAAAATACTTGTAATTTTACAGAGTTTTATATTTAATTTACATGTCTGACCAAAACTAAAAGCAACTTATAAAAGCCTTCTGCCAAAACTGTATAACGTCCTTAAAATAGTCCGACGTGATTGTTTTCAATTTTTTTGTTTTGTAATGTTCGAAGTTAAGGGTGAGGAACAGTGCATAAAAAAATTACAAAAAAATCGTTTTGGACTAGAAGAAAAATCACCCTTCATATGACCTTCGTCAATGTCAAAAATAATTTTTTTTCAAAATTTCTACTCCCAACTCCCTCCAAATAACATTTTATGAATAAGAGCCAAGTGCTATAGTTTGTGTTCCTATAACCGTGTATTTTTTCAACTTTTTTCTTTTGTAATGTTCGAAGTTATGGGAGAGGGAGGAGGAGGGGCAGTCAAACAAACTGACGTTTTTGGTAATAACTATTTCAATCTTTTTCGATTTTTCTAAATCGAACTCGATTCCTTTTACACTTTTGTTTTACTATCTTTTGTTGTCCTATATCTATAAAATACAGATAAAATAGTAGATTAAACACCAAAGGAGAGAAGTGATTGTTTTTCTCCCGAGGTGTGTTTGAAGCCCGAGGGCGAAGCCTGAGGGTTATATATCACTGAGGAAGATGACATGCTCTCTTATGAGGTTTATATAATATTTTTGACACGACCACAATATAATTAAGATATTAAAAATTAAATCTAATCATTTAATGAGAACGAAAATTATAATTTTTAAATTTCATCATAGTAGGTTGTTTTTATACAAATTTGAATTTATCGTAAAATATTTCTGTTTCCATGAAAACTATCAGTGTTGTCATGGTTTGTTTTTATATTCCTTAGGGAGTAAAGTATGCAATTCGCTAATGCAAATAAGGGAGCGGAATTGAACTTTATATACAATTCGTGTAAAAACAAATATTTGCATTTTTTTGTTGTGGAAAAATTCATTTTATAACTGTAGAAAAGTTCAAGTTGATAGTACTTACAGTTTGTGAGAAATTCGATTATTTAGAAATTCGGACGGACACCGAAGTCTCACCAATAGGGTACTGTTTTTACTTTTTCAAAGTACAGAACGCTAACATACCGATTCCATACCAAAAACCTGTCAAAATGTAGTGTGTCTTATGTAGTCTGGCAAGGTAATTAATCTTTTAGTAGTTAGGTTGGTCGAGTTTCATCAAAGCAAAATAAATGCCAAGAACTAGAGTTATTGAAGTTTGAAATCAGTAGTTGTTCGTTATACAAACAATTAAACCCATAAAATATAAATAAAAATTACTCACCCTACGATTCCATTTATCTTCTAAAATCGTTTCAATAGATTCAGGAATATTATTATTTCGACCGACCATAAAATCTGGACGTATTTGAAATAAAGGATTCTCCTTTGCATATAATTTTAAAATATGATATAAGCATTTTGCGGTATGACGTCGATTTACAAATATCAAGCCCTTTAATTCATCCGCATTATGATTTTGTAAATATTCTTCCAAATATACAAATAGTCGCTTCACTTTCGATGAACCATATGTTAAAATTTTTTGATAAGATGTTTGTATGTCAATCATTTCTTCATGCAAAACGTGAGCAATCAATTCCACTCCCGTTATTAAAACTCGAATTAAATTTTTATGCGATGTTGTTTTAGCTTCACGTTTTTGCAATTCGAAATCAATTAGAACACTTAAAATTGATATAAGTCCACCATAAATGCCTAACTCTTCCATCTGATGTAGGAAATCTTTAAAAGCATTTACTAGTTTTTTTATTGGATTAGGTGCTTTATCGTAATACTTAAAGCTGGTGCTTACTAGCACATTTGAGTTATCTATATCAATCGGCCATTGATCAATCAATAAGATGTATCTCTCAACAAGCATTTTAACTTTTGATGTTATTTTTGAATCTGGAGGCGCATAATAGTATGGTAATATAATTTCAGTTGGGTTGGTAGAATAACTTAATACATTTATATATTGTTCAAAAGTATTAACTGTTCTGATAACAGATTGAAATGTATTTTCTAATTTTTCCATATCGCTTTTGACAGAATCCGGTGTGACTTGACCCGTTAATAACATTCCAGTTAAACCAATCACCCTCGGTTGATTTTTTAATGGAACGTTTTCAAATTGTTGCATTAACTGATGCATCGGGTGTTTTTTATTACCATGATGACATTCATCGAATACAATAATATTTATATTTTCTAATTTTATAAAGCCATGTCGTATGACATCTAATATAATCTGGCATGTTGCTACAATTATCTGTAAAAATATTGATATTATTAAATAGTTAGTTCTGTAGATTTTTATGGTACAATTTACATGATTATTTTCAAATTCGTCTCGCCATTTTGCTCTCTTCCAATTATCCACATTCATTTCACCAGTATAAACGCTTGTTTTCATATTTAGAATTTGTTGGATATAGGACGTCTGTTGGTTTGCAAGGACCACGGTGTTGACTAAGAACACGCTACGTTTGCCCCCAGCATCTAATGAGCTGAAATAAGAAAAAATGTATTAGTAAAAGTGGATGGATAGGCTATGTTTTGATATTCGATTAAGTGGTAACGGCTTAATTTTTCAAATTTTTAAAATAACGTTATGTATCCAAGAAACATTCCCGCGAGTTTGTCAGTTTTTTAAAATAGTATTTCAGTATTATACTGTTCTTTGTAGCTATAGCATAGATGTGTTGAAAACTGGAAACAAAATGCTCTGGATATATAGTGAACTTATATACATCAAATACTTCAATTAATGGCTAACCAATGTTATAGACTTCGCGTATAAAAACATTAAAGAAAGGTGTAGTATCCCAACAGACATACATTCTATCGTACGAATAGAAGTAAAAAAAATGTTTAACGGAAGTGACAAACTGGAAGTTAGAATGCAAAACTGTTACAAAATACAAATCCTCCTTAGCATGTATACCAAGTTTAATCAAAATCAATAATCAGGAGCTGATGTTTCAAATAAACAGGTGCGGCCTTCATCAACCACTTATCAACCAATTTCGTCCAAAAACTAATCAGTTATTTGTCATTTGAATCATCTTTTGTCAAAGTGTCATCAAAATTGATGGATGCACAAAGTCTACATGCAGTTGTATGGTGCCACTTTGATAAATGTGTCCCAAAAGTTTATCATTATCTTTTCACACTAATTGAAACCTTTTTCATAAGTTTCATCATAATAACCTCATTATTGTAGGTTGTAGTGTGCATAAAGACAATGAAAAAAAAAATTAAATTACAAAAAAAATTTGTTACCGGAAGTGAAATACAGGAAGTTGGTATGCAGAACTTTTGTGAACCGTACTGAGTGCTTTTGTACCAAGAATCAGCCAATTCGATTATCAGATACAGATGTTATTGAGCTTTAAAAAAGACAGGTGTTCGGAGGAATACCACCACTCTGTTGAATATCGCTCCAAAGCTAATCAGTTCCTTGCCATACATATTTGCATCTTTTTTAAAAGTGTCGTCCAAATTGGCTAATGCAAATACTTCAATTAATGTCTATCCGATATTATAGATTTTGGGTAGTTATAATTATAAAAACGTTAAAGAAAGTTTTAATTTTATTCATAAATTCATATGACACCCACTTGAGTGGGGCAAACCATTTTTAATTGATTTATGAAATTTGGGCAGCTTACTAACTTTTTCACTTCACCACAATTTTAAATTGTGTGAAGTAATGCAGTCTATCGAGAAACAAAACTTACATATGTACCTTTTGTTTTTTCTTTTATTTCGGACCATGCTCTATCTAAATAGCCAATAAAAATTTTTTGGTGTACGACTGTTGGGTTGGGTTTCGTGACATTCCTGCATAGGATCTTGATGAAACTTTGGCAAATGATCCAGGTTCACTTGAAAATGGAAGATCTGGATAAAAGGTTTTACTACTGTTTTCAATATTTCTGCATTCCGGTTTGTCACTTCCGGTTAAAAAGTTTTTTTTCAGGTGTTTATCCCTACTGTAGCCTACATTTTACCGAACGATTTTCATAAAACGTCGGTAAAAGCTTTCAAGTAACATGGAAAAGATTTCATCAGATTTTGGAGTACATTGGACAAAGGGATGGGGGGAGGGGGTTCCACCATACAACAGGTGGTTTTGTTCACTATGTTTTCAATGTTTGTTGGTAAAATACAACATTCGATCGTGATTAGAGCATACAATTATTCGACATTTTGAGTTATCCGAATATCGAATAACTTTTTCTTTAAATATTCGAATATTCGGTTAGTATTCGAATAGTAATAGAAGTACTAAATCAAACAGGTTTAACATAAGGTGCGTTCGATTTGACTGAATCAACTGAAAAAACAACAACAATTGCATTCAATTTTTCAGTTGTGCATTTTATTTTATTTATTTTCTTGAAATATGCATTTAAAAAAGAGAAGTGCGTTTAGATGTTTAAATTTTAAGCTACTTCTTATATCAGATATCCCGCCGTAGAGAAACCTCTTTCAGTTCTTGTTGCAGTGGGGCTGATAGTCAATAGAGCATTATTCAAATTGTCTAATATATCTGTTCTTGTTTTGAACGAGTTTAAATAACAAACATGTTTCTTTAAACTATTAACCGCGATTTTCATTACCACTGTTACTGTATCTCATGTCGTGGAATCAGTAATTGAGCTAATCGCTGGTTGCAGCTTTTGTTGCAATATATTTTTACTTTGATTGTTGCCTGCAAGTGTGTCATTTATATTACCAGATACCTGCAACCATGGTTATTACTGTTTTCATCGGTAGGATCTGGTACATCTTTGAAGGCTGAGGAGGCGAGAAAGGAAAGTTTTCTTTGCGTTATCAAAATATTCGTTCGATTGTGGTATAACTCTAGTGCCAAGATAAAGAAAGAAGGTTGTTAAGGTTGTTTTGTTTCTTTTCTGATCCATTCTTTTTCTGATTTCGTGGAGTAAGATTTTACTTGAATCACTGTTCAGTTCCGTTAGAGAAGTAAATAAGAATTTGCATATGCTTTCGGCTGTCATAAGTGTTGAATTTTTTTCGCTAAGTTCTTTGACTTCAATATTATGCGGAGTTTGTTTATACGTCAAGCACTTTTTGTAATAAAATTATTTCCCTTAAAATATTGAAATTTCTTAGTTTCGAAGTTTGAAAAAGAAATGAAGAGATTCAAAACTATTATATTTTGGGAAATAAAAAATATTCGAATATTCGCGTATAAATATTCGAATAACGAATACATGAAATATATCCAAATTAATCAGATATTCGAATACTCGAATATTCGGATTTGAATGCTCTAATCGTGATGAATTTTGATGACACTTGTGGCGGCGAAAAAGAAATCCTTCTCTTTTTCTTCGTCACCAGATTGAAATTTTAATTTTTAACCTTCCTAATAATTAATCATTTTAAACTTCATTCGGAACAATTTCCTAAATTATTCTAAACTTCTAAATCTAAATTATTTTCTTCAATATCTCATATACTTCCCATATTTATTTGATTTGCTTCCTGTAAGATCAAAGCGAGGGCAAGAATAATGCTTTACCAAGTTTTCTTTAATTTCGTTAATATCTCCATATTACGAGAAATGGAGAAACCCTTGACATATTGGTTCATGTATTATAATTCATTAACTTTAATTTTGCGAAATTAATGGATTATAATTACATTTACTGTAAAACAACATTTTTTGTTTGCGTTAGATAATACATGTAAGTACATTTTCTAAAAGACTAAATGATATGTGATACTAAGCCTGATGTGATGATTATGATTGGCTATACACTGCAACACAATCTCTCAACTTTATACAACTGGTGTCTACTAAATGGAATGCATTTGAACATTGAAAAATGTATGACAATTACATTCGCCAGAAGCAGCCATAAAATAAAATATACATATAATGTAAATGGATCTAATCTATCAAGGGTTAATATTATTAGGGATTTGGGTGTTATGTTAGATAGTTCCTTGACATACAAACAGCATATCAACCAAATCTGCACAAGTGGGCATGCTATTCTCGGCTTTATTAAACGTAGAGCAAAAGAATTCAACGACATCACCTTGACAAAAACTTTGTACTGTTCATTAGTTCAATCAAAAATGGAATATGCTAGTATAATTTGGTCGCCTTATACCGAGTTATTCGCAAGCTCTATTGAATCGGTACAAAAACAATTCTTACTCTTTGCATTAAAACCTCTCGGTTTTACTGGATACAGACTGCCTAAATATGAAGAAAGACTCTTACTGCTGAATATGGTCTCACTAAAATCAAGACGTGAGCTTGCTTCTGCTTTATTTGGTTTCGACCTAGTAAGAGGTAATATAAGGTGTCCTGAATTGTGTGAAATGATGGTTCTTAATTGTCATACTTATAATACAAGACACAGGAGGCCTCTTATTGAAGAACTTCATAGCCATGATTATTCTTTTTATAACCCACTTAACGAATGTATCAGAAATTTTAATAAGTATAGTGCTTTTTATGACTTTTTTTTTTTTTTTTTTTTTTTTTTTTTTTTTTTTTTTTTTTTTTATTTGCAGCAAACAGTTTCCCAATTACATGCTACAATAATTCATACTAAAAACTAGGAGGTACACTGCATTAAAGAATACATAAAAATAAAAACAAAAAATAAAAACAACAAAAATAATAATAAATAACAATAATAAAATTAAACATTTAGAAATTAATTTTTTTTTGTCAATAACACACGAGACTCAAAATTTGCATCAAAACGAAACATCTAGACTTAACTAAAAATATTAAAACAATAATTGATGAATTATGTTATGCAGAATTTATCAGCATGTGAAACTACATAATCATTTAAGATGGTACGACAATTCGATCTGAATACACTTAACGACACATGAAAAAAATCAACACTTGAAAAAATCTCATTATGATAAATCTGAAGTCTTGATATTGGCGAGGAGACACCTATATTTGTTCGAGAAGCCGATGGCAGAAAGAGCTGGTTTAATCGAGTTCTATAGGACGATGCGTAAAAATTAATATTGAATAGAACCTCAGTATCGATAAGAGAATTAACAATTTTATATAAGAGAACTTCATCAAGTATATACCTTCGCGACTCCAAAGTAGTCATACTTAACTTATCAAGCCTGGTATGGTATGAGAGCTTCCCAGTGCATGGTATAGCATTAAAACACACAATTCTCGTAAATCTTCTTTGCGTTCTTTCAATTAACTTAGCGTATGTGTCATAATAAGGATGCCAAATATGACAACCATATTCAAGAATACTCCGAACTAGGCTATTGAATAATGCTACAAGAACTTTAGGATCGCGAAATTCTCTGCACCTTCTGCAAAAGAAACCCATAAGTCTCATTGCTTTTAAATTAGTATAATTAATATGCTCATCAAAACGGAGTTTAGAGTCGAAAATGACTCCTAAGTCCTTAACACTGTTAACATGATCAAGCAAAGTTCCATTAATGTTATAATCAAAAACAATATTCTGATTTTTACGTGAAAAAGTTATAAACTTGCACTTATTAATATTTAATTGCAAATCATTGATTACACACCAGTTATGAACTTCATTTAAATCTCGTTGAAGTTTAAGACAATCTTGCACACTTTTAATTGATTGAAAGATTTTTAGATCATCTGCATAGAAAAGATGAACACACTGAAGTATCTTCGATAAGTCATCAATGAAAAGTAAGAATAGCAGGGGACCGAGAATGGAGCCCTGGGGTACCCCAGACGAAGGAATAAGTCCTTTTGATAAGTTTCCATTGAATTTGACATACTGCATGCGATTCGTTAGGTATGAAGCAAACCACTGAATAAGATTATAAGGTAAACCAAAAAAATCAAGTTTAGAAACCATGATTTCATGTTTAACTTTGTCAAAGGCCTTTGAAAAATCTGTATGAATACAATCCACTTGAATATTCTTATCAATTGAGTTAAACGCATAGGTAGAAAATTCAAGAAGATTAGTAGTCGTGGAGCGACCAGAAATAAAACCGTGTTGTTGAGGGCTGATTTTCTGCTTGACCAGTTGAAAGACTCTAGAATGTACAAGTTTCTCTAGAATTTTCGCAAAAGCATTCATAATAGAGATTGGTCTATAATTAGCAACGTTCGCCGTGTCCCCTGATTTGAAAATCGGAATGATGAAAGATTCCTTCCATTTATCCGGAAATGTCGATTGCTGAAGAGATAAATTAAATAGCATTGTTAAAGGTTCAACTAAACCAGAAGCAATATTTTTTATAAATAAATTAGAAATCAGATCTGGACCAGGGCCCTTATCACTCTCAAGTTTGGTTATCATTAGAGACACATCATCTTCTGTTATTAAGTGAGAAGAATCAATATGATGAACGGAATAAGATCTTAATGGGGAAAAGAAACTATTGGTATAAACCGAATTAAAATTTTCTGCAAACAAGTTACAAATCACTTCAGGCTGATTAGACTCTTTATTACCAAGGAACATTACAGAGGGGAATTCAGATTTAGACCTTAACGCCTTATTATAGTCCCAGAACTTCTTAGGTTTCTCTACCAAAGATCTCTCCATTAAGAGAGTATATGCTTCAAAACAACAGACTATTTCTTTTTTAATATTGGTTCTAAGAGAAGAATATAAGATTAAATCAGAAGGGTTTTTGAATTTTTTACATTTTGATCTAATTTTTTCCTTTTTCTTAATAAGGGATATCAAGGACTGAGAATACCAACAGGGATATTTTTTAATTGATGGTTTAACTGTTGCAATATAAGGTTTAACGATTGCCATAAGCTTGTCATAGAACAAGTCAACTGCAATATTAACCGGTGAACCATCAAAATATGTTTCCCAATCCACTAGATTCAAGCTAGATGTAACCAGCTCATAGTCCACTTTACTTAGGTTAATTGAAGGAAATGAGAAGAATGATTGAGTTTTAGGTTTAATTGAATTAATGCGAACACTCAACGGAGGATGATATCGATCGATTTTAGAAAGAGCTGTACTACTTCTGCTGACATCATAATTTAAGATAGGAAGATTGGTAAAAATTAGATCTAACAATTTATTTTGAAAATTTTTTACATGATTGATTTGAGAAAGCATTGACAATTCCATTGTCTCAATTAAATACTCAGACAATCGACCTTCAAAACGTCCTGCAGTTATATATTTAGGGTCATTCATTAACCAGTCGATGCATGATAAGTTAAAATCACCAAGTACTAGAAACTGTGAATTTTCACCAGAGGTATATCTTAAGTTTGACAAATGGTCCAAAAACCGCTTGAATTCATCAAAAGGCGTACCACAACTAAGATAAATATTACAAATGAATAAATAAGACCCATTTAACAGACTGATTTTGATCCAAACATCATCAAAGGCAAAAGAATCCAGAGAAGGTAGTGCAGAAAATTCAATATTTTTGTTCAATGCAATAAGTGCTCCTCCACCATCAGTTTTGTTAGTCAATTGCAGGTTTCTATCCTTTCTCACAACCACATATCTTTCATCGAATGCCTCATTTGAATTAATAGTATCATTTAACCATGTTTCAGTTAAGCAAACCAGATCGAAATTACTTAGTCGAACCGCTAATTTAAATTCGCTTAATTTAGTTTTCAAGCCTCTTGAGTTTTGATAATATAATTTGATGAAAGTTGACTTAACATTAAAATTATTAGAATTTATAGATGACATATATGATGGATGTTGAGTTTGATTAGCGTTCACTATTTGACCGTTGCTTGAGAACTTATTCGTGGAAAATTTCTTTCCCTTGGATAAAATATAAATTCCTTTATTAATAAACCTGACGGCCAGGAAAGCGGTAACAAAAGTTTCTCGAAGTGCAGCACATCAGTAACTCCAATTTTATATGACACATAAGGACGATTCTCACCTTGACGGTTTTTTGACTCAATCCTAAAACATTCGGTGAACTGAATTTGAACATTTTCAGTCAGGTACTTTTTAAAGTCTTCATCGGATGTAGCAGAAGACAAACGAGACACGAATACCCATTTTTTTGGTGGCACCACTGCAATTAGTGCATTCATTGAGGGAGATGCTGAACCAATCACGATGTCACTAAATTGCCTGGATCCAACAGCTAACGAATTAGTTTCAATGTTTGAGTTGTTGTTCGTAGTGATGTTTTGTCGCATAGCATACGACTTTTTCCTAGGTGGACTAGGCACCGTTAAATCCAACTCCTTGCTGGTTAATGGACTCTCCATTAAAGTCCTCTTTATGATGCTAATATCAGCCCTCAACGCATCAATATTTTTTAAAATTGCTTCCATTGAGGACCTCTCATCGTTAGCAGTAGCGATAGTAGTTAACGCATTAACTTCAGTTGATGAAAATGTAGACGAGATCGACACATTCTTTTTGATTTTCGAAACACCATGATCAAGGCAATCGTCACATAAAAATTTTAAATTTTTCATTGCGTTAACTGTGACAAGAGCCTCCACCGATAAACCACCACACTTGATGGCATGGAAAACATTTTCGCATATTAAACACTCCATCATTCCAGAGTCATCCTCAGGCTTGTTGCACCAAAAACAATCCTTCATAATGATTTATTCCAAAAAAAACAAATTCACGTTCGAAATATCCAAAATGTAACACCAAAATAAACAGATTACTGATTTAATGATTTAAATTTAGTTCTTGAACTTGAATTGTAAACTCTTTCACCAAACAACAATATTAACAACAAAAAGTCAGTGAGATGAACACACGGTTTCCTTGTGACACACTGTATTAACGTAAAGTTGTTTTATTATTTTATTGCACTCAAATATTTAATCTTTGTGTTATCAATGCAAGGTTATTTTTTTTATTTTAATTTAAATTAATTTCAGAAATCACAAATTGGTAACAATAATAATATAATAACTGTTTGTTTGCATGTATTTTCGCAGGTTCGTAACACTCAACCTTAATAACAAATAGTATTAAAACTATTTATCTAATTGTTTATATTATTTTTAAATTATAAAATCAGATGATTTATTTCACAATTTAGCTTGGCAAACTTGATTTTAATTAGCTATCAGACAGTTTTTGTATAATCAAAAAAGAAAAATATTATGACTTTAATATGAGTAGGGATCAATTCAAGAATAAAATTCTAGCTAAATTTAAAACTTTGAATTCCTCATAATTTAAATATAAATAATATTATATGGTATCAGTACAATCATGTAGTAGTATTATTTAGTATTATAATTTACGTTAGAAATTAAGATAAATTTAAGTTTAATTTACATATGTACTGTCTTTATTTGACTGAATAAACTATTATTATTATTAGATAATTATCACATGATTTTCTTGATTAATTTAACGGACGAGTGAAAAATTTCGATCGTAGAGTCGAGTTTAGAATTTTGAACGGACGGGTGTCCACTTGAATTCGTTTTGTGTAGTTTGGTTTCGTTTAGTTGTATTAAAGGTAGGAACTTTGAAGTGAACGTTATCGTTATGTTTCACTTAAGTTTCCAACTAAAGATTTAAGTTTGGTTTGTGCTTCGTGTTTTTATGTTAAGTTTAGGTTTTAATTTCACTTTTATTTGTTGTACCTAACTGTAGTTCTTATTTTTTTTGTAAAATAAAAGAAAATAAAAACAAACAAAAAAAGAAGTAAACTATAATAGTTAATAAATATAAGTTTATAATAAGTTTATAAATAATAAAAATAAGATTAACTAACTTAATTAATTCTAACCTTAACTTAATTCTAACTGCATGGAGGGATCAGTTTTTATTGTTTTAAATTTATTTTTTTTTTATTTTTGATCTACGGGTGTGACAACTGCATACTCCAGTCCCTGCTATTGACATACGAGTTGACGACGTGAGATATCACATACCACTGGCAATAGCAGTGAGATATCACTAGCCAAGGTGACATCTTAGTGGTGGTGGCGGATGAACTGTATTCAGTCAACGGTAGCATCCTCAATCTTAGCTGTGAAATAATCCTTGATGATGAGACGCTATTGCTTCCTTGAAGAAACGAGCCTTCATATAACTATGTGTGGGGTTTAATCATTAAGAAAGACAGTGCGTCACAGGATCAAGGAATATGCAACCGGCTGGATTATTGGCAACTACATTTTTGTTTTGTTTCAGCAAATTTTTGTAAAAAATGTATTTATTTAATTGTATTTACTTTTTAATTTACTTTTATTTTCTCTATTCTATCATAAAATATTGGCCTATGTAATATTTGTCAGTGATAGGATTTTTTGTTTAGTTATCCATTCTTTAACAAAAAATATAAAAAAAACAAAAAAAGGAAGATTTACGTCCATCAACACCTTTGAACGTATGTTGTTGTGGGACCTTGGTCTTAAAAGGTTTTTAAGTGTTATTGTGACACATATTGTAATTCCTACTACACAACACATTTTATTGAAAAAAAAAAAAAAATTATAAGTGGAAAAATTAAAAATTTTCAACTATGGTTATTAGTGCAACCGAAATATTTTTGTGTTACTATGTTACAAAAAAAAATTAAAGAAAATATTTGGTATTTCTTTTATAGCCATTTAAAATATTATATGTTGGCAAAAATATATAAATAAATTAGAAAAATATTACAAATATGAAAATAATAAAACAAATGAATTTTAATTTTCAATCTCAATTTATTTTTATTATATATTTACAATTATAGTTTAAAAACATATTATACAATTTAAGAGTTCAATAAAATTAAATATTTTTCAGCTTCATTATACATTTTTGATTTCTCGATTTAAAGGTTTATTTTATTTATTATAATTATTTTTATATTTTGTAATGCTATGCCGGGAAAAAAAAGTTATCTAAACAAAAATACCCTGTGTATGGTTGTGGCTAACATAAACTAAAAAAAAATACAAAAACTAAATCTAAACTTAAAAACTAGATTTAAACGTTTTGTTAATATTAAAAAAGTGTATACAATTATTTAATATTTAAATAATTGTACAGTTTAACAAGGTAATTTAAAATTTTATATTTTCCTAAAGCTTAATTGGAATTCTCAAAGATTATATAAAGATGTGTTAGAGCTTGCAAATGTTTATCAAAATCTTAGTTGGTTTATTAAATTATTTTCAATTATTTGACACTTATAAATTTTTCTCTAATTTTATTGATGAAGCCAATCACAAGAGGTACATTTAGACAGAATGGAGAGAGCTTGTGTTGAGAATAATCTAGGTCGGTTATAAATTAGTTTGAGACATTTGTTTTGTGTTGTTTGTAGTTTTATAAGGTGAATATTGGAACTGGTAAACCAAACGTGTGCTGCATATAATAAGGTACTACGTAAGATGGATGTATATAAAAGTCTTTTATTTGAAATTGAAAATTTAGATTTTTTATGTAATATACTGTACAGTATTCGTATCATTTTTTGACATTTTTCTACTGATCAATTAATGAGATGCTTGAATGTTAATCGTTTGTCTATTATGACTCCTAGGTATTTTATAGTTTCTGACTATTGTAATGGAATTCCATCCATTGAAAGAGATTCATTATTTGGGAGATTTCTTGCAGCACTCTTTTTGGTGAGAAAAATAGATTGCGTCTTGTTAGGATTAGTTTTAATTCCCCATTTTGAAAAATATATAGAAAGATTATGAATTGACGTTTGCAATTCAGATATAATAACATTAATATCAGCTGAAGAGGCGAATATAATTTTAATTAAACAAACAAAATATGGTGGGTGTTTCATTCCTATTAAAAATGAAGAAGGATATACGATTAGCTGCCTTTTGAGAGAACGAAGGGACCGAGTGGACGAACTGGATCCAGAAACGTTGGTATTATAAGGTATTATTATTTTGATTATTATTATTGTTACAGGTATTAGTTTTAGATATAAAGATATAAACCGAAATCATGTTTCCAATCAGTATTATTGTATACGTCATTTAAATTTTTTTTTTAATATGTGCTAGCTTTTTTTACATGGTGTGAGTGAGATGTCTGAATTCCCTGGGGTTCCTAACCAATTCCGTTCATCGCGTTGTTTGGGATTTTAAATGATTGTCCCCTGTCATATTAATAATATCGTGTTTTCACTTAATTTCTAAAAGCAGTCCCCATTATATCAAAGGCACAACGAGGCAACTCACGACCCAGGCCGAGAGCTTAAGACCGGAGCAAGAGACTGCTACCTCAAAGTTGTCCTTCGATTTTTTTTTTTTTCAGATACAGATGCTATTTTTTTCAGTTAAAAATCTAATTTAGTTTTCACACTATGGAAAAAGATGCAAATATATATGACCAGAAGCTGAATAGTTTTTGAGATATATCAAACAAGGGGGTGGGGTCCCTCGAGCACCTTTTTTTTGAAAGCTCAATAACATCTGTATCTCATAATAGAATTGGCTGAATCTTGGTACATAAGCACTTAGTAGTGTTCATAACAGTTCTGCATACCAACTTCCAGGTTTTCACGTCCGGTAAAAGTTGCAAGTCCGGTTGTTTTTGCAATTTTTTGTATTTTTTTCATTGTCTTTATGCACACTACAACCTACAATGATGAAGTGATTATGATGAAACTTATGAAAAAGGTTTCAATTAGTGTGAAAAGAAAACGATCAACTTTTGGAACATATTGATCAAAGTGGCAGGAGGTCCACCATACAACTGTTGATTTTTCACACTTTGTTTTTAAAGTTTGTTGGGAGCATACAGACTTCGTGTATCCATCAATTTTGATGATACTATCGTAAACAACGAAAATGTGAATGACAAAGAACTGATTATTTTATGGACAATATTGGGATAAGTAGTAGGGCCTCTTGAACACCTGTTTATTTTGACACTATGTTTTCAATGTTTGTTGGGAGCATACAACATTCGTTCGTGAATGAATTTTAATGACACTTTGGAAAAAAGGTGCAAATATGTATGGCAAGGAGCTGATTAGTTTTTGAGCGATAGTGAACATAGTGGTGTAGGGTCCCCCGAGCACCTGTTTTTTGAAAGCTCAATAGCATCTGTACCTGATAATCGAATTAGATGAAACTTGGTACATAAATATTTAGTGCGTTTCACAACAGTTCTACATCCCAACTTCCGGTTTTTCACTTCCGGTCAAATTTTTTTTTGCAATTTTTTGAATTGTTTTCAGTGTCTTTATTGACACTCCTAGTGTTCGGTCGAGACAACGTGATAAAAAAATCATGATTTTTCGAAGTACTATACGCAGCTATTTATCATGAAAAAAATCAGATTTTTTGCTGGTTTTAAATGTCAAAATGTTTTGAATTTAGGTGACTATAAAAATATTTTATTTTGGTTGTTAACGCTTTTGGTTCTGTTTTGTTTATGCTTGCATGTTTGTGGCTTTCGGACAAAATTAATCTTTTGTGATGAACATAATTGAAATAAAAGTGACCTATAAGGGTTAACGTATAAATCTATCTTTTTAATTTTTGACTGTTCGGTCCGGTTTGATGTAATATTCAACGAAGTGAAGTTAGAAGAAAAAAATTTGACATAAAATCTCGTGATATTTATTATGATATTGCAAGACCGAACACTACCATTGCAGCCTAAAATAATAAAGTGATTATGACAAAACTTATACAAAAGGTTTTAATTAGTGTGAGAAGATAATGATCAACTTTTGGGACACATTAATAAAAGTGGCGGATCTACCATGCAACTGCTGACTTTTCACACTTTGTTTTTAAAGTTTGTTGGGAGGCATACAGACTTCATTCATTAATCAATTTTATTGACACTTTGAAAAAAGGTGAAGACTTAAATGACAAAGAACTAATTAGTTTATGAACGATATTGGGATAAGTGATGGGGAGCCGCCCAAACAACTGTTTATTTGAAACTTCAATAACATCAGTTCCTGATAATTGATTTTGATTAAACTTGGTATATATGCTTAGTGTATTATTTGTAACAGTTCTTCATTCCAACTTCCGGTTAAAGTCTTTTTGCAGGTGTTTATCGCTACTGTAGCCTACAATTACCAATCGATTTTCATGAAACGTCTGTAAAAGGTTTCAAATAATATGTAAAAGATTTCGTTAGCTTTTGGGGTGTATTGGATAAAGGGTTGGGTTGGTCCACCACACAACAGGTGTTTTTTTTCACTATGTTTTTAATGTTTGTGTTAAGAATAATAGACTAGTTTCAACAAATTGTACTAGATTTAGTACTTTTGGGTAGTAACCATATTGTAACAACACACATAACATACTTGTCAAAATAAAGTTGGAGAACTTTCTCTTGCGATCAAAACTGTTAACAATAATAGACGTGTTGTGTTTTTTGTTCAATTGAAACAATATATTATATTATAATAGTGATCTACATAAATCAATATAATCCTTAACAGATTATGGGCCCAGGACTCATCGTTCTAATAATATAATATATATACATATTAATTCACTTAAATGTTTTAGAAATATTGCTGTGAAGATAGTTAATTTTACAAAAACCACAATGGATATAGCGAGGTGCTAAAAATTGAAAAACTACAACATGCAGCGCAATTTACAACATGGCGTTTCAGAATAAAACCGTGCTTGATGTCGGAAGACATATATGATGTGGTGACGGGGGTAGAAACAAAGCCGTTAGCATCAGGAACTAAACAGTTAGCGTGGACTAAAAAAGACGCACGTGCACAGCGGATTATAGGAACATCAATTGCCAGCAACGTGGTATTGCATGTGATAAATTGTGATAATGCTGCAGAAATGTGGAAGAAATTAGCAGACGTCTATGAACAAAAGAATGTGACAAATAAAATGATGTTAAATCAAAAGTTTTTCAACATGAATAAGGAATCCTCATAGAACATAACCACGTTTATTGCACGAATGGAGGAGATAATGCAGCAACTGAAGTCATTAGGACAAGATATTTCAGAAGATATGGTCATAACAAAAATTATCATGTCATTACCTTCTGAATTTAACGCGTTCAGTTGCGCATGGGAATCTACAAGCTCCACAGAAAGAATACTGGATAAACTAAGAATGTGGTTAGTGATGGAAGAGGATCGGATGGGAGCAAGAGGAGAAACAGAGGTGTCTGAAGCTCTGTGCATGAAACAAAGAAAGAAATTTGGCTACAAGAAAGAAAACGAAAGGAACAAGAAACCTTATAAATGTTTTCACTGTCATGAAGTTGGACATTTCAAGAGAGATTGTCCATTGTTAAAAAAGGACAATTCCTCTGCAAATAATATCGAAAGAAATGTTAATGCTTTTATGTG
Source organism: Diogma glabrata (assembly GCA_963693315.1). Taxonomy (NCBI): domain Eukaryota; kingdom Metazoa; phylum Arthropoda; class Insecta; order Diptera; family Cylindrotomidae; genus Diogma; species Diogma glabrata. The sequence continues at coordinate 231,197,135 of OY856186.1, read as the reverse complement.
TGAAATTAGTGAAATAGAAGACAGTATTTGGTTATTGGATACGGGAGCCAGTGATCATATGACGTATCAAAGATCATGGTTCTCTGATTTCTATGTTTTGAACCCACCTAAAGAGGTGAAGATAGCAGATGGTGGTATACTATACGCACTGGGCTATGGTGTAATTAATATTCTCGTTTTTAATGGCAGTAGTTGGCAAAATAAACAACTGTTGGATGTGCTATATGTACCCAAGTTAAAAAGAAATTTATTTTCTGGAACGCGAGCCATGGATAAAGGATTGGAAATAACATCGAATAAAGATAAATGCGAGCTAAGATATAATAACAATACTATTGCAGTGGGAGCTCGTGAAGGTAATCTTTTTAAAATGCATTTCAAAGTTATTTCTTCCTCAGAAAAAGCATGTATATCTGAAAAAAAGAAAAAAGAAGTTTTTAAAACGTCACTAGAAACTGCAAAGAAATGTGGAGAAATAATAAGTGCTGATATTTGCGGACCTATGCAAGTAGAATCACTGGGTGGTAAAATGTATTTCTTATTATTAAAAGATTATTATTCACATTTTCGTTTTATTTTTTGCATAAAAAACAAATCACAAGTGATAGATAAACTAAACATTTTCTTGAAAATGATAAGAAATCAACAAGGAAGTATTAAAATTCTGAGGACAGATAATGGCCTAGAATTTGTGAATGCTGGTGTTAGAAAACTACTGGAAGAGAATGGAATAATCCATCAAAAAACAGTCCCATACACACCAGAACAGAATGGTTCTGTTGAACGAGAAAATCGTACCATTGTTGAAGCGGCTCGAGCAATGCTTTATGGAAGTAAAATGGATCTGAAATTCTGGGGTGAAGCTGTAAATGCAGCTGTTTTTGTATTAAACCGCACTGGAACCAGTAGTGTACCAGGAAAAACGCCGTATGAACTGTGGAATCATAAGAAACCAAATTTTCTACATTTACAAAAGTTTGGGTCCACTGTGTATGTTCATATTCCAAAAGAAAAAAGCCAAAAACTTGATGCCAAAGCAACAAAATGTGTATTTGTTGGTTATGACGAAAATGTAAAAGGTTTTCGAGTTTGGAATGAAGAAACTAATAAAGTTCAGTTAGCAAGAGACGTTACATTTGTCGAAAATGATACCGTTGAAATAATACTAAAAACGAAAGAAAAAGAAATCAATGAAGTAAATCTTAATATTCATTGCGATTATGACAGTGACAGTAATTTTATGTCCAGTGAAGAGATATTACAGGAAAACAATGCTGATGAAACTATATTACCTGGAAGTGAAACAGGAAGTAGTGGGGAAATAATGCCAATAATAAAGCCGAGTTGGTGTTCACTTGAAAAGGAAAATGTAATAAAAAAAAAGTTACGTCATAAAAAGAAAGTGCAACGAAAATGTGATTGTTGTCAAGATGACAGTGATTGCAATGAGGCAACTATGGCGTCCGTTTTTTACTCATCAGTTATTGAGCCATCAACGTATGTAGAAGCAATAAATTCTACAGAGAAAGAATACTGGAGGGGTGCTATGGATGAAGAATAACAATCTCTATTGGAGAATGAACACATGGATGCTCGTTCAACCTCCAATGAGTCGGAAAATCGTCGATAACAGGTGGGTGTTTAAAATGGAATATAATACTGACAACACCATTGATCGATGTAAGGCGAGATTGGTGGCAGGAGGTTTTAGTCAACAATATGAAGTTGATTGCAGGGAAGCTTTTAGTACTGTGGTAAGATATTTTGATGATAAGTCAGGAAATGTGTGCAAACTGTTAAAAAGGTTATGTAGTCTAAAGCAGACATATAGAGTCTGGAATAAACGTTTTACATCGTTCATAAGCAAATTTGGAATGGAAATTAAACGATATGAAATGGGCGGAATCCACCTGTCACAAACTCTATATATACAAAAGTTAATTAGGAAGTTTAACATGGAAGACAGCAATCCAATATCAACCGATGAACAGCGATACTTACCAAAGCAACATTGAAGGAAAGTTTGATCTAAAGTTGATAAAAAGGTAAAGATTTGAGATTTTAAGAAACCTAATTAAGAATTAGAGTAAAAGTAAAAATTAAATTTTATTGTAATTAAAAATTTGATTTGGAAAATTGTTTAAAAATAAGATTTTGAAACTTTGAGAAAACTAATTAAGAATTAGAGTAAAAGTCAAAATTAAATTTTATTGTAATAAAAGATTAAATTTTATTGTATTTAAAATTTGATTTGAAAAATTAATTGAAAAATAAGATTTAGAAATTTTGAGAAAACTAATTAAGAATTAGAGTAAAAGTAAAAATTAAATTTTATTGTAATTAATAATTTGATTTGGAAAATTGTTTGAAAATAAGATTTTGAAAACCAATTAAGTAAAAGTAAATATTAAATTTTATTGTAATTGAAAATTTGATTTAGAAAATTAATTGAAAAATAAGATTTTGAAACTTTGAGAAAACTAATTAAGAATTAGAGTAAAAGTCAAAATTAAATTTTATTGTAATAAAATATTAAATTTTATTGTATTTAAAATTTGATTTGAAAAACTAATTGAAAAATAAGATTTAGAAATTTTGAGAAAACTAATTAAGAATTTAAGTAAAAGTCAAAAATTAAATTTTATTGTAATTAAATATTAAATTTTATTGTATTTAAAATTTGATTTGAAAAATTAATTGATAACTAAGATTTAGAAATTTTGAGAAAACTAATTAAGAATTAGAGTAAAAGTCAAAATTAAATTTTATTGTATTTAAAGATTGCAAAATAGGATTTTGAAATTTTGAACAATTAATTGAAAAGTAAGAATTTGAAATTTTAAGAAAATCAATTGGTATTAGATAAATATTGAATATTTATTGTAATTAAAGTTTTGTTTTGTACAATTGATTGAAAAGTGGGAGTGTTAAGAATAATAGACTAGTTTCAACAAATTGTACTAGATTTAGTACTTTTGGGTAATAACCATATTGTAAGTTGTAAGTCGTAAGTTGTGTAACACAAAACATACTTGTCAAAATAAAGTTGGAGAACTTTCTCTTGCGATCAAAACTGTTAACAATAATAGACGTGTTGTGTTTTTTGTTCAATTGAAACAATATATTATATTAAAATAGTGATCTACATAAATCAATATAATCCTTAACAGTTTGTTTGGAGCATACAAAATTCGTCCGTGAATGAATTTTGATGATACTTTGGAAAAAGAATACAAATATGTATGGCAAGAAGCTTATTAGTTTTTGAGCGATATTGAACAAAGTGGTGGGGTCCCCCGAACACCTGTTGTTTTGAAAGCTCAATAGCATGTGTACCTGATAATCGAATTATATGAAACTTGGTACATAAGCATTTAGTACGGTTCACAACAGCTCTGCATACCAACTTCCGGTTTGTCACTTCCGGTAAAAACATTTTTTTACTTTTACTCGTACAACAGAATTTATGTTTGTTGGGATACTACAGCTTTTTTTAATGTTTATATATTACGCCAAATTTGTAACATTGGTTAGCCATTCATTAAAGTATTGTATAGATATTAGGTCATTATATATCCAGAACATTTTGTTTCCAGAGCTGTAGTGAAGATAGCCTGCGTCGCAATATTTTTTTTAAAAATTTGTAAGCAACTTATGATCTTGTGAGTTGTATAAGTCTTTTTGTTGATTACGTTTGGAGTTGAGGGATTGGAACAAAATAAAATAAACACATTACTGGTATCAGTAGCCGCACTCGATTGGGTCCAAAAATTTTGTTTTCTCCTTTCGTTTTCTACTTTTAGAACAAGCGTCTTCTATGTTATCAAACCTATTATCATTACGTCGGTAACACAATGAATTAATAAAGGCTGAAAATTGTTTTGCAGATTACATTTTACATATAAATAACAGTTATGTCAGTCAGTCAGTTAAATGTTTGAACAGAGCTGGTCAGTCAGTCCCAATAGTCACAATATTTGCAGAATAAATAAATAACCGCCATTTTATTTATTAAACTTGAACATTGTTGAATGGTAGCCCTAGTGAAATTTTCAAGTTTAATAAATAAAATGGCGGTTATTTATTTATTCTGCATACATTGGGGTTGTCTGACCACCTCTGTTCTAACAATAAACTGACTGACTCATAACTATTATTTATATTTAATATATAATATGTAAAACAATTTTCAGTCTTTATAAATTCATTTTGTTACCAACGTAATGATAATAGGTTTGATAACATAGAAGACGCCTGTTCTATAGTTCGCTTGACTGACCGAGGAATGTGTCTGAAAGCCGAAGATTTCATAAACTTTTTATAAATGCGATAATCATAAACAACCTCAAAGATAAAATATGAAGGACTTATGTTGTATTTGTTAAGCTTAAACGTCCCACTCTAGATCTAGAACGTCCCACAAAACTTTTGTATGAGGGAAGGGTTTATTATAGTTAGTCCATTTAATAAGCCAGAAAATCTGGAAAAGTGGTGAACAGACCCGATTTTAAAAATTCTTTTTTCCTGAATCCCTTAGACCTCCACCCCTGCATTACTTCGAAAAATGAGAAAATACGGGGAGTTTTCCTCCTGTCAAAGCACCTCAAATAGTAACAGTGATTAATTTTTTGGAAAATTTTAAATTGCACCTCGGAAATCATCTCGGGAGTGTACGGGGTCACTGAATATGATTCCGAGATCCAAAAGCAAGTGAAGGAGTTCCAACCCCTCAAAACCATTCCAAGAAGTGGCGGTGATACAAAAAAAAACTAATTTTTTGTATCGGAAATCGTCTCTCGGAGGTTTTCGGGGTCGCTGTTCACGAATTCGAGGTCCTATTAAAAAATTCAATTGCCAAATGATGTAAGCTTATCTTATATATATAAAAATCGCGTGTCACGATGTTTGTCCGCGATGAACTCCGCAACAACGTAACCAATCTTAATCAAATTTCGTACAATGTGTGTATGATGGTCCCGCTTGAGAGATAGGATATTTATTATCTTGATTAAATACCTAGATATCTTTTAATTACGAATTAAATGTTAAATATGAATGGTTTGTATGCCAACTTTCAGATGGCAGCGTAAATCAATTTATTCAATTGATAGTAAACTTCAACTTCGTATAAGGCCATTATTAGACTATCAAATATGTTTTAGTAAAGAAAGTTTTGTTTTATTTGATAATAAACGAAAAGCATATTATGCTAAGTCAAATACGTTACCAAAGATTATTGATAATTTTTTGCACGGTCAGGCGATTTTGCATGTTTGCTGATTCGTAAATAAACATATTAAGTTTCGTTTACAAATCACTGGTCGGTAAGTAATTACTTACCGATCATGCAGCCGGTAAGTAATTACTTACCAGTAAGGGAGACCTCAGGGTGTGAATAAAAACGATTATTAGTTAAATAATTGTGTACGTCTATTCACTAGCTTCAAATTTAAATAACATTCATTTAAAAATATTGCAATTAAAAGATTTAAAAGCAATTAATTTTGAAAATATATTCGATGGAATTAAGTTTTGCAACAAAAAACCTATAGAATTATGATGAAACGCAAAGCTTACTATTTTGAAATGACATTTTAAGAAATTTTCCTTAAAACATTCAAACTTGAATTTTGTGAATGAATTTTATTATTTAAATAATTTTAATTGAATTTTTATTAATCGTGCAAAAAATGTAATAAGCATTTTGGCCATTAAGAGTATTACCGATTTCGGATATATTAGAGATTTCGACTTCGTCTCAATATCAAAACATATATCCTTAATCGGCAAAACACTCTTACTGCTCTTAATACTCAAATAACTATTGTGGAGGTTATATATTAATTATAGAAGTGTTAAAAAGTATCGAAACCTGTAAAAAATTTATTGTATTGGTTTCTATAAAGTTTGAATAAAAATAAGAGTACAAATTAACAGGTCGTTCAATAAGTCCGTAGGATAAGTAAGAAAAAAACAACATTTTGACAAAACTCGATTTTTTTATTCAACATAGTTGCCTTCGAGGGCGATACAACGAGTATAGCGATTTTCCAACTTTTCTATACCACTTTTATAGTACGATTTCTCTTTCTCGTCAAAATAGGCCTCAGTTTCAGCGATTACTTCATCATTGGACTTAAATTTCTTTCCAACAAGCATTCTCTTGAGATCTGAAAACAGGAAAAAGTCGCTGGGGGCTAAATCTGGAGAATATGGTGGGTGGGTAAGCAATTCAAAGCCCAATTCATTCAATTTTGCCATCGTTTTCATCGATCTGTGACACGGTGCATTATCTTGGTGAAACAACACTTTTTTCTTTTGCAAATGTGGCCGTTTCTTTGCGATTTCAGCCTTCAATCGATCCAAAAGTTCACAGTAATACTCGCTGTTGATGGTGGTTCCTTTTTGGAGATAGTCGATGAATATTATTCCGTTCGTATCCCAAAATACAGACGCCATCACCTTACCGGCCGACTGTTGCGTCTTTGCTCGCTTTGGATTCGGTTCGTCGACTGCTGTCCACTCAGCTGACTGTCTTTTGGATTCTGGTGTGTAATTGTGAAGCCATGTCTCATCCATTGTCACATATCTACGATAGAATTCCCTTTTATTGCGGTTTAACAGTGCCAAAGACTCCTCCGAAGCATCGATTCGTTGTTGTTTTTGGTCGACTGTGAGCTCATGCGGCACCCAATTTTCACAGAGCTTTCGCATACCCAAATGTTCATGTAAAATGGTAAAAACACTACCATCTGCTACCTTTACAATGTCAGCTATTTCGTGCACCTTCAATTTGCGATCGTTCATAACCAATTTGTGGATTTTTTTCTGTTTTCTGGAATAACAGCCTCATTTGGGCGTCCACTGCGCTCTGCATCTTTTGTGCTGGTACGACCACATTTAAATTCAGCCATCCACTTCTCTACCATTTGTCTCGATGGAGCAGAGTTTGGATAATGTTTATCAAGCCATTGTTTGGTTTCCACTGTATTTTTTTTCATCAAAAAGCAATGCTTTATTAAAATTCGAAATTCAAATTTTTTTCAAAAACAAAAGTTGCTTCACACAAAATGCTATAACTCACGAATAAATAGTCAGATTGCTGTCAAATTTATACACGTATCGTTTGAAGGTTAGTACTAAATAAAAATCATATGGAAAAAATTCTAGTAACGCCATCTATGTGTCATCCTACGGACTTATTGAATGACCTAGTAAATTATTGTTTAAATTTATTTATTTATTATTTTAAATTTTTCATTGATCTTCAATGATAATTTACAAAAATCAATATCAATTGAAAAATACTCTTATTTATATTGCTAATTAAAATATAACGATTAGAGGTAAAAAAAATTGTCATCAAAATTCAAAACTGGATGAAAAACTAGGTAGCGAAGTTAATTTTACAACGTTTGCACTCTCCAATTTCATGACATATTTTTTTTATTGACCAATATATTTGATAGTGTGATATACGCCTCGCAAATTACTTTGAGCAATAATTGCTCACAAAATCGCCCAAAAATTAATATTCCATTAATGTTGTCTATATATGGAACATATATGCCAATATATTGACTGTGTGTAAGATATTAGTTTTGCATTGATTTGCAACAATCAATAATGACTTTAAAATGACTTAGGATGTTGACTAAATAGAAATATTTTTCATCCTATGAATTCACATCCTATGAATTCACATCCTATGAATTCTAATACAAAAACATCCAAATAATTTCGATTTTTTTGGCATCACTTCTTCTATTCCTTTTTTGCATCACTTCTTCTATACCTTCATCGAATATATTGTCGCTATTCTTACTGCCCTTGCTAACCATAAAATGACATAATGATCAAAATTGTTTGCAACGTTTTTAGTAACCTACCACAGGTAAAGAAAGCGTATATTAAACCGCATGAGCACTGTGAAAATTTGTGAATCCATTTTTGTTCCGTATGTTCTAATGTTCTATATAGAGAGACACCTGAAAACTTATTTGATCGCGTATTTTTTATATGTCCTTTGTTGTATATATAATACTATTTTTTTTATAGTTTACTGATCAACTAGAGTGCTGATCCTTTTACATTCATATTTAAAAAAAAAATAGATCATTTCTCATTACAACTCTTTGAAATTATGCTACTACGTCAACAAAATGTATAACACACAAACTTTATTTATAGGCGTAGCAAAGCACGCCGGGTCCCGCTAGTAATTTATAAATATAATTGACATTAATTGTAATCAGAGTCGTATTTGGGATTTGCTGATGCAGAATTGGTGGGTCCTTCTTCATGGTAACTTTCATCTTGTTCAACCGCTGTAATGTCAAGAGTTCCAGGTGACTCGAAATTATTGTAGTTGGTTCCATAACAAAAAATCCGAAATTCTACGTCCACGCCGTGCTACCTGGGTAACGCTAACAGAATTAGGTTGGTGTAGTTGAGAGGGGCAGAGTAAATACTGCTTATACTCAATGATTCTGCACCATGGCGAGTCATTGGCGCCATAAAACCAGTGCAACTCAAGCGTCTGTTCTCCATGTTAGGGGCGGCTTGGAGCGGGCGTCTGTCTTGGATCAAGCGGCTCGCTATATAAATGTGTAGAAAGCGCCTGTTCTCCATGTTAGGGGCGGCTTGCAGCGGGCGTCTGTCTTGGATCTGGAATATCTCGGATTCAATATTGGAACGACCTCGGAAACTGTACCCGGACTACGATTTAAAAATGGGAACCTGGAACGTGCTCAGCCTTAGAAGACCAGGAGATCTCCTAAAACTAACACAACAAGTCGAGAGCTACTCACTGGATATAGTGGCATTACAAGAACTAAGATGGCCAGGTAGTGGAATCCATGAAACAGCGAAAGGATACACTCTTTATTATTGCGGTCATCAAAACGGAGGAGAATTCGGAGTTGGCTTTCTTATACACCGTCGCGTGAATCAGCATGTTATCGACTTCTGCCCAATTAATATGCTGTTATGCACACTGAGAATCCGCACGCAAAAATTCAATGTAACGATCGTCAATGTTCATGCACCTACTGAAGATAACGCAGATGATATTAAAGACCTGTTCTTCCTAGAACTCGAAGAAGTCATCAATAACATCCCGCGGCACGATATAAAAATCGTGGTAGGTGACTTTAATGCTCAAATTGGTAGGATTGCAGAACTTAAAACACATATCGGCTCTAACAGCTTGGTAGGTGACTTTAATGCTCAAATTGGTAGGATTGCAGAACTTAAAACACATATCGGCTCTAACAGCTTGCATCATACCAGCAACAATAACGGTTTTCGCGCAGCCGAGCTGGCTATGATGTATGATCTAGTAATTTCCAGCACTTTCTTCCCTCACAAGAGAATTCACAAAGCAACGTGGAAATCAAATGACGGAAGAACAGAAAATCAAATCGATCACGTCATGATCTCTAAGAGACACTCTACAAGTGTAACTGACGTTCGATCATACAGAGGTGCTGATATGGACAGCGATCATATGCTTGTCATCTTTAAGTACAAGTGCAAATTATCATCTACATTTAATAGACAAGCAAAAAAGACCGTGCGCTGGAATGTCGAAGCATTTAAACATCCGGAAACGCTGAATAGATATCAGGAAATAATTACACAAAACAAAGAAGAGCATGACATCTCTCCTGAGATGCCATTTAACATACAAGAAGAATGGCAAACGCTTCAATCAACCATTATAGCCGCAGCACAAACTACAATTGGAAAACGACCACCGAAATCACACAACGAATGGTTTGACGACGAGTGCCGCCAATCCGTTGAAAATAAACAAAAACTGCGAGAAAAATGGTTAACAAGGAACACCCGAAGCTCCCAAGCTGATTATCTATGCGCCAGAAAAGCCTCAGCAAAACTTCTACGTAAAAAGAAACGTGAACACATGAAGAGCTGCATCGAAAACATCGACCAACATGCGGCCAACGGAAATTCAAAAGAGTGCTTTGCCAATGCACGGAATCTGACAAAAGATTTCCACCCAAGATCTACAGCCATCAAAAATGAAAATAATGAACTTACAACAAGTGAACGCGATGTGCTGGCAGTGTGGCGATCCCACTTTCAAGACCTACTGAATAGAACGAATGAAGTTCATTCTATTCGAGCAATTGCGCCATCAAATGAGGAGATTTTTGTCCCCTACCCAGCAATAGAAGAAGTGGAAGCTGCCATTAAAAAACTGAAAAATGGCAAATCACCAGGTTTCGATGGTATTCCCGCAGAACTGTTGAAAAATGGAGGAGCAGCTCTGGTCTCACGTATATATGATCTGATTCTTGCAATCTGGGACCAAGAAGAACTACCTGCTGAATGGAAAACAGCTCTCATTGTTCCGCTACATAAGAAAGGTGACCGTCTAAAGTGTGCGAATTATCGTGGCATCGCACTGTTGAACACTGCATATAAAATACTAGCTAATGTCGTACTTGCTCGACTCATCCCGTTCGCCGAATCTATCATCGGTGACTATCAGTGTGGTTTTCGTCCCAACCGTTCAACCACAGATCAATGTTTTACCTTAAGGATGATTCTAGAAAAATGTTGGGAGTACAACATCAGCATTCACCAGCTCTACGTTGATTTCAAGCAAGCATATGATAGTATCATCCGCGAAAACCTTTGGTCCGCACTCATATGCCTTGGTATCCCAGAGAAACTTGTTTCTCTGTGCAAACTCACAACATCGGGATCAAATTGTAGAATAGTAATCGAAGGGTCAGTTTCTGATCCTTTCGATACAACATCAGGTGTTCGACAAGGTGATGCACTCGCACCCGTACTGTTTAATTTGGCGCTGGAGTACGCGATAAGAAAAAGCCGAATTGAGACACAAAACTGCATATATAACAAATCTAGTCAAGTTCTTGGCTACGCAGATGATATTGTGCTTCTCGGACGTAGAACAAGCGATATTAAGGATAGTCTCTCTCAGCTTGAAAGAAATGCTAAACGACTTGGATTATGCATCAACACCGGCAAAACCAAAGTGTTAACAACATCCAAGAACATACCTCCCGGAAATCTGGATACTGGCGACTATGAAGTGGAACGCGTAGAAAACTTCAAATACCTCGGGTCTGTAATAACATCGTCAAATGACATGCAGGCAGATATCAAAGCCCGTGTCTCTGCCGCATACAGAGTTTTCTACGCATACTCAAAACTTCTGCGATCAAAACATCTTTCGCGGTCGTGTAAACTCACACTTTACAAAGCATTAATTCGACCTGTGCTTACATTTGGAAGTGAAAGCTGGACACTGACTTCCTCCGATTGTAGAATTTTATCAACTTTCGAGAGGAAGGTCATACGAACAATTTATGGTCCATGTAAAGTTGCTGAAAATCAGTATAGAATCCGAATGAATCATGAAATCAGACAGCTTCTTGGAGGCTGCGATGTAATCGGATTCATTAAATCCAACCGGATTAGATGGTTTGGTCATGTAGAAAGGGCTCCATTGGATAGAATGATAAAAAAAGTGTCCCAACAACAACCAGCTGGTGTTCGTCGAAGAGGAAGACCTAGACAACGCTGGCGTGATGACATCATCCAAGACCTTCGTGATATAGGATGTCGAAACTGGGGTCAACTGGTCATGGAACGAGATAATTGGAAGCTGATTGCACAGACGGCAAAATCCCTCCATGGGATGTAAACGCCAGAGAGAGGTTCCATAACAAAATTTACAAGTTTGTGAGCAGTATACGTCGTTCTTCCTGCTACCACAAGCTGCCACAGATCTAGTTTTAATCCACATATTAGTGCATGGATAATCTTTTTGGCGCGTGCGTTCTGTCATTCGTATGGGTTTCAAGATTAATTTTCAACCGCACTTCTGTATTTTTTTTTGTTGATTTGATGTTCTCTATATTTTTTTTAAAAACATATTGAATTCGGCGCGGCGCAATTTTTTCTTAGCAGTCAAATTCCCATTTGATTTTTATAGTTGTGTAACTCTAACAAGTATTGCAGGATTTCAACATCTAATGATTGATTAATATCCTCAAAGTTCTCTCTTTACGAATTCGCAACATTATGTAAATTTATTGTCTCAGGAGTAACTGTATTCAAAACATCAAAAAATGTTTTCTTTCCGCGATTATTTAACATTCACATTTTATACACTACAAAAAAACTTTTGAAAATGAAATTCAGCTTCACAAATCAATCAACTACCGCAAACGGAACTTCGAGTCAATGTTGACGGTGTCTCATCGGATCTATTTTCAACTAATGCAGGAGTTCCCGAGGTTCCGCTGTATCCTCAACTCTTTCTCATCTATATTAATGACTTGTTGGTTTCAACAATTAATCCTAACCATAGCTTTGCTGATGATAGCACGCTTCATGCGTCTTATGTTGCACCAAAATTATATTCACTTTTAACGCTTAATAACTGTTGATCGAATTTGATAGATTCATTAAACGTTGATCTGAAAACTATTTTTGATTGGGGTGAGTTGAATTCATTTGGACCAAAACAAAAGTTTGCTATTTTTCAAGATTGTCAGGACCTAACCCTTTCCAGGATCTGATGGAGAAAGAGTTCGTGAAACTTCGTGAAAATAATATGAAGTGGAATTCCCATATTTTTAGCCTAGCGAAGAGCGCTTTTCAAAAATTGTGGTTTTAGGACGATGTCGTAAGTTTTTCAATAGCGAAAAGCTTCTCTGAATATACAAATCTTTTATACGTCCCTGTATTGAATATTGTTCTCATATATGGGGTGGAGCATACTTATCTAGTTTGAAGTGTCTTGAACCTGTTTAGGGTAGTTCAGGGGTGGGTTTTTCCTGATAACTTTAATCCTAAAAAGTTTAAAAATCGGCGTTCATAAATTTCTCAACAAAACTTAATTTTCAATCGATCCTAATCCCTAGTTGGCATGATATCTTCGGATATTCAGAGAAGTTAATTTATAATTAATTATGGTAACACTAAACATGCCTAATTTCCAATAAAAAAAAAGTGAATTTTTTTGCACATCCCCTTGGGTGATTAAAACTTGATGATTGCACTGCACCTCAGATTCAGCGACCCCGAGAGGCTATTTCCTAGGAGAAATTTTTATTTCCCAAAATTTTTTTATCACACTACTATATTTTGTGTTTCCTCCATAACTATCCTGATTGTCTCATTTTTCGAGTTAATGTAGGGACTAGTGCTGTGCTGCTAAATATTCTTGAAGGTCTAACGAATCCATGAAAAAAGTTTTTAAAATCGGTGCTGTTCCACTGCTTTTCCAGATTGTATAAGTATTTTCCGAATTATTTACTTGATTAATTGTTTGATGAAGATTGAAATAACTAATTTATTTTTGGTTTTCTTTTAATAGTACATTATTTAATTAGGAGCTAAAGTGATACTTTTTGTGTTGAGTCTATAGTTTGACGGCCGACCGCAGGGAGGCCGACAATTATAGACGAAACACAAAAAGTCACTTTAGCTCCGAATTAAATACACTATTTTTTCGGCAAACGTTTAAATTTTTTATAAATATGAAATTAATACATCAAACTTTTTATAAATATGAATTTGTATCGTCATAATTACTTCCAAAAAAGAGAAAAAAACATTTAAATTTGCATGAATAAAATTTTTTTATCAAAGCAGCCTTTTCAAAATTTCATAATATGAGAATCAACTTATTTCTTATTCGCCTGCATATTAAAATGTTACTTTATTACTGTGATTTGCGGCTTTAAAGTATCACTTTTCAACTATTTATTTTGTTGTCATAGCTACGTCCAAAAAAGTAAAAAGCATTTGTATTTGTTTAAATTCTATGAAAAATAAATTTTTTTATCAAAGCAACCCTTAAATTCAAAATTTCATTATCCACTTAAAATAGTTGTTATCATTTGTTGTCATAGCTACACAATAATTTGGAAAAAATAATAAATATTTTGTCAAAGGTTACTTGTTCCACATATTTTTATTTTAAAATTTATAATTTTAATTTATGTCGAATTCTTTTTGTCCAGAGTGAAAAAGTGATTTTTTTTTTCATAAAAAGAACATGTAAAAATATGATCCAGTTTTGTAGTTGTATTTGTGAACTGTCATTGGATATTTTTGTAATTAATTGTATTTAATTAATTAGTTTATTATTAATTTTTAATTTAAAACACGATTTAAACAATATTTTATTTAAAAAGTAACTATTTGACTATTAAAAAAAATAATAAGTAAATGGCATTTTGTTTGTTTACTAATTTTGACAGATTTTTTAAATGTATTTGTATTCTTTATTGTATTTTATGCTTGCTCTAGCTAAAAATCTAGATTCAAACAAAAGTTTTTAGGGCAAAAAAAATCACTTTTTTTTGTCAAATAGAACACGTTATGTCAAAAAAACTTGATCTAGATCAAAAATAGGCGTGTTTAGAGCAAGTTTTTTGGCAAAAATTATTCGACATTACGAAACCCCCGGTATAGAAGCCATCTACATTTTTTTAGCACAATAAAAATCGTGAACTTGTAGCGCCATTTTGAAATTAAAACTCAATATAAAAAAAATTCAAAAAATCGCCATAACGCTCATAACGCCATCTGGAAAAATAAAACTCCATATTAAAAAAATTCAAAAATATTTAATCAAAAACACTAATCCAATTTTTTGCATATGGCAATGTTCATTGTTTATTGCAAATGGCGTGAAAGTGTATGGCTATGATATATCGGGGGTTTTGGACATTAGAATAAACAACTTTTCTTAAAATATTTTGCTTGCGGCGAATAAAAAATAGTATATGATGCACGGACGTAAGCTATTTTGGACTTAATGTGGGTGCAAATCTCGGCTAGCGCCTCGATTTGCAAACTCCACATCCGTCCAAAATCTTAAGCTTTACGTCCTAGCATCATAATGTACTATTTTGTTGTCTGGTTATACAATATGTTTGAAAAAATAACAAACTAACAAATAACAAATGCTACTTTACAGCCTCCGTAATATAAAATAAAAATAGCGTTGCTTTTGCTGTCGCTAGACGTTACTTTTGCTGTCAGGCTAAAAAGTAAGACTTTAGCTAACTCCCTAGCAGCAGCAAAGTTAAACTTTACAGCCGTTTGCCGAAAAACATATTAATAAAATGGCCTGCAGACAGACGGATATTTTTCTTTCCCTTTTTAGACTAGTTATGACTTGTGATGGCCCAAAATCTAGAACTAATTGTTCACATCTCCGACACCAATTTTTAATAAATACATTTTATTTTCTAAACGAACAATGAATTATCGGTGCTGTATATGGAAATATAGCGATTTTAAAAAGATTTGTGAAAGAGTTTTATAATTTCGATTACTCCATGTTATATAAATGTTCTTAAAAATCCAGAGAAATAGTTCGGAGGTGGTAGCCCTAGTAAACGGAGATTATAAATCAAGATTTTTGAAGGAATTTATTAACTACTATAATCGAATTTAATAAATGGTTTTTCAGTAATTCTTTATAAAAGTTTCAAAGGAAACAAAAGAACGCACCCAAACCATTAAATTTATTTTCTCACAATAACGAGTGGTTCCCCTATAAAAATATAAAACTATGACGTAACACGTCACATACGTGTACTTACATTTGTAAATCTTTTGCAAAATGCCTTATTGCCATTAGGGCGATAAAAGTTTTACCAGAGCCAGTTGGGAGGTATATAATTGTATTTTGTTTGATTGCATACTCTAACAATTCATCTTGATATGGACGAGCTTTAAAATTATCAATTTCTACATCTTCAGTGTCCACCTCCTATAAAATAAATGCATTATTTTTAAATAAATTCTTATAGAAACGTATATGTGGTACCATTTTTTGCGGTTTTAACGCCATAATAATTCAATGTTTATCAAAGATTTGCTGTTCCAAATAATTTAAATTAACTTAGTCGGACAAACTTTTATTGTGAAGTGAACTGAATGAAAACAAAATGAATATTCAAATACTTGATTGATAGAGTACTTGATCTAAAATTTTACTAAAGTTACTACAATTAGCAACAATTCTACCACTTAAAGTTAAAGTAGAAATCAAATATGTATATAATGGAATACATTAAACAAACTAAAGAAATTATTTCTCTAGTTTATAAAGTTAAATGATTAAATTATGTCCCTATTAATTATTCTTTGCTTTTTTATGATAACCTAGCTATTTTATCAAAACCTTATGCACAATGTAGTAGATCAAACGTCATAATTTTGCTCAATTTACAGGGCTGAACAAACATTTGACAGTTTTCAGTGTCAAATGCCTTTGACAACCGGCATTTAACAAAATATGTTGTTTTGGATTTTTGGCTAAAATTTAAATAAATTTTAAATAAAAATGAAATTATATTCATTATCTGGTGATCCAGCAAAACCATGTTTTATATTAAGTTTTAAAGAATTGAATATAATGTTAGATTGTGGATTAACAGCACAAACAGTGTTAAATTTTCTTCCATTACCTTTAATACAAAGTTTAAAGTTTTCATCATTGGCTAATTGGATACCTGGCGATTCTGAAATTAACATCAATGGAGTATAGTATAGTCTAATTAAAACATAATTTTAGGTTTTAATTTTAAATTTTTATAGGAGTTAAAAGAATGTTGTGGTCGAGTTTTTGTCGATTCCGCTCCAGAATTTCTTGCACCTTTGGATAAAATAATCAATTTCTCCGAAGTTGATGTAATATTAATATCAAATTATATGAATATGTTAGCATTACCGTATATAACAGAAGGAACTGGATTTAAAGGTACAATTTATGCTACAGAGCCTACATTGCAAATTGGAAGATTTTTTTTGGAGGAATTAGTGGAATATATTGAAGCATCACCTAAGTTGAGTATAGCAACACAATGGAAAAAAACCTTAAACAGTTTACCATCACCACTAACTGATTCGTATAAACCACATACATGGAAACATATATTTACAATGAAAGAAGTAAATTCAAGTTTAGCAAGGGTTCATGTAACGGGATATGATGAGAAATTAGATGTTTTTGGAGCATTACAGGTTACTCCAGTTAGTTCTGGATTTTGTCTTGGATCAAGTAATTGGATTATCAGCTCAGGACATGAAAAAATTTCGTATGTAAGTGGATCATCCACGCTAACAACACATCCAAGACCAATCAATCAATCAGCTTTAAAGCATTCAGATGTTGTGATCATGGCTGGACTTACACAAGCGCCTCATGTTAATCCAGATGGGATGTTGGGAGAATTGTGTATTAATGTCGGTGGGTTTGTAAAATTGTTTTAATTCAGTTTGATTCTTATTGACTCTTTTCCAGCAATGACACTACGAAATGGAGGATCGGTGTTGATCCCATGTTATCCGTCAGGAGTAGTTTACGATTTATTTGAATGTTTATCGACAAATTTAGATAACGCCGGTCTTACTCAAATACCAATGTTTTTTATATCGCCTGTTGCTGATAGTTCATTGGCATATTCAAACATATTAGCTGAATGGCTATCATCAATAAAACAAAATAAAGTTTACATCCCTGATGAACCATTCCCACATGCTAACTTAATTAAAAATGCACGTCTTAAACATTTTAAGCATATATATTCGGAAGGTTTTAGTACAGAATTTCGACAACCTTGTGTTGTATTCTGTGGTCATCCAAGTTTGAGATTCGGTGATGCTGTACATTTTGTTGAGTTATGGGGATCAAATCCGTTACATACGGTTATATTTACAGAACCAGATTATCCATATATACAGGCATTAGCACCATTCCAACCACTAGCAATGAAAGCAGTTTATTGTCCAATCGAAACATCATTGAATTTTCAACAAGCAAATAAATTAATAAAAGAGTTGAAACCTGGGTTCCTGGTGATTCCTGATAGTTATACACAACCTCCACCAATTGTTCCTCATAAAACGGATTTAATTATAGACCAATTACCCGAGAAACAGGTTATAACATTTAAAAAAGGAGACGTCATAAAATTACCATTAAAACGGCGCAAAAATCGAGTTTATCTAACCCCAGAAATAGCTCAAACTATTATCCCTCATGAAATTCAACAAGATATGAATCTATCAACAATAACAGGATTACTATACGTTAAAGATAATTTACACGACATCAAATTATTCGCTGATGAAAATGAAAATAGTAAACGTGGAACACAAAATCAACAAACAGCGAACGCACCACCGAAACGTGAAATCATTTTGAAGAAAATGAAGTATGAATGGGGCACACTTGACGTCGATCTTTTTTTAAAAAAATTAGCACAGGATGGTATGACGGATGTTAAAATGGAACAGACAGGACCGGGTTTGATCAAAATTTCGTTGCCACAGGAAAATACACAAATTGAAATTGATAATAAAAGTACCCATATTGTGTGTGGTGGTAAACAGAGTTTACGATTAAAATTACGAGATCTTTTGTTACAATGTATACAAAATTTTTAGAACGAGTTTTATAATCTCAAATGATTTAGAACATATTTTAATATGAAGAACATATAATAATAATAAACATCTTTTGTAATATGTAGAAAAAAAATACAAATTAAGAAAACAACTTTTTTTTAAATAATATATAAGTTTACTAATGTTTAAAAAAATCGTTGAATTTTCGTTTCGCATTGAGGAATCAGTTTTTACTGATTTTTAATTTTGGATCTACGAGTGTGACAACCCCACGTACTCGGCCAGTCCCTGCTATCGGCATACGAGTTGACGTGAGATACTCAGGAGATATTTTAAAAGTGCTAGCGGATGACCTGTATTCACTTAACGACAGTACCACCAATGATGGTACACTATTGCTTGCTCGAAGAAAAGAGCCTTCAAATAACTCTAAATCAGGACTTTAATCATTGAGGAAAACTGCGTCACATAATCTTTAATCAAGGAGTATACCATTACCTGGATTATTGGCAACTCCCTTTTAGTTTTGTTCCTGCAACATTTTACAAAATTGTTTCTTACCTCTTATTTTATTTTTCTCTATCCTATCATGGAATATTGGCCTATGTCATATTTTTTATGTGATAAGATTTGTTATTTAGTTATCCATTCTTTAACAAAAAAAAAAGGTTGCGTCCATCAATTCCTTAATGGATCGCGTACACATATCTTTTTTAAAAGACGAAAAAAACAGAGCAAAGAAAAAGATATGCAAACGCCTGTGTGCGAATAACACAAAACAATCACTTTTTTTTAAAAAAAGATGTTAATCGTGTCTAATTCGCTAATTTTTATACCGATGTTATCCGAAAATAAATAATAAAATGCCCTTAACCTAACAAATTTTATTTTATTAAATATAATTTCGAAATTTTTGTAAAATAAAATAAGTTTTTGTTTTATTTATTTTTTTTGAGAATTGATCATATAAATCATAATTATCGAGAAACAAATTTTATTTTAGAGATGTATCATAGTGAGCATAATTTTTTTTAACTAACACATGTTTAAAAAATTTATTTTTCATTTTAAAAGACAAACATTTCACCTTTTCGGACAAAGTCGGAACAAAATTTTGCGAAATAGACACGATTGACATCTTTTTTTTTAAAAAAGTGATTATTTTTTGTCTTGTTCGCACACAAGCGTTTACATACCTTTTTCTTTGGTCTGTTCTTTTTATCTTTTAAAAAAGATGTGTGTACGCGATCCATAAAACGCATGTTGTTGTGGGATTTTGGTATTAAAATATTTTATTCAAATTTACTTGAATAGGACGGACGTGTTTTGGTCCCAGTGTAATAAGTTTCATACAAATATAATTTCATAAAACTTTTAAAACAATTAAATTTTTATTTTGTTTAATGTCGCGTTCTTTGGCTTGATCGAAAAAAGATTGATTTATTTACACACCAAAGAAAGAAGATCATAAAATAAATCAACTATTGTATATGTAGTGGTAAATTGTATTAACTTTTTGTTCTGTCAGTGGATATGTAAAGTGTTAGGTTATGTTTACATTTAAAAATGATAGATTTTTAGTTTTATCATTTTATTTGTAATAACTTTATTAGTAATTTAAATAATACATAATAATAACTTATTTTTAAGCAAAATAATAATTAAATGTTTTTTTTGTTTATATAAATTTGACAAGCAAAAATAATATTTCAATGTATGAATTTGCAATTGATTTGACATAATCTACATTCTACCAAAAAATCTAGATTCTTGTTCTTACATAATTTGAATTTGTGACCTAGTTTGTGGCAATCGATCGACCGTTCGAAATGGTGAATTCGCCTTTAAATAAATATTTCAAATCACTATTTTGATTTCGTGTACTTTTACTTTTGGTTTGTCGCATCAACCATCAAGCCACAATTTTTAATTTTTAAAGTTTAATATTATTATTTGTTCAAGTGATTAAAGTTTACAACATTGTTTTCTTTAAAGTTTTGAAAATGAAATAAAAATGGTGGAAATAACCTAAACAATAGTTGTCATTTTACATTATCTTTAAAATTGATATAATGTTTTAATTGTTTGCTTTGGATAAAACATTGTTTGACTTGAATAGCTAAAAGGAAAGAAATTTGTATTTTGTGGTAAACCATTTGACAACATCAATATTATCGAGTTTTAATCAAACAAATGATCAAAATTTACTACTATTGATATGATTCTTCTACTTTTATTTACTGCCGCGACGATAAGTATATTTAACAAAAACCGCTACTTGAAATAATTTACAAATTTTAATAATAGTAAGCGAGGAACAATAATAGTGGTATGTTTAATCGAAACAATATGTCATCTCCACTCAACATCTCCAACAATTGGATACAACATCTCTATAGTAAAATCTACATCCACTCAACGCAGTATAATCTAAAAGTTCAACTAGTGTAATATATTATTAAAAAATATCGCTGGTTTGTAATTCTGACGATCAAAATAACAACATTTAAACAATCTGTGATCTAAATAACTAAATATAGTGATTTTATATAATAACATGACAAATATGAATAAGATTTGTGGAGACTGCAACGATTATATCACATCCTCGGTGGATACAGTTATTTGTGAGGAATGTGACATTACTCTGCACTTGGTTTGCAAAAATATAAACTGCAAAAAGTCTAAAAAATCATCTAATATATGTATGCGTTGTTTGGAACTTAAATCAGCACATATTCTTCGAGCTTTTAAATTGGTAAACATCGAAATATTTAACAAAATTACAAGTATCGACAATAGTACCGAATATTCAGCTGATAAAATTAAAACGCTGGATGATAAATGGGCATCTCTTAACGAAGAGATAGTAATTAACAATAATAATATTTATTATTTTTGTGAATTAAACTGTAACACATCTAAAGAAAATCAAGTGCTCTTGTTAAAAATTCAAAATAGTCTAAATGGTATTAACAGATCGATTCAAATTATCACTGACGAATTGGAAATGATCAGAGACAGGAATACGACTGTCCAGCAGCCAAATTCTGTAATTGTGAAGCGGTGAAGTGATAAGTTTTTAATGAAAAGAAACGAAGAAATTTTTATCACTTCACCGCTTCACAATTACAGAATTTGGCTGCAGCAGCCAAATTCTGTAACTGTGAAGTGGGGAAGTGATAAGTTTTTTATCACTTCACCGCAAAAATATCTAAGTGAGTGAAGTTTTGAAACAATAAAGTTATCACTGTTATCACTCAAGTTTTGTTTGGCAATGAAATGAAATAGTTTCTTTTGTTGTTATTGACAATATGTCAAAAAACAGCAAAACGTCAATGCGATTTGATTTTTAAAAATTGCATTTCTAAATTAAATGCAGATTAATTTTACAAATTTAATTTCTAAAATAGTTATATATATCTAAATTTGTAAAAACTAGGTTCAAATTGTGTTGAAACTTAAAATAAACATTTAGTTTTATGTATATTTGACGTTTGACAGTGCGCGGCTTGCTATTAGATTTTTTAACACTCTAATCGCATATAGAATCGCAAAAATGGTAAAATGATAAAAAATTAATGATAAAATCGAAATGAAGAAATTTTTAACACTTTACCACTTCACAGTTACAGAATTTGGCTGCTGAACGGAGCACACAGTTCTATTACGGAAAATGTTTCTAAACTCCAAAGCCCATTTACTGACTGTGATAAAACATTAAGTTTCTCTGTTAATGCTTTGAAAGATGTAATTAAGGAGTTTAAAAACCACAAAGAGAGCTCAAGTTAACAAACAAGCCAACTTAGAGGATAACAGCCATCATGCTTCTTGCCGTCAACCAACCGCACAAATCGTAATCGTAAATATCCAAGTCAGTCACTAGCAAACAACGCCAGCTATATCTACCACTTTGAATCGTTCTACGTCTTCAGTTACAGAAATAACTTCATTACCATATTGTTCATCTTTGGCAACGTGGAGAGTTCTTGCTAAAAAAGAATTTGAAAATCAGAAGAAAAGTGGTGTGAATATCATCGAATGACAACTATCTACGAAAAACAGGAGCAACAGCGAATTAAGAGTAAGAAAATTAGAAATAAGCAAAATAAAATTAATTTAATACCTAAAAAAAAATAATGCGGCAACCTGTAATAATAACGAAAGCACCGTTCAACGATCCTTTTCCGAAATTTCAGATAGTAAGTTCAGTGTCAAGCACAGATCTTATAGTTTCCCATGATCCAGACAGTTCTTTTAATACAGAAACCGATGTCCTCTACCATAACTTCGTTAGAGGAGAAACATTCAATTCCGAACCAAAGTACTCATACAATACTAGCAAAACAAAAAAAAATCATTTATAGACCCACTTTTTCCTCCTCGTACTCATTTAACCAAGAGTTCTATTGAACAGGAAGGACTTACAGATAGTAGATATTGTCTTTCAAGACTTCGTTTGAAAGCTGGTTTAAGAGAAACTGTACGTGACTATCTCGCTTATTTCAAAGAGCAGCCCATATGATATTGCTATCAACGAAAAACCTAGAGCAGAGCTAGTACACAACCAACCGACCACCATAACTAATATTAATCGTGACTGATCTTCTGTCAAATCGTTTTTTTGTTTGTTTGTTTTCCTTTATTTCTCTGAGAGAAACCGGTTTGTCTTCCCAAAGACGTGCGTAAATTTTTCGTTTGATTCAAAATTGTACAATTATTGCGAGTTTCTTTTAAATCTATAAGAAAAAAACCTACCACAAAAAAATAATAGTTTCTCCCTCACTGCTACTATATAAAAAGAAATAAGAAAAATGACAGATTAGGATTTGATTCTAACCAAACATATAAATTTTAATCTTTTATCTATTAAAAATAAACTACACAATAATGAAAAGTTGGTCGCCAGCTAGTTTTCATAATATACTTTCAGGATGTATACATAACTTAAATATTTGAACATTGGCATTATAAAATAATAAAATATTCACTATTATAAAATCACTGGAAATAACACAATAAATGTAAAATACTCTCGTAATTATTTTCATTCATTTTATAAAAATTAGCACAACTACAAATAATAGATTGTACTTTTTGTTTCGTTTTAAATTATTTAATTGTTTTTAATTTATAATTTGATACAATAGTTGGTTGTTGTAAATAAACAGAAATGCAAATGGCGAAATGAGAAATTAAATATGACATATTAGCAAACACGATTTCTTATGTCTCTCTTCATACAATTTTAAAGTTATGTTCTCTCTATATTTATATATACTCTAAGTACACAACTAATAATTTCATCACAAGGTTTTCTTACAGTCTCTGACAGTTTGTTATCACCCTAGAAACGGTTTCACGAAGCTTATTACATTCTTACTGTAATAGTACTATTTAATGTTTACAAAAACTATTGTTTTATTTGTCTATTCTTGTACAATATTTAATTCTTATATCGTGTTATTATATACCACACTTTATAATCTTCTGACATTACATTAGTATGAAGTTAGTCAGAGTTCAGACAAGTAACTTAAGCTAAAGTACATTCATAATATGCTTGAGCCTAAGGGCCATATCGACAGACGTAACTACAAGTTTTAGTTGTAGTCACAGTTTTTTCGAAATTGATGTTCAAAGCTGGTATTTTTAAACCACATTAAAACTACGAATTTAGTTGAGATTTTTATGGTAAACGTAAATTAAAACTATAATTTTTCGAACACACAGCAATAATTAGAAATCAGTAATTGTGAATTAAAATTTATTGCAATAATAATAAAAATGTAACTATAGTAAAAACAACTTAAATACAACACAAAACAATAGTGATTTACAAGAAATAACAAATTATTTAGAGATTTCAATTATTTAAATTGTTTATAAAAAACACAATTGAAAATATATATTAGAGTTTCAAAATATTTTATTATAAAATATTAGTGACAACGTATTGATTTAAAAAAACCTATCATCGAATTTTAACCGTCAATTGTAAGTGTAAACTTAATCACCGCTATCCACGACTAAAACTGCAACTACAACTTTAATCTACATTTAAAACTGACGATTTAATGTGGTTTAAAAATACCAAAACTGACACTTTAGTTGTAGTTGCGATTTTAGTTGGGTTTGTCGATATTGCCCTAAGACACATTAACAACCTTAAGATGTTCATACTTATTATTACATACATTTTTATTTTATTTAAATTTTTTTTTTTAATATTCTAACTAACCTAATTTAAATAACTAATCATCAAAACCGTATTTCTTAGCCGATCTGACTTCTCGACCACTTCTAGTTCTGTAGTTAATACTAGTGGTCGGAGAGGATGGAAGCAATGTTGAATTATTAGTATCACTTTGAATGATTGAATCCTCGGCTGAGTTTTTTGCAAACTCTGAATCAATTAGTTCAGTACGTCTATTCCTGCATTTCCCTGGGA
Source organism: Diogma glabrata (assembly GCA_963693315.1). Lineage (NCBI taxonomy): Eukaryota > Metazoa > Arthropoda > Insecta > Diptera > Cylindrotomidae > Diogma > Diogma glabrata. The sequence goes on along the minus strand of OY856186.1, from coordinate 231,172,249 downwards.
ATTGGGAATTGTGAAAAAAGTGCAATAAATGAAATAAAGAAAATTTTCTAATACGAAATTGCTATTTCCCGCGGCACGGAATACTAGTTATGAAAAAATTGCTGTAATTTATTTCTCAATTCCTATTTCACGATGTACAGGAATAGGGCTACAGGTCTGGATGGTTCAGCTATAGATGCTTCAGCTGATCGATTGATCTGATTGTGTGAATCGCGAACTATCATCATTATGAACAAATTGATTTAAATCCAACAACTATTTATTTGCTGACGCGGCCTCAAATATTTTGCATATGTCAATAATTTGTGACAACGGTTCATTTTTGTCATCTAATAATTTTAGCTGCAATTTTTTATCGGAGATACCGATAATAATGCGATCCCGCAACATTCTTTCAGCAAACGGTGATTTACAACTTGAACACTCAAATTCGCAATGTTGTAATTGTGTGCGTAATTCCGTTTCAGATTCTGCAAAGTTTGGTCTTTCTTTTTGTGAAATCATGTTAAATTTAAATGCTTCCATTGCCGTAATTTTCCTCGACAAACAATATGCATCAAATGCCTAGATGATGTCATCCAATGTTCTAATAGTTACCGTATTTTCAGGGACTTGTGCTGGATCAATTGTTAAATTATCATCACCCAATTCATTAGTTTTAATGTCCATACCAAACATACTTTCAACGCTGCTATCATTTGGAAATAGCGTATTAAATATTTCCGTGCCACGTTGACCAATCAACCACAACAATGTAGCAATTTTATTTTGTTCCGTTTCCTTCACTTTATTATTTGCTAGCAAATAAATCAAAAAATTTTGCTTCCATGTTGGCCACTCTTTAGCTAAGTCGGAACAATCCAATTGCTGTGGCAAGCGTAAATCCATCTTAGCGATTATTATGATTACTATAGTTCTAGTGCACACAATTATATGTGAAATAATAAAGGTTACCATTTACACTTCTGTCACCATGTAATAACACTATTTAATGTTTAAAAAAACTATTGTTTTATATGTCTATTCTTTTGCCCTTAAAATTATGAATGTGGTCACGCTGTGCTTTTTCAACAATTTGCGTTTGATTTGCTTATAATAAATTAAAAATAGTTTTTAATTATCTATTGAACATTAACTTTGTTGGTGTTTCGTTAGTAGTGTAGTGTTTAGTTGTTCTGTAGCAAAATAAAAATCTGTTCAAAACTAAATCTAACTACAATTCTGTTCGTTTCTTTTATATACGTCTACAACAGCTTCCACGGATTTTTAAACGTTTTAACCATATTTTTGGCTTCTCCATTTGTGGATGGATGACCAGGAGATGTCAAATATGTTTAATTCCATTAAGTCTCAAAAATTCTTCCACATCAAGATTTTTGTAACTTCTTCTGTAACTGAACTAATTTTAAAAATTACTACCCATTTAGTATAAGCCGGACCCGCATAAAAGGACCCGCAAAGTCAACATGAAATCCATGGTTTTTCAGGAATTTCCCACGGAATAATTGCTGCTTTGGGTAGATCTGATTTAACACCCAAACATGATCTGCAATTCCTAATCATCTCCTCTATATCAGCGTCTATTTTTGGCCACCACATGCAAGATATAGCTATAGACTTCGTTTTTACCATACCAAAATGCGAGATATGCAATTCCTTCAATATGCATTGTCTTAAGCTTTCTGGTATTACTAGTCTACAACTTCTTAGAAGAACGTCTTGCTCAACTGTTAATTCATCTTTGATCTTTACATGTGGTTTAACATCCTCATTGTCTGTTTTTGCCAAATTTCCAAATTTTACAGTATCCAAGACTTTCGATAGAATTTTATCTTTTTGAGTTTCAGCTTTAACGTTTTTGTAATTTAAAACTATATCTTTACCTATTATCAATAAAATTTAGATAATTTGTTTTATCCTCATTTTCATCTTCAATGTCACGTTCGATTAACCGGTAATCTAGATAGAACATCAGCATTATTATCATTGCTCTTAATATATTCAATTTTATATTTGAACCCCGTAAAAAATAGAGCCCGTCAAAAATAGAGCCCATCGTTGCAGTCTACTGGTGCTATCTGTGGTAAACCTCTATTTTCACCAAACAGTGCAAGTAACGGCTTGTGATCTGTTCTTAATATAAATTCATTACCGACGAGATATTGAAATAATTTTTTACTGAATAGTACAATGCTAATGCCTCTTTATCTAAAATACTGTAATTTTTTTCAGAGTCCGTTAGAGTTCGTGAAATAAATGTAATCGGTTTTTCAACACCGTCAGGAAATTTATGTGAAAGTACCGCACCTATTCCTTTCTGAGATGCGTCGGAAGTCAAAATTATTGGTAAGCTTGGGTCAAAATGAACCAAAACAACATCCGAAACTATTTCGTTTCGTCGCTTTCTGACATTCACTCTAACTTTTCCAACTAAAGGTGTTCCTCCATTCTCTACTATCATGAATGCTAAAATTTTATTTTTATTGTTATATTTTACCTTGACTCTAAAACATCCAAGAACATTCATACCATGACCGTCATAACTTTTTAACCATACATTTTTATCCATAAAGTTAAAATTTGAAAATGTTTTATCGTATAATTTCTTTGACATTGCTGCTAAATTTGTACCAATATCCTCCATATTTGAATTCACATTATCAAATTCAACATTTACCATTATTAAATCATCGTTCTCATCGATTTCATCATACGTACTGTATAACACATTATCGGAATTTTTAGCACTTTGTTCATTTAAATGATTTAAATGTTCAAAATTATCATTATTAACATGTTGACATGTATAATCATATATCATTGGTTGAATTTACTGAATACCAAAACTCATCTCTGCAAATCTCACCGCCTCTAGCAGTATCTGGATCCTTCAGCCAACTTCAACATCTATCAAATCTGGTGAACACGCAGCAAAAATATAATAGCACAGTTATTTACAGCTATAAATTAATGCGTTCCGTTTTCGGTTCTCATCTTGAATTTTATTTGTTTCCAAGAAGAAATCTAGCTTTTCCTTGAATATATTCCAATCCTTCGTTTGTGGATTAAAAGAATTGAAATTCGATTGAATCATTTCAGCCATTTCGTAAATATATTTTTAACTCGTGGTGTGTACAAATCTTGCGTTTAAAAAAAAACTTTTATTTGTATATCCCACAGTTTAATAACTATACTTTTTTATCCTGTCGCTAATTGTTGTGTTTGTATCACGATGATCTTGATAATTAGAAATTAAAATACTCGTTGAATTTTACTATCGTCTTTATTTAGATCCATTACACTATTTTTATAATCTCTAACTACGTATTGAAGTTTGTTCCAATACAATTCTCTAAAGTAGGGTGTGTTTACACATTAAATTTTTTTAGATACAAACATCACATATTATTCAATCCGAGGCTACTTATTTCATTATAACTATTGTGCTATATTACCAATTAACTTTAATTGGATGTAATGTTTTTTAATAAAACGTGACAAACTTGACAAAATATTATTGTCTACTTTACAAAAATTATTTTCTAAAATTTTATTATCAAAAATGGAATTCAAAGAATTAATATTATTATTACTTAAATCTAACCTAAAATTCCCGGTCATGTTGACTTTTCGGTTTTTACAAATTTTTTTTTTTTTATTAATTAGTTAGACATGTTTAGCACACTAAATATGAAATATTCATTATTCAGACTCTTTGAATATCCGAAGATACCATGTCAACTAGAAAGGAAGGAGATGGGGAAAATGAAAGGAAAATTTATTTAATTAAAACAATATTTTCCATTCTCTCGCACTTTTTCAGCTAATGGCTAAAGGAAAACAACTGTACAATACTTACCTGTATTGACAATACTTACCTGTAACAATACTTACCTACCTTAACAATACTTCCTTACCTTAACAATACTTACCTATATTGTATTGTAATAATAAATAAATAAATAAATAAATAAATAATTTTAAACTATACTAATTTTTTTAAATGGCAATTGACATTTTCTTTAAATGCCTGAGGGGCAAATTCATCGGGAAATACGAAGGCGGGCAATGAGTTCCATAATTTGGCCACTCTATTGAAATAATCGTTCTGGAAGGACATAGTTCTACATCGAGATATTTTGACAGCAAATGGGTGGGATGACACTGAAGTTCTTGTTAGTCGATTGTACTGCGCACTTGATGGAAGGATATTTTGTATTTCATTTGAAGAGAATTCGCTAAAGTTATATTAATAGTAGATTGACAATTCAGCCACATTTCTTCGGTGCTGGAGTGAGTCAAGCTGATCAGTTACTTCGGTATTATCAATCAACCGTATCGCCTTTCTCTGTACAGAGTCTAGACATTTTATTGTTGACTGACAAGCACCTTCCCAAACATGACAGCAGTATTCCATGCATGGACGAATAAAGGACTTATAAATCAGCAAGATTTGCTCGGGATTGAAGAACTTTTTACCTCGACTCAAGAATCCTAACTTTTGCATTGCAGATTTAGCGGAATTGAACACGTGTTTATTCCATTTCAGATTATTTTCAATATCTACTCCAAGAAGTCTTACTGATTCAACCTCATGCAATTCCTCATTGTTTATCTTAATAGTGAATTTTTTATGTCTCTCTATTCGTGATAGACGACATAGTTTGGTTTTGGTTGGGTTAAATGCAACAAAATTACGATCACCCCATTCCATTATACGCTGCAGGTCTGTATTGATAGAATCAATTAACAGCTCTCTATCAGTTGTGACTGCAGTATGAGATCGAATTTTAGGGGATGCATGTGATGCATGCAATGTGGAGTCATCAGCAAAACTATGGATTGGGTGTACTGTGGAAATGAGCAAATCATTAATGTATAGTAGAAACAGGGTTGGTGAGAGTGCGGAGCCTTGAGGAACACCAGCATTGGTTGTGAAAATATTGGATGTGATACCATCTAAATTAACATGAAATTGACGACCTGTAAGAAAACTTTGAATCCATGAAACAGTAAGATGATCTAGACCATAAGATTTTAATTTGGTTATTAGGTTACTATGCCATACTTTATCAAATGCTTTAGAAATATCAAGTGAAATACTAAATGTTTCACCATGGTTCTCCAGCGATTTGTTCCACATATGGGTTACGTAGGCTAATAGGTCACCTGTTGCATGACTTCTACGAAAACCATACTGCTTATCATCAATAATTCGTGACATCTCCAAATATTCTATTAGATTAACATATTTTTCAAATATTTTAGCCAAAACCAACAGAATTGCAATTGGTCTATAATTATGCGGGTCGATCTTACTACCTTTCTTCGATATAGGTTGAACACTAGCCAGTTTCCAAGAATCGGGAAATATGCCGGTTTTGTATAGAATATTTTTGTTAAAATTGGAGCGAGCTGACTAGCAAAGTTTTTAAGAATGAGGGGTGGAATACCATCGGGGCCGGCGGATTTGTTGATATTGATTGAAAGAAGCATTTTTCGTACAATATTACATCGAAAAACAATTGGCTTCATTTTTGTTTCAACTGGAGGTAGAAGTGTAGGAGGATGGGGCGGTTCAACTATGTTTGAGTTTTCTGCGAAAATACGACCCAAAAGATCCGCTTTCTCTTTCGATTCGCTCACAGGAATGTCATTCAGAACTAAGGTTGGAATAGAGGATCTAGTAAAATTGCTCTGCACTGATTTAACTGCTTGAAAAAAACTAGGTGAGTCCGAAGGGTGTTCGGCGAATTTTTTCGCTTTCTTCTGGATGAATGCGTCTTTGTCCAAATCTATTTTGTATTTACTAATATTTCTTGCTTTCTGGTAGGCACAATAAGTTTCAGGTGTTTTATTTGAGTTGTACGGCTTAAATGCTTTGCGTTTATTCCTCACCGCCTCATCAACATCCCGCGTGAACCACGGTTCAGTTTTAGGAGTGGTTAGTCGATTTGGAATAAACCGCCTCATTCCATCTTTTATAACTTCAGAAACTCTTAGTGCTGATGTGCTAGGATCTTGCTCAACACAACAAATAGTTTTCCAGGGTGTTTCTTCATAAAAGTTTTTCAGTCCTTCCCAGTCTGCGCGTTTATAATTCCAAACGCGACGAGGATTGGCTTTAATTGGTGAAGGTGATGGGAACTGTATTACTGCTGATATTAGTAAATGGTCCGATGATCCCAGGGGTTGATCAACTTTTGTCTTCGTTGTATCTGGTTCGTTTGTCAAAAACAGATCCAGCAAATTATTATTATGATGTGTGTTGTCCGGTATTCTCGTGGGGCATTCTATCATTTGCGTCAAACCGTGATAATCTGCGAGTATCAGATCGGCTTGTCTTCCTACGCCATCAGTGCGTGATGAGTATTTCAGCCATTCTTTGTTATGTATGTTAAAGTCTCCAAGAATGGCGAGACTTGCTTTGGGGTAGTCTTTGCAAATTTTGTCGAGGTTGGACGATAGTTTGTCGAAAAAAGAACAGTCAGGAGGTGAGTTGGGGGATCTTAATTCCCCTACTTGAAACTGAATTTCGAATGAATACACAGACACCATGTTTGTTATAAAAGGAATGTTCCAATTCGTACCTGGGTATGCGGTATTTATCTAGATCCAATTTTGATGCTTTGCCACTGACATTTATTTCAGTAAGAAACAATATGTCAGGTTTATTTTTTTCGATGTGGTGATGAACCTCGTTTAGATTCGAGCTTAGTCCTCTTATGTTTGTGAAATCTATGCTAAGCTGTTGGTTCACTCTGCGGCCATTTTGTTGAGACACAAACTTACCCTTTGCCATTGCAGGTATAACCATTTTGTTGAGACACAAACTTACCCTTTGCCATTGCAGGTATAGATACTGAAATTCGACCAGGCCTAAATTTCAGAACTAGACAATATAAAAAACTGGGTATCTCAGTCTCAAAAACACGATAGCAGGTTTCATGCAACAGTTGCACGATATGGGAAAAGCAAAAAAAAAATGGGAACACAAAAAAACTTAACAAAATTGAAGAGTACAGAAAAAGTAATAAATTCGAAATTCCGACCAATAATTAAAACAAAATTCTATACTTATTGTTACCTGGCAATACAAAACAAATTTATGCTTTAAAATAATAACAAAGCAATAAAAAAAAGCAATAACATTAAAGCAATAAAAGGTAAAATTTTTACCTGTCTAGACCTGGTAACAGTAAATACAGAAAACCAAATAATTTATTAAAATAGAACAATCTCACCAACTATATAATTGTACTCGTTCTATCCTCACTTCTCTTTTGTTTTGATAAACAATAACACACTCTTAATGTATTTACTTATTTTTTTGTTCTTCAACACTTTTATTTTCATAAACACTAACACATAAACACTAACACATGAATGTTTTATTTCCACTATAATAATTTCACTATAATATTTATTTTCTATATTTGTTATAATATTTATTTTTATTTTTTTATTTATTTTTATATAATTTTTATATAATTTTATATAAGTTCACTATGATATTTATTGTCTATATTTGTTAGTGTTTATAGTTGAATAATGTATTTTTATTTTTACTTTGATTTATTATTTGAATTTATTTTTCTTTATTGTGGATTTCACAACTTCACTTAACTGTGGTCGAATGATGAATGTGATGAATTTCTACGAATTTCTCATTATTAATAACATTACAAATAAAATAAAAATGGTCTAATTTTCTGTTTTAATTTAGTCTAGTTCGATACCATATATTTTTCGAAAAGAAAGTTATATGGACGCATGAAATTGTCACCAAAGTTTGATGCAGTTCACAGTTATATATACTATAACTAATTAAAAACATCAATCCAACTTAAATTATTTAAAAAAAACATCAACACAGATTTAATGCTCACACATTTTTCTCTATACATAATATTAACACTAATAATCTGGCACTTACCTTAATTTTCTTGTCCCTTAGAAACTTACCCTCATCCAAAAAAAAAAACTTAAATCAAATTATTTTAAAATCAAAATAATAGTAAATCTATTGACACCTCTCGTCTCCTTAATGCATCTAATTTAAAATCTAAAATTTAAAATAATTAAAAATCTAATTTAAAATATAACTATATAGCTCCGCTCCGAACTAACAATTGGACGCTAATCTTTTCAAACGAACAGAAAATTCACTTACAGTTTCGGAATCCAGTTTTCTTTCATTAAGGAAAATTCTCCTTTCGACAAATGGAACCGTAGGTTGTGTATAATAATCCTTTAATATTTTACATAACTCCGTGTACTTTTTCACAGATGGATTATCTGCTGTTGAGATTTCGCGCGACGCGCACCAACTTATATGCTTTCGGCCCAATATAATTCAAAAGATATATCTTTTTGGCGTTTTCCTCCGTGATCTTTGTGAACGCGAACAAATTTTCCAAACGCTCATGATATGGTTATTATATTTATTCATATATACATATTCATCTGATTCGGGTATAAACTCTGACATCGATGCAGAATGAGTCGATTTCACCATTTTTGCAGGTTATGTTTTTTACAAAAAAAGCTTCTGTAAATATTGACTTTTCACTTTAACTTTCAAGGTGATATATACGATATATATATTTTAACTTTAAAATATATAGTAAATTAATAAGATCCTCATCGCTACTGTGCTATATTACCAATTAACTTTAATTGAATGTAATGTTTTTAAATAAAACACGTGAATTCTTTTAAGGAGAAGATACGAGTGTTGGCAATGTATTTTCATTTTTCATCTTCCATGAAGTTTGTTACAGTTTACATTTAATTCATTTTAGTGTTACCTAATACAATTTATAACGTAATATAAATACATTACAATTATATTTACTTTAATCGAGAGCTTTCAGGAGACCGATTTAAACATAATTACACGTTTTGATACTCTTTATTTATTAATTTTACTAAAACCACACTTATTCTTTTTTTTAAATTTATTTTTTTATTTGTTTTGGAAAATTTTTCAGTCCCGCCAAGTGGTTTCTAAATGATCATTTGCAATACCATGGTAACAGCTATTGTGTAGAGACAGAGAGCATTATTCCTCATATAATCCTAAGTTGCAGCCAAATTCTGTAACTGTGAAGTGGTGAAATGTTAAAAATTTCTTCATTTCGATTTTATCATTAATTTTTTATCATTTTACCATTTTTGCGATTCTATATGAGATTTGAATGTCAAAAACATGGAGGGGCTGAAATCTCACAGCTCTTAGATATCAAGACTTCGCTCTGGGTTAAGGATTTCGATATAGTTTCCGGCAAAAAACTTTTATGAGGACATGGTTTTTAGTTTTGGGCAGCGATGTATATCAAACATAACTCTTTGTTAAAGTACAAGTATTTTTTATCTTTGTTTAAAAATTTATTACAAAACTAACACGAAACATCAATACGTTGCCGGAAAATTATAATCAAAATTCCAAAAATACTGTTAAATTAAATAAAATCAAACTTTTTCAAAATTCCAAAAATATTCCAAAAAATAGAATAAAATCAAATTTAAATTTTCTAAATTCCGATAATATTTCAAAAATTCTTAAAAATTCAAACTTTTTCCAAAATTCTAAAAATATTGCAAAAATTATTACAGAATCAAAAATTGAAAATTTTTTCAAAATTCCAAAAATTATAATAAAATCAAAAGTTTAAAAATTTTTCAAAATTCTAAAAATATTCCAAAAATTCTTAAAAATCAAAAATTAAAACTTTTGCCGAAATTCTAAAAATATTGCAAAAATCATTACAAAATCAAAAATACAACCTTTTTCAAAATTCCAAAAATATTTCAAAAACTAAAACAAATTCAAAAATTTCCATGTCCAATTTAATTTTAAATTACATTTACTTCATAAAAACAGCTACATTTTTTTTTCCAAAAAATTGGCTAAAAAAGTAAATGAAATCATTTTTCATCATTATTTTTTGATAAACTTCTCTATAATAATAATAAAATATCATGTCATACAAACTATTAATTTTATTATTTTCAAAAAAAATTGGGTAAAAAATAAATAAAAATCTTTATTTTGACACACTTGACAACATTTTTTGACAAACTTATAATGCCATAAATCTCAATAGTAATAATAAAATTTCATTTCAAACAAACAATTTTATTTTTTTCCAAAAAATTGGGTACGAAAATAAATAAAAATCTTTTGATACACTTGATAACATTTTTTTGACAAACTTATAATGCCATAATTCTCAATAATAATAATAAAATTTCATTTCAAACAAACAATTTTTTTTTTCCAAAAAATTGGGTAAAAAATAAATAAAAATCTATCTTTTGACACACTTGGCAACATTTTTTTGACAAACTTTTGCCATAATTCTCAATAATAATAATAAAACTTCATTTCAAACAAACAATTCATTTCATTTTTTTTCCCAAAAAATTAGGTAAACAAATAAATAAAAATCTTTCTTCTGACACACTTGACAACATTTTTTTGACAAACTTATAATGCAATAATCTAGTTTTTGATCTCACATACCAATCCCGACCAAGATTCCTCCAAATTTAATGTTCCTACTCGTAATCACTTAAAATGAACGTTTTTTAAGCCAAAAATATGAAAATTTGCTATTTTTGACACACATAATGATTTTTTTGACACACTTCCGGTACAGTTATCGAACACAGCGTCCTTTCGGACTTGTCCCTTGTGAATACCTATTTTTAGAAAAAAAAATTTTTGAAATCCCTCCAGCGGTTTTCCCTGCAGCGTAGGTAATGACGGACGGACGGCCGGCAGACAGACATACATTTTTTTTTTGATTTTTTAGAATCAGTAGGTCCTAAAACGTCGAGAAATGCCAAAAAAAGTGGGGGTAAGAATTTCACTTTGAGCTCATGAATGTAATACTTAGGTCTTTCAGACCGAAGTAAAATTTAATAGCAAGCGTCGCACTGTCAAACTTCAACAGTATATAAAATTAAATGTTTATTTTAACTTTTAACACAATTTAAACGTAAAACGTTTACAAATTTTAATATATATAAATATTTAAAATAATAAATTTGAAAAACAAATCTGCATTTAATTTAGAAATGCAATTTTAAAAAATCAAATCACATTGACGTTATTGCGATAACAACAAAAGAAACGGTTTCATTTTATTGCCAAACAAAAAGTCAGTGTTAACTTTATAATTTTAAAACTTCACTCACTTAGATATTTTTGCGGTGAAGTGATAAAAAACTTATCACTTCACCGCTTCACAGTTACAGAATTTGACTGCTGGATCCTTTTACATATATATAGAAACATATATTGTCCGGTATCACTCTGCTTAAACTGTCCCATTAGAAAAGGTACAATCCTATAGAATATGGATGAAAACTGGATAGGAGAAAGACGATTAATGGGATCAACCGAGAAATTTTTTACTTCTTAAAAATGTTGGGTAGGAAAGGCTCATAATTAGGAATTAAGCTCATAATCCTTTAAATATCAGACTTTTCCTATTGAAATATTTTTTATAGGAATGAACGTAATTGAAAAGGAAAATGAAACTTAGACAATATTTTTCTTACGACAAGATTCCTTAATAGGATTCTTTATAGTTTTAAAGGAAGACATTGAAACAGTTTCAACGGGAAATAGATAATTTGTAAAGGAAAATAAAACTTAGAAAATTGTTTTGTTACGACAAGAGTTCCCAATAGGATTAATAGTTTTACAGGAAGACATTGAGATAGTTTCAATAGGAAGTGTATAATTTCTAGAGAAACATACGACTTTAAAATTATAATTTCACGACAGTATTTTTCAATAAGATTCTATATAGTTTTATGGGAAGACATTGAAATAGTTTCAATAGGAAATGGATAATTATTACAGGAAAATACGACTGAAAATTTTCTTATATGTATGGTTAAAATTCACTAAAGTTATCCATTTTAGAAATATATAGTTAAAATCGTTTTATGTGTTTTAGTTATCGCTTCTCGGCTAAAAGACTATAATAATAGTGATTAAGGTTGTATGTGTTTATTTTATTTTAATTGATTATTATTTAATAAGAAATTTGATGGTTTTAGAAATTCCCATTAAAACATAGTCAATCATCCCATTAAGAATCAAAAAGGATTCCGTATGAAATTCTAAGACTACAAAACTCCCTTTAAAATGTGATTAGTCCTATTATAAAGTCAAGTAGGATTCTTTATTATTTAATAAAAAATTTGACGGTCGCGGAAAATTCAATTAAAATGAAGTCAATCCCATTATTTAAGTTATTTTGTTTAGTGTTTAGTTATTAATTTAATAATTTTTAGACTAAAATTCTACAACAGGTGATAGATCTATAACTGCTCTGGATCGAATGGTAGAGGATAAGTTCTATATTTCTTCGCTAAAGCATAGTCTGATTCCACTGCGCCTATTACTCGTATCACAACCCTTTCAATCATACTAAATAATATCACAGATCTAGATTGGAGTGGTTAAGAAATTTAATTAGTACATTATCTTCATCTTTGATGCCATCACTTAAGATTTTTTGTAATGGTTTATTCAACCATTTGATATATTTGTTTCTTATGGAGTCGAATTTTTTGCAATTTTCAATGCAATGCTTGGCATCTTCCTGAACTCCACATTCGTCGCATAAGTCATTGTCTACTTTCTTTATTAGTTTAAGAAATTTTTTATCAAATGTATGATTGGTTCTTATTCTATTGATCATTTTAATGTTTCCCGGTGTCCATGTTGATCCTTTAAACCAATTTTTGAAGCCCGTAATTCCATTGATATTGAGTTTGTGGTTAGTCCCGATGTGGTTTGTTCTGTCCAAAAATTTCGTTTCATTCTTCATATGATTTGTTTTTTTAAATTTCTCAAACATTCTTCCATTGACAAATCCAATATTATTGTTTCTCCTGAAGTTGCTCCTAATTCTGCAGCCATGTCTGCTATGCCATTTCTATAAATATCTATGTGGCTTGGTATCCAGATAATGTTTACCCTAGTGTTTTCAGAGTATATGGTGTTCAGTATTTTGTTTTCGAAATGCTTGTCTTTCCTATTAATAAGAGTATTGTTTAATGCTAAGCAGGCGCTCAGCGAATCTGTTATGATGTTCAGTGTTTCCTCATGTCGGAATATGCTTTTTCAATGGCTATTTTGATGGAAACCAATTCTAAGGACTTGATAGATAGGTTTTGAGAAATTTTGAAAGATTTGAAGGAGTTGTCTTCATTAAAAAGATTCCGATCCCTTTTCCTAGTGCAGATAATGAAGCGTCTGTGAATGTTATCTTGTTAGTGTTTAGATTTTTGATCATTTCAGTATAGCCTGAAATTTGGCTTCCTCTTTATAAGTGAGGGATTTATTAATTTTATATTTTAAAGTAAAGCATTAATATTTATTTTGCTCTTTATGTATTCTTTCTTCCAAATCTTCACTACTTTTATGGGCAATTTTTCAAATAACGGTTTGTATTTTTCAAATATGTTCGTCAGTTCTTTACAAATTTTACCTTGATAGATGTCTTTATAGATGTCTGTGTTATAGAATTTTTGTCTGATAATGTATGATCCTATAGAGTATTCTAATTTCAAATTAATCGGGAGTTCTCCTGCCTCCGCGATTATAGCCGTAATCGACGTGCTTAGAGTTAGGTCTATACATTTTCTTAGACTGTTATTGATAGTTATGTGTAGTTTTTTCCTATGGAAATTGGTGTTAGATAATATATCCCTGTAACTAATTCTGCTCTGAATGATGGCTTTATGAATATTCAATAAAGTGGAAGGGTGCACTCATCCTTTTTTCTGCCTAATATTTTCAGGAAGTTAGTATTATTATTACATTGTTCATTTAGAGCTTTGTTATGTAAATTAAATTTTAATTTGTTGTTTATGATGAATCCTAATATTTTAGTATCCGAAACTTCCCTCAGGATATTCAATTGGTATATAATTTTACAGTCTGCTTCTGGTGTTTTTGTTGATTCTTAGGAAGGAAGTTTTATTGAAATTAATACCGCGATCGAGGATTTTGATTAGATTTATGAGAACGTGAACCTGGACCTGGTGTTGCGTCCTTGTAGACACTTCAGATAGCAATCTCTTGAATATCGTATTGAATAGCGTCAAGGCATGCTTGATCCATCCATGGCTTCTGGAAGTGGTTCTGTGGTCGTCCAAGTATTCCCTCAGCAGCGCTTAAAACAGCATCTTTGAGCAAATACCATGACTTACCGACGTCTCCATTAATGGTTTCTGATTTATTCAATGTTTCGGAAATATGGATTTGATATCTCTCTTCTGTTTCAGCATTCTTCAATGATGAGATGTTAAAACGTTTCCGTTGATTGAATTTTGGAATGCCTGGATTTGGGAAGTGGAACCTTATCGTTGCACATACAAGGAAGTGGTTACTTCCAATGTATGCACCTCTAGAGGATCGCACATCCCGAACGCTCGAAAAGAAACGTGCTGTTACTAGAACGTGATCATTTTGATTTCGAGTGTTTCCATTCGGTGAAAACCAAGTATGCTTATGCATCGATCGATGCGGAAAAAAAGTACTGGCAATTCTCAAATTATTTGATAATGCAAACTCAGTCATTCTCTCACCATTATCATTCGAATTTAAATGCAGGCTGTTGGGACCCACCATATTTCCATAAGAGATATCTCTTTCAACCTGTCCATTAAAGTCACCAAGAACCATAATGAAGTCACGTGTTGGTGTTTGTTTCATAACCTCTTCCAACGTCGACGAGAAGGATAATGTAGCAATTATCCTTCTCGTCGACGGTCTTAGCTTCAGTAGGTGCATGTACGGCAATAAGAGAAATATTGTTATGTGTACCGCGAACACGTAGGTAGCAGATCCTCTCACTGACCGGAATGAATTTCATCACGGCTTCTTGTATGCGTACACCACCAACAAGAAAGCCAGTTCCAAATTCTCTTTGAGAAGGATGACCACTACAGTATAGAGAGTGGCTATCCAAATCTTGTTTTCCGATTATCGGCTGTCTAATTTCTTGTAGAGCAATAATATCCATCCTATACCTCTCAGCCTCTGTTTATAGACTTATAAGAGCATCAGCAGCGCTCAGGCTGCGCACGTTCCACGTTCCGATTCGGTAGTCTGGTCCTTTTTCACCAGGTAAAATTCTGTGTTTATGTCCGGGTCTGTTATTCTCTTTCTGATAACCAAATTTAACATATTAGTGTTTTTTCCGGGGTTAGGGTGTTAACCTTAGGCCCAACCCAAATTGTCGTGAATGGGTCCGTTCTGCATATTAAGGTCACCAGAAACAACCTTTTTACACGTTTATATAGCGAGCCACTTGATTCAAGACAGACGCCCGCTCCAAGCCGCCCCTGACATGGAGAACAGACGCTTGAGTCGCATTGGTTGTAAGGCGCCAATTCGCCGTGATGTAGCGTCATTGACTTAGCCAGTTTTTACTCTGCTTGTCTCCAATACACCAACCTAATTCTGTCAGCATTACCCAGGCAGCACGGCGTGGACGTCGAATTTCGGATTTCGCTACCCTGTTCATATTACTTATGTTCATTTTTATCTATCATATACATATCTATAATATCACAATGTTTGTATATATACAACTCACCTTCCGCAAAAACGTCTAGTGAATTATAAAAAATGTTTTTTATCTATTATTTTTTAATTATATTTACTGTCGAGAAACTAATAGTAAAATTCCGTACTGATGAAGAATGCCTCCATGCCTACAAATCATATAAAATAACAAGAAAACAAAAATTATTATTTAGTGATGAATTTATATTGAATTTATATTGTATACCTTACTATTCATAAAATTTTATGCTTTCAAGATCTATTCCATGCTTATTTTGATATATCAAATGATTATTGGGCATAAAAATTATCATTTTGTTATTCATTTGTTTATGATTAGTAATCACAGTTTCGTTTCTGTCAATATTTTATGCCAGCGTTTTATATTCCACGACTAAATATTCATAAAAATGTATGTCGTAAAGTTATGGATATTGCAATAATATTATAAAAAGTTCTTATCACGAATAAACATTTATAATTATCTTATACAAAACTTATGACCTGCAATCATAGCTTCATTTTTATCCGTGTACTATGTTTCCGTGTGTGTGTTTCGTGTACTATGTTTCCAATTGTTTCCTTTGACAGTAGTACATAATTCTATTGATTAGGGCATGGTATAGACAGTTAATTATGTCTTCTGGTAAGTTCAAATCTCTTAAAATGTTTATCATCGTATTTATGTTGACGTTGTCGAAAGCCTTCTCGATGTCAGCAATTATAATTATTGTGATTAATCCTCTAGCCTGGTTGTTTTCGATTGCTCCAAGTAGTTTGACCAATATATCATTAGTGGATCTATTTTTTCTAAGCCCATAAGAACTGTTAGGAAGTATGTTTCCTCTTTCCATTCCTTCTTCAATTTTTATTTTTATCATTTTGCTTAAAATTTGGTGAAAAACGTTGAGTAATTGTATGGGTCTGTAGCTATCTAGTATCTACTAAGTTGAGATCTCTACCTGGTTTTAAAATCGGAATTATTTTTATTTTTTTCCATTTTGAGGGATAATTATGGTTAAACCATAGCTTGTTTATGTGCTCTGTGATAGTTTCTATATGATTGTCTGGTAAATCTTTGAGAAATTTGTAAGCTATATTGTTAATGCCCGGCAGGGTGTTTTTGCTGTTATGTATTATCTCCCTAATTTCCATTATTTTAAATTCGTTAATGAAAGGACTGACGTTGTTAAATGAAATTTTATCTTTATTATCCGTGTGGCTTTCACATATATTTTTAGTTAAAAAAGTAAGAGCATTAGAGTTTGATTGGCATATATTGTGTTTATTTTTGGTGGGGTTTCTGATGGCGTTTATTTTGTTCCATATTTCTTTGGTACAGTACCAAGAATTTATTTCCGATAAGAAATTATTAAATGAGGATCTTTTTTGAAACTTGATTTCCCTTTGAGTATAGTTGTGGCTTTGTTTAATTCAATTTTGATTTCAACATTCTTTTAAATTTCATTATACATTTTTAATTTTTCTTTTTTAATAAGCCAAAGTCTGTAGATTTTTTGAGTCCACCAAGCCTTTGGTACGTATTTGTTTGTGACTTCTAGGAGAGTAGTGTTTTCTATAATTATCTTAGTCAGTTCTTCTTCATAATCTTAAAAATCGAAGGTCTGTTTGTGTTTCTTTTCATATTTCTATACATTTCTTGTAATTTATAATCGATTTTGTAACAGAAGGTTCATTAAGGTGATTATTGATGCCAACCAAAATAGGAAAATTATCCGTGTTGCTTATTATAGTAATATCTCTATGCCAGGAGGTTTTGGGAGATATATCCTGAGATGCTAATGTGATGTCAATGGGTGATAGTAGACCGTTGTTACCTCTTCTAGTTCCTTCTCCATTGTCTAGGATGTTGAAGTTGGAGTTAGTAAATAAGTTAGCCACAATTTCTCCTTTTTTATTGAAAGTGGAACTGTTGTCCCAAAGGCTGTGTCTGGCGTTGAAATCACCCATTATGAGTATGTTACTGATATCGTTGAAATCTTCTAAAAGTTTACCTTATTTTTCTTTTATAATGTTCATAGAAATACTGGAGGGAATATAAATTACTATTATTTTTAATTTGATGTTAAGTTTGTCCTCAATGTTAATTTCTAAGGTTTTAATAGGCAGATTTTTTTTTTCTATGACTATATCTCTCAGCATCAGCTTTTATTTACTAAAAATCCAACTCCTCCGTACCCATCCAATCTGTTGTTTAAATATATGTTATAGTTGTTAAATTTCAGGATATCTCTGTTATTTGTCCTGGTTTCAGAAAGTCCGCATACATCAATTTTATTTTTATAAAGGTATAATTCTAGTTCATCTTTATTCGACTTAATGCTTCTTATATTGATGTGTACTTTTTTCAAAATAAAGTTATAAGGAGAATTTATATTGACCTGAGTGTCAAGAGAGTTTCCTGAGTTTGATGTTTTTATTTTGTTTACTGGACCTTTGCAGAACTCATTCATATTTGATATTATAGGTATGTTGTTATCAATTGTAGTTTTAATGTTTAGTGATGACTTATTGTTTCTGTGATTATTCTTCCAGCTATCGTAAATACAATTTAAGGGTCTTAAGTAGTTAGTTGAAGTGGAATGATTCGAGTATGAGGTAATTCAGGAAGAGTCTGACTAAGTAAAAGAAAAAAGGTAGAACCTCCAACATAGAAGGAATCGGTTCATATAATTCATAAGAGTTTTTTAATTGAAGTAAATTGAGTATGGTGTGGGCAGACGTAATTCAGGGAGAGTCTGACAAGGTAAAAAGGAATAATTAAACTACCTAACATGTAGTGAGATGAATCATACCATTCAAGAATTTTAATGTTATTGTTAAATAATTTATAAAATTTCATTGAAATAATTGAATATTATAAGTTATCTGATTATTAGATGAACCTGGGTTAATTCCATTACCTAAAGTTTTTTTTAAATTATTTCCATTTTGTTGGTTAAATCTCCTTTCTGGATTAATGGGACATCATATCCCGCTTCGTCTATGGGTGTTGCTGTTAATTTTTTGACCATTTCTTTTATGTTTTCGTTAATTTTTGCAATGTTTTTGAAATCTTCCATGAAACCGTCCAATTTTTTATCGACTTCTTCTTTTAACTCCTTTTTGAATATCAGCACACTGAAAAAAAAGTTGAAGTTCATGACAACCTCATCTCGAAGTTGGCAGTTGATTATTCATGCAAAGAAAAATTATTTGCAAACAATTTCACTGTGATTGAGACAACTACACGATAGCATTTTCCTAACAACAGAATGAGGTTTATTTAAAATATAAAGTGTTATATCCAATATAACAGTAGTTGAATAAAGATAATAACTATTTCCCTGAAAAAATTTTTCTTTGGCCTTATATCATGACTTTTTCATTTTAAAGTTTAAGTATTTGAGATTAATTGAACTATATTTTATTTTCACATAAATATTTCGTGTGATTGTCTCAACTTCATCAATTTATAATTGTAGAGTTGTTGAAGCAATTTCGTAGTTTGATTCGCCATATATGACCGCACGGTGAGGTTGAGACAATTGCATTTCGATTGGAAATGGGACATGTTTTTTTCAGTGCATATCAGCATATCTGTTTTTAGTTTTTTTTATTTCTATATTGTAATGGTTATCGTTTTTTGTTCATGTTGTTTGCTTTTTGAGTGTCTCTACTTCCTCCGTTAAGGATTTAATCATATCCATCAATACTGATTCCTTCTTTTTTTCTTCGATGAGTTTGGTATTGATGTTCTTAGCTCTTCCTTTAACATTTGTATATTATTTATATTATTGCTTTCCTTTTCTTTTTTAATCGATTCCATTTCTTTTTTTCAAATGAGCGATTTCTTCTAGGAGTATATCTCTATCCGATTTCTTACCTGAATCTTTCCAGACATTGTTGAAGGGGTTGGGTAACGATGGAAAGTTGTAAAAATCTACTGCTTGTTCTTTAGATTTAATGTATTTAATGCCTTCTATGAAGAATAATTTTTTTGTCCAACATTTTTTGTCCTTTTGGTTAATGTGTTCCTGAAATTTTATATCATTGGCCTTGTGAGGACCTTTACAGCGAATACATATCGTTGAAGCTTTGCAATCTGGTAAAATATGATCGCAGTCTCCACAATTTAAGCAATTTTCTTTTCCCTGACAATATTTGGTGGTATGACCAAATCTTAGGCATTTTTTGCACATGGAAGGGTTAGGTATGTAATGTCGAATGTTTCTCCTTACCTCGAACAATTTTATGAAATCTGGAAGAATTCTTAATCTAAATTTGATTTTTAATGCCGTGGTAGGTTCCGGCTTTTGTGAATCTAAGTTCCATGAGTGGATTCTGTCGATATTGGGTATTTTATATTTTTTGTCAAGGTCTTCTTTTATTTGTTTGATGTCCATATCTATCAGGATTCTGTTAATAATGCCTATTGATTTTAAAATAAAATTAGGAATTTAGATGTTGAACATGATTTCCTTTAATTCTCAGTCCTTGATTATTTTATTAGCCGTTTTACAATCTCTGGTAGTGATTTTAATTTTATTATTGTTGATTTGTTCGATTTTTACAATGTTGCTGAAAGTTTTATCTTTCAACTTTTTGGCTAATAGGACATCACTTATACCTTTTTTTTAGCCAGTAAGGTAAATGGGCCTAGGTCTCCGGAAAGGTACCTTGGAGTATTATGCTCCTTTTTAGCTAGAGAATCTGTTATATTTTGTATGGGTATGGAAATTATATGCCTTCCTGGATGTGTATCCTTATCTGCAGAAGGAGAATTATCTTATGTGAGAGTTTTTTGCTTTGGGATCTTGTGTAGAAAAGCTTGCTTTTTCTTTTTTTCTATCCCTATAGTCTCCTCCCTTTCATGATCTTCCAAGATAACTGTATAGGTATCATTCTTATATTCATTCCATAACCCTGGAATCCATATCAGGACTTAATGAAGTGTCCCCCATAGTGTCTGGTTTTGTATATGGAATGTTATCTGATTTATATCTTTGTAATATATAGGTATGTCACTTGTGTATGGGATCAAGAGTATCCTCTGTGAGCTTTGTTCAAATTAACTTTCACAATTATGTATAATTTGACAATATAATTCCGCGTGAAGTTGATATAAATTCTAAATGTTTCTAACAATATCAAATTCAAATTGTATTTCTTGTACGTTTATTAATTATAAAGCTTATATTTAACGAAAAACCAAGTTAAGTTATATATAATTTAATTAATGACAGTTCACTATTTAATATGTATGTTTCTATCGTATGTTATGGAATAATCTGAATAATTCCAATCTGAATAGATATAATTGTGTGATCTAAAATTTAAACCGAACCAAACGTTTTGAAAAATGACGACCACGAATCAGTGTGAATCAGACTGTTATGTATGGATATAATTCCTTGAGGTGTTATTAATAATTAAATGTACACTTAAATTGTGTTTATTTATTCCAAAATATGTACACGTAATAAATAACCTTATACAACAACTCTATTTTAATGACAAGTAACATTTTATCATGAAGTTAGCTACAATTATCATATTTCATTTTATTAAAGTTAAGTTTACATACATTACATCCTCCCACTTAGCTAAATTAACATAATTGCTATTTACATTGGCAAGATTTATATTCAATATCTTACATATTTAAAATATTTTACATAAGTCTTATCAATCATTAATTCATTTTTAATTCTGTATTGACACAAACATACAGTATATATAAAATTAAAATAATCAAATTTTTATTAATTTCAAACTCTATAAAGTATTATTTTTATAAATATCTTTCCGGTTTTTTTATATTACTTCTATTTCTTAAATTATGTGCTACATTATATACACCTTTAGACCTTCCTATATTTGCCTCGCAATCAGTGTTACTCAAATGCTCATTACAAATATCTTTAGTAAGGTTACTACCAGTATCATTTGTAACCCTATTTTCTACGTCGTTGATAATTATACGACTCTGAGAAAAGTTTACTTTTTTATTAGAATCTATAGGTAACCTTTTCAGAATTGGATCTAACCTTTCATTTTCATTTTTTTGGCTAGTTTCGTTATCTGTACCTATGTTATACGCATCTTTATACGCATTTTTGTTTATTTTATCTCTGATTTTACATGAATTATCCCTGATCTAATATAAATGCCTTTTAATTGTCTTCGCATTACTTATTCTACTTAAGTACGATCTAGGTCGTAATATTTTAATAATTTCTGCATCAATCCATTTACTTTTATTTGGATCAGCATAACTTTTAATTTCTACGTTCTCTTTCCTTTGAAATTCCTACTTTGCTTCTTTTGAGCCCTACTAGTTATTTTGTCCTGATCTGGGGGTTTTAGTAAATTAAGAGCTATTTTAATTTCCCTTCCTAACATTAGTTTTGCTGGATTTTCATTCGTTGTAAAATGCTTGGTAGACCTATAATCCAACAGAAATCTATGTAAGACTATATCGATATTAAATTGCTTTTCTTTACGTAATTTTTCATCTAAAACTACTATTAGTGTCTTTTTCATAGTTTTTACCATGTTTTCTGCTTCACCGTTGGTAGCTGGATGTCCAGACGGTATAAAGTTTGTCTTATACCATTTAATTTGCAGAATAAATAATTTCTAAAGAAACAAATTGACTACCATTATCGCTCGCTATAATGTCAGGTAACCCGAATCTAGAAAAAACTTCCCTTAACTTATTTTTAGTCGTATCCGAGTTTATTGTCGCCATTTTAAAAATTTCTATCCACTTTGTATAAGCATCCACTATTACCAAAAAGTTGAATTTTTGAAATGGACCTGCGAAATCTACATGTAACCTACTCCAAAGCTTACCTGGACTTTCCCATGGCATTAACTCAGCCTTAGGTGGATTTGGTAAAACGCGTATACAGGATTTGCAATCTTTAATCATTTGTGATATATCTTCATCCGGCACTTTTAAGTTTTCACCGGAATAACTTTGTAAAATAATATCTTCTTGACATAATTTAGCCTCAGAAAAATAATTATAATATAATTTGTTAATAATGGCTGAAATGCCAGCGCCTGTATCCAGTTACATTGACAAATCAACATTATTTATCTTAACCTTAACGTAAATGGGTTTATATATTCTATTTTCCATTTGAAACAATATTATTACACTATCATGTGATTATTTGTTCATTTCGTTTTTGTTATGATCACAAAAGTTTTCTATATAAAACATTATTCCAATTCCATTATTCCATATAAAACATAACTTATACCAAACTTTTGAGCTATGTGAAAGGGAGGTCTAAGAGAAAGGGTCTTTTGCAATTGTGACAATCTAGCGAAATGAAGATACAACCTTCATGTTTGTGGTTTGATTTACCACATCTAAAACATGTTACCTTGATTATATTTGACGTATTGGATGTGAAATTCTTCCCGTGGTGTGGACTTCTCCCCCTCTGTAAGTTCGCCTGTTTACTAAATGAATTACCATTTTTACCTTGCTGATGAACATAATTTACTGTTGCTTTGTTTACACTCCTTGTTTCCAGACGAAGAGCGATTTCCATTGCCTTTTGTAACGTTAGGTTTTCATCTTCTTCAGCTAATCTTTCATAGATGCTTGCACTGTTTATACCCATGACAAATCTGTTCACTAAAACTTCCAGTAACTTCCATAGCTACATTCAGCTGCTAATCCTTTCAGCCTTGCACCAAACTGATTTATAGTTTCATCCTCTGCTCGGATAGCTTTGTCAAACTTTGACGTTTCATTCCATATGATGAGTGTCGGCGTGTAATGCGTATACAATAATTTAATTATATCATCGTAATATTACTAGGGGAGCAAATATTACTTAATAATTTGAACACGTTGTTGTCCAAAAAAGTTGCTAGCGTGGCCCTCTTAAGATTACCATCCACAATCTTACTTGCGTTGAAATAAAATTTCAGTTTTTCTTTAAATATTTTGAAATCCTCTTTGTTAGGATCAAAATGTAACTAGATTTTAGCAAAATGAGTTGCTTTTTTTGCCTGTAGTAGGAGGTCTGGTAGACCATGAAGGTCCACCAGTTGGTCGTGCACGCAACGTACTCTGCCGCTAGCTCGATTTTCACGGAGGTTCTATTGACCAACCTCAGTACAAGAAATTTAGAATAATTAAAAAATCGAAATGCGAGCTTCATTTGCTACCTAGGTTCTCCAGAAGGGGGAACCGTCATTTCGACTCTCCCTATGTCACAACTCTCTCACAACTCTCAAACTAACTAACACATTGTAATTAACATTCAAAATTACTTACAATAAACAAAAATAATATTAAAATTCTAAACATGTTTTACTAAACAACTTAAAGTCCACCTTAATATGTGTAACACTCACCATATAATATGTGTAACACTCACCATATCTTTCCTTCTACACATCTAAGTTTGTTGGCATCTTCTGCTTTGGAGTATCGTCCAATTTGGAGGTTACTTCGAATTTCACAATTAAACCAATTTTCTTTCGTTAATTTGATTTTATTTTTAATCCATTTAACAAACGATAACAGTTAATCAATTCAAATTAATTTTTGGTTTCTTATTCTACAACCAGTGATTAACTTTATAATAATGAATATCTTTTGTTCTTCATTCTTTTCATCCACTTTCACCATTAAAAAATAAACTATACCATATAAATAAACTATATAAACCATATAAGCTATATGGACATGGTATTGAAAGTTATTATATTATTTCAAACACAAATACTTTAAAAAGAATTCCAAAAAAAACTAATTAATTAAAAAATTTTCTGCACTCGAATACCACAATACGACATATACCGAAACTCGTTTGAGTGCGGAAAAGTGAGTTATTTCCGCACTGATTTTTCATTTCAGCACTGCTTTTTCATTTCCGCACTGCTTTTTCATTTCCGCACTGCTGCCAATTTAAAAGACGAATCGGTGCGTTTGTGTTGGTAAACATTTTTATTAATAAAGTAGAAATGAATGAAAACATTACTTTTGACCAAAGTAGAAAGAGCAATTATGCAAGTTATTGAATGAATTATCTTCTAGGAATCGGTGTTTGTGGCAAAGGCTCTCCAACCACTTTCAAGTTTGTTCGGCTTGTTTGACTCGAAATTATTGTAACAGTTGTACCGGCTGAAACATTGCCATTTTCAATGATTGATTCACTGGATTGAGCAGTGATTGACGAGGTCGTTGAAACGTTATCAGCTCCAACAATTTTCGAACCCATGATGCTGTCAGCAATTTTATGTTTATTGTTGAGCGAATGTTGAATGTATTTTTCTGTAACCTTATCAAACTCCCAACCACCATGTTGCTTAATTGTAGTTAAATTCACACCCGAATCTGCCAACAATGATGCAGACGATCGACGGAAGAAATGAGCTGTATACTCACCCGGTGACGAAAGATTCAAGAAAATTATTTTCGGATAGCCTCCAGTCGTGTTAATGCCGACCGGCTGTTTGATGCATTAGCCTTTACGAAAACCCAAAAAGAATCTGTCGGTGATAACGCCATGAGGACGTAGTCCTGAATACGTCTTGAAAATGTTAACCAAATTTACGTCCTGATTGCTTCCTTCGTTGATGACAAATTGTCGAATGGTTTTGGTTTTCGTTTTCGGTACGGTAATTTTAATGCCATTGTCCATGTATTCGACATCCTTTACGTTCAAATTCAACAATTCGCTTCGTCGACAAGCACCATAGACACCGACAATAAGGGCCACCTGAAAACTGTGAGGTTAGGAAAATGAAACAAAAAAATTATCAGCAAATTTTACCTTCGTAGCCAAATAAACATCGTCAGGAGCGTACTCTTCAGAAATTTGTAGATTTCTTCAATGGTGAAGATTCTTGATTTCTTCGCAAAATAATTTTCATTTTTACGCTTCAAAAGAGCTCGCAAATTGTTGAATTTTGAGACATCGATGTTGTCCTTCACTTTCAACGTGGATTTTAACATTGAGTAAATGCTCCATGTAGATGACGATTGGAATTGTTTCATCTCGGTATCGAAATAAGCAAGCAACTTATTTTCGTCAATCACTTTAATTTTTTTTTCACTGCACCATTGTTTGAAGGCTCGATACGTTTTTTCGTATTTTTCTTTGGATATTACCGGCAATAAACCTTGCAAAGCTCTTTCTGCTGCTCCTTCCAAATCGGAATCCTCCTCTGAGCTCATTTTTTGCAGTTTCTCAATAAAATACACGCGAAATTAAAACACGTTTGTAGTGTGAGAACAATCAAGAACAAATGACTTCTTTTTTCTTGCATATAATCCAACTTGCATATTGTCAAGGCATTGTTGATCGATCAATACTTCCCGTAGTTTTTTTGTAATTTTTTTTTTAATTTCTTGTCTATTGTGGTACTCAAGTGCAGAAAACGTTGTGTGCAACTCGTTTTGAAATGAATTTTTCTCAGCACACGTCCTAATTTTCAATACTCGCTTGGCTCGTATTGAAAACTTAGGACTAGTGTTGAAAAAATCTTCATTTCAATACTTGTAGCACAAACTACTATTACATCACTTATAATTTAACTTAATTTTACCTGCGTCGCCAATTGTTATGTATGGATATAATTTCTTGAGGTGTTATTATTTATTAATAATTAAAAAAAAACTTAAATTGTACTTATTTATTTCAAAATATACGTTTAAAATACGTTTTCAAATAACTTTACACAACAACTCTATTTTAATGGCAAGTGACATTTTATCATGAAGTTACCTACAATTATCATATTTAATTTTAGTAAAGCTAAGTTTACATGCATTACACAGACTAAGTTATACAAGCATTATTTATTTTTATTTTATATTGGATAATGCTAACTAATATTTAGTTTCTAATTTAGTAATTATTTTGATCCAATCTCTTACCTGTGCGATATATAGGTGGTCCTATATATCTTAAACGGAGCTGTTAGTTTCCTTGAAATTACTAAAGGTTGGTGTTTGAATTCCTCTTGATTTACTCTAGTCCCTGGGCCTTCACCTACATAATTTTGTGATTACCACATATTTTATACTTCGTGATGCGCCAGTCCTTGACGAGCCCGAAAACATTTGTTCTGCGATTTTTTTCAAATCGGCCGCTTTTGCTTTCGGCAAGCTCTGCAAAATGCCGATTGCCCGGGATCTTGTAAATTTTTGTTTTTTTTAACTATAGGGGTTGGAAATTTGATTTAGAACACAAGGGTAACCTTGTCCGACAAAAATTTGTCTGCTATTGTCTAGTCCGACAACCCAAACATCCAAACTGTCAGTTGTCGGACTCGACAATAGCAAACACATTTTGGTCGGACAAGCTTACCCTCGTATTCTAAAACAAATTTCCAACCTCCACAGTCAAAAAAAATATATGTGGTAGCAAATTTACAAGATCGCGGGCAATCGGCATTTTTCGGAGCTTGCCGAACGCAAAAGCGGCCGATTTGAGAAAAATCATAGAACAAATGTTTTCAGGCTCGTCAAGGACAGGCGCATCACGAAGTATAAAATATGTGGTAATCACAAAATTACGTAGGTGAAGGCCCAGGGACTACTAGTGATGATATTAGGCGAAATTAGCGTTAATTGATTTCGTTTATAGAAGGTGTTTATCAAAATCCCTGTTGTAGTTTACAATGCACTACATTGTTGTATGATTATTATTCTGGGTTCTAATCTGAGGGAAATCAATTTGATGAACTATCAACCTTTCCAATAGTATGTAAAAATTCTCCGAGTAATCGTATATTAGTAAGAATTGAATCTTGCTGGATTAATAAAAAATATATTAATTATGTGTTTGATAAATGATTTGTATGACTTTGAATCACGTTTTTATTTTAATTGGCTTTTAATATAATCTGATTATCTCGATTCTGTACAATTGTGTTGATCCAATTGTAAATTAGTTTCTGCTCCCCATAACCTTGTTTGTATTTGCGGATAAGCTAATGTATTCAGAACTAAATTGGATTTTCCGAACAATATTGTGATGAGGAAATGACGTATATACAATATAGGTAATGTAGTTTAATTTTGTATGATTATTTCACTTTTAAATTTAACTATTAGATTTAATTATTTAAACATGTTTTCATTAATTTTGTTTTTGGATCAATTTAATTTCTCATTTCTATTGTTTCATGTATAACCACACGACTCCACTTTACAGAGTTGACGAAAAGCCTAAAGACACTTATTCTTATTGTCCGTTTTCTGGTCAGCCATTTATCTTTTATATGGTTAATGTCAATATAATCTTCGATAGTATAGACATTCACCCTACTTAAGGCATCAACATGTTTCATTCTCCACTTGGGCGATGTGTTATTTTAAAATCAATTTGCTCAATGAAAAGAGCCATCTTGCTATCCGTCTTTTGTAATAAATGAAGTGTACTTCTTCGATTCCTCCACAATATCTACGCGATAAAAGCCATTTTTTAAATCTAAAGACGTAAAGAATTTCTTTCCGTATATCCTTGGGATTATATCTTCGATAATCGGTAAAGGGAAATGATTTCTCTCTACTAATTGATTCAGTTCACAGTTGTATGGACATTCTAAAAGAATTGTCTTTTTTTCTCGTTAATACAACTCGGCTCGAATAATAAGATTCGCTTTCTCTTATTATTCCTTTTTCTAGCATGTCTGTCAGTATTTTGTTGAGTTCACCTCTCTCATATTGAGTAAAGCTGCAATTAGACCATTGCAGAACTCTGCAAGAGTCGTGCAATGGTAGTGTGTAAAATATTCATTGCAGAAAAGTTTGGCAATGAACTCATTGCAAAGCATTGCAATGAGTCATTGCAATGTTTTGCAATGAGTTCATTGCCAAACTTTTCTGCAATGAATAATTTACACACTACCATTGCAGAAATATTGCAGAGTTCTGCAATAGTCTAATTGCGGCTTAGTCTTCTCGGAGTTACGTTGAACATTTGTTCTTTTTTCAATTTAATCTCTACCTCTAACGTCGTCTTTGGTTTTTCTGGTGCCGCCTTATTCAAGTAATTTTGTTTAAATATTTCTTTAATCTTATTGTTACAATTTTTGGTCTCTTCGCTATCGCCAACATTTAAATATATATCATCACACTTAATGTTAAATAAACTGTCATTCATTTTACGAACTTCTTCCATACATTTGACATTGAACTTATCTACATTTTTAACACTATTTTTCTTACGTCTAAAAATAATTTGTGAAATATTTTTTGCGTTTATAAAATCACGACCTATTAGAGCGTCTGTAAAAATACAACTGTCCAGTGCTACTAAAAATCTAATTGGAAAGATTTCGTGGTTAATAACTATTGAAGCTGAAAACGTACTTAATCCAAAAATATCTTTATCATTATTAATAGAATCATAATTTAAATTTAATTCATTCAGTTTACCTGGGCTAATGATACTTTTTCCACTTCCCTAATCTGCTAGTAAATTCAATTCTATAATACGAGCTCCAACTATAAATTGTGATGTCATCATTCTATCTTCATCTGTTTCAATTTTAATACCATCCTCATTACTTGCACCAGTTATACTCTCAGTTATAGGAACTGTTTGTTTTTCTTCCTGAATTTAATAGTTGAATTTTTGCTGCGATGAACTTTCGTGCGTATTGTTTCTAAAACATTTTTCTTCAGTTTGTCCTTGTTTGTTACATTTCGAACATCTGGGATTCTGGATAGGCTGAGGACAATTTGTAGATTTATGTCCTTTCTCGTTACAATTATAGCATGTTGATAATTGCATTTACATTGATATGTTCTCTCTTTCCGCAAATAAAATACTTAATCTTTTTGTTTGTCACTTTATAACTCTTGAAGATTGATTTGTGTTGATTAATATTTTCAGGTTTATCTTGCGTTGATTTCAATCTTAATTTCATGTTAGCATCTGCCCATTTAATTTTATTTTATAGCTCTGATATTGATATATATTCTTGATGTGCTACCCACACAATCTTGTCCAAATATTCTGTATTTATCCGGATAATGTTTTCGTTTTTCACTTCTGAGTTTTAATCGAGGGCTTTCAGGAGACCGATTAAAACATAATTACACGTTTTGACACTCTAATTTATAATTACACAAAAATCACACTTATTCTTATTGTATGTTTTATGGTCAGCCATATATCTTCTATTTGATTAATGTCAATATAATCTCTTGAGTATATCATGCTCCTTCTGTCATGTATATCTTGAAGTAACATCGTATATTGCCATCTATCCCATATATCTATAATTAACATTTTTACGAACTTTATTACTTTCTGTTATAACTAAATCACTTTACTGTTCATTAGAACAAACCATTCTTGAGTACGGAGCAGTCATTTGGGCACCATTTCAGAAAATTCGCTGCACTTTTATTGAATCTATTCAAAATCAGTTTTTACTGTTTTCTAGTTGATACGTTTACGATCCATGGGATTTTACCAATTTGCCGCATTATACTGATGGGCTTAAATGACTTAATATGAACTCCCTTACTGATCGTCGTGATATGTTATCAGCTAGTTTTATATATACGATATTTTACACAACAATATAAATGTCTCATATTTTAATGATAAGGTTAAAAAAATGTCAATATAAGACAAACAAGGCACTTTAGCTATCTGAAAGAATTAAAACATAGGCAATAACGCACCGATAAATCGGGGAATTACTAACTTTGATAAATTTATAAAACTATACGACGCAAATATATACAATATACACTTAAATATATACACTTTTAAAATAGAATATAAATTTTTTTTTATATAAATAGATAACTTAAATATAATTATTTGTAAATAAAATATAGCATAGTTGTTTTTTAAATTATGTAGTTTATTTTATTTAGGTAAATTTCACTCTTATTAATTCTTGTATTGTAAATTTGTAATTTTTATTATTATTGTAAATTTTTATTTTTATTGTAAATTTTTATTTTTATTATAAATTTTATTGTAAATTTTTGTGAATATGTTATTCAATAAATAAATTAAATTAAAAAGGTTTTATGTCTTGTGACACATATTGTAATGCCTAATTTACAACACATTTTGTTAATAAAGTCAATTTCTATTGTTATTTTAACAAACTCTTCCTTACACAGTCCAACATGTTGAACAACCATTAGCTCCGCCTACTTCAAATCAAAACGTTATGATTTTACTCCAACCGATTCGACAACCGTCAAATTGGTTGACAAACATCATCATACACTTGAAACTATAAAACATTCTATAAACACAACCAATTGTTGTAAAATGTGTTGTATAGTGTATGGACTGCATAAGCACGTTCAATATTGGTCCTGCATTAATTTAGGGTAGCACTAAATATCTAACAAACGCATTCGTTAAAAACTTTTTCTTTGATTTATTAAAACTTCTTCTTTTATTTTGATAGAAATTATGTTGCTAAAAGTTTCAATGGTGTCTACATCAAAAGTTTCCAATATATATAATATAATAATTAATAATATATATTGTGACGATTATAGAATACGATAGAACACAACAAAATAGAACATCTTTCGAGAAAATGCTCTTTAGAGAAAATAGTTAAAGTAAAGAAATATAAAAATAGCTAAATAAATAAAAGAGGATATAACGTAACCAAAGTAAACACGTAATAGGAAGTTTTTGTCTATCTTTTAATAATACGTTCACATTACCATGATTTCAAACAATAAATGATTTCAGCACGAGTATCAGCTTGTTTTGGTTAATTTTTCCATACAAAATTAAAATCATGTCGAAAGTTGATTTCAATCAAATCTATTCTAAATCACGCTAAGCACCCCTGAATATTTGATTTTCGAAAAAAAATTGCAGCCCTACTTTAAAAGTGACATTAATGTGGTGTTCCCAAAGAATTAAGAGACTAAGGAAATGACACTACTGTATATATACACAAAAATATTTGAAGCCGTTTTTCTCTTTTCTCCTCTCCTTTTTATCTTCAATAAGTTAGTCTAAGTTGTCAAAAACAAAATTTGTAAACATTACTTAGCTTGGTTATAATTTGGTTTTAATAAAATTGTTTTTAATATTTATCGTGGTGATATTTTGACGAATTTATAACAAATATAAGAAATACTAGTGATTTTATTATAATTTAAAAATAATTTTACAGAAAAATTAAATATATTAAGTGAAAATTTTGAATAAAATATTAAATATGAAGTGTGTGATAATGAAGTGTAAAAATTACCAAAAACATCTACAGGATGGGATTTCTTATCATAAGTAATAATATTAATATTATAATTTACTTTTCGATTAATAAGTGTTAAGTTTTTTACACATTTTCGAGAAAAAAATTTAATCTAAAATCAATGTAAACAATAATAGAATGCTTCGGGTCTACGATGTCAAAATTTTTTTTATGTTGTTTTTCTATTTGTTGTTTTTCTTTTCTATGTAATGGCGTCTCTTTTTTTTATATTAATTTTGGGGGCAAAAATACGCTTAAATTTGGAATTCAATGCAATAATAGAAATATTTACGGCGCCTCTACTAAAACGCAAGTGTGTTAGTAATAATTTATTGGTGTGCAAAAATTGCTTCAACTTTTAAAACCAATTTCACTTCCTCTATTCTCTTAATTCTTTGGGTGTTCCTTTCACTTTTCTAAATCAATTTATAAATTCGGGTCTGAAAAGAACAAAAAACAAAAGTTGATGTGAAATATGTTTGTAGTGATATTTAAATGGCGGTTGTCTACTTTTAAATTTGAAAAATTTCGTATAATAGCATATTCTGCAATTGCGTATTGAAATATTTATATTAGTTTCAATTAATTTGTAAATAAAATAATTTTGTTTTATTCATTCATATTTGTTTTCAATTTAAATTACATACTTCATTTTAGAGAAAAGCGTCTTCGTTTTTTTCTATGATGCATCTTTTTTCATCCGCCCAATGAAATATAATATTTTAATTCTAATAAATCCATTTCAGAGTTTTTTTTATTTATTAGGAGTTATTTTATTAAATGTTAGTTACATTATATTGTATATATAATATATATATGTATAATACAAAACACAATAATTAATTCTTCAAAATTAAACAATTCATAGTTAATAATATAAACGCCTTATTCTTGTTAAATTGAGTTTTATTTCACTAAATACGTATTTCGAAAGCTATGCTTTCATCGACAGTAGTATCTAAAAACTCCGTTTATTTTTATTATTATTTGAATATCTTGTTACAGTTTAGAACTTTTAAAATAAAAAAGAATTCATAGTTATATAAAAATTGTCGTTAACAAAACGTTTATTTTTTAAATTTTCTTTGTTGGTATTAGTAATGTCAAAAAAATTTACGAAAAAATGCACATTTTTTTTTTTATGTAAATCGGAAAAAAAATTAATCTTTTTGGGTGAAAAGCAAAATTTTTGATTTACATCAATTTTTTTTTTTATGGATTTGGGTGAAAAGAATTCGACATTTATAATTCAAATATTTTGTTTTGAATTCAAATTAAAACATGGCTATTGCAAAATTACAATAAACTTTTTAATCATACAAACATTTTTTTTTTTGGTGTTTGGAAGTTTTGACTCAAAAATATTAAAAAAAGTCAGGCAAGTCGAATATAATTCGCTCGTTGAGGGTGTATGCATATAATATTTGAGAAAAGAACAGTTTTTGCTCGTATAGTTTCAAGTTTATTTGAAATTATAACTCGTAAAAAAAATTTTAGTATCGGCTTAGCAAAATCCCTACATCCGTGAATTTTTTTAAATTTTTTCTTTTGTAATGTTCGTAGACATGGTATAACGAATATAAGGTATTCTTGACAGTTAAACGAAAATTTTGTGTGACGTCATCCGGCGTAAATATAAAGAAACAAAAAATGTTTTAATTTGAAAATTACAGAAAACATAATTTTTGCTTTATGGTTTTCCTTATTTTTTTCATTAACAATTTGTTTATTAAGTTTTCTAACTCTAAAGAACATTTTGCAGGGTAGGAAATTCGACGTCCACGCCATGCTGCAGGGGTAATGCAGACAGAATTAGGTTGGTGTATCGGAGACAAGCAGAGAAAAACTGCTTAGTCTATTACGCTACATCACCGCGAATTGGCGCCTTAAAACTTCTTATAACCTTAACATCATAACAGAACCATTAACGAAAATTTGAGTTGGGACTGAGGTTAATACCATTACTCCGAAAAAAAAACTTTGTTAAATTTGATAACCAAAAAAAGAATACCAGACACTAACAAAACAACAGAAGTTTTACCTGGACGTGAGAAAGAACCAAACTACCGAATCGGAACGTGAAACGTGTGCAGCCTGACCGCTCATGATGCTTTAATAAGCCTAGAAACAGAGACTGAGAGGCATAGGATGGATATCATTTCTCTGCAAGAAATTAGACAGCCAATAATCGGAAAACAAAACTCGAATAGTCACTCTTTATGCAGTAGTGGTCATTCTTCTCGAAATGAATTCAGTGCTGGTTTCCTTGTTGGTGCACGCATACAAGAAGCCGTGTTGAAATTCATCCTGGTCAATGAGAGGATTTGCTACTTAGGGGTACGCGGTACATAAAACAATATTTCTCTTATTGCCTTGCATGCACCTACTGAAGCTAAAACCGTCAATATTTTCTACATAGCACTAGAGGAGGTTATGAAATCAACACCAACAATGATAATGGTGAGAGAATGACTGAGTTTGCATTATCAAATAATTTGAGAATTGCCAGTACTTTCTTTTCGCATCGATCGATTCATAAGCAGACTTATGTTTTTAAACCGATTTTAAACCGTTCTTTTATATATGCAAATATTGGAAGTAACCACTTCCTTGTATGTTCTAAGATAAGGTTCCACTTTCAACGATCAATTCAACGATCTTTTACTCATTAGAGTATTTAAAAGTTTGTCTTTTAAAGTCCAATCATTTTCAGTGAAGTGTAAGGAACAAACTATCTTATAATAAATACGAACATTTTCTTTTTCCACATGATCCCTATATCCACTACAAATTGATTTATTTTTCTGGAAATTAAAAAACCTTATGTTTTGAGTATGATTTTTCACATTTGTTGAAAACTTTTGGTTTTAACGTAGTTCGGCATTTAAATTTGTATATGTTTTAATAGTAAAACAAATACTAAAGTTCATTAATTAATGAATGAATTAATTTCAATCATTTCATTACCAAATAAATTAATTTATAAATCATACTAAATATATTTTTAATTTAAAAACAATAGCTTTTCTCATTGATAATAACAACAAACGTATTATATAAAACTCTGAGTGACGTCAATCAAAATCAAAATGGCATCGCTGTCACTCTAGTGAGAATACCTTATTTTCATTTTACCATGGTTCGTAGATAAAAGGGGGAGAAGAAAAAGTTTACATTTTTGAAAATAAGTCGAAAACTGTGCTGTCAAAAATTACAAAAAAAAACTATTTTTCACTACAAAAAAAATCACCTCATATGACACCCAACATGACATGATTAAATATACTTTTGTTTCGAAATTTCTACTCTAGACCCCCTCCATGAGCATTTGAAATTATAACAGTTCCAAAACAAAAAACGTTTTTTTATGCGAAATCCCTACAACCGTCAATTTTTTGTAATTTTTTTCTTTTGTAATGTTCAAAGGGGGGGGGGGGGGGGGTGTTGGGGACAAAAAAACCACTCGTTTTTGGTAATACCTCAAAAACTAAGCAGTGAAATTTTTTTTGAAATATTTCCATTTTTGTCGATTTTTCTCAATCAAACTCGATTCCTTAAAAAAGTTATCATCAAGTGTGGGAAAACACATTTAATAACTGTAGAAAATTTCAAGTTGATAGCACTTATAGTTTGTGAGTAATCGATTATGTAGAAATTCGGACGGACACCGAAGTCTCACCAAAAGGGTACCGTTTTTACTTTTTCAAAGTACGGAACCCTAAAAACAGACAAATTGATTTGGATATTTTTAACATAACATATTTATTTAAAATTTTCGTTTATTTTTTTTTGATAATTTGCAAATAATGTTAAACTTAATCATGTTTATAATAATGTGAACATTTTTTTGAAAACTTGGATTTTTTGTGATTTCGAGCTTGGTTTCTAATATGAACGTAGTATAAGAAAGTAAACGCAGATTATAGAGAATAGGTAAATAAACAAATTAAAAAGAGTAGATCGCACACCTGTGTCAACATTAGATGATCGTTCTATTTTGTTGATAAAGAAAGGAAAAAGGTTGTGTTCTAGAATCTAGTAGAAATGTCGCAATTATTTCTTCTAGCTAGTATATATAAGAGGTCGTGTTAGGAATAAGAGTGAGTATAAAATTGTCAGCAATAGAATTCAGTATAAAATTTAGCAGCGATATAAGCGAGTTAAAAAATTTAGCGGTGACACAAGTTGTTAAAATAAATTATTATAAGTGTAAAAGATTTAAGTATTCCTAATAGTACTAGATAGTATCATGAGAAAGCTCGATGATGCAAGTCCAAATGGAATCCAATGGAGCACAACAAGACGGCTCAATGATTTAGACTACGCAGATGACATCTGTCTACTCACACACACACACATATGGACATGCAGCAGAAAATACAGAAGCTATCAACCCTTGCACATGAAGTTGGTCTCAACATTAATATCAGAAAAACAAAGGCTATGAGATTGAACACCAAAACGATAACACCAATTACCATCAACAATACACAAGTGGACGAAGTTGACAAATTTGTGTACCTTGGTTGTACTGTAGCAAAAACAGGTGGGACTGAAGAAAATATCAGTCAGCGTATTAACAAAGCCAGAAATACGTTCACAAGATCTGGAATGCATCCGTCCTGTCAAGAAAGACAAAGCTACGAATGTTCAATGCATGTGTCAAGTCAGTACTGCTGTATGGGTGTGAAACGTGGAAACACACAAGAAAGATTACAAATCAACTAAGGTGTTTGTGAACAAATGCCTAAGAAGACTGATCAAATGCTTCTGGCCGAACATTATCAGTAACCAGGAACTTCTACGGTAGACAGAACAGTTAGACATTAATACCGAGATAAAACAAAGGAAATGGAGATGGATAGGACACACACTGAGGAAATCACCTGAAGACATAACAAAGATGTCCCTAGAGTGGAATCCACAAGGTAAAAAGAGAGTTGGAAGACCACCCATGACGTGGAAGAAAACGGTGCTAGCTAAAGCAAAATAAAACGGCAAGGCATGGGATGAACTGAAAGCGATTGCCCCCAACAGAGTCAGATGGTCCAGTCTAGTAGACGCCCTATGCTCCTAAATGGAGATAAAGAAGAAAAAAAAGATTATAGTAAGTGAACATTTAAAAGTGATATTGTGAACAATATTAAGAAATTATTATAAGAGAAGAATTATACAAGAATAATTAAGGGGAATAGTAGTAGGAGAAATATTTTTATAAGAAATAAATCTTAAACGAATAAAAATTATAACGTTTAGAAAATCCATTGTGTTTTAATTTCCTGATTTAGTGATCGAACAAAATATTAGTAAACTCGGCCAAGAAACGTTACAATATAAATTGTGCAAAAAGAATCTCTCTGAAAATGATATATAATCGAAACAGGTTAGAGAATATATATTAAAATATATGGGCGTCGCTAATGGATAGGCTGACTTCTTCACAGCACTGAAAACAAAATGTTCTGGATATTTAATGAGCTTACATCCATCAAATACTTAAATTAACAACTTAAGTTGTTAAAATAAATTTTGTGCCGGAAGTAACAAACCGGAAATCAGTGCCGGAAGTGACAAACTGGAATACTCTAAGCATATTTACTAAGTTTATTCAAAATCAATTATCAGGAACTGATGTTATTGAGGTTTAAAAAAAAACAGGTGCTCCAGAGACCCCCCACCACTTGTCTCAATACCGTCAAAAACAAATCATTCCTTTGTCATTTAAATCACTATCTTTTGTCAAAGTGTAGAGTAAGGATAAACGCCTAGAAAAAGTTTGAAATACAAAAATATTGAAAACAGTACTAAAACCTTATATTCCAAGTCTAAATAAGATTGAAAGTCAGGGTTAGAAGTTATTGAAGATTCAAACTTACAGGTGTTCGGGAGACCACCCGCCGTTTTATCCAATGTTGAAATTAATTCCGAAATACTTTAATAACGAAAATGGCTTCGCTATGATTCATGCTTAAGTAATTTATACAAACCCATTTTAAAATAAATTTAATAATTTTTTTGCTTTAACAACTTTTTTATAATATTTTGTTACATGTTTCAACCATAAATGGTCATTCTCAAACATTTGAAAATATTATAATATTTATTAATATTTTCAAATGTTTGAGAATGATCATTTATGGTTGAAACATGTAACAAAATATTATAAAAAAGTTGTTAAAGCAAAAAAATTATTAAATTTATTTTAAATTAATTTAAACAACTGGAAACCAAACCATCATTATTTTAAGTTAATTAACCAACTTAAAATTTTTTAAAATGTTTAAACCCATTTTATTCTGTCGAACTGTTTTCTGGCTACTGTTGCATCGTTCATGCCGGCCAATATTTCTTCTACAGAAATGACACATCACACACTTTTGCGGTTTCATTCAAAAATGAACTGAAGTGTGAAGCACTCTCGCTCTTGCGTTTCGATACTCTTGTAAGTAGTAGGTGGTTTTAAAATAAAAAAAGCTGTTTGTTTACTAATATCAAACAATTTAATAAACTTTATGAAGTGAAAATAAATTGAAAATCTTACATAATTGAGCATTTACGTTTGCGCTTACGATGCCGTTGACGTTGTCGTTCAGCTTCAGCTTCAGCAGCACGCTGCTGTTGTAATTGCTGTAGTCTTTGTATTTCGGCACGAAGATTCGCTTTTTCACTATCGCTTGATTGTTGATATTGAGCCATTTGTGTTCGAATTGCATTCATTTGATCGGTTTGTTGTTGTGTTGTTGATTGAAAGTTATTAATTTGAGATGTAAGATTACCAATAACTCCTTCAAGATCTTTTGTTTTTTTTGCTTCATTTTGTCCTAAGTAAAGAAGAAATTGTGATTGTAAATCGTCGTTTAATTTTGTACGATAATTTGCTCGCATTTTTTCATCACCCATAATCGCTTTTGCGTTAAACTGTAATCATAATTTTTTATTTATTTTTAAATATTTATATTAATATATTCTATACTACCTTATCTATCGATAATTTCAATATTCGATTATGTACTTCGACCATTTGTGCAAATTCCTGATATGGTTTGTCGGTTTTTGTACTTTCTTCCATATTGTCATGATAATATTCAGTAGCCTCTTCTTTTGCTGATAAATTGTTGGCTTCAGCAGTTGCAGCCAAAATAGTTTGTGCTGTTGGAACTTTACCATTTTGAAAAATTTTCCAATATGTTTCGACGTATGACAAGAAGTTCAACCCATTGATGTTAGCTCCATTAACTTTTTTTGTCAAAACCTTTTCTGGTGCTAAAACTTCGGGCACAAATTCCTTCAACATATCTTTGAACTCTTGATCGATATCTTTTAGTTTTCCAGTGAAATGTTGGGAAACGGTTGCGATTCGTCCTGGATATGGCATTAAAAAACAATCCAATTTTTCATAGCATGATTTTAAATGAGTTCGAACGTATTTCAATTCGTCTTCTTGATCTTCTGTTATTTTCATTGCGTTATTTAAAATTTGTCGACCACCTTCAAAACCATACGGTGCTTCATATGGAAAACTCCAGTCACGTATTAAAAATAATAACATTTGGAAAGCTTTTTCGTTATTCTGTTCTTTCGCAAGTTTGCCGTATTCCGTAAATAACTGTAAATGTTGAAGGTTATCCTCTTGTATGTTGTTGAATAAATTAAAAATTTGAACAGATGATAACATTGTGCTCAATGAGAATATTGTAACATTATCTCTCATTGTGCTGGAACTATCAAATGTTCCTTGGGTATCCATTAACATAACACCAACTTTTTCACCGCTTGGTAACACTTTTGTGTAAACTTTTGACCATATCCATATTCCAGTTGTATGCCGTCGAAAACCACCACGCCACGCAAACCCAGCTAATGATGCATTTTCATCGCCTAACCAATCCGTTTTTCCCTCAACATAAAAAGCATTTAGATATCTTAAGAAAAAACCTAGCATAAAACTTTTTCCTTTACGGAATGCACCAGCAATCGAAACAATTGCAATATTTGCATCTCGTGCATTATCCGCCACTAAAATATCTTCTAAAATCGATAAATTTAATTCAAACTGTTTTGTACTTTTATTGTAACTAACAATTTGCACTGGTTCACCCATTTTTTAAAACAGTCTTATAGACACTATCTTTATCGAATGAGTAGTTATTTAATATTTAAGTGTTTATATATTTTTCCTTGTTTAAAACCGCAACAAATTCTTTAAAACTGCGATTGCAGTGATATGTAGTATTTCACTGAATAGAATTTATTTTTTATTATCTTTATCTAACCAATTTTGGTTTTGTACACACATTATAAAATTTATTCCTGATAATGTCGATATACTTATTAGCAGTTTGGTATTTTATATTTATCAAAAAAGATGATTCAAAAACAGTCTAAAAACTTATTTAGTTTCAAATTGCAGTGATTCCCCATTTGCTAGTATTTAGAAAAATGTATGTTGTAGTTGGAAGTTGCGTTAGATTAGTAATTAAAATAGGAACTATAACATTGCAATCGATGATTCGATTTATCCCAAATAAAACCAAATTTATAATCTAAAAATAATTCAACTACAGTTTTTCAGATAGCGTGTATTAATTTTTGCAAAATGTTTATATCAATTTCAATATGTTGATGTATTTCGTGTTCTGGGATGAAGTGATAATTTGTTGCCTTTTTAATGAGCACTCAGTTTTATACTATTTTACTTTCAAACTGAAAAGAGAATAATAACTTTCAATATGAGAATATTTCTTATTAGATTAATAATAATTATACATTTTTATTATTTATGCATAGTATATATTTAAATTAATGGCAATGAACTTAATTTTCAACATTATTGCCCTTATTTGCATCGTATTACCAATATTTTCAACAATGCTTAGGTTATTTGGACTATCGGTCATGTTTTTATGTTCAAAAAACGTTAAGCACAACACGTCATACCAATAGCTAATACAAATATATATATATATATAGCAACGGCGTGACGGTGACGATAACTCATGAGATTTTATCCATCTATCGATTATCCAACGCGCCAACGTAATTTTCACTGCTGACCAAGCACAACATGTCATATATACAGCGTGACGGTGACGCGAATACATAAAAATTTTTCCATCCAAAAATAAAAAACGCTTAAAAAAATTAAGTTAGATTTCATAATTTTTGCTTCTTCTATCATTTTTAAAATCGTTCACCGTTATTTTATTTATTAATTAGTAAAAAGAACTATTAAATTAAGTAAATAGTCCTTTGCGTTTTCTTTATTAAAAAGCATAAAGAATTAAAAACGCAAATCAAATATGACAAAAACAACTTGTTTTGCTTAATAATATAACAAAATCTTTACTATTGCTTAGTTATACTACACAAAATAAATTACACTGAAAAAAACATGTCCCATTTCCAATCGAAATGCAATTGTCTCAACCTCACCGTGCGGTCACATATGGCGAATCAAACTACGAAATTGCTTCAACAACTCTACAATTATAAATTGATGAAGTTGAGACAATCACACGAAATATTTATGTGAAAATAAAATATAGTTCAATTAATCTCAAATACTTAAACTTTAAAATGAAAAACTCATGATATAAGGCCAAAGAAAAATTTTTTCAGGG
Source organism: Diogma glabrata (assembly GCA_963693315.1). Lineage (NCBI taxonomy): Eukaryota > Metazoa > Arthropoda > Insecta > Diptera > Cylindrotomidae > Diogma > Diogma glabrata. The sequence continues at coordinate 231,130,786 of OY856186.1, read as the reverse complement.
AAATAGTTATATTGTCTTTATTCAACTACTGTTATATTGGATATAAAACTTTATATTTTAAATAAACCTCATTCTGATGTTAGGAAAATTTTATCGTGTAGTTGTCCCAATCACAGTGAAATTGTTTGCAAATAATTTTTCTTTGCATGAATAATCAACTGCCAGCTTCGAGATGAGGTTGTCATGAACTTCAATTTTTTTTTCAGTGTATGAATAAAAAAACGAGAATAAGGCCACATTTGAGCTAAACTATGCGAACTATGTTTTTAAAAAAATAATGTTTTAACGCGAATAATATTTTTTAAACAAAATGTAATGAATGTAATGTTTCTTTTTTATTTTATTTTTTAAATGTTTTGTTTCCGTAATGTTTTTTTGTATAATTACGTTGTATACAAAAAACATAGTTCGCATAGTTCACATAGTTTAGCTCAAGTGTATAGCGGGCCTAAGAGAATAACAAATGATGACAATTTATTTCACTCTCTTAATATTTATTTTTAAATATATACACCTATAAATATACCTATAAATATATACAGCACAAGGCGGCCACATAAGATATTAACTTTATATTATATTAATATTGATTAGATTTAATGAATTAATCAAATAATCAAATATTGTTAAACAATTTAGTCAATTATTTATGAAATAAAATTAAAAATTCTATTATTTTCTGATGTTTTTGGATTTTTTTATATTGAAAAACTTTTATCAAACTTTAAATTAATTTTTTTAATGATTTAGTTGGGATAAAAAAACAACCAAAATACTCCACCAATATTAAGCTATTTAAAATCGGATCACTCAGTACCATTTTATTTACAAAAAACCAACAGTACTTTCGCTTGAAAATAGGTGTAGATACAACGTGACGGTGATTTGAATATATAAAATTTTTCACATTCAAAATCACCCAATGCGATTAAAGAAGTTTTCGTTTTATTATTATATACTCATATCGAGAACTGAATATTTTGAGTCCTCACTCTCGATATCTAATTGTTGCTTTTATCATATAAAACAGATACAAGTATTATCTTATTTAAAATTTCAGTAAATAAAATGAAAGGCATTCTCCATCTAATTTAATGAATTATGAACCGACAGAAAACTTCGTAAAATTGTAAAAGAGTTGTGCTGACTGAAGGCAAAGCTCTTAAGACGTAAAAAATTTAAATTTAAGGTTTCTAAAATTTAAAAACTGATTTGTCTTTAATTTTTTTTTCAAATTCTCGAGAAATGAAACATAAGAATCTATAAAGAATTCTTGAGAAACCGAGGAAAAGAATTTTCGAGAATAATCTCTAAATTGGATGCGTTATTAACATATTAGACGATATATTAGTAATGAATTTGATGAAACATTGAATTATTTAAAAGTGTAATGATCATAAAATTGTATTGAATGAATTAAAGAATATAATTTTATAAAAAATAGATATTTCTTGTAAATGAATTGGCCAAAAATAAGATGATATATCAGCTAATTTTAATTATAAGTTTTAACAAAACTATATGTTTGAAACATTAAAATATTTTAGTAAAATTTTAGAAAGCTTTTTATAAATCATAGACATACACTTTCAACCAATATAATTTAAATTTACATTATTTTTGCGATTATTTTTACATTATTTTTTTCTGCGTATAAAACACAATAAATTCAAACTAATGCTCATGTTCCTCTCGAATAAAAAGTTAAATGCTTGCTATATGATTTCATTTAAAATCAATTGGTTTTTTGTGAAAAAAATGGTTTTTTTTGGTTTTAATAAAAAATTATTAGTGTAAAATTCAATGTCATTCGTTGGCAGTCATTTCATTTATTACCAATTGAATAAAATTTTTTTTAAGTGTATGGAATTAATTGTAAATTAAAAAATCAAAAATCGTTGTGTTTTTTTTCTTCGACGTCTTTAATTTTTTTTTAACTATTAATATTAAATTTAAACTATGTCGAAAGGATAAAATGATAAAAATCTTGGTTTTGTGTTTAACGATTTTTATTCTCTCGCAAATTTGCTCGCTCGCTCACATTGTAAACTTTTACTCGACATTAAAAAAGTTATTTAAAAACTAAAAGCAGTAATAGTATTTTACCGATTGATGATATATGTTTAGAGATCGAAACGATGTCGAGATCTCTAATATATCCGAAATCGGTAATACTCCATTTGTCTAAAATCCCTATTATATTTTTTGCACGATCCATATAAATTCAATTAAAATCATTGAAATTAATAAATCTCTAAGACAAGACATGAAACACTTTATTTTCGTAAGTGAAAATTTGCTCACGAGAGGCGTGAGTGTTAGGGTTGCTCGATATCTTAGAGTACATATAAATGTAGAGAGAACATAACTTTAAAATTGTATGAAGAGAGACATGGTGACAGATAAAAATGGTGATAGCTGATATATCATATTGTAACGATTCTACATAAAGTTATGATTAAAATTGCGATAGTCGACTTAAGAGTAAGGCCAAGCTACAAAAAACATCAAAACTGTAAATTTTTGTTCGTGAAAATGGTACAGTTTACTGTTTAATAGTCAAAATTAACTACTCACTACAAAAAGAAGTGATATCCTATGTCAAGCAGAAATGAGTTTAACACAAAACATTTTAAAATAATTACAAGTGTTATACATAATTCGAAATACTTCCTTTGTTACTCGGACTAGAGGTTAGAATAGAACAACTTCAACTAACTACGTATTACAACAAAAGTTTCTAGAAAAAGTTCCAAATGATAAATTTGATTTATTTCTATACGAATAAAAATGAGGGATTCGATATTTGTACGATTGATTGAATCGAGAAAAGTGCGAAACAATCACAAAACTTCAGTGAGGACTAACAGATTATATAAATCTAAGTAACTTAATCTTCAAATGGCATGGTCTTAATTTACAAACTAGAGTCTGTAGTATAATAAACTAAATAATAAATTAGCTTGCTACCATTTCTTGTATAGATATTAAATAAAAGTCTGAGCTCTGACTGAGGTTTCGTGATTGTTCTGCACTTTTCTCGATTCAGTCAATCGTACAAATATCGAATTCCACATTTTTATTCGTATAGAAATAAATCAAAATTGTTATTTGGAACTTTTGCTAAAAACTTTTGTTTTAATACGTAGCTAGTTGTTGTTTTATTCTAACATCTAGTTCAAGTGACAAAGGAAGTATTTCGAAATATGTAGAACTCTTAATTGTATGAAAAAATTTTGTTTTACACTCGTTTCTGCTTGACACAGGATATCACTTCTTTTTGTAGTGAGTAGATAGTTTTGGATATTAAACAGTAAAGTGCACCATTTTCACGAACTAAAATTTACATTTTTGATGTTTTTTCAAGCATATATCACGATTTTTTGTAGTTTATTATTACGATAAAAATTAGTTTATAATTATGGATTTACAATTCTTGCAACATACAGCTATTATGACGATTGCTGCTTATGTCATTAAAATTAAAAGATATAGCTGGTATAATTCGATTCTCTAATTACCACGGCAAATCACAAATAAAGTAATAAATATTACCAACACAAAGACATTTAAACATTTAACCGTCTCAACATCGTTATTATTCGATTATCATCAAGACATATCGCACACACCATATTTTCAATAAAAAGAAATTTTTTTTTGCGATTTCTAGAATTTAAATTTTTAGAAAAAGTGATTGCATTCCCTGAAAAATTATTTGGGACAAAGGCTCTAAATAAGACACCCCGTTCTTTTGTTGTAGGGTCTAATCATCTGCACATTACGGTAAAGTTTTTTTAATGAATTTAATTTAAAGTGGAGATCGAAAATTTTGTGAAAGGAGAACACATATTTCGATTCAGTCGTTCCAAAAAAAGAATAAATTATAGAAATGTTTTATAACAACCATACACACCTACACACATTCCATTTTAAAAAATCTATTTTAGCTAGGGTTTTTTACGGAGCATCAGAGCTAAAATTACATTTGATGATGTTTGCTTAGACAAATCTTTATTAGCTAGGTAGTATCTGTATTAGCTAGGCAGAATCACCCTATAAATGTCCAAAAGTACATGAAAACACGTATTTCTAATCCATCACTCGCAGTAAAAAAGCAAATGATAATACTCACCTAAGCCTAAACGCAATCCTTTTTACAAAAAAGTCTTAACTAAGATCTTTTAAACAGAATCAGAGCTAATTTTTTTTTTAAATTCTAGGAAAAGAGAGTGCAAACCCGCGAAAAATTATTTGGTACAAATGCGCTAAATAGCATACCTGAATCTTTTATGTACGGGTCTACTGATCGGCACTACGGCACATTACGTTATAGTTTTTTTAAACAAAAGAACAAATTACAATAATGTTTTTATAACAACCATACAAGTCTAAACCTTAACACATTCCTTTTTAAAAAAACACTAGTTTACAAATTTTGATCTTTTGTTGTCTCCCTGACCGAAACCCAACTTTTCTTGTAGATTTTGACCTGCTGAACACGAATATTATATTCATTTTTTTAGGTTAGCTCTTGTTTTTTAGATATTCCAAGATAAACCAATTTTTTCGGTGAAAAAAAAGGGTTATTCCGGTCTTCGGATTGCATATTTTACAAAACAAACAAATTCAAATTTCAATGTATTAATGAAAGAAGTGCATATTAAAGATGCAAACAAACATTTTAAGCTATTTTTGTAAAAATCCATAAAGGATTCTGGATGTAATCGAAAAAAGTTGAAAAAAATCAAAACTTCACGTATTTTAAAAATTTTTTCATATTCAACGCCATAAATTTAGAACAAACAATGATTGTAAATTTTTTTAATTTCTTGGAGCCCGTGGTAAATTCCATTCTCTTTTTTTTTAGTTAAAAAACACGAAATTTGGTGCAGGTTGCACCAAGTTATTCGGGTTTTCCCAAAAAAGGCAAAACTATAAATTTGGGAAAAAATTTTTTTACTACGAATAATTTAAATGCTGCAACATTATTGATTTATATATAGGTTGTTATACAGATTTTCGAATAAAAACTGCGAGCCATTTTGAGTTTTCCTTATTTCAACCGCGTTTATGTATTTTTTTTCTTTTTATGCCGCATCGTAAATAATATTTTACAAGTTCAGTCGTTCTCAAACATCAGTTAAGAATTCTTTTAAAATAGTAAAGTGTAAAGTTAAATTTATTTCAATGGCTTCTCAAGAATTTTCAAGTGAAAAAATAGTTCGAATTCATTTTGTTTCCAAACCGTGGATGCCGAAAAATAGTTATGTCAACTGCAACTGAACACGTTCAAGATGGTACAATAGAGAAAATGTTCATTTAACGTTTTAACGTTGTGTTACGATCAGGTTTTGACCATAACTCGCAATTTTAACTTGAAAATCTGTATAAAAACTTATATATAAATCAACTATGTTGCAGAATTTAAATTATTCTTAGTAAAAAATTTTTTTCTTAACAAAAATTTTTTTCTTTAATTCTTTTCTTAACTGACTGATTTTTAATTGACTTTTGTTGGGAAAACCTGAATAACTGGTGCCACCAAAATTCGTGTTTTTGAACTTAAAAGAAAGGATATTGAATTAACCATGCGGTCTAAGAAATTAAAAAAATTTACAATCATTGTTTGTTCAAAATTTATGGCGTTGAATATAGACAAATTTTAAAAAATCAAAATTTTTGGTTTTTTTCAACTTTTTTCGAGTATAACTTCCAGAATCCTTTATGGATTTTCTCAAAAAATAAAACTGAAAATGTTTGTTAGCATTTTTACTATGCATTTGTTTCATTATTATATTAAATTTGTTTGTTTTGTTGGTTTTTTGCGAATATCTCAAAAACAAGAGCTAACCTAAAAAAATGAATATGATATTCGTGTTCATCAGGTCAAAATATATAGGAAAAGTTGGGTTTTATTTAGGGAAATTTGTCATGTAAACTAGTGAAATTTGCCTTAGCAAAGACCTTTTTGATAATATTTTTTCTGCCTTTTATTTAAAATTCATTTCATATTGAAATTTAAAGGTGAGTTTAAGTTAGTAATTTGTCATAAGTTTATATTAAATGGGACAAAATTAAATCAAAACATTGCTTTGAGGTTATGTCTACTAGGTGCAGAGTAAATAAGGAAGTGGTAATCGATTTTTTTAATTTTCACGAACAGCAAACTACCGAATCGCTTTCATTCGAAGGAAGGTTCAAAAAACGTAACAATATTTAAGTTCTCTTTTCTCCATTTTGATTTGGTTTTATTTACAACCACAAACTTTTTTATTAAATTATAAATTAAACACAATTTTAAATTTAAAACGCCAAAACATATTAAATATTTTCTTCGGAGTTGGGCTAATTTTTATAAAATGAATGAAAATAATTACGAGAGTAATTTAAATTTATTGTGTTATTTGGTACGATTATTGTGTTTGTGACACGAGCATTATTTGTGTTATGATATTTATTTGTTAGCATTTATTTGTGTTTGTGACACGAGCTGATATTTTCCAAACCAACTGCTCCTATTGTTTCAGAAACCCGTTTCCTTTAGCGTAAATGCTTCTTTTCGATAATTTCAAGTTTTACAAAAAACGATATTGCATATGATATTACCTGATATTTTCCAATACAAACGTTCCTATTTGTTCAAAAACCGTCTTGGAAAACATTTCCATTCGCTCTAAATGCTTATTTTCAATAATTGCTGCTTTTGTGAAAAAACGACATTTAATCAAAGCGACCTGATATTGCCCTAAATGTTCCTATTTGTTCAAAAAACTTTTTAGAAAAACTTCATTTAGTCTAAATGTTTTTTTTCAATAATTACAACGACAAAAACGAGACGAATTTTTCAATAATTACAACGACAGAGAGAAAACGACAATTAATGTGAACGGTTCTGCAAGTAGTTGGCATTTTTATGCATATTTTGAAGTGGTTTATATATGTTTACGTTCTTCTAACCTTACTTCGAATTGGCCTTACTCTCAATTCGATAAACGTAATTTCCAATCTCTTTCTGAGTTCGATCACTGATTAGTAAGCAAACACACCAGGTTTTATTAAGTATTCAACCCTTTAATTGTTCCACAACAACAGGAAACAATACAGCAAACAATATTCCTAACTAGAATATTCTTTCAACAGCTTCAGATACTCCAACGGTTTATTGTAGAAATTTCTAGTGACACAACGTTCAAAACAATACACAATTTATTTCTCCTCAATAACACTTATAACTTTATTCACAATAACTAATTTAAAAATCACTTTTATAATTTTAACTTTACCGTCGCAGGCTTAAAAAAAACTAACTACTAATCTACAAGACGCAATTGCTTTTAGACTATTCTGCTTAATTTCTAGATAATTCGAGGTCACTTTTTAGAAACCTTGAGAAAATAGTAGAATATTCGATTACTTTACGTTATGCTGATTTTATTCATAAAATCATTCAATTTTATTTATTGTTGACCCAAATTCTACGAAATACAACAACAAAATTATTGATTTCATTAATTTGTTGTTGTGTTTTGTTGTGATTTGATTTTTCTGGAAGTCACTGTAATCGTTTGGATTCTACTGTAATCGTAACAATATTTAGTATTTGCTCTGCTCTGATTGTAGAGTGTAGAGTTACGTTTGCATTTGCAATTAAAAAATATGGAGGGTCTGAAATCTCAAGCTGTGAGATACCAAGACTTCGGTCTGGGTTAAGAATTTTGATATAGTTTTCGGCAAAAACCTTTTATGATAACATTGTTTTTAGTTTTGGTCAGCGATGTATATTAAAACATAAAACGCTATGTAAAAGTACAAGTATTTTATCTTTGTTTAGAAATTTATTACAAAACTAACACGAAACATCAATACGTTGCCAAAAAATCGATCGTATATTAACATAATTTAGAGAAAAGATGATACAATCGATCAGCATATTACTCAAAAACCTCTTCATTTAGAGAAAATATTATAAAATCATATATTGAAATTTCTTTCAAAAAGCCCAAAATATTGTAAAAGTTACAATAAAATCAAAAGCTTAAACTTTTTTCAAAATTTTAAAAATATTCCAAAAAACAAAAAAACAAAACAAAAAACAATCCAAAACAATCTAACAAAATCAAAAATTGAAACTTTTTTCAAAATTCCAAAAATATTGTAAAAACTCAAAACTCAAAAATTCCAACTTTTTCCAAAATTATGGAAAAAATTAATGGAATTTTTTCAAAATTCCAAAAATTATAATAAATTCAAAAATTTCCATGTTCAATTACATTTCATGTCATACAAATAAAATTAATTTTATTTCTTTCCAAAAAATTGGGAAAACAAATAATTGAAAATCATTCATTCACACAGTTGACAACATTTTTTTGACAAACTTATAATGAAAATATGGAGGGGCTGAAATCTCACAGCTCTGAGATATCAAGACTTCGGTCTGGGTTAAAGATTTTGATATAGTTTTCGGTAAAAAACTTTTATGAGGACATGGTTTTTAGTTTTGGGCAGCGATGTATATCAAACATAACTCTTTGTTAAAGTACAAGCATTTTTTTAACTCAGTTTAAAAATTTACTACACAACTAACACGAAGCATCAAAACGTTGCCAGAAAATTATAATAAAAATTCCAAAAATATTGTGAAAATTAAATAAAGTCAAACTTTTTCAAAATTCCAAAAATATTCCAAAAATTAGAATAAAATCAAATATTTAAATTTTTTCTAAATTCCAACATTTCAAAAATTCTTAAAAATTCAAACTTTTTCCAAAATTCTAAAAATATTGCAAAAATTATTACAAAATCAAAAATTGAAAATTTTTATCTAAATTCCAAAAATTATAATAATATCAAAAATTTAAAATTTTTCAAAATTCTAAAAATATTTCAAAAATTCTTACAAAATCAAAAATTAAAACTTTTGCCGATATTCTAAAAATATTGCAAAAATTATTACAAAATCACAAATACAAACTTTTTCAAAATTCCAAAAATATTTCAAAAACTATAACAAATTCAAAAACTTCCATGTCTAATTTCATTTTAGATTACATTTACGTCATAAAAACAGCTACATTTTTTTTCCCAAAAAATTGGCTAAAAAATAAATGAAATCATTTTTTGACACACTTGACATTATTTTTTGACAAACTTATAATGCCACAATTCTCTATAATAATAATAAAATATCATGTCATACAAACTATTAATTTTATTGTTTTCTAAAAAAAATGGGTAAAAAATAAATAAAAACCTTTCTTTTGACACACTTGACAACATTTTTTGACAAACTTATAATCCATAATTCTCAATAATAATAATAAAATTTCATTTCAAAGAAACAATTTTATTTTTTTCCAAAAAAAGGGTAAAAAACTAAATAAAAATCTTTTGACACACTTGACAACATTTTTTTGACAAACTTATAATCCATAATTCTCAATAATAATAAAAAAACAATTTTATTTTTTTCCAAAAAAAAAGGGTAAAAAACTAAATAAAAATCTTTTGACACACTTGACAACATTTTTTTGACAACCCCATAATGCCATAATTCTCAATAATAATAATAAAACTTCATTTCAAACAAACAATTAATTTTATTTTTTTTTTCCAAAAAATTAGGTAAAAAAATAAATAAAAATCTTTCTTTTGACACACTTGACAACATTTTTTTGACAAACTTATAATGCAATAATCTAGTTTTTGATCTCACATACCAATCCCGACCATCAAGATTTCTCCAAATTTAATGTTAATACTCGTAATCACTTAAAATGAACGTTTTTTAAGCCAAAAATATGAAAATTTGCTATTTTTGACACACATAATGATTTTTTTGACACACTTCCGGTACAGTTATCGAACACAGCGTCCTTTCGGACCTGTCCCTTGTGAATACCTATTTTTAGAAAAAAAAAATTTTGAAATCCCTCCAGCGGTTTTCCCTGCAGCGTAGGTAGACAGACATACATTTTTTTTTTTTGCTTTTTTAGAATCAGGAGGTCCTAAGACGTCGAGAAATGTCAAAAAAAGTGGGGGCAAGAATTTCACTTTGAGCTCATCAATGTAATACTTAGGTCTTTCAGACCGAAGTAATAATCTAGTTTTTGGTCTCACATACCAATCCCGACCATCCAGATTTCTCCACATTCATTGTTACTACTCATTATCACTTAAAATAAACGTTTTTTAACCAAAAATATGTAAATTTCCTTGTTTTGACATACTTGACGATTTTTTTGACACACTTCAGGTACAGTTATCGAAAATATCGTGCTTTCGGCTCGTACCATTGAGTATACATATTTCCCGGGTAGGAGTTGCCAATGTTAAACAACGGACCAATCTCGGACCAGTATTGGCGAGCAAAACCTTGGGTAGTTAGCTTTGGGACAGGTGTGGGCCAGTTGTAAATGCATTGACTGAACCAAGGTTCAGTTTATTATACTACGCGTTATTAACCAGTCTAATGCATTGTAAACATGTGCAGGCCATATTATGTTTATCTTTATTTTCATATATGTTACTCCTTCCACAATCTCTTTCCACACGGCCACAGCTTGGCCCAAGCTTGGGCCGTTTGAAAATGTATAGCCTAGTCCAACCCCCAAAAGCTATGGCTCGGGATTGGCCCCTTAGCTGTTTCTTACCCGGGTTTTAGAAACAAAAATTTTTAAAATCCCTTCACCGGTTTTCTAGATTTCGTCGGTTGTGATGGCCGACAGACAGACATCCATTTTTTTTTGTTTTTTTAGAATCGTTATGACATAAGACGTCGAGAAATGCCAAAAAAGTGAAGGGTAGGAGTTAGAAAATTAAAAAAAAAAAAATAAAAATCAATTTTATGATATAAGGTTTTATTAAATCACAATAAAAGTTTTTCTATGAAACGCTAATGTAACTATTTAACAAAACAGAGCAATTGATTAAAGAATAGTACATTTACTTCCACCACGACCACCACCACCACCGCTATTAGCCAACTGTGTTCGGAGTTGATTAATTTCTTCTTGCAATCGGAGCTTTTCTGCATCACTTGATTTACGATATTCTTCCATTTGTGCTTTCAAACCTTGCATTAGAGTCACTTGTTCCGAATTTGTTGTTCGATAGTTGTCGATTTGTGTTGACAAATTATCAATTGTTTCATTCAAATGTTTTCCTTTTTTAGCTTCATTCTGACCCAAATACAACATAAGTTGAGCTTGTAAATCGTTATTCAACTTATTGTAATAATTATTTCTTAATTTTTCATCACCCATGACAGCTTTTGCTTTAAACTGAAATATTCAAAACAAAACAAAAATCAATTTAGTTTTATAATATTACAGATTAGAGTAATCTGTAACACGATTACGCTTACAATGTCTAAAGATTGTTTTGCTATTGTATTGTGTATATCAACTAATGCCGAAAACTGAAGAATTTCTGTTTCTGATGCTGTAACTTTGTGCATTTCTCGTGAATAATGTTCCGTTGCTTCTTCTTTTGCGGAAAGATTGTTAGCTTCAGCAGTGGCCTGAACAAATAAAAATGTTTAACTATAGTACATTTTAAGATATTTTTTTTAAATCAAACTTACACCTAATATAGTTTGTGCTGTTGGAATTCCACCTTTCTTAAAAATATTCCAATACGATTCAACATACGTCATTAAATTCTTGCCTTTAATTTTAACACCATTAACTTTTTTGGTTAAAACTTGATCTGGTGCTAACATCGCGGGAACAAATTCACGTAACATATTTTTAAATTCCGGATCAATATCTTTCAACTGTCCGGTAAAATGTTGTGAAATTGTAGCAATCCTTCCTGGATATGGCATCAAAAAACAATCCAACTTTTCATAGCAAGATTTAATATGAGTTCGGACATATGTTAATTCTTCATCTTGATCTGCTGTTACCTCTAATTTTTTATTTAATAGTTGGCGACCGCCTGCAAATCCGTATGGCGCTTCGTATGGAAAACTCCAATCGCGGATCAAAAATAATAACATTTGAAAAGCTTTTGAATCGGATTGCTCCAACGCAAGTTTTCCATACTCTGTAAACAATTGTAAATGTTGAAGATCATCTTCTTGAATATTATTGAATAAATTATAAATTTGAACTGATGATAACATTGTGCTCAAGGAGAATATTGTGACATTATCTTTCATCGTACTATTGCTGTCAAATGTTCCTTGTGTATCCATTAACATAATTCCAATTTTTTCACCATTTGCTAAAGCTTTTGTGAATACTTTCGACCAAATCCATATTCCAGTTGTATGACGTTCTGAACCACCACGCCACGAAAATCCAGAAAGTTGCGTATCATCAGCTCCAAGCCAATCCGCATTATTGTTTTCATAAGTTTGATTCAAATATCGTAAAAAGAAACTTAGCATAAAACTTTTCCCTTTACGAAAAGCTCCAGCAATGGAAACAATTGCGATGTTTGCATCTCGTACCTCGTTACTTAGCAATATATCTTCAACGGCCTTGTGATTTAACTCAAAACTTTTTGTTGGTCGATTGTAGCTCAAAATTTGAACTGGATGATCTCCCATTTTATTTTGATTTTGATGATTCGATTGTAAATAAACTACTGAATGTTTTAGATATAATTTATTTATATATTAACATACCGGTGGTTAACAAAAACCAGAAATGATATAGTGTAACCATAATTTATCGTTGAATGTAAAAAAGATAACTACATTCAAACAAACGAAATTCTACAGTCACGCAAAGAACTAATTTTGAATTCACACTTTAACTTACAGTTAAGAACGATTTTGACGGCTTTGTTACAAGCACTAAAAGAATTTTTGTATCAAATGTGCAGAATTATGATTAATAAGAAAATTTATGCTTTTTATACGGCCGAGCTCAATTTTATCAATATGATTATTAAATCTTTACCAGTAGGGTTACAACCTTTTTAGAACGTCAAATATTGACAAAAAAATTGTTAAACATAATTTTAAATGTAACCGAAAACAAAAAACTAATTTTTCATAACTCTTTCTACGTCACAAACGACCAAATAAACAAAAACAAAATAGTATTAGAAAAAATTTTAGTTTTAAATTTGATTGATGTAACTATTAGGGTTTTTTACTTCACTACAATTTTAAATTGTGTGAAGTAATGCAATCTATCGTGAAAAAAATAATCTTACATACCCCGAATTTTGTTTTTTCTTTTGTTTTGGACCATCCTCTATCTAAATAGCCAATAAAAATTTTGGTGTACGTCTGTATGTGCGTGGGTGGGTGTGTGTGTGGGTGACATTTCTGCATAGGATCTTGATGAAAATTTGGCAAATGGTACAGGTTCACTTGAAAATGGAAAATCTGGATTTATTTTAAATTTGGACAAAATGGCGGGGGTCTCCCGAACACCTCTAAGTTCAAATCTTGAATAACTTCTAATCCCGGCTTACGATCTTTTTGAAACTTAGTATATAAGGTTTTAGTACAGTTTCCAATATTTCTGCATACCCACTTCCGGTTTGTCACTTCCGGTTAAAAAGTTTTTTTTCAAGTGTTTATCCCTACTGTAGCCTACAATTGACGATCGATTTTCATGAAACGTTGGTAAAAGCTTTCAAGTATCATGAGAAAGATTTTATCAGCTTTTGGAGTACATTGGATAAAGGGTTGGGGGGTCCACCATACAACAGGTGGTTTTTACCCAATGTTTTTTATGTTTGTTGGGAGCATTGTTTATCATTGTTTACCATCTCGGTTATTATTTTTCTGATTTACAAATTTAACAATTTTTTTCCGGGGTTATAGTGTCAACATTGTAACCCAAATGTTCGTGAATGGGTCCGTCCTGATGTTAAGGTCATCAGAATAACCTTTTTGCTCGTATATATATAGCAAGTCACTTGAACAAAGACCGACGCCCGCTCCAAGCTTGGGGTTAGGGCACCAATTCGTCGTGATGTAGCGTCATTGACTAAGCGGTTGTTACTCTGCTTGTCACCGATATCTAATTCTTTCAGCATTGCCCAGGCAGCACGGCGTGGACGTCGTATTTCGGCTTTCGCTATCCTTTTGTAGTAATGATGAATATTTTTGGAAATTATTTATTGTAGCCAACAAAATTTTAAATCTACAGTTGAGCAAAAAGTTAAAATACTCTTCTGATCTCATAAAATAAACTACAAACGACTTAGATGATTGTAGTAAAAAATTTTTGTTTGTAGTGGCTTAAATTTTGGCTCAAATTTACATTTTTTAATTTTTTGCTTACAACAAAAAACTTCTTAAAATATTTATCAGTACTACAAAAATCTACAAATGATTCGAACAATCTCGACCTTCAATGTTACTAATCATTATGGCATAAAATAAACGTTTTTTAAGGGGGGTATGGTTTTAAAATAATTTTTTTGCATTTTTTTTCTGAATAAACAATATGTCGAGAATATTGTGTACAAATTTTAAGTCAATCCGAGTAAAACTAACGGAGTGACAGCGTTCCAACAGGGTTGCCGTTTGACCCCATTTGCCCGAAAACGTCATTTTTGAAGTTCGTGAACATTATAACTCAAAATCTACTGAACCGATCCTTTTGAAAATTTGAACATTACTTCTTCACATAAATCAACAGGTAATCAGGAAGAGTTTTTATTTTTTTATTTTTTTTTTATTTTTTAATAATTTAAAATTAAACGCGATTTTTTGAGCTAAAATCGCGATTTTCACTTCCAAGTGCTGCAAAAAATAGAAAAAAAAACTCTTCCTGATTACCTCGAGAAATACATCACCTTCAAAACGCATATCAATGTTTTTGTTTCACATGATTCGGTAACGAGTTATAATGTTCACCGCAAAACCACTTTTTTCAAGGCGCCTCTGGAGATTCAACGTCACCGGCTGATTTATCAATATTTTTAATTGAAATTTTTTTCTGACATACTTTAAAAGTTGTACAATAATATGTAATTAAATTTAATAAAATTATATTACTCATGTCGCCGCAAAAAAATCACAAAAATATGCTTTTTTTTCGTCTTTAAAACCATACCCCCGTCCTTAAGCAGAAACATATGCAAATATGTTTTTTTTATTTTTATTGTTTATTGTACTCATCGTCTTTTCAGTTCTTACCTACCATTGACGAAACCTAGATTTAGAAATATTTTTTGATTTTTTAAATCGCTGTAGCAGTTTTCTAATTTTCGTCGTGTGATATTGTTAGAATTGTTGTGACCAAAAACGTCAAGAAATACCAAAAAAGTGGGAGTAAGATTTTCACATTTGGCTCGAGATTGTTGTAGCATTTGGGTTTTTCACACCGAAGTAATAACAGCACAAACTAAAATTCAGACAATTAACCGATTTTACTTTTTCATTCTGCATAAAAACTACTTTTATCTATATGCTATGTGTATCCGTGTGAACTTCTGAATATAATATAAGCCGTGTTCGATTTGACTGAAGCAACTGAAACAACTGAAAAATTGAAAGCAATTGTTGTTTTTTCAGTTGTTTCAAATCGACCGCACTTCGACAAAACTTCAAAAATTAAATTATTATGAATCATAATTCACGATATTCTAAAACAATTAAAAGAGGATGACTATGATAAGTATGGCATAGCGTGAATTTTAGTTACATTGTCACTCCTTTCAGGTTTCATGATATGGAAATTTTCAAGAAAATAAAAATTCACACACTTATCGTAGTAGTACCAATTTCAACCTCAAGTAATAAATAATTAAAACTTAAATCACCTTTTAAAATTATATAAATTCTTGTTACTTTACGCAAATAACTTATTTAATAAGTTTAATAGAAAAATATTATTTGAAAACTTACGCCAAGTGCCAACGGCAAACTCTCTCTCTCTCTCTGGCGTTTACATCCCATGAAGGGATTTTGCCGTCTGTGCCATCAGCTTCCAATCATCTCGTTCCATGACCAGTTGACCCCAGTTTCGACATCCTATATCACGAAGGTCTTGGATGATGTCATCACGCCAGCGTTGTCTAGGTCTTCCTCTTTGACGAACACCAGCTGGTTGTTGTTGGGACGCCAACGGCAAACAGTGTGAATTATATAAATTCTTACTTTTGTTTTAAAATGTTTAGTATATAGATACAACGTTGCAAATCATGAACGAAGCAAACTACGTTATATCAACTAAACTAAACCATTCAATCTAAACTGCATTAAAATTATCTAAAGTGCTTATTTATATATAAGAATTGTATACAATTATACACATATGTTTTGTTTTGTGGGATTTACTTAAATATAAGCTTTAGAAAAGATTAAACATTTTATTTTTTTCTAAGAATTTATAAAAAACGATTACATTGAGTGATTTTACAACCTGCTAGTCGGCCTATCAACGTTTATTTACAATTTGGTAGTTTAAGCATGGAATGGATTACATAGCGAGTTTAAAATCGAGTATATCTATAACTAGCAGATCTACCAAACTTCGAAAAGCTTGATAGAATGTCTATACCCAAGTAGCAAAAATAGTGATTATCAGTACTTAATGAAGGAGTTAAGAAGACTTAATCGAGACAACGCGCCTTCTTAAAGAAGGATTTAAGTATGAATTAAGCACAAAAAGGCCTATGTGGGCGGTCCGATAGAACGAATTAAGAAGCGTATTTCTATCTTATTTCCTTCTTAAATAGGTATGTGATTTTTAACTCCTACTAAAGTCCTTCTTAACTCCTTCTTAATTCCAGCTTAACTCTTTCTTAAATCGGTATGTCATTTTTTTGTTATACTATCAAAGTCAAAGAGTGACACAGAAATTTCTATCTCTTTTTTTCTTTATTGAATTAATTTAAATTGAAGATAATGACAATAATGAAATGAAACAAAAAAAATATGTTGTGTGTTGTTTAAAAATTTATAAAGAGAAGCTGAGAAGATAATAAAAATATATTATATATTGTGAGTTTGAAAATCGGTTTTAAGATAACATTAACCCGATATCTTCAAACGGAACGAGTCTTATGATGAAATGGGGTCTTCTAACCCTTTCAGAACTCACGCGCCTTTATAATTTCTCTAATTTATTTAAATTGTTGAAAATATGTCAAAATTCAATGCGCCTAAAACTTTATTTAAAATTTTTTGTTGATCAGAACTTGAACATATTCATGCTCACATCGTTGTTAGCTATCTAAATATAAGTTAAAATAAAAAAAATTGGAGCAGCATTTATTATTTATATTTTTAACGAAAATTTTTCAAATTGTATTTTAAAAATTTTGTGTAAAAATATGGCGGAATCTTGTTCATGATCAAGTATATGATAATTTCTGAAATTAAGTACAAATATCTTCTTAATTTAGTATGACACAATACCAAAATAGTTGAAATCCCTTCTTAATTCGGGTGAAAAACCAAGAACGAATATATACTATTTTGGGTATGATCATTAGTTTTCAATTGTACACTGGAAAAAAAAGTTGGTACAACATACAAAACATTTGTCTAACGGCAAAACGTTTTGTCAATCGTACTAAATTTTAGATAGTGCTACAAAGTTTATTTTGCTGAACTAATAATGAAGAATATGCCAATGTGTTTTTTTAGTGTACATTACTGCAAAAATACGGTATGTGACATACCAATTTAAGTAGAAATTTGTACTATTTCGAGTATTGAAATGCCGATTTAAGTACATACAATGTTTACTATTTTCTGTACCTGACAGTTATGAATAATTCGATTGGATTTGTTTAAATTTTACTTAAATTTAGGATAGTTTAGTTATTTGGTTAGTTTGGCTGTGTTAAAATTTGTGAATAAATGTTTGTTATTGTGAAATATAGAAATTCAATAGAAGTCGTACCAGAAAATTGGGTTTTGATTGACCGGAACAATAAAGAAATTGAGTGGTGGCCCAAAAAAAATCTCACAATATTAAAATTTACAGCACGATTCAAAAACCATACAAGATCCAACAACATGGTACGCTGGAAAAGAAATAGTTATCAAACGCAATTTACATACATGGAGCAAAGCCAGTGTGGAAGCAGACCGTTTGTTACAACTGTCTTCAGAGTCAGAAAATGAAATACATAACAAAAGCCAGACAACGAGATCAAGTAGGCATCTATTGAAAACGACAAATTTGGAAGTACCATTATTCTATGTCCCACCACACAAACTAATATCCACACCATCACAACAGTTAAAAAATGAAACAATCGGAGCAGATAAACTACTCGAAATACAATGTGATTTTGAAAAGGATTCAATTCAATTCGAAAATAACAGTGTATCCAACTCACAACATTTTGAGACCAGCTTGAGGCAGAACACCCTAAGTCATAGTCAAACCAGTTCAAGCAAAGTAAGTTTATTTATTTGTCATTGTATTGTTTTATGACGGACATTACATTTTAAACTATATTTTAGGATGTTCAGCTTCCATATGTGAACCATGCTAAAATGCAAGCATCGACCAATGAGGAAGTTATTGACAGTACAATCGGCACTAGTCAAATAGAAATCGTTAATAACGAGGAAGTAGTCACTGATGAGGACGGTAACCTATATGTGATACAACAGACACCGAAAGGACCAAAATACTTTGCCATTCAAGAAAACGGTTCTGAACTAAGTGAACACCAAGACACGCCCAATGTCAGCAATCTAAGTATATTACCTACACAATCGACGAATAGTGGGGTGTTTCGATTTCCACTTCACGAATCAAAATCAACCAGTGATAAATTTCAATCGCATCAGAATATTTCAAACAATGAGCCTTGCATGAAATATTAAAAAAGATGTCAGATCAAATAATTTCTCTTCAATTGGGCATGAAACTGCTTTTGGATAGCAAGAGTAATAGTGATTTGCGGCAAACAAATAATAAATGTACACATTGCTATCATTGCAATCCAACTGTACTTGAACAGACACCACCAATAGAAAAAATTAACACGGAAGATGACCTCATAGCTTTTGGAGCACGTTTAAACGATCCAGATTTCAAACAACGTTTTGTCAGTTATTGCCACAGTATCATTGGAGCACAACGTCCCGTAGCTGAGTTTGGCGCGTGTTGTCTGGAACTATCGCGAGGAATCTTTGATAAAACTTTCTGGCCACTTACCACTTGGCTAGGTACTACGAACACGGGTGGAACAAAGTCTGCGCTTTCAAAATACACAGCTTTTTTAGACGTATTTAGGCACGTAGTTTGCAGAACCACAAAAGCAATACCAGCGATAAATGCGTTTTCAACCTTTTTTCAAGGTTTTTTCAACCTTTTTCCAAAAATTGTGCCCAGCAACTAAAACAAAAAGATAATCGTCGTGTTGCATCGCGTAAAAGAAGTTCGAGTAGCCAGACTCAAGGAAGCAGCTCAAAAAACAATCGGCAGGAAGATGACGAAAATGAAAAAAACCCCAATTTTTCGATTTAACAAATTTATTATTAATTTTATTTTTTATAAATTTATTATTTATTATTTTATTATGAATTTATATGAAGTCGTGTAAACTATTTTACTAATGTAGTGATAAAATATAGTATCTATTATTTAAAAATGTGTGTTTTTTATTTTAAAGTATGAATCAATGGGACAAATACAAGTGGATTGATCTTCATATTATTCGTTGTCAAAGTCATCATTATAATCACCCATATAATTTAATGCGAACATCTTTGCTTTTATACAGTCGATTGGATATAGTTTATTTGGTAACAACTTATGCTCGGCTATGTATATATGTAAAACGCGCGATGGAAATGGTTTCTCGAAAAAATCGTTCAGTTTTTCAAATTGTGAGCCATAAATATACATTTTTTCAGTGTGTTTATCAATAATAATTAATTTGGTCTCAACGGCTTGTAGGTCTAAAGTTAAAAAATACTTGTTACCTTCTGAAGTATTGATTTTAAAATCCGAAAACTGAATCTCTTTAAAACATAAACAATTGACGTTTGAAAGAGACAGATAAGAAAAATTGACATTCTTCAATGGTTTTTTTAAGATTGGCCAATTTGGGTCTGATTTCAAGCTAGTGATCTCACGAACAGCAATTCTTTCTATATGTCTCTTTCCAACTTGTTCTAATGGTAAATGACGTGTTCGCAAATCACGTTTGATGTTTTGCAATTCAGATTCGAACGGATATGCACTAAATGTTAATAATGGTCCGAATCGTCGAACTTCGTCGATTAAGTGACATAAATTATGGATATTGCTTATTATATATTCTCGGCCGTATAATTTTACAAAAAAGTCGAGAAAAGTTTTTAACATTTCTTCGGCAGTATCCAAAAGGTCTACCAAATGAAAATTGACCGTACATATTGTAATCGAGCAGAAATATAACAAAAAATGTTCATAATATTTTTTCGGTAAATATTTTCGCAAGACAACTATACTTGTATAAAGTAAAAAAGCACGATATTCAGTACCTTTCCAATGTGCTAATTCATCGATGCCACGAATAGTACGGTGAATTTCGGAAGGTCGCTTAACCTTTTTTAAAAATGCAGATATCTCAATTTTCATTCGTGTAGACCATCTTGTTGTGTTTCCAAGAGCACCGTCTTTCCAACCTATTATCATTTTTTTTGTCACACCCAAATCAATCAAATGCAATTCATCTCCGACTGGGAAATTCTCTATCATATCGATTTTCAATTCAGTGAGTGGTGTGTCACCGCGTCTATAATTTGGATATGCATCCGATCTAAACCCATTATCAGTTTTTTTCATTTCGATGAACTTCGGAAAAGCAACGGTGTGGCTAATATCTGAGTATTTTCCTTCGATGGTGCATTTGTGGCATCCATTTTTTGCATTGTAATAAGCCACATCTAAATTATAATAGAAATGAATCAAAATTAATATTTTTTTTAGTAAGAAGTGTTGTATTAGAAGGGAGCAATTTCTTTTGAAAATGTTTATAGAAAAGGTAAATTTTAAGTCATGTTAAAATAATACAGTTATAAAGTCCAAGCCAGGTGTTTTGAAAAATATGAATAGAAATGACGTTGTTTTTGTTGATAATTACTTTTAACTTGAGATCTTGCAGGAGCATCGAGTATGAATGTCCTCACTTTGAACATGATTCTTTTTCTGTTAAGTTCCATGCTATGCTCTGTGATATGTTTTAATTCTTCCACAAGTTTGCGTAAAAGCAGTTCTAAACTCGAAGGCTTGTCTGTAAGATTCATAAATTTTATATATATTTGTTTAAACATCGATTAAAATAATCTTAACACTCACTGTACCCATGATATATTGAAACTATTGATGGTTTAAGCTCTTTGAATTCATGAATTTCGAAGAGAATTAGCCAAAAACATTCGTTGGATGACTTTGAGATTGGAACACCATCAATATTGAAGTTCAAAGATAAAATGCTTGGTAAACTATTAATATTGTGAAGTTTGTCTACTAATGCTCTCTGCAGTCCATAGTACCAATACTTTTGATTTTCTGCATCCGGATCTTGAAAAATTGACACAATTTGGGATGTTTTTAATAAAGTTCCAGGATCACGAGGCAAATGCGGCAAAGGAACACTTTTGTTCCAAATATCAAGTAGACCTTTCAGTTGAACATTGTTTACTCGATTTTGAACTGCCCAGCACACCAAATCGTATATCAATTTCTCCTTATCAAATGGTTGCTCATATTCAGAGTCAGAGAATTCTACTGTACTTTCACTTTCGTTTACAATGGTTGTTGTTGTGGTTGAATTAGACGGAAAATCACTTGATTTGAAATATATTGCAGAAGAAACACTAGAATTGACTGCCAGAGTATCCCTTGTTTGAATCGACTCAACATCGCTCATGGTATCAGATGTAGCCAAACTAGGCTCTACATAATTTCGTTTTAACTGCTGATTAAATATTTCTTGAATTTTCATATACTTTGATCTGTTATAATAACCGGTTCGTTTCTTTTTTCTCCATAAATTTAATAAACTATTTTGTTCCATTTTAACAAAACACGTATAGTAATCATAAGAAATAAACGTAACAAACAAACAATAAAAACTGTCAAATGTTGACACGTTTGTACACATATACAAAGACATCATAAAATATCATACCAATTTAAGTAAAAGTTCGAAGCATTAAAGCCGAATTATCATACCGATTTACAACTTCAAATATACATACCAAATTAAGAAGCCTTTAAGAATTCTTTACTCGAGCTCGTACATTCCAATTTAATCTTTCTATATGAATACCAATTTAAGAAGCCTTTAAGAATGCTTAAAAAGTGTGCCACGTGACACGGGACTACCACACCTAGATTTTGAGCGGGATTGCATCAGTCTGCCCAGGTTTCATTACCATTAAGCCCGATGGCATCAAATAAATTTGTGTGGGATTATCCAATTTAGAGAAAATATATTTTTATTTTTGGGAACCTCCACAGGAGCCATAGCGAGATCGCTCTCACGTCATGATCACAGTTATTTTTATTTAAGCAAACATGAAAGTCATGTCCAATTTATCAATTTAATTTTGAATCTAATGGTTCTATCAGCATCGAAGAATCAGTTTAACAATAAAATACAATAAAAAGAAGACTTAAAAAATATTCCGCACAGTTGTCATCTGTCGGCAGCAATAGTTGGCTTTCGTCCAAATTTGATTGTTCCCTTCCGGCTTGTAAATTATCATCCTCCTACTGACGCCAATCAATCAGCAGTATAAATGCTCAAATTAACCAATCAGGGACCCTTCTTATAACTAAATTGCTCCACTAACGGTACTTTATCACTACAATATGTCATGTAATCACCCTTCAATACGTTGCTGATGTGAAATTCCAAGATTTATATAATGATGGTATTAATTATGCTGATTCATAAATATTATCGGCACTACATATCCTCGTTACATATTCTGATGACATTAACTTTCAAAAACTATATGCTGACGACACTAACTTCCAAGAATTATATATCTACTGTGTTGATTATCTTGATTCACAAATGTAGGCAGTACATATCCTCGTTACTTATACTGATGACATTAACTTTCAAAATGTATATACTAATAACGTTTAATAAGCTGGATTATGAAAATATTACCCTCCCAGCATTAAATATAAAGACACATCCTCGATTAAAATCCTGGTAGAATCGGGTGATTCACTTCGGCGAAGTGGTTCGACAGTTAGCATAATGGAAACGAGTATAGCCACAAGCAATAATTCTCGCTCTTAAATTTACTTCAATCCTCGATTTTTCTGTTTCTTTCAGTAGCACTGGCAATGCCCATAAACAACTAGCATCAAAGAATTTAGTTTTTCTTCAGAATGTCGAATTTGCCTGTTTTTCTTTCAATAGCGGCTGTGACGCGGATGCTATTAATTTGTACAATCTAATACCCTCAGTTTATGAAATTCTAACCAATCAATTATCACAATAAGGAACAAATTTAGTTTTAATTTTATTTACAATTTATTTCTCCACTTTATAATTTATTGTACACAGCCATCCATAAGAAAGTTTTTTTATTCTAAATTTTTCTAATTTAAGTATATTGTAATAAACTTCGTCCAGAATGGGTTAATTTAATTTAATCATAAATACGTTCCACCTAAATGTTTTCTACATTCTATGGCAAAGATGAATTAAAAGTTAACTCCCTTTAACTAATACAAGTTGCATAAATTAATGTAAATTAAATTTGTTTACATTAATGAATTAAAAGGAGGAGTGGCCTATTGTTTCTAGAAACAACTACAGTGAGTACCAGAATATTTTGCTTATTTGTTTTTGATTATAAATAAGCGAACAATATATGAGATAGAGAGTTTTAATTTTGCAATTAAAAGTGTTTTACAAATATTCGAAAGTATAAGGAATAATCGGTGGTACTTGAGCCTGGGTACTAATAGTGAAAGAATTTGAACTTAGTGGAATAGTAAATTCTTTTCTACGCATACTCAAAACTTTTGCGATCTAAACATCTTTCGCAGTCGTGCAAACTCACACTTTACAAAGCATTAATTCGACCTGTGCTTACCTTTGGAAGCGAAAGCTGGACACTGACTTCCTCCGATTGTAGAATTTTATCATTATTCGAGAGGAAAGTCATACGAACAATTTATGGTCCATGTAAAGTTGCTGAAAATCAGTATAGAATCCGAATGAATCATGAAATCAGACAGCTTCTTGGAGGCTGCGATGTAATCGGATTCATTAAATCTAACCGGATTAGATGGTTTGGTCATGTAGAAAGGGCACCATTAGATAGAATGATTAAAAAAGCGCCCCAACAACAACCAGCTGGTGTTCGTCGAAGAGGAAGACCTAGACAACGCTGGCGTGATGACATCATCCGAGACCTTCGTGATATAGGATGTCGAAACTGGGGTCAACTGGTCATGGAACGAGACGATTGGAAGCTGATTGCACAGACGGCAAAATCCCTCCATGGGATGTAAACGCCAGAGAGAGAGAGAGAGGAATAGTAAATACAGATTTTACGATTCCGAGTATTATTGATTCAAATTGTGGAAAAGCAGTGAAGTTCATCGTGCATAAATTGGAGACCCTGGAATTCATTGTAATTAAAATCGGAAGTTGCTGTAACTGGTTGATAAATAAAGTTTGGGATTTTGTTAACTAAAGATCTGTCTTTTTACTGTCGTATTTGCTCAATAATCGAAAAGAACCAACGAAGAGTCGTTACAGTGGTGTCAGAAGTGGGATTATTGAAACAATGGTCAATACAGTAAATATTAGTGATCTCAGCCAGACCCAGCTGAAGGATGAGTTGAAGAAAAGGAATGCTCCAATCCATGGAACGAAGGCAGAACTTGCATTCCGGCTGCGTAAAGTTTTAGAAGAAGCAGGCCAAAACACAGAGGTCATAGAAATAGAGCCGGAGGAAGCTCCGTTTCAGAATGCCCCAGCAATTGATCCGATGATGGTGTTGATAAAAGAAATGATGGCCCGACAAGAGAAACTGGCAGCAGAACAAAAATTAGAGCAACAACAACAACTTGCTGATCTGATGGCCAAACAAGGAAACAACCAACAACAACAACTTGCTGATATGATGGCCCGACAAGAAAAACAGGCAGCAGAACAAAAAGTAGAGCAACGACAACAATTTGCTGATATGATGGCGAAGCAAGAAAGTCTACGTGAAGTAATCGAGTCACGTATATCCAGTGCAGAGGTGAAAATCAACAACGTGGAAAGGGAGCTGCGGAAAGTTACCGAAGAACATGAAGAGAAATTACGCAAACTTTCAAGTGAATTCCGCCAAGAAATAGCACAAGTGAAGTCTGGTAACATAATCAATCCATCAACTACTTCAGCTCCAGCTAGAGTGAAAACACCCGTATTTGATGGATCTACATCGTACCAGATATTTAAGATGCAATTTGAGATAGCAACAACTGGGGTAGATAACCGGCAAAAAGCAAATGCGCTTATATTGGCATTGAAGGGACCTGCTGCTGAGATTTTGCAGACACTATCAGCGACAGAACGTGATTACAGCAAGATTATGGAGGCCTTAGAAGTAAGATATGGGGAAAGTCATATGCAAGCTCTCCATCGCATGCAGCTCAAGACACGAAAACAAGGAGTCAGCGAAACTTTGCAAGAATTAGAGGCTGACATTGTGAGACTGGTTAATCTGTCATATCCGAACTATAACGCTGAACATCGAGATGAGCTGGCAGCTGATACATTTATCAATGCTCTTCGAGATATACAAATGAGAAATCAGCTGTATCTAAGCGGGAAGAAATTACCTGCGGAAGTCTTAGCATTGGCCCTGCAAATGGAAGCCGGAAAAAGAGCGTATGGCTCAGATAGAGTACGTCAGATGGAAGATGCTGAGGAACCACTGAAAGCAGCGCTTGACGAAGTGATCATGCGTGTCAAAAGGGAGATAAGCCCGAGCGAAATCAACGAAGTATGTCTAGCAGAGTAAGATGCTGGAACTGTGGGAAGTTGGGGCACATCCGAAGAGAATGTAAATGGGAGCCACACCCGGAAGACAAAGGCCGCGTTCCGGATTCGGGAAACTAGATTGTGCCAGTTTTGAAGGGCGAAAGCTAGCTCAATTACAATGCCCTACATTGGTGGTATCACAAGTAAAAAGAGAAAATAGTAGTCTAGTCTTTGAGGCAACCGTTGGAAGCAAACCGTGCATGTTGACTTTGGACACAGGTGCTTCGAGATCGATAGTGCGTCCAGATGTGGTTTGTGATAGTCAGATCAATACAGCAAGACGATTCACCCTAAAAACAGCTACGGGTGAAACAGTTCTAGTTCATGGAGAAAGCGACCAAGAGGTTCACCTTGGAGGAAATTCATTTAGGCACCGATTTATTGTAGCAGATATAGAAGATGAGTGCATAATTGGGCTTGACTTCATGAAAGAATACAATTTTATATTAGATCTGGGAAGCCACGTACTGAGATATGGAAACACAGAAATAGTGCTACACGCTACCAACGACAATGCTGAGGTCCGTGTTTTTAGTGATGGACCGACTGAGATCCCGGCAAAATCTGAGAAAATCATTTGGACTAAGCTACTAGATAAAAGTGACCAAAATTCACCTGTGATGATTGAGCCAGCTAACAACGACTTTGGGGGAAACATTATGATTGGCCGAACGCTAGTAGCAGCAAAAGAGGGGGTAGTTCCAGTGCAACTGATTAACTTCTCAAATAAACGAGTGGTCATCAATCATGGAGAGGAAATCTTCAAGATCTTAGTAAAAGAATGAACCCGGCCGAATTCAAAGAAATCAAGAGGGTATTAACGAAGATGATCAGCGTTTTCTCTACTGGAGATGAAGATGTTGGAAGAACAAACATCGTGCGACATAGAATCAACACTGGAAACGCTCATCCTATCAGGCAGCCTCCTAGAAGACTACCACTAGCTAAACACGAGGAAGTGCAAGGAATGCTGGACAAAATGAAAAGTGATGGAGTCATCAGGCCATCTAAGAGTCCATGGAGCTCACCAGTGGTGCTAGTTAGAAAAAAAGATGGGTCAGCTCGTTTTTGTGTAGACTATCGAAAGTTGAATGAGGTAACCATTAAGGACAGCTATCCACTGCCACGAATTGATGACACACTGGATACACTATCAGGGGCCAAATGGTACAGCACATTAGATCTGAAGAGTGGCTACTGGCAAGTTGAAAGGCATCCAGAAGATCGACGAAAGACAGCATTTTCTACTGGCAATGGGTTGTGGGAGTTCAATGTGAAGCCGTTTGGTTTATGCAATGCCCCAGCAACATTTGAACGTCTAATAGAATGCGTGTTGCATGGTTTAACCTGGAAGGCCTGCCTAGTTTATCTTGATGACATCATTATAATGGGTCGCAACTTCGAAGAGCATCTAATGAACCTCGAAGAAGTACTCAGAAGAATAAGTAATGCCAACATGAAGTTGAATCCGGTAAAGTGCAATCTCTTCCACAAAGAAGTGAAGTACCTTGGACACATCATTACAGAACATGGAGTCAGAACCGATCCCGAGAAGATTGATGCTGTGAAAAATTGGCCAGTACCGAAGAATGTTCATGAGCTACGCAGTTTCCTTGGCTTATGCACCTATTATCGAAGATTCGTGGAGAATTTTGCAAATATCGCCAAGAGTCTACATAAATTGACAGAAGCAAATACCAAGTTTCTGTGGACAACCGAATGTAATGAGGCCTTCTGCAGTTTAAAAGAAAAACTATGCAACACCCCTATACTAGCCTATCCAGAATCCGGAAAGATGTTCATTCTGGACACAGACGCAAGCAATGTAGGAACTGGAGCTGTTTTGTCACAGAAAATTGGAGACGACGAGAAAGTGGTGGCATACTTCAGTAAAGTTCTGTCAAAGCCGGAGCGGAATTACTGTGTCACGAGGAAGGAGCTGTTAGCTATCATCAAGGCTGTGAAACATTTCCACAAGTATTTGTGTGGACAACCATTCCTGATTCGCACGGACCATGCTGCTCTAAAATGGTTATTACAATTCAAATTTCCCGAAGGACAAGCAGCAAGATGGATAGAGATCCTGCAGAACTACGACTTCAAAGTTGAACACCGCAAGGGAAGGATCCATGGTAACGCTGATGCCTTGTCTAGAAGACCCTGTATAGAGGAGTGCAAGTCATGTAGCAGAACTGAGGGAAATGAGGCATTGAAAGTGAACCAAATCAAGTTCCAAACTGCTGAAGATTGGTGTACCGAGGCAATTAAAAGAGAGCAGCTAGAAGATCCAGCTATGGCTCCAATATTGAAATGGAAAACTGAGGGAAGGCGATCGGAGTGGAAAGAGGTAGCACCCTTAAATACGGAGGTGAAATGCTACTGGGCGCAATGGGACTCACTATTGATGGACAACGGGATACTAAAAAGAAAATGGGAGTCCGCTGATGGAAAGAAAGTGTTAGAACAACTGGTGTTACCATCAAGTCGAGTAGAAGAGGTACTGGAAAAGCTGCATGGAAGTATTTCTGGAGGACACCTGGGAGTCAATAAAACCCTGGCTAAAGTAAGGGAGAGGTTTTATTGGGTAAGGTATCGAACCGACGTAGAGCGATGGTGTCGGCGATGTGATACTTGTGCGGCGAGCAAAGGACCAAAGACAAGAACTCGAGGAGAGATGCAGCAGTACAATGTGGGCGCCCCAATGGAGAGAATTACTATAGACATCGCAGGGCCATTTCCGGAAACTACAAAAGGTAACAAATACATCATGGTGGTCATTGATTACTTTACAAAATGGCCGGAAGCTTATGCAATACCGAACGAGGAAGCAGTTACGGTCGCTGAAACATTAGTCAATGAATGGATTTGCAGATATGGAACACCGCTCGAGTTGCATACGGACCAGGGAAGGAATTTTGAATCGCAACTGATGGAAGAGCTGTGCAGAACACTCGACATTAGAAAAACACGAACTACACCTATGAACCCACAATCGGATGGCATGGTAGAACGATTCAACCGAACCATGGAAGAACATTTGTCGAAGGTAGTGGAAACCAACCAAAGAAATTGGGATAAGGATCTTCCGTTATTCTTGATGGCCTATCGTAGCGCAGTCCACGATACGACATGTGAAACGCCAGCGAATATCATGTTCGGAAGAGAACTACATCTTCCTAGTGACATCGAGTTTGGCATCCCTGGAGGTCTGGTATCTACGAAAACAGATTATGTGGGACAACTAAGGGAGAAGATGAATAAAATCCATCAACAGGTTCGAGACCACATTAAGATTGCCAGTGACAAAATGAAAACCAGGTACGACATAAATGCAAATAGTGGCGGTTTTCAAGAAGGAGAATTGGTATGGCTATACAACCCCAGGAGAACTAAGGGAAGATCACCCAAGCTGCAGCCAGATTGGGAAGGTCCATATAAAATAATCAAACGAATTAATGATTTTATCTACCGCATCCAAAAGGGACCCCGTACCAAGATGAAAGTGATACATCTGCAAAGGTTGGCACCGTACCAAGGTAACAGTACCATTGCAATAGCTGATATTGTTCGGGACGAACAAAACTAAATGGAGGGCAGTGTAATAAACTTCGTCCAGAATGGGTTAATTTAATTTAATCATAAATACGTTCCGCCTAAATGTTTTCTACATTCTATGGCAAAGATGAATTAAAAGTTAACTCCCTTTAACTAATACAAGTTGCATAAATTAATGTAAATTAAATTTGTTTACATTAATGAATCAAAAGGAGGAGTGGCCTATTGTTTCTAGAAACAACTACAGTGAGTACCAGAATATTCTGCTTATTTGTTTTTGAATATAAATAAGCGAACAATATATGAGATAGAGAGTTTTAATTTTGCAATTAAAAGTGTTTTACAAATATTCGAAAGTATAAGGAATAATCGGTGGTACTTGAGCCTGGGTACTAATAGTGAAAGAATTTGAACTTAGTGGAATTGTAAATACAGATTTTACGATTCCGAGTATTATTGATTCAAATTGTGGAAAAGCAGTGAAGTTCATCGTGCATAAATTGGAGACCCTGGAATTCATTGTAATTAAAATCGGAAGTTGCTGTAACTGGTTGATAAATAAAGTTTGGGATTTTGTTAACTAAAGATCTGTCTTTTTACTGTCGTATTTGCTCAATAATCGAAAAGAACCAACGAAGAGTCGTTACAATATTTATTTAATTTTTATTTGTTCAAAGCTAACAACCAACTGCCAATTATTCTTGATCAACTCCGATATATATTCTTCGGTTTCTTCGATTATTTCTCGTTCGGCAGTACTTCCGGCATTGTCAATTAAGACAAAATTTGATTTAGCAGTAAATTCTACCCACTAGATGGCAAACATTGAGAAAACTAATCTACTGACTGGACGAATGAAATATATATCACAGCTGATCAAGTATGAATTTGACAGATGACAGATGATTAATTAAAACTTAATGAGTGAAGTTATATAATCCAAGTAGGTAAATATACCATTATACTTACTTCTAAACATTGCCTAAGTTAATTTCTATTGGTTGGTTTCATAATTAACAACTATACCATCAGAAATGAGACAACGAAATAATTGATGTTTTAAAATTCGTAGGTACAACTTGAAAAATGCGCATAGACCATATAGGTAGTGTTGCTAGTTTTGTTTACCTGAACTATCCCCGGGACAAAATAAAAGATATTATATGGAAAGAAGTAGTAAATTGATTCAGGTAATTTGATTTGCCAAAATTATGAATTTTCCGATGTCATGAAATTTATTATTTTTGTGTTGTTTACAATGCACAAAGTATGAACCTCGAGCGTAACAAAAGAAATGTTACATACCGATTTAAAACCCAGGTGACCATACCGTTTTAAGAAAGATTTAAGAAGCATTAAAGTAACAAACATTCAACATACCAAAAAAAGATTGAATTAAGTTGCATTAAAGAAATGACATCCCAAAGCAATACCAATTTTTGCTACTTGGGTACTTTACTACCTACTCGACAGCTTTTTACTCGCCAACTAGCAATTTGTGTCTATATGTCACTAATTAACTATCTATATGCCATCGATCATTGATTGAAGATCTGCTGGGTCGCAGCGCAGAAGCGAGTAAAAAACAAGACATTATTTTAAAATAATATATCTTAAAACATCTGATCGAAAGAACAAAACAAAAATCTATCAGTTGAAGCAAAACCTTATATTCTTCATAGCCTGATTGATTGATGCCATATACAAGCCTGTTATTCAATACTAGCATGGCATGGATTTTATTTCATGAATCCCGGGATTGCGGGATCATAAAAATGGGTCAGAATCCCAGGATTCAAGATCTCGGGATTGCAATCTATACTCTGCAGGGTCGCAGAACCGAGTATAAAATAAAATAATATATGTATATATATAATATAATGTATATATATATATATATATATATATATATATATTTATATATATATATATATATATATATATATATATATATATATCTTCTTTATATATATAATTCTACTGTACGTGTGTATGACTGTGAACTCCTTCTAAACGGCTTGACCGATTTGAATGAAATTTTTTGTGTGCGTTTGGGTGGCGCCCCGAATGGTTTAGATTCATAAATCAGCCCGGCAGAGGCGCTGCAGTTGGTATTGTCACTGAACTCCTCCTAAACGGCTGAACCGATTTGAATGAAATTTTTTGTGTGCGTTTGGGTGGCGCCCCGAATGGTTTAGATTCATGTCAGCCCGGCAGAGGCGCTGCAGTCGGTATTGTCACTAAACTCCTCCTAAACGGCTGGACCGATTTGAATGAAACTTTTTGTGTGCGTTTGGGGTGCGCCCCGAATGGTTTAAATTTATAAATCAGCCGGCAGAGGCGCTGCAGTCGGTATTGTCACTGAACTCCTCCTAAACGGCTGAACCGATTTGAATGAGTTTTTTTTGTATGCGTTTGGGTAGCGCCCTGGATCGTTTAGATTCACAAATCAGCCCGCCAGATGGCGTTGCAGTCGGTATTGTTACCAAACTCCTCCTAAACGGCTTGACCGATTTGAATGATTTTTTTCGTATGTATTTGGGTGGCATCCTGAATGGTTTAGATTCACAAATCAGCTCTGCAGATGGCGCTGCAGTCAGTATTGTCACTGAGCTCCTCCTAACCGGCTGGACCGATTTGAATGAATTTTTTGTATGTGTTTGGGTGACGCCCAGGAGGGTTTAGATTCACGAATCAACCCGGCAGATGGCACTGCTAATTAGATTAATCATTCGTATCGAGCTATTTTAGCCGCAAAAAATATCGATGTTGACGCTATTAACTTCAAAATACAACAGTCATTACCCGGCAATGTGATATTGTTTAAATCGATCGACACTGTTACCGATCCTGACGAAGCAGTCAACTATCCTGTTGAACTCTTTAATTCGCTGGATTTACCAGGAATGCCACCACATAACTTGCGATTAAAAATTGGCTCACCTATCATTTTGCTTCGGAATTTAAATCCACCTAAGCTATGCAACGGTACAAGATTAGTCATAAAAAACTTTGGGCAATGTTCTTGAAGCTACAATGTTGAACGGCTAATTTGAAGGTGGAGTTGCTCTTCTGCCACGAATCCAAATGATCCCTTAAGACTCACCCATTCCGTTCAGACGTCTGCAATTTCCAATTTGCTTGGAGTTTGCCATGACTATTAATAAGTCACAAGTTCAATGTCGATTTGTGGGTTGGATCGAGAAAATCAGGTCTTTTCACATGGCCAATTATATGTGGCGTGTTCTCGCGTTTGAAAACCATCAAATTTATTCATTTATACTCCTCAGGAATTGATTAAAAATATTGTTCATCAACTTGCATTAAGATAAAATTAAACAAACAATATTGATTATAACGAATTGTTTTTAGAAAAATTGATGTTATTTCAAAATAAAGAATAATGAAATTATTATATTATTTGTCTTTCATTTCATACTTTGTTTAATATCCTAATTGCTTGAAATATCATGCAGGACAACGTCTTTCGGAATGATGTCTCTGATAAGTATAAGTTCAATCCCGACCCGACAATAATTACTTATTGTCGGGAATATTACTTTCAACAATTACTTTAAGCTCTTACAAAACTCCAAAAAATTAATATTCCCATAATGTTGTCTATATATGGCAATATATTGACTGTGTGTCAGATGTTAGTTTCGCATTGATTTGCAACAACCAATAATGACTATAATGACTCAGAATGTTGACTAAATAGAAATATATCTCATCCTATGAATTCACCCGTACTCCGTAGAACTGCCTTGAAGTTTAATACAAAACTCCAAAATAAAATTTTAATTCTTTTTGAATCATTATCTTCTATTTATAAAATTAATGTGTGTATGTTTAAAATTTGTAAATGTGTTTGTATTCACCTTCATCGAATGTATTGTCACTATTCTAACTGCCCTTGCTGACCATTGAATGACATCACGATTACAATTTGTTTGTAAATTTTTTAATAACCTACCAGTAAAGAAAGCGTATATTAAACGGCATGAACACTGTAAACTTTTTTGAATCTATATTTGTTCTGTATAATGTTCAATATAGAGACACACCTGAAACCTTACACCCCTTAAAACTTAATTGATCGCGTATTTTTATATATCCTTTGTTTTATATATAATACTAATTTTTATATTTTGCTGATCAACTAGAGTGCTGATCCTTTTACATTCATTCATATTTAAAAAAAAAATCATTTCTCATTACTACTCTTTGAAATTATTGCTACTACGCCAACAAAATGTATACACACAAACTTTATTTATAGGCGTAGCAAAGCACGCCGGGTCCCGCTAGTATATATATATATATATATATATATATATATATATATATATATATATATATATATATATATATATATATATACATATATATATATATATATATATATATATATATGTATATATATATATATATATATATATATATATATATATATATATATATATATATATATATACATATATATATATATATATATATATATATATATATATATATATATATATATATATATATATATATATACATATATATATATATATATATATATATATATATATATATATATATATATATATATATATATATATATATATATATATATATATATATTATATATATATATATATATATATATATATATATATATATATATATATATATATATATATATATATATATATATATATATATATATATATATATATATATATATATATAAAGATATATTAAATTAAATTCTTTCAGAATCTGAACCTAGAAACAGAAAAATACACTAACACTAAAAAAAATACCTTAATACGTAAATACAACCAAATTTGTGATAATCAGACGTACTTGCCCACCTTTTATGTAGACAAACAATGTGTTCAGAACCTTACAGAGACCCCGTTACCTAATGAAGTCGAGATTTTGTTGAGTTTTGGTTCCAATTCGCAATCCCCACACAAAGAACTGATTGTCCTGTTCTCACAGTTCTCTCGGAAGTTGAAAACATTCTTAACAGATATGAAAATGAGAACATTGCACAAGAGGACAGAACTATGATCACACAGACTGTTAAAAAGTACATAACACAAACAGATAAACCATTGACATATATTGATTCCTTCTTACACAAAGCACAAAAGAAAACCAAGCAGTTTATATCCAACAATCCTAACGTATACATAACAAACTCTGATAAGAGCAACAAAACTGTAATATTATACAAAGATGATTATAATAGTAAAATGGAAACTATGTTAAACGATGCCACAACATACACCAAACTAAGTAAAGACCCCACCACCATGCTTAACAATAGATGTAAAACTTTAATAGACCAAATTATTATTAATAAACACATAATACAAGAAAAAGAAGCCAAAAGACTATTAGTCAAATATCCGATTACACCCAAAATATATGGACTGCCAAAATTACATAAGAAAGACCATCCACTTCGCCCCATAGTATCCACAATAGACGCTCCTTGCTACCATTTGTCTCAATATTGCAACACTATACTAAGAAAGATAACACAGAACAGCAAATATAACGTACAAAACTCATTTACATTTAAAGAATTCATAAGCACTCAAGTACTAAAAGAGGACGATAGGTTGGTTTCATTCGATGCTGTGTCGTTGTTTACTAACATTCCCGTGGACACAGCCATAGAGGTGATAGACGAGAGATGGAAGGAAATTGAAGAATCGGTGAATATTTCCAAAAGAGACTTTCTTACTATCTTAGAGTATTGCGCGAAAGATAATAGCTATTTCAGCTTTAGAAATCAACATTACCAACAAATAAAAGGTCTGGCTATGGGAAACCCACTGTCTCCGGTGTTAGCAGACGTCGTCTTAGAAAAACTCTTTGAGGACTCACTTAAACAACTAGATCGTCAACCGACGTTTATCAGAAAATATGTTGATGACGTCATTCTGGCAATTCCGGAAGCAGATTTAGCACATACTCTAAACGTCTTTAACAACTTCCACCCTGATATCACCTTCACGGTAGAAACGGAAAAACAAAACCAAATAACATTTCTAGACATGAAACTCACTCGTGAGGATAACAAAATAATGACAGATTGGTACAACAAGGACACATCATCGAATAGAATACTGAACTTTTTATCAGCCCATCCAAAAAAGATGAAAATAAACATAGCAACAGCATATGCAAAAAGAATCCTCCTTTTAAGTAACGAAAAACATTGGACCAAGAACTTACTAATAGCCAAAGAAATTTTTATTAAAAACAATTATCCATTACCTATTATCAACTCCATCATTAAAAATAGTCTATATCAAATCAAAAATAAGCCCCCCACCACCACGAACACCATCGTAGCCGTAAACAACACGCAAACCGCACCAACCAAAATCAGAGCATCGTTGACATACATACCAAAACTAACGGACAGTATTAAAAAACACATATCGAACCGGAATGCCAACATAACCATTGCAAACAAACCACACAACACTTTAAAAAAGCAATTCACAAAACTTAAAGACACTAATCCAATAGAATCCACACAAAATGTGGTATATGAGATCCCATGTTCCTGTAATAAAATCTACATAGGCCAAACGCAACAAACTTTGACAGATAGGTTAACACAACATAGGAGTGACTACAAACACAGACATAAATACCCCAACAAAACAGCCATTAACCAACATATTATTGATAACAATACCGATGAAATAACGCACAAGTTTGACTTTACACGAGCCAGAATCATAGACCGTGATAAACATAGATTCAAAAGGGAATTTAAGGAGGCCTGTCACATTTGGTTAAATGAAACTAAAACAATCAACACAAGAACGGATCTAAAGAATTTGAATGTTACATACAGAAATTTGATAACAACATACAAGAAGACCAACAAATGCTAACTTTAGTACTAAAACTAACATACACCTAAGTCAGTGTATTTTCACCTTTGCAACGGTCTTCATAACATTAATACATATGTTGATCGTTCTTGTTGTTGAAAGAGTACTTGATGTTGTTTTCTATTGTTATTTTAATCAAATTGTTGTTTTAAGTTAAGTAGACAAGAATTAGTTAATTCAATTAAAGTAGTTGAAATTTAATTTATTATTATATGTTAATTTATTAGTGACGAAGTTCGTGTTTTAAACCAATTTTTATGTTAGAATAATTAATTAGTTTTTGTGAATTTTTTTTTTCAAACAAATAGTGATGCCATAACATCTAATAAGTTAGAATTTTTTTTTTTCAATAATATTAAGTTAAATATGCATGTAAGTTTATAGCTAAGTAGCAAAAAACTTATTTTTACACTAATATCTGGATATTTGTAATATAACACTAATTGTATAAAAAATTGATTGTTAGGTCCGAGATGATGGCGTAGGCCGAAATATAGACTGTGATGATTAACAAAGAATAAAGAAATTAAATTGACCGAAGCTCGTATAAATAATTTCATTGGAATATATATATATATATATATATATATATATATATATATATATATATATATATATATATATATATATATATATATATATATATATATATATATATATATATATATATATATATATATATATATATATATATATATATATATATATATATATATATATATATATATATATATATATATATATATATATATATATATATATATATATATATATATATGTATTTATATATAGATATATATATATATATATATATATATATATATATATATATATATATATATATATATATATATATATATATATATATATATATATATATATATATATATATATATATATATATAACGTTGATTTTCTTGGGTTATAGCCTTGTTTTAAAAATTTATAAATAATAACAAATTATTAATATAGATTAATAAATTTTATTATTATAAATGTTTTTAACATGTTTCGACGTCATTTACAAAACGTCATCATCAGAACTGAAATTCAATAAAATAAAATATACAATCTAGAAACATTGAATATAACAACAATAGCTTACCAAAAAAAAAAATAAATAGAAGTTAAAAAAAATATTTTTTAAAAAAAAGTTTAGTAAAACTAATTATCGAAAAAAAGTTCAACATACAGAAAACGAATCCTTTGTAATAATTGAAATAAAACAAAATAATAATCATAGAATACTAAATATGAATAAATCAAAAAAATATAAAATGTGATGATATACAATTTTGATAGACAGGTTGGTTTTACGTTATTATATGAAAGGTCAGCGAAAAAAGAAGAAATTTAATTAGATTTGTTTTATTGTTATTGTAAAATAGTAAATTAGTATTATACTAAGTAACAATGAGAACATTAATTAAAACGTTTCATTAAAATAACTAAAAATTATTATTTTAAGACAATAAATGATCATATGAATTTTTTAAATAATCAGAATCTGTTTGTTTATTAATCGAATTTTTTGATTTTTTTATGTAAATCATTTCTAAGATACTGCGTTTACGGAAGTTTGATTCTTTATGTAGAATTTTTACATTCGACAAGTTTATAGAATGATTATGATTATTAAGGTGACGTGAAAGAGCACTATGTGAAGAAATAACTTGAGCGTTAGGAGTAACATTACAATTTTGATATCTTGCGTCATGGGAATGTTGGTAAATCCTATTTTTAAGAAGTTGTTTTGCTTGTCCTGTATAATTGACACCACAATCACAAGTTACTTGGTAAATTACGTTAGACTGTAATTCGATCGGATCTCTATCTTTTAATTTTGAAAAAAAATTATATCACCTAAATTAGAACAAGGTCTACCTACTGTTTTAATATTATAGTTTTGTAATAAATTTTTAATTTTACCGTGCAAATTTTTTATATATGGAACAGATACGAATTTAATGTTATTAACAGGAGTGATTTCATTATTGATAGTTGTAACGTTATCTTGTTGATTAATATTATAATTTTGTTGTGACAATTTAAATTTAGTCTGTCTAATAGTTTTATTAATAAGATGTATTGGATAGTTATTATGGAGTAGGGTTTTTGTTAAAAGATCGAAATTTTTTTGATGGAAATTATCATTAGACAATTTTATAATTTTTTGTGTGAGAATAGAAATAGTATTAATTTTGTATGAGAACGGAAGCCACGAATCAAAATTAAGATAGCGTCCCGAC
>OY856186.1:230790043-231090043 GCA_963693315.1 Diogma glabrata | reverse complement strand
CGAAATTCATTTTACCACAAATTTGTACTTCCCCCGACCACATAAACATAATTAAACATAATAAATAAAAGTAAAAGTAGCGCGCAAATAAAATAAAATTATCTTCACAGATAATTGAATAAAAATACAACCACATCCCAGAATTCTGTTAAACTATTTGCGATATGATAAAAATAATCATAAATTGGTGACAATAATTTCTTTTTAAATAACAAAATAATATTATTGTATGACAGTTTTGATTTAAAACATCAAATTGGTAGCAGAATATTTTTTTTTCGTTCCTTAAGATGGCGGATCGTGCAGTACAAATTGTAAAATTTAATAAACAATCGAGAGAATTTGAATTCGACAAACCTTTGTTGGAAAGTATTTTAATGAAAGAAGGAGTTCGGGATTGTTTCATTTCAATTATATCAATCACTGGTGCTATTCGTAAAGGAAAAAGTTTTATGTTAAGTTTCCTTTTACGATATTTAAAGAAACGGTGAGAATGATTTAATATAGAAATATTATCTTTCGTTTAAACTTTTATTATGAAAGTGTTAATTTAGTATGATAACAATAATTTAACGAATTGGCTCGGCGATGATGAAACCGCACTATCTGGATTTCGTGGCGTGGAGGGTCTGAACGACATACAACCGGTATATGGATATGGTCGAAAATATTTACAAAAGCTCTTCCAAATGGTGAAAAGTTGGTGTTATGTTAATGGATACACAAGGAACATTTGACAATAATACAACAATGAAAGATAACGTTACGATATTTTCGTTGAGTACAATGGTTTCATCAGTTCAAATTTATAATTTATTTAATAATATCAACAAGATGATTTAGAACATTTGCAGTTATTCACTGAATATGGCAAATTAGCTAGGAGGCCACACCAACAGCCAGAAGCCATTTCAAGAGTTATTATTTTTAGTTCGAGACTGGAACTTCCATACGATTTACAATACGGAATGAAGGGTGGAAATGAATTATTACAATATATTTTAGATGAGAACGATAGTAGTCAAAGTGACGAAGTTAGATTAATCCGAAGTCATATTAAAACCTACTTTGATAAAATTAATTGTTATTTAATGCTTATCCGGGCAAACTTGTAACACATTCGGAAAATTTCCAAGTCCAATTGAAGGATATTGATAATGAGTTTAAAGATTGCTTGAAAGATTTATGTCCGTCATTATTATCGGTTGAAACTCTTCCGATTAAGAAAATGTATGGACATAAAATTAAAGCAAATAACTTTTTATTATATTTCGATACATATTTTAATGTTTTTAAACAAGGACAACTACCAACTGCACAAACCGTTTACAATGCAACATTATCCGCTCATATAACTATTGAGAAAGAGAAGGTGATTTTCATACTACATAAATGAAATGAATTCAAAAGTAGGACCACAACATGGTTTCCTACAATTAGTTATATAATGGAACAGCATACAGCGATTTCTAAAACCGCTATAGAAATGTTCAAGACTAACGTTATTCTTGGTGATGCGAAACGAAAACAAACTGAAACTGAAGAATTGACTAGATTTTTGTTGACGCGTCTTGTATTGTTTGCAGCACAGAATGAAGCAAAACGTAATGCGGAGCTAGATGCAAGAAAGAATAATTTAAATACCGAAGTTGGAAATTATCAAAATATTTACAATTCACAGCATGGCACGATTACATCGTTGAGTAATCAAATAAATGATTTGAGACGTAGCGGTGATGCTGAAATTCAAAATTTAATAGCACAAGTAAATAATTTAAAGGTTTCTTTGGGCGTTTAATTTAATGAATCGAATTAATATATTTTAATTTACATTTTTGGGACTTGATTATAAATAAAAATAAAATTTTGTTTTAGCCCTTTTGTTTATATGCTACCAAATTTCTTTTCATTACTTTTTATATAGTCCCATATAAATTGTATTGCTTAAACGTAGAATGGAATGCAAAACATGAATTGACCTCAGTAAAGCTAAAGAATAAAGAATTGATCTAGAAGAAATAAAATTTATTGATATTTTATTATTTGTATGACATATACAAAACTTTAATGCCGAAACATCAAATTTGTTAGAATAAAAAAATGTTAAAGTGTGACCTTTCGCACTCAAAAAAAAAACAAAGTAAATTTTTTTATAAAAGGGGCTAATTAACTAATTAACTATCAACAAATTTGTTTTTCTCCAAACTTGGGGTTGGATAGTACTTTCCCGGACAACAATTATCATTTTTTTTTATTTTTTGACCCACAACATCATCGTCAGTTGGTGGTCACAAAATTCGATTTTTGGCCTCGATACAAGCTTGTGAATTTTGCATAAAAATGGGTTCGGTTTGTTAATTTCTTCATTTCCTTGCCTGTTTTGTTTTAATTTTTGCTTAATAATGGGCGTTAACTCGAAACTTTTCGAAAAAATCTCACAGAATTAGAAAATACAATAAAACTACATTTCTCACATTTGGGTCTTTTTGGGGTTAGGGTTTGGGTTTAATTTTCACATTTCATTTGCTAAGGTTTGTCGGACGCCAATGATGCAATTCGAGGAAATGTCAAATGAAAATTTAAGAATGAATTTTTAAATGACATTTAACTTGAAATAATAT
Source organism: Diogma glabrata (assembly GCA_963693315.1). NCBI lineage: Eukaryota > Metazoa > Arthropoda > Insecta > Diptera > Cylindrotomidae > Diogma > Diogma glabrata. The sequence continues at coordinate 231,087,422 of OY856186.1, read as the reverse complement.
TAATTTTTAAGTCATTCACTGCATTTTGATTATTTAGAATAAACATTAACCTCAATTTTTATTATTTGGTGATATTTTTGTAATGAAATTAAGAAATTATAGGGAAATAAGCCAAAATCTTTTCTTACTTGATACTTTAATGGAGCTGAGATACCTGATGAAGTATTGCCAGAAGTAAATAGAAAGCAAAATATTTAACGAATCTCTTAGCGCCTCTCGTGTGAGTTTTTGAATATATAACGAAACTTGATGGTGTATTTTTTAAATGTTTGAACTGGATTTTATTTTATTTTGCAATTTTTTTTGAATTAGTATCTTATCTACATATCTATATGCTAGATAAGTTGGGTTTCATTTTCGTAGATTCAAGTTATTAAAACTTCTTATTACTTGGGAAACTGATTTGGGATTGGCAGCTCATGAATGAAACCGCGCATTTTGATTTCGATGTCTGATGCCTGTTCTGTTCGTAAGCGCCACTCAATGAACGTTTTCCGAAAAATTGTTTTGATAGTTCTAATTTAAGATCACCAATGTTGAGCGAAGGAACGGCTTTTTCATCTATCCCCATTCCATCTGCACCGTTCTTATTGGTCATTTAGACTAGGGTTTTATTTGCAGTAGATGAATTTGGTGACCAGATTATTTTTAATCAAAAAGATGACATTTTTTTACAACATACACCCCTCTCCTCCCCAACAATCTAATAAAATAAAAATTTCCCAAAAACAAATGAAGAAATTAAAAATAAATTGATATAAAAACGTACCATAATTCACGAAATCTCGATTTCAAACTTTCAACCCTTAAATAAGGGTTACCTCTCTAAAAATTTAAAAAATATTTTATCGTTATATACGGGAAAAATTCTAGCCAAATGCTATTTCTCCGTGTTTTGCTCAGCCATCCATTTTCCTAGAAAATTATATTTTGAAACCACCTCTGACCACGGTGTGGGTCGAAAGATCTGAAAAACTTGATGGTTGTTTTCTCGATACTCTCCAAGTTTGAAAAAAAAAACATTTTTACCAGTAAAAAAAATTAATTAGGAGCTAAAGCGATATTTTTTGTGTTGAGTTTATAGTTTGACAATTATACACGAAGCACAAAAAGTCACTTTGGCTTTGAATAAAATATATTATTTTTTCGGTAAACGATTTGAAAATTTTTTATACATACATATATGAAATATCCGTAAATAAATATGAAATATAATTTTTTGGTGATTTTTGTGAGCAATTAAACTCAAGTAAGTATGGATATAATTTGATGTTTTTCAATTCGAAGGTATGGTTGGAAATTTCTGATATAAAAACTCCATCTTTCAATTAAGTGTTTCGGATGAAATTTCGTACCCTCCACGTAAGTGCCATGTTCGAATCCGTTGCCATTCACGCCAACACGTCGCCAACGCCAAGACGTCGAACAAAATGGAATGTAATATCAATTATTCATCTTTACTATACAAAATTACCGATATATGAATTTTGCTTATTGAGTTTTATTCAAAAGAACACAGTCATTGTCTGTTGTTTTCAACAATTGCATCATCTCCATTCAAAATGTAATGTTGGAAAAATGTTGCAATGTTGCAACATTGGCGTCACATTATTACCACTATTAAATAATGTAAAATATGTCTTCATTTTAGAGCCGTTTGCTGAAAAATTATTTTTGTATTTTAGGAAAAAAATTGTAGTTTTATCAAAAATTTTTGTGTGTTATGTAACGACGGCCTATTTCGATTTTTACTCTAAAATAAGAATATTCAGTCATAAAGAAATTCTCTAATATTTTGCTAATTTATTACGGTTCCGGCCTTTAAATTAAAATAAATTTTAACTTACATAAAACATTTTTTTTAGTTAGTTGCTTTGTTGCGTCACTCAATGTCACTGAATAGTATATGTTTAATAAGATTTTTTTTACTATGTAAAGCTTAGTCATAGTAGTGAAGGTAGATATAATACGGTTGTGCAATTTATTAAAGGTAGAATGGTTGTCTGTAATTGTAGAGGAGTATATTTTCTCGTTTGAATAGAATTTTTTTATTGTGAGGATGTATGGAGGTGACTAACTTGCTTTTTTTTATTGAGATGATATGAAAAAATTATGAATTTGTGTGCGTTCAACAGCTCGACATCTCGACTTGAACTAATCTTTCTAAAATTTTGGAAAGATTTATGTTGTATCTACGTGTGCAAACGTTCAAATGTGAGCTTGGTCATTTTCATCCAGGTCAAGGACAACAAACTTTAATTAATTTTTAAAACAACTGATTTTTCATGAAACTTAAACGCGGTCTTCATTTTTAAAAAAATGATAAACAAAAGTTAAAATATAAGAACTGAATCTAAAAAATTATGGTGCAAATTATGAAACTTTTTGCAATCCATACAATTTTAGAGCGATCTAGTTTCGAACCAATGAGAAAATTTTAAACTTTAAAAAAGTTAATCATTCTCATCAGGGCTAGCCGACTAGATAAACTCTACCAAAAAATGTCAACGCTAATGTATATAAACCAAAAATTAGGTTACAACTCTAGCGAAGTGTAAAAACAAAAAATTTACATAAACATACATTTAATAAATTCAGGTTTAGTCAATTAATTTCTCTGGTGATCACTGTTTTGTTATACTCTAGACATTCTAGTATTGAATAACAAACTTGTATCGGTGAGAGGAAGATGACTAGTCTTCACTTGTGTCTATTGACACATGATCAACAATTAATTCAGTAAATTATTTGTGATATAACATCACCCCGATGGAAAATCTCCCATCAAGAATAATATAAGAACTGAATCTAAAAAATTATGGTGCAAATTATGAAACTTTTTGCAATCCATACAATTTTAGAGCGATCTAGTTTCGAACCAATGAGAAAATTTTAAACTTTAAAAAAGTTTATCATTCTCATCAGGGCTAGCCGACTAGATAAACTCTACCAAAAAATGTCAACGCTAATGTATATAAACCAAAAATTAGGTTACAACTCTAGCGAAGTGTAAATACAAAAAATTTACATAAACATACATTTAATAAATTCAGGTTTAGTCAATTAATTTCTCTGGTGATCACTGTTTTGTTATACTCTAGACATTCTAGTATTGAATAACAAACTTGTATCGGTGAGAGGAAGATGACTAGTCTTCACTTGTGTCTATTGACACATGATCAACAATTAATTCAGTAAATTATTTGTGATATAACATCACCCCGATGGAAAATCTCCCATCAAGAATAATATAAGAACTGAATCTAAAAAATTATGGTGCAAATTATGAAACTTTTTGCAATCCATACAATTTTAGAGCGATCTAGTTTCGAACCAATGAGAAAATTTTAAACTTTAAAAAAGTTTATCATTCTCATCAGGGCTAGCCGACTAGATAAACTCTACCAAAAAATGTCAACGCTAATGTATATAAACCAAAAATTAGGTTACAACTCTAGCGAAGTGTAAAAACAAAAAATTTACATAAACATACATTTAATAAATTCAGGTTTAGTCAATTAATTTCTCTGGTGATCACTGTTTTGTTATACTCTAGACATTCTAGTATTGCATAACAAACTTGTATCGGTGAGAGGAAGATGACTAGTCTTCACTTGTGTCTATTGACACATGATCAACAATTAATTCAGTAAATTATTTGTGATATAACATCACCCCGATGGAAAATCTCCCATCAAGAATAATATAAGAACTGAATCTAAAAAATTATGGTGCAAATTATGAAACTTTTTGCAATCCATACAATTTTAGAGCGATCTAGTTTCGAACCAATGAGAAAATTTTAAACTTGAAACTAGATCGCTCTAAAATTGTATGGATTGCAAAAAGTTTCATAATTTGCACCATAATTATTTAGATTCAGTTCTTATATTATTCTTGATGGGAGATTTTCCATCGGGGTGATGTTATATCACAAATAATTTACTGAATTAATTGTTGATCATGTGTCAATAGACACAAGTGAAGACTAGTCATCTTCCTCTCACCGATACAAGTTTGTTATTCAATACTAGAATGTCTAGAGTATAACAAAACAGTGATCACCAGAGAAATTAATTGACTAAACCTGAATTTATTAAATGTATGTTTATGTAAATTTTTTGTTTTTACACTTCGCTAGAGTTGTAACCTAATTTTTGGTTTATATACATTAGCGTTGACATTTTTTGGTAGAGTTTATCTAGTCGGCTAGCCCTGATGAGAATGATAAACTTTTTTAAAGTTTAAAATTTTCTCATTGGTTCGAAACTAGATCGCTCTAAAATTGTATGGATTGCAAAAAGTTTCATAATTTGCACCATAATTTTTTAGATTCAGTTCTTATATTATTCTTGATGGGAGATTTTCCATCGGGGTGATGTTATATCACAAATAATTTACTGAATTAATTGTTGATCATGTGTCAATAGACACAAGTGAAGACTAGTCATCATCCTCTCACCGATACAAGTTTGTTATTCAATACTAGAATGTCTAGAGTATAACAAAACAGTGATCACCAGAGAAATTAATTGACTAAACCTGAATTTATTAAATGTATGTTTATGTAAATTTTTTGTTTTTACACTTCGCTAGAGTTGTACCCTAATTTTTGGTTTATATACATTAGCGTTGACATTTTTTGGTAGAGTTTATCTAGTCGGCTAGCCCTGATGAGAATGATAAACTTTTTTAAAGTTTAAAATTTTCTCATTGGTTCGAAACTAGATCGCTCTAAAATTGTATGGATTGCAAAAAGTTTCATAATTTGCACCATAATTTTTTAGATTCAGTTCTTATATTATTCTTGATGGGAGATTTTCCATCGGGGTGATGTTATATCACAAATAATTTACTGAATTAATTGTTGATCATGTGTCAATAGACACAAGTGAAGACTAGTCATCTTCCTCTCACCGATACAAGTTTGTTATTCAATACTAGAATGTCTAGAGTATAACAAAACAGTGATCACCAGAGAAATTAATTGACTAAACCTGAATTTATTAAATGTATGTTTATGTAAATTTTTTGTTTTTACACTTCGCTAGAGTTGTAACCTAATTTTTGGTTTATATACATTAGCGTTGACATTTTTTGGTAGAGTTTATCTAGTCGGCTAGCCCTGATGAGAATGATAAACTTTTTTAAAGTTTAAAATTTTCTCATTGGTTCGAAACTAGATCGCTCTAAAATTGTATGGATTGCAAAAAGTTTCATAATTTGCACCATAATTTTTTAGATTCAGTTCTTATATTATTCTTGATGGGAGATTTTTCATCGGGGTGATGTTATATCACAAATAATTTACTGAATTAATTGTTGATCATGTGTCAATAGACACAAGTGAAGACTAGTCATCATCCTCTCACCGATACAAGTTTGTTATTCAATACTAGAATGTCTAGAGTATAACAAAACAGTGATCACCAGAGAAATTAATTGACTAAACCTGAATTTATTAAATGTATGTTTATGTAAATTTTTTGTTTTTACACTTCGCTAGAGTTGTAACCTAATTTTTGGTTTATATACATTAGCGTTGACATTTTTTGGTAGAGTTTATCTAGTCGGCTAGCTCTGATGAGAATGATAAACTTTTTTAAAGTTTAAAATTTTCTCATTGGTTCGAAACTAGATCGCTCTAAAATTGTATGGATTGCAAAAAGTTTCATAATTTGCACCATAATTTTTTAGATTCAGTTCTTATATTATTCTTGATGGGAGATTTTCCATCGGGGTGATGTTATATCACAAATAATTTACTGAATTAATTGTTGATCATGTGTCAATAGACACAAGTGAAGACTAGTCATCTTCCTCTCACCGATACAAGTTTGTTATTCAATACTAGAATGTCTAGAGTATAACAAAACAGTGATCACCAGAGAAATTAATTGACTAAACCTGAATTTATTAAATGTATGTTTATGTAAATTTTTTGTTTTTACACTTCGCTAGAGTTGTAACCTAATTTTTGGTTTATATACATTAGCGTTGACATTTTTTGGTAGAGTTTATCTAGTCGGCTAGCCCTGATGAGAATGATAAACTTTTTTAAAGTTTAAAATTTTCTCATTGGTTCGAAACTAGATCGCTCTAAAATTATATGGATTGCAAAAAGTTTCATAATTTGCACCATAATTTTTTAGATTCAGTTCTTATATTATTCTTGATGGGAGATTTTCCATCGGGGTGATGTTATATCACAAATAATTTACTGAATTAAAAGTTAAAATATTCAATTTTTTTTTTTTTTTGAATAAAATGTGTTGTGTTATAGGGCTTACAATTAGTATCACAACAACACATAAATACCTTTTAAGACCTAGGTCCCACAACAACTAGCGTTCTAAGGTCATGATGAACGCTTTTTTTAAACCTCTGCGGGTTGAAGTCACCTGAGACTAAGGATTCCGGCAAACTATTCCATTTGTATGCAGTTCGGACAAAGAAGTCTTTCTGCGATCTGCCAGTATGACAGCGTGGGATCTCGATCGTTTGACTGGTGGCAGTAGCCGATTGTCGAGTGGAACGGGGGTAAGAATAAGTTTGGGGCATGATGCTGCTGATTTCATCTGAGCACTGTTGATGACGATATTTGTAAAAAACAACGAGGTCAGCAACAGTGCGACGATGTTGTAGGGAATCGAGTTTTGTGTCAAAGCTCGATCACCCACAATTCGTATAGCTCGCTTTTGAACAGAGTCCAAGAGGGCCAAGATGGAAACAGAAGCAGCACCCCAAACTTGACAACAGCACTCCATACAGGGACAAATATAGGACTTATAAACATGGAGCAATTGGTATGTAGTGAAACATTTTGAAAAAAGTTGTTATAATTTTTGCAATATTTTTGGCATTTTAGGAAAAGTTTGAATTTTTAATTTTGTTATAATTATTACATTAATTTTGGCCAGAATTTTGAATTTTGAAAATAGTTTCAATTTTTGATTTTTTAATAATATTTGTTGAATAACTCCAGACACTTTGTTGAATAACTCCAGTCCCCAGGTGCCGAGTCCTTTATCTTCTGTACAAAATATTTCTATTTAAAAACATTTAAAATTTTTAATTTTGATTTAGATTGAACAATCTTTTTTAAATATTTTGCTTACGGCGAATAAAAAATATAGTATATGATGCACGGACGTAAGTCATTTTAAACTTAATCTGGGTGCAAATCTCGGTTGGCGCTTCGACTCGCAAACTCCCCAAACGTCCAAAAACCTTAGCTTTCTGTCCTGTCATCTTAATGTACTATAATTAGTTTCTACTGGCATATTAATAAAACTTTTGAATATGTCTACCCTTGTTTCAGAAGCACGCTTTGCCAGTGTAAATCACCATCAATAATAGAGGGAATAGTCTTCTATTTTGTATTAGAATTTAAAGAATTGATGGCACGGTAGAAACTCTTGTCAGAAATAGACATAGACGTAAGTTTTGAAGCTATTGCTCTGTCAATTTCAGACTTTTCGTTTGAGATAATCTGGTTAGATATTTTGTTGGCCTTTAGATATTGGGATCGATTGGCGGGAGTTTTGTTATGAATCCATATGTTAAATGATCTACGTTTGTTTCTAAGTGCCGCTTTGGCAGCCTTCGAATACAAGTACTTTTGCTTGGGTTTTACAATGGAAAAAGGGACAAATTTATTGATACCAAATTGGATGGTTTCTGTAAAGTTTTGAGCAGAAACATTTACATTGTCAGTGTAAAAACAATTACGGTCGAAAGAGAAACCATGGAAAAATTTTGAAGACCACTCTTATCCATTTTTGAGTAGTGAAATATTTTACGGGGTTTGGGAGCTGTAGTTTTAAGTAAATCAGTTTTGATAACTGATGCAATTAAATAATGATCAGAATTTCCGATACTACCTTTCGCTACATCGACACTCGTAATATCTGGCATTGTGGTAAGATAGAGATCTAAAAGAAAACTATTTTCACCGCCATTACGGGGAGTGAAAGTTAGGCTTTTAACAATTTGGAATAGGCCTTGAGACGCGGCAAAAATTTCTGCCAGCTTTCCACTATTGCCAACATCGTCGGTCGATTTGGAGAATTCCAACCATGATTTGTTGTGGACGTTGAAGTCACCGGTAACGATAACTTCACAATTAGGGGACTTTGCTCTAATCTCGTCCACAATTTTTGTCAGTATATTAAAAAAGTTTGGATTACGTTTGTTGGGAGACCGGTATAAAGCTATTGTAAAAAAAGTCATTTCTAGAAAACAAATCTTTAAAACCATTGTATTGAAGCCGTCACCGTGTAGTTCAAAATTTAGATAGCGCGTGTACGCAACACTGTCATGAATGAATGCGCATACGCCCTGATGGAGTTTGAAAGCTGATTCGAGCCTATATTTGGAATTAAGCGATTCTATAAAGAGAAAATTTTCAGAAACTTGTGTTTCTGTAAGGAATAGAATGTTCGGTTTGTCGTGCTCAAGATGATGTTGCACGTGGTCATGGTTAGCGTTCAATCCACAGATGTTTTGAACTTGTATTTTAAAATTTTTTATTGATTCATATATGTCTCGTCCCTGCAAATTCCGTGGACGTGCCGCTTTATGGGCGGGTGTATTGCGCAAATTTGCTTTACCACATGCAGACTTATTTTTTTCGGTTGTACTGCCATTTATATATAAAAGGTTTATTTGATTTTTTATGTTTTATTTTAAAATGCATAACTAAGTAAAAAATCTTATCATACAATAAAATATGACATATGCCAATATTTCATGATAAGATGAAGAAATAATAACAAAATAATAAGTGAAAAAACAAATTGTGAGAGATTTGCGGAAAACAAAACAAAACTAATTGCCAATAATCCAGCTGATGAAGCGCAGCTCAGACGCACCACCCACCACCTCAATCGAGGCACAAAGCCCACACAGAATTATGTGTTAGTCTGATTCCTCGGAAGGGAAGAGCTAACGAGCGGTACCACTACGGAACGCGGCCCAGCTAAGACTGGGAGTGCTACAGTTGACTAATTAAAGTTCGTCCGCCAGCACCCTAAGATATCATCTTGGCTAATGATATCTCCTGCCATTGCCAGTGGTATGTGATATCTCAAACTGACTCATATGTCAATGGCAGGGACTGGAGTACGCAGGGTAGTCAGAACCGTAGATCAACATTGATCATAATCGATCAACATCGACCCCTCCTGCGAATTATTATAAATATTCGAGAAATTATTTTCCGCAACACACACAGAAATTTTTTTTTGTGTAGGTTTTTTGTTTTTGTATTGTCGAAAATTGCGACTGTGAGAGTGCCGCTAACTTCCGTTTTATTGTTTTTTGTTTTTCCATCTCTGCTTATCATATATAATGCCGAGATGATGCACATGATGCCGAGATGATGAAATGCCGAGATGATGTACATTGCAATATGTAGATTTTTATATAAAATCTACTTAAAATGAAGTAACCTTATTACACAAAGATGGAGAACGTAATAGTGGTGAAGTTAATGCACAAGCAACCGAAGGCTGATATTTTGAATATGTAGTAAGTTGGATAAAATACATATAAAATGTAGCATTCCGTTGATTACCTGCAAATTTTTCATGTGTTTGACTGTTAATGGGACTACTGGAGATGCTAATTTACATGGAGGTCAAGACACTGACAAGAGGATCGTCATATATACCTATAATGTAAGCTTCCTTTTTTTCATTTTAATTTATTTAATTTTTGGTTAGTTTTTTTTATGTTAAATTAATTTTTTTTGTATTCAACATTAAACTTTTATTTTGATATAAATTTTTGGTTATAAATCAGAGATTTTCCAGTCAGGATTCCCGTTTGTTTTTATAATAAAGTCCAATCGTTTCAGTTGTATATTTATAAATTTTATTTTTGTAGAATTATCTTATATTTTTTGAGTTCAAAAAAGTTATTACAATCGTATTGGAGGTTGAATTGCAGAGCCAAAACAGGTTTATGTGATTTAGTGTAAAGGGTTTCGGATAATTGTGATTTAGTGTAAAGGGCTTAGGATAATTGTGAAAACGTATAAGTGTAATAGTAGTGAGTTTTAAATAACAGCTAATGACTAAAAGGAAGATTGCACTTTAGAGCATTTTTTCTTTAGTCCATGACGATTGACGAGTTCAAAACGAATTCTTGAAATGATATTGATACTATTCTCCATAATTGCAACGGAATACAAAACAAAATTGTATTCAACCTCAATTTCCCCTATACAATATTTCATTAACAAAACTAAAATCAACTATTTCTAAGACTTTTTCTTGTCAAAGATAAAAACAAAAACTTGAAATAAAATATATCCAAAATAATGACATAGGTTTTATCAGATTTTCTCAAGTTTTCTTTGTAAAGAAATTTACCTCTCAAATAATCAATAAATTAAGAAAAATTGTATATAAGGAATACCTTTGCAGACATAAAATTAGTTTAAATTAAACTACGGAAGTTTAAAATTAATTTAATTAGACTGCAATAGTGTAAACAGTTTAAGTGGAATACGATTATGTTGAATGAAATTAATTGTAAACGAAACGTTGGTCAGTGCTGACTAATAGGTACAGTTGGCAAATGCCAGCATGTTGTAGACTAAATGTCGTTTTTTTCGAAACAAATAATTAAATTAAAATAAAACTTTCTCAGGAGCGACTTGAGTGAAACATAATATTTTTTTTTTTATTTTTAATTGTAAAAAAATCCAAATTCACTCAAAATATTTTTAGTAAATCAATTTTATTTAAAATAGTCTTTAAAGATTATTTTAAATAAAATTGATTTATTAAAAATATTTTGAGTGAATTTGGATTTTTTTACAATTAAAAATAAAAAATGAAAAAAATAATTAAACAACTATAAATAGTAAAACTTTTAAAAAGAAGTTTGATTGTGAGCAAATAAGTTTCCACCCATCGAGTATGAGAATAGAGATAGCAAGATATACTAAAACACATCATTAAATTTGAAATCAAGTGGTCACAATGAAAAAATAATTTAGAATAATGCTGATATCTAACAGCAATGAAAAAATAAAACAGCAAAGAAAATATAAAAAAGGCTTCTACCTAATAGTGAGTAAAAATCCTAAGCATAAAGACTCGGAAGAACCAAATTAATAACATAAATGGCCCACAGTAGAAACGGAAGAGAGAAAAAATGCCCTCGAAGAAAGGTGGCGTTTTTTCAAAAACACTTCTACCGATAAAACATATTTATGCACGAGGTCACTATAAACATAGAAGTGCTCGAGGCATTAGAGAACCATTTTCAAATTGCGATTGATGTCTGGGCTGTAAAATCAATCAGAACGACTATTGTAGAACCTCGAGAAAAACGGTTAGTTTGCCGAAAAGCTATAGAAAAAATTATATTAAATAAGAGGTTCTAGTTTCCGGGATTAGAGAATATATGCAGTCACTTGCTTGAGGTGTCTTGATTACGGGCACAAAGTTGTTTGAAATGTTATCTATACCATAATATATGTTCAGAACTAAGAAAATACACCAAAATGCACAGTCTCCAGTTTGCAGAGAAAAGACGGTATATGTTGCGAGTATATGGAGTTTAGGTCTTATATGCTGCATAAGTTACTAGGAGCGGTTAAACCTGAGAGTAAATAAGAATCCATGAGACTATGAAGTCCTTAAGTGAGACGATGAAGTCGTGTTTACTGCGAAATACATCAAAAATATTATAGCAATTTACATATTATTTTAAATATTTTATTTTACTTGTTATAAGTTTCGCAATAAACTTATAACAAGTCCTTTATCCTTTCACTTATAACAAGTAAAATAAAATATTTAAAATAATATTAAAATGTTTCGCCAAGTGCCTACAGCGTCTTCAATTATGTATATAGCAATTTACATCAGAACTGACACACACATTCATCAGTGGTTAGTCTGTTACAAAGCATTAATCCCTTAGCGTTGAAAAGGTATTTTACAGATTCAACGCTGTCGATATAATATGTTATCGTCTTTAACTTGCCATTTTGAACACTTAGTTCACACTTTTTTTTCTTGGCTGTCCCATTTTTAGGGTTCCGTACTTTGAAAAAGTAAAAACGGTACCCTATGGTAAGACTTCAGTGTCCGTCCGAATTTCTACATATAATCGATTTTCTTTTCTCACAAACTATTTTCTTACTCTCACAAACTTGAAATTTTCTACAGTGATAAAATTTATTTGCGTTCACGGAGATAGAAAAGGAGATAGTAAAACAAAAGATTTCTAAGGATTCGAGTTTGATTTAGAAAATTCGAAAAAGATTGATATATTTTAAAAAAAATGGACTGCTTAGTTATTAACAAAATTATATTATTAACAAAACCGTGTGTTTTTTTTCTGCCTTAACATCGAACATTGCAAAAGAAAAAAAAATTGAAAATATTAAAGTTGTAAGAAATGCTTTGAAAGAAAACTATAGCGGTATGCTCAGTGCTCATCATTTGAAATGTTATTTGGAGAGGGTTGGGAGCGGAAATTTTGCAACAAAAATATTTTTGACCTTGACAAATGGGGTGTCGTATGAAAGGTGAATTTTTTTGTAGTTCAAAATAATTTTTAGGTAGTTTTCGAGAGCACAGCTTTCGACTTATTTTTAAGAACTTGAAAATTTTTTCCTGTTCGAACATTACAGAAACGAAAACATGAAAAAAATCACGTTTATAGGTAATGCTGTAAAGATTAAACGAAAACCATAGCGGTCGGGTCATCATTTCCAATGTTCTTTTGAGGGGGTTGACAAAAGAAACTTCGAAAAGAAATTATTTTTGACGTTGGCAATTGGGTTGGCATATGAAAGGTGAATTTTTTTCTAGTCCAAAACAATTTTTTTTGTAATTTTCGAAAACACCGTTTTTGATTCATTTCTAAAATTGTGTTTTTATAGTATATATATATGCCTCGGCTAGCGAGTTATCGCACTTGTCCTACTTTTTTTATGATGCGTATTCATAAAATAAGGTTTTTATATAGGGTGCTTTCCAAACGACGACTTATTTGTGGAACGTAACTTATTCTAAGCTTATTTGAATAAGTATGCTAGCGCGGTGACTTATTTTGTACTTTTTTACCATAAAAATCTAATCTGATATGTCAAATATACTTTTAATTTAATTTAGTTAATATTTGATCAAACGTTTTTATAATTCGGATTTAAACTGACATAATTATAGACATTATTGTCTTGAATGATTTTTTTGACATTTTTAATATGGCAAATAAGTAATAAGTTTCAAATAAGTCGTCGTTTGGAAAGCAGCCATAGTAGTACGAATGTATATTGGTGATTGGAGGTAGTTGAAAAAATTATCTGAAAGGTAAAAGAGTGGCATTCAGATGAAAATAAAATAAAAATTCAAATTAAACCAAAAATGTAAATTAGTAAAATAAAAACCTAAATTTTCAATGTGGACACTTTTTTTATATTTAAAAAAAAAAGAAATGAGCAAGTGGATAATAACACCAGCTTTAGTGGGTTAAATAACGGTATTAAAATCAGTCTATATGTGGTGAATAAGAAAATATTTTTTTCGTATAAATGTACAATGTACATATTAAAGACAAAATAAAAAAAAAACGTTAAATACGTGAATTTTTCTTGTACATAAATATTTTCTCCATTTTTTAAATTTTTGATTGATCTTACTTACATAAAGTGAATTTTAATCCTTTAATAAAAAAAACACATTACAAAGAAAATTTTATAGTTTTGTTTAAAAGTAAAAGAAATTAACACGATATAAAAATTAAGTAAAAAAAAGTAACACGATAATAAAATTAAGGGCCAATTGTATGAACGCGTACAGAAGATATATCTTCGGATATAACGTCGTTTTCATTGTATGACTCACGATAGAAAAAAAATGTATGAGGATTTTCTTCTATTTACTGTTTTATTCTCTGTTTTTCAAGTGGACAATTTGTATTTTTTTCTTGACCTCATGTGCATAGCAGGATAATTTTATTTCAAATTTGTGATTATTTTTGCATTTAAATTGTGCGTTTCTAAAATTTGTTTTTTATAATAAAATAAATAAGATTTTTAACATAATTTCAATATTATTACTTAATCTAAGTTTTCAAATAATTTTTTTTAATTTATAATTAAATTTATTTAATAGCAAAGTAAAAGAAAAAATATTGCCAATTATAAAAATACTGCTATAAAAATGCAATAAAACAAAAATATAAAAAATTCTATCCGTGTTCATACAATCGACGAAAAATAAAATTCTCGGACGCAGATATGACTTTATACTCGGATTTTTTTGTATCTATCGGTGTTCGACAATCGGCCCTAAGTAAAAAAAGTCAAAGCGGCACGTATATCCGCTAGAAATAGGTAGATTTCGGGACCAGACAGCTTTGTCTACAAATAGAATTGGATGTGTCAGATTAGTTTAAATAAAAAATTTAAGTAGAATAGTCCAAGTCCAGAATAATCCAACAAATTTATCAAACCAAACTAAATACATTAACGGAAACTACTTTATCAATGCGATTTCGGAACAGTTTTATTTAATTTGGGTAAAACTACTTTTAATAACATATTAAATCCACCAATGAGCAAATAAACGTTCTCACAACGTCACACCTACAACACCACCACACATAATTTATAATCTAAAATTGTCAAACGACTTTTGACTCCACCTCAAATAATTCAAATATCTACAATTTAGGAAGACTTTTGTAAATGTGTAATCAATATGCATATAAGAAAATATTCTTTAATTTAAAACAATAATGATTCAGCTTTGTTTTAATTTTTTTTTAAATTTTTGCGAAAAAAAATAAAAACTAAAAAAAAAGACACAAAAGAAATGTTTTTTAATATTTCTATGGGATATTTTTTATATTTTTATGGAAGTTGTTGTTGTAATTGAATGGTATGCGTTAGGTTTAATGCTAATTACATTGAAGCCTCTTGGGTTAGAAAGCTGAAAATCTCTGAGGTTGTAGTTGAAAAGTTTATCTAAAGGCTAGTTTAAACAACATAAACTTAAAAATGAGGAAGGCATGGCCGTTTGCGTTTGTTTCTGTTCTAACAGCCGTGGTGTCTCAACCTCTAGACTTGAACTATTTTTATTTTAATTTTGGAAAGATTTATGTTCTAGTTAACGTGTGCATAAAGTTTTAAAAGTGATATTGGCCATTTTCAGCTAAATCAAGGACAACAAAGTTTATTAAATTTTTAAAACAGCTGATTTTTCAGGAACCTGGAACGCCAAGGTTGTCATTTGGTAAAAAATGATAGAAATATGTTCAAATATTCAATATTGATAAATTTTATTAAAATATTATGATTCAAACGGAAGTTATAACGCCCTAGATTATTCTACTTTTTTGGTTTTAGCCACTTAACCTGTACCCGGATATGGCCAGTTCGCAAACTTGTCCAAGAGATTTTTTGCCACAACGTATACAGTGCCGGTAAATTTCGTTATAGCTCATATCGTTATCTATATTTTTATATATATATATATATATATATATATATATATATATATATATATATATATATATATATATATATATATATATATATATATATATATATATATATATATATATATATATATATATATATATATATATATATATATATATATATATATATATATATATATATATATATATATATATATATATATATATATATATATATATATATATATATATATATATATATATATATATATATATATATATATATATATATATATATATATATATATATACAGAGTGTCCCAATTAAAAGGAAACACCCTGAATATCATGAAAATAAAAAATCTAAATGTAAAACCCCGAGACACCCCTAAAGAATTTTGGAGGGGGACATTTTTTGAGCCAATTTTTTTTTTGGTTAGGCCCCCCACCCTAGGCCCCAGGGACAGGGACTAAATTTTTTTAAATGGCAAGGGGGATCATGTGACACCCCATTTGAAAGGTCTTTGTCTCCTGCATTCAATGATATGCTATTTTCGAAAACTTCTTCACTAGTTTGGATTTTACACCGAGAAAAAAGAGTGTCCCATTTGAAAGGAAAACCCCCAATTATCAAGAAAATAAAAAATCTAAATGGAAAACCCCGAGAACCCCTAAAGAATTTTTGAGGGGGACATATTTTGAGCCAATAATTTTTTTCGGTTGAGTGCCCCCCTTGGGCCTCAGGAACGGGGACTAAATTTTTTTAAACTGCAAGGGGGATCATGTGATGGCTCATTTGAAAGGTCTTTGTCTCCTGGATGCAACGATATGCTACATTTGAAAATCAGTTCACTAGTTTGGATTTTACACCAAAAAAGATGTTATCGTCGAAGTGAAATAATAGTCATTTAACAACTCAAAAATAATTGATTTTAGTCAAAAACACCGACTCACTACGTTAAAAGTTGCTAATAACAACTACGTGCAAAGTTACGCTTAAAAGATCAGAAGCGGGACGCTACCCTAAAAGTTAGACAGATTTTTAAAATATTTTTTTCAAATTTATTAATTTAAACTCGAAATTAAATAATAATCGTAGCGTGCTATTGTCATAGC
The DNA here is from genome assembly GCA_963693315.1 of Diogma glabrata. Lineage (NCBI taxonomy): Eukaryota > Metazoa > Arthropoda > Insecta > Diptera > Cylindrotomidae > Diogma > Diogma glabrata. The sequence goes on along the minus strand of OY856186.1, from coordinate 231,070,856 downwards.
AACAAGTACGTGAAATAAACAAAACATTATTTTTACTTTTAGCTATTCAATTAGCTCATTTTCTCATTGTTGTCAATTTGAAATGATTATTGCAAGTTTTATTATTTTAAAAATTTATATATTAGCCGTATTTTATTTGCCATATTACACTAACAATTTTATGCATCCAAATCCAATTCCAAATCTGACAAAATAGTAGGTTTTGAAAAGTTAGAACTGTATTTTAGTTCGCGTACTCAACACATAATTCGCTATCCATCGTTTTTTATTTCTAAAGGTTGTCAGAATTTCAAAATTTTGAAGTTTTGACAATTTGACTTCTGTAATTATCAATACCAATTCCAATTGGGCAAATAAAATACTACTTTTAATAATTTTCTCAATTAATTTTGTTATTAAATAATTCGAAATAAGATTAGACATTATTAAAATATTTTTTAAACTGAAATGGTGTACACAAAGGAAGAGAGGTCCGAAATAATTCAATTCTATTTTTCCAACAATTGTAATGCAAGAGCTGCCGCTCGAATTTTCAACGAAAATAGAAATAAAAATGTCCAGGCAAAGTACGTACTTGATCTTGTACGCAAATTCGGTGAAACAGGTTCGGTATTAAATAGAAAACATAATAGATCTAAAACTGCTACCGATGAATTGGCTCAGTCTGGAGCTCTTGGTTGTATGGAAATTTATGGTAAAAATATAAGTACACGCAAGTTGTCTTCTAGAACAGGTATTTCAAAATCTAGTGTGCATCGAGTACTTAAAGATCAAAAAATGTTCCCATACAAATTTCATCGAGTGCATGAGCTGAATATTTGAGACTACGCCAAGAGGTTGAATTTTTGTGAAACTATGTCAGAAGAAATTATAATAATATTGTACGTCATACATGTTTTTCCGACGAAAGTACATTTTATTTGAATGGGTTTGTAAATACGCATAACGTTCGATACTGGGATGTAGAAAATCCTCGATTGATGAGAGAGCGCCACACACAAACTCCCTTAAAATTAAATGTTTGGGCCGGAATACTGAGTGACAAAATTGTGGGTCCATTTTTTATCAATGGAAACCTAAATGGTAACTTGTATTTGGAACTACTGACCGACGCCGTCGATCCGGCTATTACGGAAATTTTAGAGAATGATCCGAACTTATTCGAAGATGAGATAAGATTTCAACAAGACGGAGCATCTGTTCATTTTGTGAGACCAGTAACACAATTTTTGAATGATCGTTTTCCAGGGAAATGGATTGGAAGAGGAGGCCCGATTGAATGGCCAGCTAAATCGCCAGACCTCAGTCCACTAGATTTTTTTCTGTGGGGGCATTTGAAATCTGTTGTCTACATTGATCAACCGGCAACATTGGATGATCTCAAAAACCGTATTATAGCGGAGTGTCAAAAAATTACACTGAATACTTTCATGCATGTGAGAGAGAATTTTGAACAACGGTTATACCATTGCATGGAAGTAAATAGAGAATTTTGAACAACGGTTATACCATTGCATGGAAGTAAATGGTGGTCAAAACAGTTTGAGCATCTAATAAAATAATATTTTGGTTTTAAATTTGATTGATTAAAGTTTGAATAAATATGCAATGAATTTTTCGTTTGAACGTTTTTTTCTTCCTAAGTATGCAGTTGATGATTCAAAATGAAAACAAAAGTATTCAGTATTTGTTTTGATTTAGTTTATCACCGTGAAAACAAGATTCTCACATGATCCCCCCTTGCAGTTTGCACAAATTTAGTCCCCGTCCCTGGGGCCCAATGGGGTCGCCCAACCAAAAAAACTTATTGGCTCAAAAAATGTCCCCCTCAAAAATTCTTTAGGGGTGTCTCGGGGTTTTCCATTTAGATTTGTTATTTTAATGATATTTGGGGTTTTTCCTTTTAAATGGGACACTCTTTTTTCTCGGTGTAAAATCCAAACTAGTGAAGAGGTTTTCGAAAATAGCATATCATTGAATGCAGAAGACAAAGACCTTTCAAATGGGGTGTCACATGACCCCCCTTGCCATTTAAAAAAATTTAGTCCCTGTCCCTGGGGCCCAGGGGGGGGGCCTAACCAAAAAAAAATTGGCTCAAAAAATGTCCCCCTCCAAAATTCTTTAGGGGTGTCTCGGGGTTTTACATTTAGATTTTTTATTTTCATGATATTCAGGGTTGTTTCCTTTTAATTGGGACACTGTATATATATATATATATATATATATATATATATATATATATATATATATATATATATATATATATATATATATATATATATATATATATATATATATATATATATATATATATATATATATATATATATATATATATATATATATATATATATATATATATATATATATATATATATATATATATATATATATATATATATATATATATATATATATATATATATATATATATATATATATATATATATATATATATATATATATATATATATATATATATATATATATATATATATATATATGTAGTGTCTAAGTGCTACCTTTCCGGTTCAATTCACTTTAATAAATTAATTGGACAACCCTAACAAATAAATTGAAATGTATAACAGTTTAATGTATATAATAATTTGATATTCCAATAAACATGAATCAGTAATAAATTAAACTTGTTCGAGTGCACATTAAAATTAATATTAAAATTATAAATAATCAAAATAAAATAATTGTAAAAACTAGTGAATAAACTTGCGAATATTTAATGTGTTGTTTTAATATATTGTAACGACTCTTCGTTGATTCTTTTGGATTATTGAACAAACACGACAGTAAAAGACAGATCTTTAGTTAACAGAATCTCAAACTTTATTTGTCATCAAATTACAGCAGCTTCCGTTTTTCCTTACAATAAATTCCAGGGTCTCCAATTTATGTACACTAAACTTCACCGCTTTTCCACAATTTGAATCAATAATATTCGGAATCGTAAAATCTGTATTTACTATTCCACTAAGTTCAGATTCTTTCTCTATTAGTACCCAGGCTCAAGTACCACCGATTATTCCTTAAACTTGCGAATATTTATAAACACATTAATTGCAAAATTAAAACTGCCTATCTGATATTTTTGTTTGCTTATTTATATCGAAAAATAAATAAATCGAAACTTCTATAATCCACTAGAAATCAATACTACGTAGTCCGTACATCTGAAATAGGCCACACCTGTTTTCATTCATACTTGCATTTGTATTAGCGAACTCAAATTTAATTTATGGAAAATGTATTAGGTAACTCCTTTTAATTCATTAATGTAAACATTTGTATAACAAATTTAATTTACATTAATTTATGCAATACAATTTGCAATACAAGTAAAAGATTGAAAAAGGAGTTAACTTTTAATTAATGAATGAGTAAATAAAATTAACCCATTCTGGACGAAGTTTATTACATTGCCCTCCATTTAGTTTTGTTCGTCCCGAACAATATCAGAGATCGCATTGGTGATGTTACCTTGGTACGGTGCCAACCTTTGCAGATGTATCACTTTCATCTTGGTACGGGGTCCCTTTTGTATGCGGTAGATGACATCATTAATTCGTTTGATTATTTTATATGGGCCTTCCCAATCTGGCTGCAGCTTGGGTGATCTTCCCTTAGTTCTTCTGGGGTTGTATAGCCATACCAATTCTCCTTCTTGAAAACCGCCACTATTTGCATTTATGTCGTACCTGGTTTTCATTTTGTCACTGGCAATCTTAATGTGGTCTCGAACCTGCTGATGGATTTTATTCATCTTCTCCCTTAGTTGTCCCACATAATCTGTTTTCGTGGATACCAGACCTCCAGGGATGCCAAACTCGATGTCACTAGGAAGATGTAGTTCTCTTCCGAACATGATATTCGCTGGCGTTTCACTTGTCGTATCGTGCACTGCGCTACGATAGGCCATCAAGAATAACGGAAGATCCTTGTCCCAATTTCTTTGGTTGGCTTCTACTACCTTTGACAAATGTTCTTCCATGGTTCGGTTGAATCGTTCTACCATGCCATCTGACTGCGGGTTCATAGGTGTAGTTCGTGTTTTTCTAATGCCGAGTGTTCTGCACAGCTCTTCCATCAGTTGAGATTCGAAATTCCTTCCCTGGTCGGTATGCAACTCGAGCGGTGTTCCATATCTGCAAACCCATTCATTGACTAATGTTTCCGCGACCGTAACTGCTTCCTGGCTCGGTATTGCATAAGCCTCCGGCCATTTTGTAAAGTAATCAATGACCACCATGATGTATTTGTTACCTTTTGTCGTTTCCGGAAATGGCCCCGCGATGTCTATAGCAATTCTCTCCATTGGGGCACCCACATTGTACTGTTGCATCTCTCCTCGAGTTCTAGTTTTTGGTCCTTTGCTCGCTGCACAAGTATCGCATCGCCGACACCATTGCTCCACGTCTGTTCGATACCTTACCCAATAAAACCTCTCCCTTACTTTGGCTAGGGTTTTATTGACTCCCAGGTGTCCTCCAGAAATACTTCCATGCAGCTTTCCCAGTACCTCTTCCACTCGACTTGATGGCAACACCAGTTGCTCCAACACTTTCTTTCCATCAGCGGACTCCCATTTTCTTTTTAATATCCCGTTGTCCATAAATAGTGAGTCCCATTGCGCCCAGTAGCATTTCACCTCCGTACTTAAAGGTGCGACCTCTTTCCACTCCGGTCGCCTTCCCTCGGTTTTCCATTTCAATATCGGTGCCATAGCTGGATCCTTTTGCTGCTCTCTTTTCATTGCCTCGGCACACCAATCGTCAGGAGTTTGGAACTTAATTTGCTTCACTGTCATTGCTTGACTTCTCTCAGTCCTGCTACATGACTTGCGCTCCTCAATACAGGGTTTTCTTGAACGATCGTCAGCATTACAATGTATCCCTTTCTTACGGTGTTCAACGTGGAAATCTCCTGCCTTTTTGACATCCACTTGCTTGTTTGAAAGATTCATCAACCGGCCTGGAACTACTCCTTCTTTTGCTGCTACTCGTGTTTTGCATTCTTGTCTGATGTGCCCTAACTGCCCACAATTCCAGCATCTTACTCTGCTAGATCTACTTCGTTGATTTCGTTCAGGCTTATCTTCCAACTTTTTGACATGCATGATCACTTCATCAAGCGCTGCTTTTAGTGGCTCTTCAGAAACTTCCGTCTTACGTACTCTATCTAAGGCAAGCGCTCTTTTTCCAGCTTCCATTTGCAGGGCCAATGCTAAGACTTCCGTAGGTAGTTTCTTCCCACTTAGATAAAGCTGATTCCTTATTTGTACATCTCGAAGAGCATTGATAAATGTATCAGCTGCCAATTCGTCTCGGTGTTCAGCGTTATAGTTCGGGTATGACAGATTTACCAGTCTCACAATGTCAGCCTCTAATTCTTGCAAAGTTTCGCTGACTCCCTGTTTTCGTGTTCTGAGCTGCATGCGATGGAGAGCTTGCATATGACTTTTCCCATATCTTATCTCTAAGGCCTCCATTATCTTGCAGTAATTACGCTCTGTCGCTGATAGTGTTTGCAAAATTTCAGCAGCAGGTCCCTTCAATGCCAATATAAGCGCATTTGCTTTTTGCTGGTGATCAACCCCAGTTGTTGCAATCTCAAATTGCATCTTAAATATCTGATACGATGTAGATCCATCAAATGCGGGTGTTTTCACTCTAGCTGGAGCTGAAGCAGTTGATGGATTGATTATGTTACCTGACTTCACTTGTGCTATTTCTTGTCGGAATTCACTCGAAAGTTGGCGGAATTCACTCGAAAGTTTGCGTAATTTCTCTTGTTCTTCGGTAACTGTCCGCAGCTCCCTTTCCATGTTGTTGATTTTAACCTCCGCACTGGATATACGTGACTCGATTACTTCACGTAGTTGTTGTTGATCTAATTTTTGTTCCGCTGCCAGTTTCTCTTGTCGGGCTTTTTGTTCTGCTGCCAGTTTCTCTTGTCGGGCCATCATATCAGCAAGTTGTTGTTGTTGCTCTACTTTTTGTTCTGCTGCCTGTTTCTCTTGTCGGGCCATCAGATCAGCAAGTTGTTGTTGTTGCTCTAATTTTTGTTCTGCCGCCAGTTTCTCTTGTCGGGCCATCATTTCTTTTATCAACACCATCATCGGATCAATTGCTGGGGCATTCTGAGCTGGAGCTTCTTCCGACTCTACTTCTATGACCTCTGTGTTTTGGCCTGCTTCTTCTAAAACTTTACGCAGCCGGAATGCAAGTTCTGCCTTCGTTCCATGGGTTGGAGCATTCCTTTTCTTCAACTCATCCTTCAGCTGGGTCTGGCTGAGATCACTAATATTTACTGTCTTGACCATTGTTTCAATAATCCCACTTCTGACACCACTGTAACGACTCTTCGTTGATTCTTTTGGATTATTGAACAAACACGACAGTAAAAGACAGATCTTTAGTTAACAGAATCTCAAACTTTATTTGTCATCAAATTACAGCAGCTTCCGTTTTTCCTTACAATAAATTCCAGGGTCTCCAATTTATGTACACTAAACTTCACCGCTTTTCCACAATTTGAATCAATAATATTCGGAATCGTAAAATCTGTATTTACTATTCCACTAAGTTCAGATTCTTTCTCTATTAGTACCCAGGCTCAAGTACCACCGATTATTCCTTAAACTTGCGAATATTTATAAACACATTAATTGCAAAATTAAAACTGCCTATCTGATATTTTTGTTTGCTTATTTATATCGAAAAATAAATAAATCGAAACTTCTATAATCCACTAGAAATCAATACTACGTAGTCCGTACATCTGAAATAGGCCACACCTGTTTTCATTCATACTTGCATTTGTATTAGCGAACTCAAATTTAATTTATGGAAAATGTATTAGGTAACTCCTTTTAATTCATTAATGTAAACATTTGTATAACAAATTTAATTTACATTAATTTATGCAATACAATTTGCAATACAAGTAAAAGATTGAAAAAGGAGTTAACTTTTAATTAATGAATGAGTAAATAAAATAACGACTCTTCGTTGATTCTTTTGGATTATTGAACAAACACGACAGTAAAAGACAGATCTTTAGTTAACAGAATCTCAAACTTTATTTGTCATCAAATTACAGCAGCTTCCGTTTTTCCTTACAATAAATTCCAGGGTCTCCAATTTATGTACACTAAACTTCACCGCTTTTCCACAATTTGAATCAATAATATTCGGAATCGTAAAATCTGTATTTACTATTCCACTAAGTTCAGATTCTTTCTCTATTAGTACCCAGGCTCAAGTACCACCGATTATTCCTTAAACTTGCGAATATTTATAAACACATTAATTGCAAAATTAAAACTGCCTATCTGATATTTTTGTTTGCTTATTTATATCGAAAAATAAATAAATCGAAACTTCTATAATCCACTAGAAATCAATACTACGTAGTCCGTACATCTGAAATAGGCCACACCTGTTTTCATTCATACTTGCATTTGTATTAGCGAACTCAAATTTAATTTATGGAAAATGTATTAGGTAACTCCTTTTAATTCATTAATGTAAACATTTGTATAACAAATTTAATTTACATTAATTTATGCAATACAATTTGCAATACAAGTAAAAGATTGAAAAAGGAGTTAACTTTTAATTAATGAATGAGTAAATAAAATTAACCCATTCTGGACGAAGTTTATTACATTGCCCTCCATTTAGTTTTGTTCGTCCCGAACAATATCAGAGATCGCATTGGTGATGTTACCTTGGTACGGTGCCAACCTTTGCAGATGTATCACTTTCATCTTGGTACGGGGTCCCTTTTGTATGCGGTAGATGACATCATTAATTCGTTTGATTATTTTATATGGGCCTTCCCAATCTGGCTGCAGCTTGGGTGATCTTCCCTTAGTTCTTCTGGGGTTGTATAGCCATACCAATTCTCCTTCTTGAAAACCGCCACTATTTGCATTTATGTCGTACCTGGTTTTCATTTTGTCACTGGCAATCTTAATGTGGTCTCGAACCTGCTGATGGATTTTATTCATCTTCTCCCTTAGTTGTCCCACATAATCTGTTTTCGTGGATACCAGACCTCCAGGGATGCCAAACTCGATGTCACTAGGAAGATGTAGTTCTCTTCCGAACATGATATTCGCTGGCGTTTCACTTGTCGTATCGTGCACTGCGCTACGATAGGCCATCAAGAATAACGGAAGATCCTTGTCCCAATTTCTTTGGTTGGCTTCTACTACCTTTGACAAATGTTCTTCCATGGTTCGGTTGAATCGTTCTACCATGCCATCTGACTGCGGGTTCATAGGTGTAGTTCGTGTTTTTCTAATGCCGAGTGTTCTGCACAGCTCTTCCATCAGTTGAGATTCGAAATTCCTTCCCTGGTCGGTATGCAACTCGAGCGGTGTTCCATATCTGCAAACCCATTCATTGACTAATGTTTCCGCGACCGTAACTGCTTCCTGGCTCGGTATTGCATAAGCCTCCGGCCATTTTGTAAAGTAATCAATGACCACCATGATGTATTTGTTACCTTTTGTCGTTTCCGGAAATGGCCCCGCGATGTCTATAGCAATTCTCTCCATTGGGGCACCCACATTGTACTGTTGCATCTCTCCTCGAGTTCTAGTTTTTGGTCCTTTGCTCGCTGCACAAGTATCGCATCGCCGACACCATTGCTCCACGTCTGTTCGATACCTTACCCAATAAAACCTCTCCCTTACTTTGGCTAGGGTTTTATTGACTCCCAGGTGTCCTCCAGAAATACTTCCATGCAGCTTTCCCAGTACCTCTTCCACTCGACTTGATGGCAACACCAGTTGCTCCAACACTTTCTTTCCATCAGCGGACTCCCATTTTCTTTTTAATATCCCGTTGTCCATAAATAGTGAGTCCCATTGCGCCCAGTAGCATTTCACCTCCGTACTTAAAGGTGCGACCTCTTTCCACTCCGGTCGCCTTCCCTCGGTTTTCCATTTCAATATCGGTGCCATAGCTGGATCCTTTTGCTGCTCTCTTTTCATTGCCTCGGCACACCAATCGTCAGGAGTTTGGAACTTAATTTGCTTCACTGTCATTGCTTGACTTCTCTCAGTCCTGCTACATGACTTGCGCTCCTCAATACAGGGTTTTCTTGAACGATCGTCAGCATTACAATGTATCCCTTTCTTACGGTGTTCAACGTGGAAATCTCCTGCCTTTTTGACATCCACTTGCTTGTTTGAAAGATTCATCAACCGGCCTGGAACTACTCCTTCTTTTGCTGCTACTCGTGTTTTGCATTCTTGTCTGATGTGCCCTAACTGCCCACAATTCCAGCATCTTACTCTGCTAGATCTACTTCGTTGATTTCGTTCAGGCTTATCTTCCAACTTTTTGACATGCATGATCACTTCATCAAGCGCTGCTTTTAGTGGCTCTTCAGAAACTTCCGTCTTACGTACTCTATCTAAGGCAAGCGCTCTTTTTCCAGCTTCCATTTGCAGGGCCAATGCTAAGACTTCCGTAGGTAGTTTCTTCCCACTTAGATAAAGCTGATTCCTTATTTGTACATCTCGAAGAGCATTGATAAATGTATCAGCTGCCAATTCGTCTCGGTGTTCAGCGTTATAGTTCGGGTATGACAGATTTACCAGTCTCACAATGTCAGCCTCTAATTCTTGCAAAGTTTCGCTGACTCCCTGTTTTCGTGTTCTGAGCTGCATGCGATGGAGAGCTTGCATATGACTTTTCCCATATCTTATCTCTAAGGCCTCCATTATCTTGCAGTAATTACGCTCTGTCGCTGATAGTGTTTGCAAAATTTCAGCAGCAGGTCCCTTCAATGCCAATATAAGCGCATTTGCTTTTTGCTGGTGATCAACCCCAGTTGTTGCAATCTCAAATTGCATCTTAAATATCTGATACGATGTAGATCCATCAAATGCGGGTGTTTTCACTCTAGCTGGAGCTGAAGCAGTTGATGGATTGATTATGTTACCTGACTTCACTTGTGCTATTTCTTGTCGGAATTCACTCGAAAGTTGGCGGAATTCACTCGAAAGTTTGCGTAATTTCTCTTGTTCTTCGGTAACTGTCCGCAGCTCCCTTTCCATGTTGTTGATTTTAACCTCCGCACTGGATATACGTGACTCGATTACTTCACGTAGTTGTTGTTGATCTAATTTTTGTTCCGCTGCCAGTTTCTCTTGTCGGGCTTTTTGTTCTGCTGCCAGTTTCTCTTGTCGGGCCATCATATCAGCAAGTTGTTGTTGTTGCTCTACTTTTTGTTCTGCTGCCTGTTTCTCTTGTCGGGCCATCAGATCAGCAAGTTGTTGTTGTTGCTCTAATTTTTGTTCTGCCGCCAGTTTCTCTTGTCGGGCCATCATTTCTTTTATCAACACCATCATCGGATCAATTGCTGGGGCATTCTGAGCTGGAGCTTCTTCCGACTCTACTTCTATGACCTCTGTGTTTTGGCCTGCTTCTTCTAAAACTTTACGCAGCCGGAATGCAAGTTCTGCCTTCGTTCCATGGGTTGGAGCATTCCTTTTCTTCAACTCATCCTTCAGCTGGGTCTGGCTGAGATCACTAATATTTACTGTCTTGACCATTGTTTCAATAATCCCACTTCTGACACCACTGTAACGACTCTTCGTTGGTTCTTTTCGATTATTGAACAAACACGACAGTAAAAGACAGATCTTTGGTTAACAGAATCTCAAACTTTATTATTCAACAAATTACAGCAGCTTCCGTTTTTCCTTACAATAAATTCCAGGGTCTCCAATTTATGTACACTAAACTTCACCGCTTTTCCACAATTTGAATCAATAATATTCGGAATGGTAAAATCTGTATTTACTATTCCACTAAGTTCAGATTCTTTCTCTATTAGTACCCAGGCTCAAGTACCACCGATTATTCCTTAAACTTGCGAATATTTATAAACACATTAATTGCAAAATTAAAACTGCCTATCTGATATTTTTGTTTGCTTATTTATATCGAAAAATAAATAAATCGAAACTTCTATAATCCACTAGAAATCAATACTACGTAGTCCGTACATCTGAAATAGGCCACACCTGTTTTCATTCATACTTGCATTTGTATTAGCGAACTCAAATTTAATTTATGGAAAATGTATTAGGTAACTCCTTTTAATTCATTAATGTAAACATTTGTATAACAAATTTAATTTACATTAATTTATGCAATACAATTTGCAATACAAGTAAAAGATTGAAAAAGGAGTTAACTTTTAATTAATGAATGAGTAAATAAAATTAACCCATTCTGGACGAAGTTTATTACAATATATTATAAATAAGCGATCACGCAGTTAAAACGCAAGTTATTCATTGTTTGTTAAACATAAATATCCACGAACTGTTATTTAATTAAAAAAAAACAAATAATTTTTCAAAATAAAAAGTTACTAAAATTATTAATATGGTGCATTTTTTTTTTATGTGAATAAAGCCCAGATAAATTAAATTATTTTATTTAACCGTGTACGTGGAAACAAAAAAATAATTTTACCGTCATTAAAAGCCATAAAATCATCATTAAAAGCCGTATCAAAATAAGCAGCATCATATTAAAACGAGTGTTGACCGGATCACATCTCGCTCCGTGGGAGCCACAGAGAAGGCAGGGCCGATCCCGCACTCTTGTGGTCAACGTGGGACTATTATTAACAAAACAAAACTATTTGGAGCATTATTAACAAAAAAAGCATCAAGGACATAACAGCGTTATACAAATTTGGATTATTTCAACATCAACATTATCAAGATTGCATCAAACCAGCAAATGTAAAATACAAATAAGTACCGTATAAACGAGATAAGTAAAAACTTAAAATTTTTTTTATATAAAAATATTTTAATAAATAATTTTTACAACTTTAATAACCCTTACGGAATACAAACTTAAAAACATATGATTTGTTCATATTTTTTTTATGATTTGGAATATTTTTTTTTTATTTTTTAAAAAAGGAAATATTAATTTATAAGATTTAAATATAACTTTTTTTTATATAATCTAAATCTAAAATCAAATTTGATAATACTATATCTTGTAGAATCATCTAAATATTATTTTTGTTCTGCAATTTTGTAAATTCTGCATTTCATTTAATTTCATTGGGTTTGTTAAGTAACAGAGGTATACGCATAATTTCTATGAATTCAAACATTTTTTTTGAAGTATACACATTTTTGTGAATTTTGTGAATTTTAAAAGGCGAATTGGTGTTGAACAATATTTTCAATTGATTTAACTTTATATATATATATATATTTCTTAAACAAAAGATTTTTTTTAGAATAATTATTTTTTCTTTTTGGTTGTCTTTAATCCTTTTAATATCAATTACATATACAAAATGACTGATGATGAAAATAAAACCAAAAATGAGACAGCATATTCAGTTGCGGCTGTTTCTTCAGCCTTTCCACCATTTTGGCCAAAAAATCCTCGCGTATGGTTTAAACATGCTGAAAGCATTATGGATTCTTCTAAAATTACTAGAGATCAATCACGATTCGATCACATAATCAGACATATTGATTATAGTGTTAGTGAGCTTATTAGCGATGTGATATTGAATCCTCCGATTACTGATAAATACGATACTCTCAAAAATAAAATTATTAGTAGACTAGAGGAATCGGAAGCTCGTAGAATTAATAGCTTAGTTCAAACCGTCCAAATTGGTAATGAGTGTTGACGACAATACCTAAACAACTAATTAAAAAACAATAATTTAATATAGAAAAATATTAGTTCATCTATCAGAATATAGATTTAGTGAATCTAATTAAAATCAACAAATCATAGAATAATCAATTAGCTTAGGTCAAAACCTTTCGATCATATTAAATTAGTAAAGTTCACCTTTTTTACAATAGATGTAAGGAAATTTAATTTATATTTGGAAATATTAAGAAAGGCTTCGATTAATTATTAAAAGTTTTTGATTAAAAAATTTGCATAGTCATTTTCACTTTATATTTGAACTTTCCTGTGAACGGTGAAAAATATTAATTAGCTGTGATTTTGTTAAAATAAAACAATATTTGAATATTATTTTATTGTTTTTATTTAATAACGATTTTTGGAAATTACACCCGGACATTCTCATCTCATCTGAATATAATAATTAAACCTCTGCTGTGAAATAGGAAACGCATCATTTTGGAATAATTTGGTAATTTGTTTGTACAAACATAAAAGGCGGTAAAACTCAACAAATACAAAATAGTACAACTGGACTCGTCAAGATAAATTGTGGATACGCAATCAACGAGTGCAGCTGATATTAGTCATGGTCCTTCGAGCCGGATTTGCTGCATATAAAATCGTGAGTACAAGCCAAACTATTCTTTTATTTATACAAAAAATAATACTTAAAAACGGTGAAAGGTGATTATTTAAACGTGCCAATACTAATGAATGAATATAGTGAACACGTTATAAACTTAAGTGAAATTATATAAATACATTTGTGCGAAAATTATAAATCAAACTGTGAAAGGTGATTCTTGAAACGTGTCATTACTGAGTGAATCAATATAGTGATCACGTTATACGCTGAAATAAATATATATAAATACTTTGCGCGAAAATTACTAATTAAAACTGCGAAAAGATTATTGAAACGTGTCAATCCTGCAGTAAATATATATAAAAGATATAGTGAGCACGTTGTAGAATTCTTACAAATGGCGGAAAATAGAGCAATAAAGCGCTTCTTGAAAACATTAGAAAGTATGAAAGTGCAAGTAAATCTCTTTAGCATTAGTACTCCAATTAGTGATATAAAAACTTGCATGGCTCTGTTAGCAGACGATTGGAGAGAATTTCAAGCGCTAGAAAAGGCCGTAAAAGGGAAATTTGATGAATCACAAATAGACAACGTGGACAAAATTGAAAATATGCATCTTGAGTTGAAACAAAAGCTTGTCAAATGGGAAAAGCTTTATGAAGAGAATAATGCACAAATACAAAATAACTCGATGGATGATTTTATGCTTAATCAAAGCAATTTTCTCCAGCAAATATCATCTATTCATAAACCAGATAATGAGGTTCGTTTACCACGAGTTAATATACCATCGTTTAATGGAGTGTATGCAGAGTTTCCCTCCTTTCGTGATCTATATGAAGCGTCTGTCCATAACAATAACAATATCTCAAAGGTTCACAAATTGCAATATTTAAAAGGGTTGCTTAAAGGTGAAGCCTATATGCTGATCAATCATCTGGCAGTGACAGAAGCTAACTACGATGAAGCGTGGGACAAGATAAAGACACGGTACAACAAGCCAAAGCATGTCATACACAACTTGTTGAAACAATTTCTGGAACAACCAAACGTACAACAAGGTTGTGCAAAGTCAATTCGTCGCTTAGCTGACGTTTCGGATGAAGTCCTACGTGGGTTGAAGGTGCTTGATGAGCGTGCTGAAGGCCGTGACCCCTGGCTAATTTATCTACTTATTCAAAAACTAGACCAGGAAACGAGAGAAGCTTGGGCGCACGAGACAGCGGGAGTCAGCTTCCCTACAATGGAGCAGTTGTTTATCTTTTTAAACAAAAGAAGTGATGCCTTGGAGAGCTTAAGTTCAATGCAGAAGACCAAAACGTATCCTCAAAGAAGAACAAGTGCTTTAGTTTCGCATACAAACCAATTAGTATGCCCGTTATGTGAAGGAGAGCATTATTTAAGCAAATGTGATCAATATTTACAGCGAACATTTGCAGAAAGGAAACAACTAGTAGTTGAGAAAAAACTTTGTTTCAATTGTTTATCTTCATCTCACCAGTCAGTGGTGTGTAGATCCAAATATAAATGTGGTAAATGTCGCAGGAAGCATCATTTGACTCTGCACTCAGAAGAAGATGTTAATAATCCACGGATCAATGCAACTCTCAACGCAAATGCATTGAATAATACTTTGGAACCATCTAGCTCAACCGATGTTCAAGCAAATGCAGCAGCCATACCAAATTTTCAATCTTTGCTACCAACAGCTATAGTTCTAGTAGCTGACAAATCTGGAAATTCTCAGAGATGCAGGTTACTGCTAGATTCCGGATCACAAGCCTCTTTCATCACAGAAGCTTGTGCGCAACGTTTGAATTTACCGAGATCTCAAGCAAATGTTGCAGTTACAGGTTTAACAGCTGGAAAAGTAACCACCAGAGGAATTACATCAATAAATATTAAGTCGTTGTATTCGTCAGAGGAATCGATTCAAGTTGATGTTTTGATCATAAATCAGCTGCCAACGAGATTACCAAGTTTCAATTTCCAGCTCCAAGACTGTTGTTTTTTGGACGATTTAAAACTAGCTGATCCATCTTATAACCAAGTATCTGCCGTTGATATCCTGATAGGAGCTGACAGATTTTTTAGCATTATCAAAGATGGGCAGTTAACTAACTCAAATAATTCAATAGTCGCACAACGTACCATTTTTGGTTGGATTGCGGCTGGAGTTACCGGTGAAGAAAACGTCGTAAGAACAGACAGCAGCCAAGAAAGTTATTGTACTTTAAATTTCCATTTAGATGTAGACATTGATAGAACATTAAAACAATTTTTTGAGCAAGAAGAAATTCCCAATGTCCAGATTATGAGTCAAGATGATGTCGAGTGTGAAGAATATTATAAAAAGACGCACAAACGAGATGAAAGGGGTCGTTACATCGTCTCTATTCCCTTTAAAAATAATACCGCTCAGCTTGGCAACTCTATCAACGTTGCCAAAAGAAGATTTTTAGCGTTAGAAAGGAAATTTCAATCTAATCCATCACTAAAACATGAATACGCTAGATTTATAAGTGAATATCTAAGTAGGGGATACCTAGAAGCTGTTTCTGAAGCTGATAAAATGATTGAGCAGTCTAAGTGTTTTTATTTGCCTCATCATTGTGTGATAAAACAAGCGAACGAAACGACAAAACTAAGAGTAGTTTTTGATGGATCAGCGAAATCTTCTTCTGGGATATCACTAAATGAAACGATGTTAGTCGGTCCGACTATTCAGCCCACTTTATGGTCAATCTTATTAAGATTCAGAAAGCACAAAATTGCATTAGCAGCCGACATTGAGAAAATGTACAATCAAATTTTGGTTTGTGAAAGTGATAGTCAATTTCAACGTATTTTATGGCGAAGCGAAATAGCTGATGAGCTTAAACATTATAAACTAAATACAGTTACCTTTGGTTTATCTAGTTCGGCATTTTTAGCTATTAGAAGTATTCATCAGCTAGCATATGATAATCAAGATAGTCATCCAAATATTATTGATCATCTTATAAATGATTTTTACGTTGATGATTTTATCTCTGGTGCTGATAACATTGAAGAAGCGACGAAACTAAAAAGAGAAATGAATGATTTGTTAATAAGCGGTGGTTTTAATCTAAGAAAATGGAAATCAAATGTGCCTGAACTCACAGTGAATGGAGAGACACAACAAACCACTTTGTTCAATAATTCAGAAGAATCAAAAATATTAGGTCTACAGTGGAACGCAGCAGAAGATACTTTTACCTTTAAACTCGATTTGAAGGAGAGTAATGAGCCCACCAAACGTCAAGTTATTTCCGAGTATTCAAGGGTCTTTGATCCGCTGGGTTGGTTATCTCCTTCGATCATTTTAATGAAAATAGTATTTCAAAGGCTTTGGCTACACAAATTGGGATGGGATGATCATCTGCCAGCGGAAATATCAGAAATATACAACAAAATCCGTGTTGAGTTGAAAGATTTAGAAAAAATAAAGCTCAAAAGATACATTCCACAAGACGGTAAAATGGAATTACATGGTTTCTCCGATGCCAGCGAAAGTGCGTATAGTGCGGTGGTATATTGTAGAGCGGTAGACAACAATGGTGTTGTCTCAGTTAACTTAATGGCAGCTAAAACAAAGGTGGCTCCAATCAAGCAGGTGTCCTTACCACGACTTGAACTATGTGGTGCTCATTTACTCACAAAACTTATGCGTCTTGTGCAAGAAACAGTGAAGATGCCAGTGGAATGTTTTGCCTGGACGGACTCTACAATTGTACTATCGTGGTTGTCGAGTCATCCAGTCAGGTGGAAAACCTACGTTGCTAATCGTACGGCTGAAATCATCAATCAGATACCGAGAAAATTCTGGAATCATGTACGATCTGAACACAATCCTGCAGATTGCGCATCTCGTGGGATTTTGCCGTCTCAATTAATCAAACTAGATCTCTGGTGGCATGGCCCAGCATGGTTAAAAAATTACCAATCGACTTCTGCAAAAGAGGATGATTTTGCTGTGAATCCAGAATATTTGAAAGAAGAAAGAAAAATAACCAAGCTTTTAGTTTCCAACACCCATTGCAAGGAAGATCAAATCAGCACATTAATTCAAAAGATATCTTCCTATAATAAACTGAAAAGAATTTTTGCTTACGTTTTAAGATTTATAAATAATATGAGAAATGACAAGTTGAATAGAAGCTCGGGTTCTCTTACGGTGATTGAACTTCGGAAGGCCAACCTCACAATCATCAAATATGTACAGAGAGAAGCGTTTGCCGATGAGGTTGATTGCCTTCAAAGAGAGGTGAATATTAGAAAAAACAGCAGCATTGTAGCATTGGCACCATTTATAGATGCAGAGGGGATGTTAAGAGTCGGTGGCAGATTGAAACATCTGGACTGCCAATATGATTATAAACATCCAATGGTTTTACCAAAGGGTCATGCATTAAGTCGAATGATTGCAATACACGTGCACAAGAAAAATCTTCATCCTGGTTTGACTCTAACATTTCATCTGATAAGGCAGCAATTCTGGATAGTAGGAGGCAGAAGCAGTGTCAGAAATATAGCGAACAAATGTGTGGTCTGCTTCAGAAAGAACGCCAAAACATCTAAGCAACTAATGGGAGATCTGCCATTAGCAAGATTGAAAGCTACAAGACCATTCTCATCTTGTGGTGTAGATTATGCGGGTCCAATTGAGATTGCTACAAAAAAGGGAAGAGGTGCCAAGTTTATCAAGGGGTATATTGCACTCTTTGTTTGTATGGTGACCAGAGCTGTACACATTGAAGCCGTTACTGATCTATCTACAGATGCGTTTATAGCATCCTTAAAACGATTTATCTCAAGGCGAGGTGCTCCCGCACATATCTACAGTGACAATGGATCTAACTTCATTGGAGCACGTCGAAAACTAGGCGAAATTTTTGAAAAAATTAGCAATATTAATCACAATTCTCTAATTGCAGAGTTCTTAGCACAGGATCAGATACAGTGGCACTTTATTCCACCTGTATCTCCACATTTTGGGGGTTTGTGGGAAGCAGCTGTGAAGTCAGTGAAGTCACATTTACTCAAATATTCCTCAAATACTCACCTAACGTTCGAAGAGATGACAACTATGCTTACTCAAATTGAAGCCATTTTAAATTCAAGGCCACTCTACACGACAGCTGATGATGATGCTTCTATTGATGTTTTAACACCAGCACATTTCTTGATTGGCTCAGGAAATTTTTATATTCCAGAAGAAAACATTAGTGAAAATACACCGACCAGCAGGCTTTCTAGGTGGCAAAATGTTCAACAGCGTGTTCAATCCTTCTGGAAAAAATTCAGTGTGGAGTATTTCCATAATCTACAACAAAGAAACAAATGGCGTGAATTACAACCTAATTTTAAAAATGGAGACGTGGTGTTAATTAAGGAAGACAACTTACCATCATACAAATGGATGCTTGGGAAGATCATAGAGTTGCATCCAGATGATCAAGGCAATGTTAGAGTTGTCACTGTAAAGACGTCCAAAAATATATTAAAACGCCCAATCGTTAAAATCTGCAAACTACCACAACAGGATGATGGTTAACGACTAAGTCGTTAACGAGGCGGAGTATGACGACAATACCTAAACAACTAATTAAAAAACAATAATTTAATATAGAAAAATATTAGTTCATCTATCAGAATATAGATTTAGTGAATCTAATTAAAATCAACAAATCATAGAATAATCAATTAGCTTAGGTCAAAACCTTTCGATCATATTAAATTAGTAAAGTTCACCTTTTTTACAATAGATGTAAGGAAATTTAATTTATATTTGGAAATATTAAGAAAGGCTTCGATTAATTATTAAAAGTTTTTGATTAAAAAATTTGCATAGTCATTTTCACTTTATATTTGAACTTTCCTGTGAACGGTGAAAAATATTAATTAGCTGTGATTTTGTTAAAATAAAACAATATTTGAATATTATTTTATTGTTTTTATTTAATAACGATTTTTGGAAATTACACCCGGACATTCTCATCTCATCTGAATATAATAATTAAACCTCTGCTGTGAAATAGGAAACGCATCATTTTGGAATAATTTGGTAATTTGTTTGTACAAACATAAAAGGCGGTAAAACTCAACAAATACAAAATAGTACAACTGGACTCGTCAAGATAAATTGTGGATACGCAATCAACGAGTGCAGCTGATATTAGTCAAGTGTCCATCACGGTTTTACAGACAGATGGAACAGGTCGCGGGTGAATCTACCGCTATCAATAAAAGTCTTTTAAAACAATTATGGATTAATAAATTACCAGACTATATCGCGTCAATAATTGTTTCTATGCAAGACCAAGATATTTCGCAATTACAAACAAAAGCTGATGATATATGGGGTTTAAAAAATCCTATCACAAATCCCTTTTGCAATATTGTTGAACAAACTTCTTCGCAAAATTTATCTGGCAACTACAGAAATAATGCCAGTTCAAGTGAGCTCAATCTTTCAGAACTAGTTCTTTCCGTTAATGATATTCGCAGAAGACTTGATCAATGGGAAACTCAACTAAATAGTCGAGACCGATCGAATGCTCGTTCGCGTTCACGTTTTCGTTCTCACTCAAGGACAAGGCGTAATTTTTCAAGACCCAATCGATCACCATCCTTCAATAGACGTCTTTGCTGGTACCATTTTCGTTTCAGAAATCGTGCACGCAAATGTCAGGGTGATGGTTGCACTTTCCAGAAAAACATTCCTTCTGAACAGAATTCAAAAAACTAAATAAGCCCGATGTTGAGACGGCAACTATGGGGCACTTTATATCAAAAAGATTATTTGTCCGATGCTCAAACTCTAAACTAAGATTCCTAATTGATACAGGAGCTGATATTTCCGTCATTCCACCAACATCTTATCAGTTCCTAAAAGCTGATGAGCATCCAATATTGACTGCTGCAAATGGAACAGCTATTAAAACCTTTGGAAAGTGTTTCTTAAATATAGATTTAGGTTTACGCAGGGAATTTCCTTTCGTTTTTGTTGTTGCTGCAATCAATAAGCCTATTTTGGGCGCGGATTTTTTAACAAAATACGGACTTACAGTCGATTTAAAAGCAAAATGTCTTATCGATTCATATACTGAATTGTCTGTCAATGCTTCGATATGTATCGATAATTCTGAAATTTTAAGTACCCGTCAATTTGTTGTAAATGGAACATTCGGCTCACTTTTGAAAGAATTTCCATCTCTATCAGCAGAACCTGAATATAACATTCCAGTTAAACATACTGTCGTTCACCGCATTATCACTGAAGGACAGCTGCCCTACTCCCGTCCTCGTAGGTTGGACCCTCAAAAACTAGCCATTGGTAGAACTGAATTTCAACATATGGTGCAACTAGGAATATGTCGTGAATCTTCTTCGCTCGCTTGCTCACCGTTACATTTAGTGCCAAAAAAGGATAATAATGATTGGCGTCCTTGTGGTGATTTTCGGAGATTGAATGCGATAACAGTGCTTGACCGTTATGCAATCCCGCACATTCACGATTTCTCAGCTAATTTGCAAGGTTGTACTATATTTTCCAAAATTGATTTAATTAGAGCTTTCCATCAAATCCCTGTTGCTATCGAAGATGTACATAAGACAGCAATTATTGTACCTTTTGGCCTGTTTGAGTTTGTGCGTATGCCATATGGGCTACGGAATGCTGCACAAACATTCCAAAGATTTATGGATCAAGTAACTAAAGGTCTAGATTTTATCTTTGTTTACGTGGATGATATATTAGTTGCAAGTAAGACTAACGCAGAACATATCGAACATTTACGTATATTATTTCAAAGACTTTCGGAATTCGGACTTAATATAAAACCTTCTAAATGTATATTTGGAGTGTCGTCCATTGATTTTTTAAGTCACAACATTACTCGTGAAGGAATAACTCCATCTGAAGATCGAATAGCAGCTATACGTGATTTTCCACAACCCTCCTCCATAACTCAAGCACAACGCTTTATGGGAATGGTGAATTATTATCACAGATTCATATGTAAGCTTGCAGACATTAGTGCTCCTATATACGATCACTTGGCCAAGCAACTTAAAAACAAAAACAAGAAAATTCGTGAAGAATTTTTATGGCCAGACGATTGTAAAATTGCTGTGGAATTAATAAAAGAAGCTCTCGTTAATGCTACACTGTTAGTTCATCCAAAACAAAATGGTGAATTTCGAATATGCACAGATGCATCTGGTATAGCAGTTGGTGCTGCCTTAGAACAAAGAAATAACGGACGTTGGGAACCCCTTGGATTTCATTCTAAAAAACTTTCACCTGCCGAACAGAAATACTCTACGTTTGACAGGGAACTTCTTGCAATATACCTCTCTATAAAGCATTTTCGGTATTTTGTTGAAGGTCGCGAATTTTCTGTCTTTACTGATCATAAACCTTTGATCTCAGCAATTGCATCTAAATCACAAAAAAGTCCAAGGCAGACACGCCATTTAGACTTTATAGCTCAGTTCACTACTGACATTCGTTATGTTAAAGGAATTGAAAATGTTGTAGCTGATACGCTTTCTCGCATACTTGAGAATTCAGGCATACAACTTACGGGACTAGATATTGAAAAACTTATTAAGTTACAGCTTAATGATAGTGAACTTCATCATATCCTGAAATCACAACAATCTTCTACAAGTTCTAAGGTTAAACTAGAACACGTTAATTTTGACGATTGTGATCAACCAATTTGGTGCGAGGTTGCAACCGGAAAGTACAGACCGTACATTCCAGAACCTCTCCGTCGAACTCTGTTTGATTGTTACCATTCCTTATCACATCCCGGCGTACGAGCGACACGAAAATTAGTTTCCTCAAAAGTATTTTGGCCATCAACGAAACACCGATGTGGGTAAATGGGTTAAATATTGTTTAGATTGTCAGCAATCAAAACATCAGAGAAATACACGCTCTGAGTTTGGCCGTTTCGCATTACCAACCGGAAGGTTTGAAAAGATACATATAGATATCGTTGGACCACTTACTCCATCTGATGGTTATACATATCTTCTAACTATCGTGGACCGTTATACTAGGTGGCCAGAAGCTATTCCATTAAAAGATATCACAGCCCAAACAGTCGTAAGAGCATTTATTGAACAATATGTAGCGAGATATGGCATTCCACTTGAAATCGTCACTGACCAAGGAGGTCAGTTTGAGTCCAAGCTATTTAAGGAACTTTGCAGCTTGTTGGGTACTGACAAGATGCGAACAACATCTTACAACCCTAAATGCAATGGAATGGTGGAGAGATTTCACCGTCAGCTGAAAGCTTCTTTGAGAGCACGAGGTAAAACAACTAACTGGATTCACGAACTACCTTTTGTTTTATTAGGAATCAGAACTTCTATAAAAACAGATCTGCAATGCACCCCAGCAGACTTGGTGTATGGTCAAAGCCTAAGAATTCCAGGAGAACTCGTCCTTCAACCATCAAACTCGCAGATATTTGATCCTACTAGCTTAGCAGACGACTTAAGGCAGTTTATGCGAAATTTAATACCAACTGACACCCGCACTCACCCACAAAACAATATATATATCCCTAAAGATTTAAGTGAGTGTGATTATGTATGGTTACGAGTTGACAAAATAAAAACTTCATTAAGTCAACCGTATGAAGGACCTTATAAAGTAATCCGACGGTTTCGAAAATACTTCGTAATTGAAATTAAAGGGAAATCGTCTTCAATATCTGTAGATCGATTGAGGCCAGCATACGTTACTGATACTATCAATTCCAAAATTCCAGATGTTTCAAGAAAAAATGTTCGTTTTAAATTTTGAATCAATTTGATGGACTCCAAATTTTTTTTCTTTCAATAGGGGGGAGTACTGTAGTGTCTAAGTGCTACCTTTCCGGTTCAATTCACTTTAATAAATTAATTGGACAACCCTAACAAATTAAATGAAATGTATAACAGTTTAATGTATATAATAATTTGATATTCCAATAAACATGAATCAGTAATAAATTAAACTTGTTCGAGTGCACATTAAAATTAATATTAAAATTATAAATAATCAAAATTAAATAATTGTAAAAACTAGTGAATAAACTTGCGAATATTTAATGTGTTGTTTTAATATATATTATAAAAGGCTAAAACAATACATATATATATATATATATATATATATATATATATATATATATATATATATATATATATATATATATATATATACATATATATCAGGGTTGTAACGTATAATACGGTAACGTATAAAAGACGTATTATACGTACGTATAAAACGTATAAAACGTACAGTATAAAACACACAATTATTTACGTTTTATACCGTATAAAAGTAAAATCCTTAATAAATAAAAATACATTTATATAACATTATCGCGGGCGTATTATTCATCGTACTCGTGATATTTAATATTTATAAAGCCTAGATTTCGGGACTAATAGGAACAGTTGCTTTAGAAAATATAGCGTCGTCATGATAATTTCTTACCCAACTATTCCTATTAGTTCAGAAAACTTCCACATTTAACGTAAATGCTTCTTTTCAAAATATAATTATTTATTTTCAAAACAAATTTAGTCTGCAATAATTTGACATTTCCAACCATACCTATTATTCATCAATGACCAAAATTGAATTTACTCAATAAACTTTTTCGTTTGACGAAAATACATATTTTAACTATTACAACTTTTGTATAAAAAGAAGATTTGATCTGCAAGAACCTGTTATTTTCAAACGGTGTCTATTAATTGGAAATGGTGCAACCCGGATTCACACAACAAAATTTTTTTAAAAACATCTCTCTAATAATCTCTAACAATCTCCCTAACTGCCATGAAAAAACAACATTTATTCTGCAACAACATAATATTTCCCAGCTGTTCTTATTAGATGGGAGGAGCTGAAGTTGGATTGAACCATATTTTATATATTCAAAAACATTTCATGATGCCAAATAATTAAGTTCATGAGCCAAATGCTTCTAATCCAAAATGTTTCCCATTAAGTAAATGTTGGAATCAAAATGAAAGAAAATCATATAGTATACGTGTTGAAAAATTCAAAAACAATTTAATTGCTTGAGTTTAAGTGCTCAAAAAATCTCTAAAATATAATTCAAAATTTTCAATATTCAAATCTAGTGAATTAAAAATTATTAACCAGTTTAATGTACAGTAACATAGTCTTTCGTATAGAGTATAAAAATATTCATTCAAATAACATCTAGAATTTAAATAGTATTTGTTATAAATTATAAAATATATAAATAATTTATAGCTACGTAATTATATTTTTACTAAAATATATATATTTTTACTAAAAATATAATTAATATCTGAAGTAAGAAGTAATTTTTAATTTTTTATGAATGAATTTCAAAAACAAAATCATATTATACGTTTTATACGTTATATACGTTTTATACGTTTTATACGTGACGTATTATACGTGTAACGTATAAAACGTTTTATACGTGTATATTAGCAACCCTGATATATATATATATATATATATATATATATATATATATATATATATATATATATATATATATAAATATATATATATATATATATGTATATATATACATATATATATATATATATATATATATATATATATATATATATATATATATATATATATATATATATATATATATATATATATATATATCAGGGTGGGTCAATTTAAAAGTCGATGAAATACACCCCCCTAGCGATATTCTAGGGACTATTTAAGAAACTTTTATGAGGAGACCGTAGCTCTATCGTGAAAATCGAGCCTGCGCTTTTCGAAGGACATTTTTCGTGACAAATTGGATTTTTTCGTATTTTTCCCGCTGCTACATCTCGTAAACTGTTCGGAATATGGTTTTTCTGTCCTCAGCAATATTGTGAGAATGGACCAGGTGAACAAAAGTGTAGAACATTTTAATCCGAAAAAATCGCATCCAGGGCATCAAAATCGTAAAAATGACGAAAAAACCCCATTTTTTTCTCGATTTTTTAATTTTTTTTCCCATAATTTCTACATACTTCATTCGATTTATCTCAAATTTGGTACTGTATCGTTCCTCAGCATAATTTATCGATCCACCAAAAAAAATTTTATTGAATTGAACCAAACACTTTTTTTTCCAAATTTTCAAAATCCCTTAGTAAATTATTTAGGGTATACAAATTACTCGACTTTGCAAGTACCCGGGTAGTCGAGTATTCAAATTCTCAAATAACCGGGTACCCGGGTATTTGAAAAATCAGTAAAATAAATTTAGAAAAATTACTATGTTGGGGTGCCGCCGTATAGGGTTAATATGTTTAAGTTTCTTTTATTAATAAACTCTTACGAAACCACTTTTAATAAATTGAAGCTTGTTCAATGCAAAAATTAGAGTGGGAAATTAGTTTGATAAAGAGCACTCAATACCAATATTTTTTACACTAGCGACATAGACAATACTGATATTGCGGTTGATAAAAATCGGTATTGAATGTCATTACTTTTATAACAAAACAAAAAGAAAATGCCATAACTTTTTTAAAATGCGTTTTTGTTTCATTTAAAGAAAGCTAATAAAAAATTACACCAATGGCCAATCATCAATAGCAGTAATTCACACTTCATAAGATCGCTAAAACAAAAAAATGTCTTCATTGGCAATTAATTCTATTATTTTCTATTACTTTGGTCTGATATGGTCTGATAGACCATTCATGAGCTAAAATTGAAATTCTTACCCCCACTTTTTTTGGCATTTCTCGACGTTTTAGGACCTACTGATTCTAAAGAAGCAAAAAAAAATGTATGTCTGTCTGTCGGCCGTCCGGCCGTCACAACCTACGAAATCTACAAAACCGCTTGACGGATCTCAAAATTTTTTTTCTAAAAATAGATTTACTCAATGGGAAGAGCCGAAAGGACGATGTTTTCGATAACTGTACCGGAAGTGTGTCAAAAAATTCGTCAAGTGTGTCAAAAAAAAACGTTCATTTTAAGTGATTACGAGTAGGAACATTGAATTTGGAGAAATCTAGATGGTAGGAATTGGTATGTGAGACCAAAATCTAGATAAGTTTGTCAAAAAAATGTTGACAAGTGTTTCAAAAGAAAGATTTTTATTTATTTTTTTACCCAATTTTTGGAAAAAAAATAAATTTATTATTTGTTTGAAATGAAATTTTATTATTATTATTGAGAATTATGGCATTATAAGTTTGTCAAAAAAATGTTGTCAAGTGTGTCAAAAGAAAGATTTTTATTTACTTTTTACCCAATTTTTTGGAAAAAAATATAATTAATAATTTGAATGACATGAAATTTTATTATTATTATTGAGAATTATGGCATTATAAGTTTGTCAAAAAAATAATGTCAAGTGTGTCAAAAAATGATTTCATTTATTTTTTTAGCCAATTTTTTGGGAAAAAAATGTAACTGTTTTTATGACGTATATGTAATTGAAAATGAAATTGGACATGGAAATTTTTGAATTTGTTATAGTTTTTGAAATATTTTCGGAATATTGAAAAAAGTTTGTATTTTTGATTTAGTAATAATTTTTGCAATATTTTTAGAATTTTGGAAAATTTTAAAATTTTTATTTTATTCTAATTTTTGGAATTTTGAAAAAAATTACTTCGGTCTGAAAGACCTAAGTATTACATTCATGAGCTCAAAGTGAAATTCTTACCCCCACTTTTTTTGGCATTTTTCGACGTTTTAGGACCTACTGATTCTAAAAAAGCAAAAAAAAAAAAATGGGTGTCTGTCTACCGGCCGCCGTCATTACCTACACTGCAGGGAAAACGGCTGGAGGGATTTCAAAAATTTTTTTTTTCTAAAAATAGGTATTCACAAGGGACAGGTCCGAAAGGATGCTGTGTTCGAATACTGTACCGGAAATGTGTCAAAAAAATCATTATGTGTGTCAAAAATAGCAAATTTTCATATTTTTGGCTTAAAAAACGTTCATTTTAAGTGATTACGAGTAGGAACATTAAATTTGGAGAAATCTTGATGGTCGGGATTGGTATGTGAGATCAAAAACTAGATTGTTGCATTATAAGTTTGTCAAAAAAATGTTGTCAAGTGTGTCAAAAGAAAGACTTTTATTTATTTTTTTACCTAATTTTTTGGAAAAAAAATAAAATTAATTGTTTGTTTGAAATGAGATTTTATTATTATTATTGAGAATTATGGCATTATAAGTTTGTCAAAAAAATGTTGTCAAGGGTGTCAAACGAGATTTTTTTTTATTTTTACCCAATTTTTTGGAAAAAATAAAATTGTTTGTTTGAAATGAAATTTTATTATTATTATTGAGAATTATGGCATTATAAGTTTGTATAAGTTTGTCAAAAAATGTTGTCAAGTGTGTCAAAACAAAGGTTTTTATTTATTTTTTACCCTATTTTTTTAGAAAAAAATACAATTAATAGTTCGTATGACATGATATTTTATTATTATTATTATAGAGAATTATGGATTATAAGTTTGTCAAAAAATAATGTCAAGTGTGTCAAAAATGATTTCATTTAATTTTTTAGCCAAGTTTTTGGGAAAAAAAATGTAGCTGCTTTTTTGACGTAAATGTAATTGAAAATGAAATTGGACATGGAAATTTTTGAATTTGTTATAGTTTTTGAAATATTTTTGGAATTTTGAAAAAGTTTGTATTTTTGATTTTGTAATAATTTTTGCAATATTTTAAGAATTTCGGCAAAAATTTTAATTTTTGATTTGTAAGAATTTTTGAAATATTTTTAGAATTTTGAAGAATTTTTAATTTTTGATATTATTATAATTTTTGGAATTTTGAAAAATTTTGTAATAATTTTTGCAATATCTTTAGAATTTTGGAAAAAGTTTGAATTTTAAGAATTTTTGAAATATTATTAGAATTTAGAAAATATTTAAATATTTGATTTTATTCTAATATTTGGAATATTTTTGGAATTATGAAAAAGTTTGATTTTATTCAATTTAACCATAATTTTGGAATTTTGATTATAATTTTCCGGCAACGTATTGATGTGTCGTGTTAGTTTTTGTAATAAATTTTTAAACAGAGATAAAAAATACTTGTATACTTTAACAAAGAGTTATGTTTGATATACATCGCTGCCCAAAACTAAAAACCATGTCCTCGTGAAAGTTTTTGCCGAAAACTATATCAAAATCCTTACCCAGACCGAAGTCTTGATATCTCAGAGCTGTGAGATTTCAGCCCCTCCATATTTTCAATTTTGATTTTGTAATAATTTTTGCAATATTTTTAGTATTTTGGAAAAACGTTTTAAATTTTATTTTGTGATAATTTTTGGAATATTTTTAGAATTTGGAAAAAGTTTGGATTTTTAAGAATTTTTGGATATTGTTGGCATTTAGAAAAAGTTTAAATATATGATTTTATTCTAATTTTTGGAATATTTTTGGAATTTTTCAATTTTTTGATTACTTTTAGAATTTTGAATAAATAAAATTTTAGAATTTTATCTATATTTTTAGAATTTTGAAAAAAGTTTCAATATTTGATTTTGTAATAATTTTTGCAATATTTTTAGAATCTTGGAAAAAGTTTGAATTTTTAAGAATTTTTGGAATATTATTGGAATTTAGAAGAAGTTTAAATATATGATTTTATTCTAATTTTTGATTTTGTAAGAGTTTTTGGAATATTTTTAGAATTTTGAGAACTTTTAAATTTTTGATTTTATTATAATATTTGGAACTTTGAAAAAAGTTTGATTTTTTTTTCCAAAAATCCAAGACTTGACAACAAGAATAACTTGCAATATTAACCCTATTCAGCTTCTTTTCCATTATAAACTAAATGCAATTAAAAGATTTTAATTTTTCACACATGTTCTTATTTTTAAATTGAATTCTTATAGAAAAAAATTAAGTTACGGAAGAAAAATAATATGTTTTGTTAATTTTGCGATCGATCCAAGAAAAAAAATGACCATTTCAACGAAAAAAAAATTACTAAGGGATTTTGAAAATTTGGAAAAAAAAGTGTTTGGTTCAATTCAATTCAATTTTTTTTGGTGGATCGATAATATATACTGAAGAACGACATAGTACCAATTTTGTGATAAATCGAATGAAGAATGTAGAAATTATGGGTAAAAAATGAAAAAATCGAAAAAATGGGTTTTTTCGTCATTTTTGCGATTTTGATGCCCTGGATGTAATTTTTTCGGATTAAAATGTTCTACATTTTTATTCACCTGGTCTACACCCACAATATTGCGGAGGACAGAAAAACCATATTCCGAACAGTTTACGAGATGTAGCAGCGGGAAAAATTCGAAAAAATCCAATTTGTCACGAAAAATGCCCATCAAAAAGCGCAGGCTCGATTTCCGAAATTCCGAGATGAAGCCCATTGCAATAGGTAGATTTTTATATGAAATCTACCTAAAAATGAAAAAAATCTTAGACATTATGTTCAACATAGTTGTCAAAAATTGTAATTCCTGCAAAATTAAAAAAAAATAAAAAAAAATATTTATTTGTGATATTTGTTTTTTTTTTGAAAAACTATAAGTAAATTAAAGAAGAAGAAAAAAAGATTTATTTAATATTTGTGTTGAAAATAATAAGAAGTTGGAGCGCAAATGATTGTTAATCATAGTTGGATTTAATATACTTATGTAGTTAAAGGTTGAAGTTCGAATAAAGGAATGGAATCTAAGAAGGAATGGAATCTTATTATGAATTTCGATGGTTTGTGCTTTAACTAAGGAATATTAACGACAAGAAGGGGAGCGACATCTTTAATAATGTTATTTTTTACTAGCACTTCTCGTGTAACATCTAAGAAAAGGAAAAGTTTCGCATCAGTTTTGGTAAATCCTGAATTGAGCGTATGTCGTATGAATTGACATTTCTTTTGTTATGTGGTATGATATTCTGAAAATGGCCACAACTATTACTGTTGGACTAAGTTATTATTTATTTATTATTTATTTTTATGGATATTTTATATCCGAAACGCGTCTGATATTTACATTTTAATAAAAAAGTTGTTTGAAAAATAAACATTTTTGTTAAATTTATTAAATTTAATAATTGATTAAATAAGTTATTAGCAATATTCAACAATCGCCGGGACGAAGGGTCCATTTTTTCTGATTATTGTACTAAAATTAACTGAAGGTATAATTCAATCACTATGATTGGCTGAATTGCTTGAAGTTGAAGAGTTGAATCCTGCGCAATCATGGAGTGAGTGAATCATTTTAAATTTTCTAAATGTATTAATTGTAGTTGGATTGATGTGTGATCTTGGTTTCTTTGACCCTTGGGGCCGTCAGAGTCCCTGCTCCCTATTTTACTCATTTAAAGCCGTTCACTTGTTGATTGTGCAATTCTGCGTGGATTCTGCATTTGTACTGGGGTGAAAAAAGACCTTCTCGAATTTACAGATTGTAGCTAGTCGGAATTAAACCTCGTAAGGCACGCAATTCCTCTAATGTTCCTGATGGTGATTCTACTATGAGGAATAAAGTGCTAATTACAAGTCTAATTAGACCAGACAGAGTACAAGAAACCTGGCACAGTACAAGAAAAAATTTGTTTTAATGACTCATAGAAAGTAGTAAGAATGGCAATGGCAACCAGAAGGTGAGTCAAGTAAATATGGTTTTGGCAACTGAAATGTAGCGTTCATTTTAAGTCAGACTTCCTGTGTTGTTCTTTCCCTGATTAAATGCAAAGTGTGTTGAAATAAGTGTTTTCAATTAAATTCATTTATAAACAAATTCTCTGAAATCCGATAGTACGATTTGAGGTTCAGTTACATTCTTTAATTTAAATTCGTTATCTCATTTTAATTATTTGTGGTAAAAAATATTGATAAAAATTTAAATTTAAAGTTGCGATTAAAACCAATAAAACCACACCAGATTTTTAGCATTCATAATATTTATCTGTCATGTTGCAATAATTTTCACAATATTCGAGTTGAATCATAAAACAGTTTGCAATAAATCAACAAGAAAATGAACACAAACACTCCTGATCATCCTGTTCAAATAATCATCCACAACTCTGCAGCCAAGGAGTTTAAATTAGATCTGCCCGCATTAGAAACTGTAGTTCTCCAAGAGAATGTACGAAACACAAATATTGCTATCATCTCGATCGCTGGTGCATTTCGGAAAGGAAAAAGTTTTATGTTAAGTTTTTTCTTACGATATTTGTATTCGGTTTATGATGACGAAGAATCTGATTGGTTGGGAGATGAAAACTCAAATTTGTCTGGATTTGCGTGGAGAGGAGGTTCTCGACGACATACAACGTGTATATGGATTTGGTCGAAAATATTCACCAAAACATTACCAAATGGTGAGAAGATTGGTGTGATGTTAATGGATACACAAGGAACATTTGACAGCACCAGTACAATGAAAGATAATGTTACGATATTCTCATTAAGCACCATGTTATCATCAGTTCAAATCTATAACTTATTCAACAACATTCAAGAAGACAACCTACAACATTTACAATTGTTTACCGAATATGGAAAACTGGCAAAAGAGCAAAACAACGAAAAAATATTTCAAATGCTGTTATTTTTGATACGTGATTGGAGTTATCCATATGAGCAACCCTATGGTTTCGAAGGAGGAAGAAATATCCTCAACGATGCTCTTCAAATAACTGAAGGGCAACAAGATGAGCTGAAATACGTTCGAACACATTTAAAATCATGTTATGAGAAAATCGATTGTTTTCTGATGCCCTATCCTGGACGAATCGCAACAGTTTCACAACATTTTACAGGACAACTAAAGGATATTGATCAAGAATTTAAAGATATGTTGAAAGTGTTTGTTCCTGCTATTCTATCACCAGAGAATGTTTTGATTAAACAAATGAACGGTGTTAAAGTGAATGGGTTAAATTTTGTGACGTATGTTGATACGTATTGGCAGATTTTTCGAAATGGTAGTATTCCAACAGCACAAAGTTTACTAAATGCAACAATTCAAGCCAGTATGTTATCAGCAATCGAAGAGTCGAATGAATACTATGAAATGAAAATGAACGATATAGTACATAGCGATAAGCCTTATGTTCAACTAGAACAATTTGTTGAAATTCATAATCGAGTTTTAGGTGAATCTATGCAAAAGGTAAACTTCATATACAATTAAAAATTTTTTTAATATATCATAGTAATTAAAATTTTGATAGTTTAAAAATAAAGCTTTGTTTGGTGATGAAAATTTAAAAACTAGATATTACGACAAATTGAGAGATGGTCTGCAGAATCAGTTATTAATTTATGTTGCGGTAAATGATTCAAAGAAGACAAAATCTCTTGCAGATGTTATTAATAAACTATCGAGTGAGATCAATCAGTTGCAACTAATAACAACACAACAAATATCACAAATTAATGTTCTACAGTCACAAATCGAAGAATATCGGCAAGCTAATGAGAACGAAAAAAATTCACTAAATTCTGAAATTTTAAACCTTCAGAATCAGTTGAATTCACGCCAAAGGACAACTGGAAATGTAAGATTCTTTATAGTATTCTATTCATCGGACTTGTAATTTAAAATTTTTTATTTTAGATAAGACCTCGTTTTGATGGCTTCAGACGACCAAGTCGTCAAAGAAATTAACAACAAAACTATATTAGAACTAATTTGATACAATAACATTTGTAAGTCAAAGATTCTATACGAAAACATAAATAAGAAAAGTTCACAACCATTTAATTTGATTTTTCTGTTTGCTTTAACGCAATTTTCCATTTTTCCTGCATTGTAAAATGAGTTGGTTTTGAATTTTATTTGAATTTTGAAAATTCAAAAAAAACTAAGCCTGCACCATGATTTTCACTATTATAACTTCATACCAGTCATTCATTTGTATGTTCTAACATCATGATTATTTTATAGCAATAGGCTTTTATTTTAGGGTTAAAATACATCATTTGAATTGTAATTGTATAATACATATCAAGAGCTGTAAATAGCATTCTACATGCGAGGGAAAATATTGTGCACGAGACGCGTAGCGGAGATTGCAGTACCTACAAGAGCATGGAAAATGGTTTGCAGCTCGAGTTTTGTTATATGCTTTTTTACGTCTTTTTTATAATTCAGAAACGTATACACTTGAAAAAATTAACTACTAATTATAAATTAAATGCAAATAATTTACAAATTGTTGTAGGTTTTGCATTATTCTGTGTCAAAATGAATTCAAGTATTTAATGATATTTGATTTATGATTTAAAATGTATAAAGAGGAGTTCTGACTCCAATATGTCCAGCTTCTCTCTTTAAACATTAAGACGGGCCTCTTATTCTTATTAGAAGCAAGTCAAAGTTTCATTTTTACCCTAAATTCTAGTTCGTAAAAATCACATTTTCCTAAAACTATTACGTAATATATAGCTAATAATAATAAACTACAAAAAATCGTGATATCTGCTAGAAAAAACATCAAAAATGTATATTTTAGTTCGTGAAAATGGTGCAGTTTAATGTTTAATAGTCAAAACTATCTACTCACAACAAAAAGAAGTGATATCCTGTGTCAAGCAGAACCAAGTGTAAAACAAAACATTTTCAAATAATTAAGTGTTATACATAATTCGAAATACTTCTTTTGTTACTTGGATTAGAGGTTAGAAAAAAACAACTTCAACAACAAAACAACTAAGTATTAAAACAAAAGTTTCTAGTAAAAGTTCCAAATAATAAAATATGAAGGGGCTGAAATCTCACTGCTCTGAGATATCAAGCTTCGGTCTGGGTTAAGGATTTTGATATAGTTTTCGGCAAAAAGCTTTAATGAGGACATTATTTTTAGTTTTGGATAACGATGTATATCAAAAATAAAACTCTTTGTTGAAGCACACGTATTTTTTTTATCTCTAATTAGAAATTTATTACAAAACAAACACGAAATATTAAAACGTTGCCGGAAAATTATCATAGATCATAAATTAAGTGAAAAGATGATACACCCAGCAAACTACTCAAAAACCTCTCCATTAAGCGTTTCATGAAAATATTAAAAAATCAAAAATTCATATTTCTTTCAAAATTCCAAAAATATTCTAAAAATTAAAATAAAATCAAAAATTTAAACTTTTTTTAAAGTACTAAAAACATTCCAAAAATTATTACAAAATCAAAGATTGAAACTTTTTTCAAAATTCTAAATATATTGCAAAAATTATAACAAAATCAAAAATTGAAACTTTTTCCAATATTCTTAAAATATTGCAAAAATTATAACAAAATAAAAAGTACAAATTTTTGTCATAATTCCAAAAATTAGAATAAAATCGAAAATTTAATTTTTTCAAAATTTTAAAAATATTGCAAAAATTCACAATTCAAAAATTCAAACTTTTTTCAAAATTCTTAAAATAATTTAAAAATTCTAACAAAATCAATGTACAAACTTTTTTCAAAATTCCATTATAATAAAATCATACATTTAAACTTTTACAAAATTCTAAAACATTCAAAACTTTTTCCAAAATTCCTTAAATATTCCAAAAATTAAAACAAAATCTAGAGTACAAACTTTTTTCAAAATTCCAAAAATTATAATAAAATCAAACATTTAAACTTTTTCAAAATTTTAAAAATATTCCAAAAATTATAATAAAATCAAAAATTGAAACC
Organism: Diogma glabrata; assembly: GCA_963693315.1. Classification (NCBI taxonomy): domain Eukaryota; kingdom Metazoa; phylum Arthropoda; class Insecta; order Diptera; family Cylindrotomidae; genus Diogma; species Diogma glabrata. The sequence continues at coordinate 231,035,825 of OY856186.1, read as the reverse complement.
TTTTCAAAATTCCAAAAACATTTCAAAAATTATAACAAAACTCAACTTTGTAATATACAAAATCAACTAACTTTGTAATATACAAAATCAAAAATTGAAACTTTTTCCAAATCAAAATTTCAAAATCCAATAAACTTTTTCCAAAATTCTAAAAATATCGCAAAAATTAAAACAAAATCAAAAATACAAGTTTTTTATTCCAAAAATATTTTCAATATTCCAAAAACTATAATGAACATTTTAAAAAAATTTTAAGTTGGTTAATTAACTTAAAATAATGATGGTTTGGTTTCCAGTTGTTTAAATTGATTTAAAATAATTTATTTAAAATAAATTTAATAATTTTTTTTTGTTGTTAAAGCAAAAAATTATTAAATTTATTTTAAATAAATTATTTTAAAACTATAATAAAACAAAAATTTAAATTTTTTCAAAATTTTAAAAATATTGCAAAAATTCATAATTCAAACAAACTTTTTTCAACAAATTCTTAACAAAATCAAAAGTACAAACTTTCTTCAAAATTCCAAAAATATTTCAAAAATTATAACAACATCCAAAATTTCCATTCCATATCCAATTACATGTTCGAAAACATTTCATGTCAAACAAATAATTAGTTTCATTTTTTCCAAAAAATTGAGTAAAAAAAATGAAAATCATTCTTTTGACACACTTGACAACATTTTTTTGACAAACCTATAATGCAATAATCTAGTTTTTGGTCTCACATACTAATCCCGACGATCAAGATTTCTCCAAATTTAAGGTTCCTATTTAAGGTAATCACTTAAAATGAACGTATTTAAGCCTAAAAAAAGTAAATTTCCTTGTTTTGACATACTTGACGATTTTTTTGACGGATCAATCACAAAACCAAAGGGGTCTAATAAACGGCACATTACGTTATAGTTTTTTAAACAAATAAAATATAAAGTGGATCCCGAAAAATTTATGGAAATATTCAGTCATTCGGAGTAAAAGAACAAATTACAATAATGTTTTTATAACAACCTACAAGTCTACACCTACAGACATTCCCTTTTAAAAAATTTGTTTTAGCAAAGGCAGTTTTACGCAGAATCAGAGGTAAATTTACATTTGGCAATTGTTTTAAAAAAGTTTTCATTTTTCAATAATCGTTTTCAAAATTTTATGTTTTGATACATTTTGTTTACTGCCTTTTATTTAAAAATCATTTCATATTGAAATTTAGAGGTAAGTTTAAGCTAATAACTTATGACTTTATATTAAATGGGACAAAATTAGATCAAAACATTGTTTTGAGGTTATGTCTACTAGGTGCAGAGTAAATAAGGAAGTGGTGATCGCTTTTTTTATATTTTCACGAACAGCGATTTACCGCATCGCTTTGATATATTACGTAACAACTTTGATTCTTATAACGTAATACTTATTGTAATACATTTACATGTCATGTATAGTGTGACTGTGATGTAATTGATAATTTACTATGATAGGAAACATTTTAATTTAAAAGTTCTAAACTGTAACAATATATTTAAATAATAATAAAATAATAAACGCCTTATTCTTGTTAAATTGAAATTTTATTGCACTAAATACGTATTTCAAAAGCTATGCTTTCATCGACAGTAGTATATAAAAAACTACAAAACCATATTACATACCTAGAGTTGTAAATAGCATTTTACATGCGAGGGAATATATCCCGCACGAGACGGGCAGCGGCGAGAGCAGTACCTTCACGAGCATGGAAAATGGTTTGCAGCTCGAGTTTTGTTATATACTTTTTCTACGACTTTGTTTTAATGCCCAAACGCGTATAATTACTTGAAAAAATGAACTACTAAGTATAAATTAAATGCAATAATTTACAAATTTTTGTAGGCTTTGCATTATTCTGTGTCAAAATGAATTGAAATTTTTAATTTTTAAAAAATTTGATTTTTCTTTAATTAACAATTCTGCTTTTTATTAAAAGTGTTAGGTTCTATATATATATATATATATATATATATATATATATATATATATATATATATATATATATATATATATATATATATATATATATATATATATATATATATATATATATATATATATATATATATATATATATATATATATATATATATATATATATATATATATATATATATATATATATATATATATATATATATATATATATATATATATATATATATATATATATATATATATATATATATATATATATATATATATATATATATATATATATATATATATATATATATATATATATATATATATATATATATATATATATATATATATATATATATATATATATATATATATATATATATATATATATATATATATATATATATATATATATATATATATATATATATATATATATATATATATATATATATATATGTTAAAACATCTAAGATATGGAAGAAAACATAACTTTTTATCAAAATATACATAATAAATTTGGCATTAACATAGTCAAAGAGATGAATCGAATTCAAAAGAATGCAGATTTTATATCAAGAAATTTTGCAAGAAAAATTTTTTTACTTAAATGCAGACGTTTGGCAATATATCCAAAATTTTTGATTAGTAAAATGAAATTGTTCAATTCATTTTTAAACAAAAACACTAAGGTTGATCAGAAAATACAAAAGATGAAGAATGCATTGTTAAGGAAATTACTAAATTGTGAAATTGATATTTGTGATTATCAATTAAAACAGAAGAGATTGGAAAACAGTGAAGGTATGACAAAAATTAAATTAATTCTTACAAATGAAATATATGATAAATTTTTGATTATATTAAACGCGAAACATGCATTTATTGTAAATGAATCTAAAGCAATTTTAACAAAAAAATTAGAAGATTTGATACAAATGAATTTTCCTCCATCTAACAGTAGAAATATTCTATTCAAATTTAACTGACGTATTAATACCAGATGATGTTGAAAAGGTTTTAGGCCTTGGTCCAAAATTTTCTGCTCCTGTTAATAATAATGATATTCCAATTCAACACATCTTGGCGGACGTTGAATTTTTTATTAATAATAATAAATTAAATGACGAAGAAAAACAAAGATTAAGAGGAGAAATAAATTGTACAATTAACGGTTATTTAAATAAATCAATTAATATTCCTAAATATAAACTTGAAATCAATGCAGCTCTCAAAAATACAACTAAATTTATTAAAAATAATTCGAATATTTATATATTACATGCAGATAAAGGTAACGGAACTGTTGTTATGTATAAAGATGATTATGAAAATAAAATGCATAATCTTCTTAATGATGATTTAACTTATAATACTATTGATAATGATCCAACAAAACATTTAATAAGTAAAAATACAAAAATTGCAAAAGATCTGTTTGATAAAAACTTAATTGATAAAAAAGTTAAATTATTTTTAATCAATGAAATTGCTGTTTCACCTAAAATATACGGACTTGTTAAAATTCATAAAGAAAATAATCCACTTAGACCTGTGGTATGTAATATAAATTCTCCATGTTATAATCTTTCAAAATTTATAACTAATTTTCTGAATAATTTGACAAAAAATAGTTCAATAAATATTAAAAATTCATTTATTTTTAAACAAAAAATTGAGACAATAGTTCTACCATCAGATAGACAGTTAATTTCTTTCGATGTTGTTTCATTATTTACGAATGTTCCGGTGGATTTGGCACATCATTAAAAATAAGTGGAACATTATGGAACAATATACGCAGATCACTATGGAAGTATTCATTCAACTAATTAAATTCTGTGTGGAGGATAATATCTATTTTCAATTTAATGGGCAATTTTAGAAACAAAAATTTGGACTTGCTATGGGGAATCCGCTTTCTCCAATTCTTTCGGATATTGTCTTGGAGGAGTTATTTACAACTACAAATATGTTGTATACTCCAACTTTCCTTTTTAAATATGTTGATGATATTATCACAGATATCCCTTTTGAAATGATTGAACAAACATTGAATCAAATAAATATTTTTCATCCTCGAATTCAGTTCACAACAGAAACTGAAAATAATTTTTCGGTACCCTTTCTAGACTTGTTGGTAACAAGGGAAAATCAAAAATTAACCACAGATTGGTATTTTAAACCGACTACAACTGGTAGGATACTAAATTTTAATTCAAACCATCCTTTTTCCATGAAGAAAAATATAGCTGTTAATTTTTTCAAAAGAATACTTATGTTAAGTGATAAAAAGCACCATTCAAAAAATATCAAAATTGTTAGTAACATATTGAAAAATAACAATTTCCCACATTTTGTAATTAAAAATGCAATTAAGAAAGTGAAACATGAAAATAATTTGCTAACTACAGAAAATATAGTAGATCAAAATGAAACAACACAACATTATTTTAGTTTAAGATATATATGTAATTTGTCGGAGAAAATTAAATCAATAGCAAAACAATTTAACATTCAAATAACCTTTAACAAATCTATTCCAAAATTAAAGATCCAATTAATATTTGGGATAAATCTAATTTAGTTTATAAAATTAAATGCAAACCACCGTGTAATGGATGCTATATTGGACAAACAAGCAAGAAATTAATTACCAGATCCAAACAACATCTAACTGATTATCAGAATATGATAATTGAAAATTGCCAAAATCCAAATATAAAAAAACAAAATAAAAGAAAGACCTTAAATTTAAAACAATTAAAATACACTGATCATAAATCATATACAACTCACGGACACACTGCATTGGTTACACATGGTCTTGAAAAATTTAAAGAAGGTGACAATAATCATTTTGATTTTGATGAAATTGAAATATTATTTACAGAATTAAACAAAGAAAAAAGAGAATTTTTGGAATCTACTGAGATTCTTAAATACAACAACAACAGCATTAATATAAAAACGGATATAAGAAAAGTCAGTGATATTTACTTCCCCGTTTTAAAAAAACATTTTTCTTCAAAACTGACAAAATAAAAACATACTAGTTTTTTCTTTTCCTTTCAATTTTAAATTAGAAAATGTTTTTCTAGTATGCAGTTTTTCTTTTTCATTGTTTATTGATTTTTATAAGCTTTGATAAAATAATTTTTGATAGTTTTTTGTTTGAGTAAATTAATTTAACATTTGATATTATGTAAGTTTTTGATTTTCGTTCTTTATAATTGTTTATATTATTGTATATTCTAATATGTTTTTGTTTGTAGCAAAACTTACCCTGACGATGATTGTTATTAACAAATCGAAATATAGGTAATTTTTGAAAGTAAAAATAATTGTTTTATTTTAAAAAACTTACAATTCGATTATAAAAACTTCAGCTTAAACAAATAAATTAATATAATAATTTTGAGAGTCGAATAGATATTAAATATTGATTATTTAATCATAAAATTGAAATATATATATATATATATATATATATATATATATATATATATATATATATATATATATATATATATATATATATATATATATATATATATATATATATATATATATATATATATATATATATATATATATATATATATATATATATATATATATATATATATTTATATATCCCAGCCAGCACACTTAGTGAAATTTAGATGAACCATATTGGGATTTGGTTAAATTTAAGTAAAAGTTTGGTTAAACATGTGGAAAAAGGTAATAGATGACTGTTTCAGCTAATTGGTGTACATGTATTTTTAGTCGAAAATTATAGTTAATATGTTTTTGGTGTAAAAAATAAGTTAATAGGTAAATTTAACATATTAAGTATACAAATTTAAGTAAAAAAAATCATGTAATGCAGATAGTACATGTATTTCATGTATTAAATGAAAATTTAAGTTACAAAAGTGTATCTAATACATGTATTTAACTTATTACCTGTTGTTTAGCTAGCGGTAATTTAGCTGACATTGCAACAGTTATTTCATGAAATAAGTTAAATAGCCTAAAATTAACATAACTGCGGAACATTGAAACTTAAAAAAAATTCTCAGACAGTTGTTAAGTTAAATAGGTCGAGTTTTACATGTAATATTGCATTTAATTTGGTTTAGTGAACGAATGTTAACTAAATTTTTGCTGTCTTTTTCATATAATAAGTATATGTGTTTATAAGTATCCATAAAGATTTATAGCAAATCTCGTTTTCCGATGACATTTATTATTAAATCTTTGAACTCCAACTTAAGGGAAAATTACAAATGTATGCTGATGATGCCGTTATATCCTACAGCTCAAAAGAAATTGAAGTCGTTTTTCTACATATGAAAGACGATACATATGAGAAAGCTTTTTGCGAAGTATTAATTTACACATAAACACAAACAAAAGCAGTTACATGTTATTCAATAAAAATAAAGTGATAAACATAGATATCTTACCAATCATCACGATAAATAACGACACAATCAATCGAGTATTGTCAACTAAATATCTCGGGCTTGTTATTGACGATAAGTTAAATTGGTCCGATCACATCCACAAAATCAAAAACAAAATTAGACCTATGATATTTGCAATGCGACGCCTTAAACCGTATTTACACGAAAACGCACTCTGGAATATTTATAACTCCCACATACATCCCACACACTTACTCTACCTTAATCCAATATAGAGCAATGCGACTACAACAAGGTTAAATGAGCTTAAAATTCTTCAAAATAAAGCTGTTAAAACGATTTATGGCCACTCTAGACTTTTCTCTACAAGACTTTTATATATAATGCATGAAAAAACACTTCCTCTGGATGTAATAAATAATGTACAAATTACCTTATTGATTTTTAAAATTAAAAACAATCTAATTAAACACAATTTTGAGCTATCTTATAGATACATATAATATACACACACACACGCCACCAGACAAACACATGCATTAAACCTACCACAGATAAAAACAAACACCGGACTAAATACGCTGCTTTACAAGGGAGTAGACTTGTTCAACGGATTACCACTAACAGTACAAAATACACTCAGCATTGCACAATTTAAACACGACAGTCATCAATATTTCTTTAACCTATACCAACAAAAACATAACCCATGAATTATGTTATTAATATTGTTAATATAGTAATATGTATAATAGTACCATAGAATTAGAATTAGAATTACTAGAACACAATGGGAACAGTAGAAATAATGAAAATATTCGAAAAGATTAGCAAACTTTTCCTTTGAAATATTTTTAATATACATAATCATAAAATTTCATGCTCCAGTACAAAAAACAAACAAAATTGTTACTCTCAAGATTTTTTTCTTTTGTAACTAAACAAATTTATGAAATAAATGAAAAAAAAAAAATTATTAGTGCGCAGTATATTGCTCAAATCGCTCGGATACAGTCTTTATTATATATTTCTCTCACTAACGTTGTTTTGAATAGTAAAAAATGCCTCTGAAAAACGGTCGATACTACATAATGCGGCGGAAGAGAGCGGCCGAATTCGAAGCAAGATTTGATGCATCAAATGTGTCAACGGATGAAGAAATGGATCGGCCACCGCCACAACAACTGAATGCCATTTTTGAAAATAATTTGCCAGCAGAAAATGCTATGATCGAAAATACCATCCCCGTTAGTGTTACTTGTGATGAAAATGTAGAGTGTGACGATGATATGCCAGATGATTGTACATCCCAAGTTGGTGAAAATGCTGAATTTTTATTATCAGAAGCAGATATTGCTGAGGAATTGATGCGCGAACACCTGGAATATGAGCATAACGCTCAAACTAAAATAGATCTGTTGAACGAACTGAGGCAATGGGCTTTGCAAAACAAGATTTCATTAACAGCGTTGTCACAACCACTGAAATTGTTGAACAAGGCTGGGGTTGAAAATCTATCATTGGATGAACAATGAACTGTTGAACCTGATGAACAATAAAGAAGGAAACATAAAATCTAATTTATTTAACCTAATAATTAAAAGACCGCCGAACAACATGTAATAAATAAATCACCTAAACTATATTTATGACTGAAGGATATTGTTTTATTAGATTCATTCATTTTGGTTTATATTTTATAATTTCCTGTAGTTAGATTATTAATTTTTAAAAATGGGTTTTTATTAAACCACCGGTATATAATGGAAATATGGAATGTATCTTACTTTAAAATTTAGCTTTCGAAATGCGTATATAGTAAGAAATAATAAAACTCAGTAAACAAGAATAAGGTTAAGAATAAGGCTTTTTCATTCATTTTTTAAAAATTTTGTTTCCTATAATATTATTTTTAAGCTTTTTTATGGTAGAATGACAGCCCGATAATAAAATAAGGTTAAAGAAAAATGGATGGTTCAATTACATGTAATTCTCATGAAAAAAACATGTAATGACTACAATATCTGACTTTGGTACAGTAAAATTACATATAATTTGCACTTGCTTAGTTTTGTATTCAGCTGTTACATGAAATATACATGAATTTACTCTGCCAAATTCAGATATTGTAGCTATTAAATGTATTCTAGATAAGAATTATATGATCAATTTTCCACTTAATAGCTAGATAATTTACATGTATTAAATAAAATACGTGAAAAAATTTAGGTTAAATTTAAGTTATTTCATGAAACACCTGACAAAATTTAACTTAAATAACAGGTAAATAATTTTATGGCTAGGAATTATGGATACGATATTATCTATCTCCCAAACTAATGCGTTTAAGGACAAAATAGGTTTTTATGACAATTTCTAAACCGACTTCAAATAAACATTTTTATACATACTTTGGAGCGTATTTTTGAATGGATTTAAATGTTCATGTATAAAGAAAGCTTTGATCTTTTTTATACATAAAAAAAAACAGGAAAAAATAATGAGAACAACCCTTAAAAATACAATTAAATATTTATTTTTTTATAAACCGAATACTTTAATTTTCAATTTTCTTTTTGGTATTCGATAAAAAAACATTAATTATTGAAAATATAATAATAGTTTGTAGTATACTATAAAGTAAGCTTATGTGATCATGAGGGGCATACATTTCGGCATTTCGGAGCATACATTTGGTGGTTTGCATGTGCAACAAACAAGTTAAATTTAACTAATAATTAGCTAAAATATAGCATAACATTTGCAGTATTTAATTTAAAATTTGGTTAAATTATAGTTAAACTTAATCACATATTAGCCAGCATATTACTTAAAAATTATATGAAAATTTAACCAATATTTTTATGGAAAAAGTACGACACTTAGGTTAAATTTAACCTTTTATTATACATAAATTTAGGTTAAATGAGAATGTTCACTAAAATTTTGTGCAGATAATATCAACCTATATTTAAGCTAAAATCCACCTATTGTGTTAGCTGGGATATTAGGGTGCTTTTTTTTTGGACGACAATTCTTTTTTTCTGGTGCCCCACTGAAATTTTGTTGGAAATACCCAAGAAAACGTCCTCCTAAAATATGAGCCCTCAAAATTAATGTTTAGCACTCGGCCTTTGCGTTTGAATATTTTCCATACAAAACTCATGTAAACTTTAGTGTTTTAAAAAAAAAAAATTTCAGCTCAGCGGCATTTTATACTATTTCAAAATGGAAAAAAGCAACTAACTCAGGATTAAATTATCTACCGCACGCCAGTTGTTGTGGGACCCAGGTCTAGACCTAGGTCTTAAAAGGTATTTATGTGTTGTTGTGACACATATTCTAAACCTTATTACACAACACATTTTATTTAAAAAAAAAATATATATATATATATATATATATATATATATATATATATATATATATATATATATATATATATATATATATATATATATATATATATATATATATATATATATATATATATATATATATATATATATATATATATATATATATTAGGGTGTCCCAGAAAAATTAAAATTGATTTTTTTTAACGCATACCCTTTAATTTTTTTTCTTTTATGCCAAAACAACTATAAAAAAAATTTCATGCAATTTAAATAACAGTAACCCGTGCCGACTTGGACCTAAACATCTCAATACTTGATTGTGTACTTTAGCGCGCATACCTTTTTTGATGTGCTTATAATTTCTAAATGTCTTGTCGGTTATACGAATTTTTCTTGAAAAATAAATATGTCCGTCGAACTAGGTAGTTCTAAACAAAAAATATACATAAAAGGTAACCCAAAACTTCCTTCAAATGGACAAGCTCTCGTATAGTATTGTTGTATAATATATTGTTTTTTAATATAATACATTTCATACGAAAACAAAGAACAATTTTTGTGCCAAAACTGAATAATTCTATAGACACGCTTGGAATGTTATTTTAGACTGAAAACTCAAGACAAAGTGCAAATTCTCTGCTGTGATACTATAACTGCTTCGAATACACATCGTTTGTGTGCGCGTTGAAAAAAATCAATATAGAAAAACTTATTTTCGCTTGCAACCATCACATGTACGAGCTGGTGTTAAAAAGTCTTTTTGAAGTGAAAATAAAACAACTGCCTATAATAAGCCCGGACATTCCACTTTTTCAAAAAATTAGAGATCATTGGCAATAAGTTGATCATCATAAAATAGAATGCTATAGAGAAAAGGTGGAATGGTGCCTGTTTCCAAAATTGATAAATTGAAAGTAGATTAAATAATAATAGAAATAATAATTAAAAAGGAGATATCAATGCTTAGAGCATTTCAGCTGTATCGTTCAGATACAGCTGAAAGAGTGGTCTAATTAATGCAGGACTTTCATTGTTTAATTACAATTGAGGCAATATTTGTTATGTTGCGTACAAAAGCACAAGATGTTATATCCGGACTGTAAACAGCAAACATTGAAAAGAAAATATGCTTAGTAATAGTTGTTGTAATTAAAAACAATATTAAAATATGGAGGGACTGAAACCTCAAGCTCTGAGATATCAAGACTTCGGTCTGGATTAAGGATTTTGATATAGTTTTCGGCAAAAAACTTTTATGAGGACATTGCTTTTAGTTTTGGGCAGCGATGTATATCAAACATAAAACTCTTTGTTAAAGTATAAATATTTTTTTATTTCTGTTTAGAAATTTATTACAAAACTAACACGAAATATTAATAAGTGCCGGAAAATTATAACAGATCATAAATTAATATAACTTAGTGAAAAGATGAAACACCCAGCAAACTACTCAAAAACCTCTCCATTTAGCGTTTCAAGAAAATATTACAAAACCAAAAATTCATGGTTCTTTCAAAATTCAAAAAATATTCTAAAAATTAAAATAAAACAAAAAATTTAAACTTTTTTTTAAAGTTCTAAAAACATTCCAAAAATTATTACAAAATCAAAAATTTAAACTTTTTTCAAAAATTCAAAAATTTTTAAAATATTTTAAAAATTATAACAAAATCAAAAATTTCCATGTCCAATTTCATGTTCGATAACATTTCATGTCAAACAAATATTTAATTTCATATTGTTCCAAAAAATTAAGTAAAATGAAAATCATTCTTTTGACACACTTGACAACATTTTTTTGACAAACTTATAACGCAATAATTTAGATTTTGGTTTCACATACCAATACCGACCATCAAAATTTCTCCAAATTCAATGTTCCTATTCGCAATCACTTAAAATGAACGTTTTTAAGCAAAATATAGGCATATTTTCTTGTTTTGACATACTTGACGATTTTTTTTGACACACTTCCCGTACAGTTATCGAACACATCGTCATTTTGGCTGTTACAATTGAGTAATCCTATTTTTAGAAACAAAAATTTTTGAGATCCCTTCCAGCGGTTTTCTAGATTTCGTCGGTTGTGACGGCAGACAGACATACAGTTTTTTTTAGAATCAGTAAGTCCTAAAACGTCCATAAATGGGGTAAGAATTTCATTTTTGGCTCGAGAATGTAATACTTAGGACTTTCAGACCAAAGTAATGTCTTTTTCTAATTCATTGGCGTTTTATTTAATGAGAGTAAAATAATTTCTCAAATAATTGCACAATAATCGCAGTAAAAGCTCGTACGTTAAAGTTCAACTTCAAGTCGGCACGGGTTATCGTCATCCAATCGCAGTAAAACTTTTAATTTAAGTTTTTAAGGTTAATTGGAAAAAATTTAGCGGGTATGCGTATAAAATTTTGCAAAAAAATTTTTTTGCTCTATGTCTTGGGACACCCTAATATATATATATATATATATACATATATATATATATATATATATATATATATATATATATATATATATATATATATATATATATATATATATATATATATATATATATATATATATATATATATATATATGTATATATATATATATATATATATATATATATATATATATATATATATATATATATATATATATATATATATATATATATATATATATATTTATATATATATATATATATATATATATATATATATATATATATATATATATATATATATATATATATATATATATATCAATGTTCACTCTAAGGCATTTTTCCGATGCGCGCAAAAACAAATTGGTGCGCTACATTTTTCTCAAAAATAAATAAATGCGCGGATAAATCAAACATATATAAAATCAATTTATACAAAACATAACTTATATGAAACTTCATATGCATAACTTATAGAAGATAAATATATTTTGGACTTCAATTGATGGAACTATGCGAATTTAATTTAACGAAAATCTAACGAAAGTTTAAGAAAATCAAAAGAAAGTACCTATCCTTTAAGTTATTCTTGTTTTTCGTAAAAAAACAATACGAATTTCATCGCTGGTTGTTTATTAATTTGATTTTCTTTGGTATGTGTTAATAAAATTTATAAATACATTAACTACAACATACTTATAAATGGGGCATATTTTTCACAATTAATATATATTACTACGGTATGAAAGACCTAAGTATTACAATCTCGAGCTGAATGTGAAAATTGCCCACTTTTTTGACATTTCTCGACGTTTCATAACGAGTTCATAACGATTCTAAGACAGCAAAAGAGTAAAGGCATTTATAAATAAAAACAAAAGAATTCAAATAATTTATTATTTAAATAGTTATACAAAATTTAATTTTCTTTCCGCCAACCTTTATTGTTTTTCCATAATTCATAAACGGCATGCATCTAAATCCTTTTCGATTTCGGCACTAAGTTGTATTTTAATCCTCATTAAACAGTCTATGTGCACTGTACCAAAACGGTTTCTAATTTTCGATTTGATCGAATTCATAGTGCTAAACCTTCTTTCACAATCAGCACTGTTAGCTTGAAAAAAGTCCCACATATTTCCACAAGAAACGTAATTTTACTAAACTCATCACCAGTAAGCCCGACGGTACAATCCGGTGATGAGTTTAGTAAAATTACGTTTCTTGTGGAAATATGTGGGACTTTTTTTAGCAGTTTTTTCTGTAGTTTTTCGGCAATTTCGGCAAACTTAAACATGCTGTATTCTTTTAACACTTCTTCTCTTTCGTCATCATTCAGGGGATGAATTTCAGAATATTTTTTAATGATAGCTTTTATGCTTTCCTGTCCAAAAGTAAAATCTGGTTGGTTGCGATTGCTTTGTAATCAAAGGCATACCAATTTTTCATCTCTTCTGATGGAAATCGCTTTGTTAGATGATGTCATAGTTCGTTAATAAATTTAATAACATAAAAAGTATTAACGTTTTGTTTTCTTTCTAATAATTTGAATAAAACATTTTCTGCTTCTCTGCTCCAGAAGGCCTTATGGCTTATCCTCTAATTATTGACACTTCATTTTGGCAATTACTGACTTAACGTATTCATTGGCTTCCATTGGCGATAGTTCACTTTTTTGTAGAAACTTGCAAAACTGCTCTAGTGTGTCAAAAACATCATCATCATCATCAATATTATTGCAAAATGATTGGTTTTGATTTTCAAAGAACTTAAACAATATTTTGAGATTGGATTATTATTTTCTTGAACATCGTCTTCAAAAAATTGAATCAGAACCACATAATTTCGTCCAATTACAGCTAAAGCAAGCTGTCGAGATAGCCATCTTACTTCATTTAGAACACGACAACACAACATTTAAAATTCATATTCTATTTTGTCATGGTTGCTTTACGACCATTTCATATTAAATCGAGAAGAAAAAGCAAAAATCTTAGGTGACCATTTCCGATTTGTCTGAAAATGCGTTAATAAATTCGTCTCGTAAAAAAAAATACTAATTTGACCGAAAAAATACAGTAAGTGGTTTTTCATGAGATATCACCATACAAAGTTTTGCGAAAATCGGGAAAAATCAAAAAAGGAGTCAAATTCAAAAATTCACAGCTCTTTCATTTTTTATCCGATTTGCGTCAACAGTATATCGTTGGAAAGGAAATTTAGTCTATTTTAAGATAAATTATTCAAAATTTATTGTTGCCTAACAAAAGATGGTCAAAATGTGAGTTTTAATATATTTTCACCCTTCGGCTCAAAACCTTACCTTTAATTTTTAAAGGTCAATCAATTAATTTTTTAAAAGTCAACAAATTACCTTTTCAACGATATACTGTTCTTGATGGTATCTTGATTTGTTAGGTTTTTATTGAGTTTTTTATGGGATATGCCATGAATTTTCAGTACAAAGTTTTACCAAATGATTAAAAAATTGACCATATTCTCTATTCGGTCACAGATAACTAACTTCACTCTTCGGCGATATTGTTGTGGCCAAGATTGTAGGGGTCAACATAATCAAAAATGTTCGTGGAATTAAATAAAACGCATATATTTTTCGCTTTAAGATTTATAGTTTTAATCACTTTAATATGAATAGTGTATTTCTTTAAAATTCACTCAATATCAATTTTCATTTGTTTTATTTTTTTTTCTTTGAACTGTGGTATATTTTCAACTTATCCTAAGGTTAATCTTAATGATATATTGGTTTCATTTTCTTGAAAAACAGTTCAATGGTTTTATGTTCACGAGTAACGGCACGACTCTATGTACGTTTTATTTTTAGTATGACACAATAATTCACCAAATATTCACCGCTCAACTAATTCAACTCAACACTAATGATTCTTGTATTCGACTTAACACTAATGGTTCTTTAATTCAACTCAACACTATTGATTCTTTTATTTAACTTAACACTAATGATTCTTTAATTCAACTCAACACTATTGATTCTATTGTGAGTAGCTATATAATAGCTTGGACTTTTATACCAATAGTAACAAAACAAAATAAAACAAAGGAGATTACTCCCGGGATACGGATTGTCCCTGCACGAATCATAAATTTGGGGAATCTCTTATTATTTGTTAGCTTTATCCTAACATTCCAAAGGAAAAAATAATTAAACAAAAATTAATATATCTAGAATCCAAAATACCTTAAATTAACTGTTGATTGGTGGACCCTATTCACTTCCAGTATGATTTCCTATTTCCAAAGTTTAATTTCCAAAACTCAGCAGCATCTGATTTTGTTATACTAAATTGATCACCAGCAAAAAATCCATTTGGAAATATAGCTTTTAATTCACTTAACATATGTGAAAAAACCAGACTTAATTTTGTTAAATTTCTTCGATAGTGAGAATTTTCATCAAACATCTTTTCTTTACCTTCCTTAAATAGTTTTATAGCTTGTTTACATTTTCTCATTAAATTATTTATAATGATATTAAAATGTTCATTTGTGTGTAATAAATGCATTTGATCTTCATATTTAGAATAAATCAAACGTAATCTTTGATATGTATCACTTTATTATTTTATTTTTAATTCTAGACACTTATAATTAAAAACACACTATTCAAACTTTCATAAAACATTTTTTGTGTTTAAAAATATAGCATTACAAAAATTTGTTTTTGATATAATTATCAATGAACTTATTTTTTCTAAACATGATTGCATGAACAAACTTTGACTAGATGTGATCTTTTGAAAAATCAAAACCGGAATGCATTTTTATTATATCCAATTTTAAACATCGAAAAATAATGAATCAACAAAAAAATGTGATTTTTCTTTGACGTCTTCTAATGTCATCGTGTAATACTAAAGATTAAACAAAAGTTAGTAACGACATCTGTTCGTTAGAATTGGAAGTAAAATTTAGTACGTTCGTTTGTTTTTTATAGTATATTCGAAATTTAACTAGCCGTTAAGTATTAGCAAATTTTAAAATTATTATCAATGTAAAAGTGAACTGAAACTATTGAAATACATTTTTATTGAATTAGAAACAGAAGATGAATTGGTTTTATTATTGTTTAGGCGAATATAGCGGACGTTACACCATGAATTCAAGGTAAAAACCAAGGTATTTACTCTTGAAATCACAAAAACGTCGTCACCCCCTCTACGTCAGAAACCATCGAACTACTTCCCACAACTAATAAAAAAAATTATAATAACTATAGTAATATTAAATATAAAAACTAATTAAATTCTAAAAACCCACAATTAAATTTATAACTATAATAACTAATAACTAAGAATAGACGTTTAATTTATGAAAACTAATAATTCTAACAACTAAATTTAATTTTATAAAAAAAATATTATTAAAAATTGTATTGAAAAAAACTTAGGCTTGGTATATAGAAAACAGACGCCAGAGATTTCGATGGTAAAACCCGTAAAATTATGAACTCGCAAACACCAACAATACTAAAACCAATTCCCAACAAAAAATGTAGTTAGTACGCTGTAAACGTAAAAAAAAAAATGAAAAACGCGAAAACGAAAAAAACAACGAACGCCCAATTCAAAAACACAAAAATTTTTGTAAAAACCAAATTCCGTAAAAGAACAAAAAGACCACTGTCGTACCCAATCTTTGCTTCACCTTTCACAAAAATTCCTAAAATATTGTATATAAAAATATAATTTATTTATTTATTTAATTTCAGATATACTGAAATATATATATCTATCACTATTTATTGACGACACACCCCTATGGAAAAAATATTTATTTATTTTAAAATTTGAAAAAATATTTAAAGATGTTTATTTATTGGGTGGTCCTCTTAACTCAAAATATTTATTTAATTTTTTAAAAAAATAATAGATATTTATTTATATCTTGACGTTTCGCTTAATTAAGAAAATTTATTTATTTAGCTACCTAAAATTATTTAATTCTAAAAAAAATTATTTTATTTAATAAAAAATTTTATTTATTTAATTTTTTGAAAAATTTGTTTGATTTATTTTATTTTTATTTAATAAGATAAGAGATTCCCAAAATCAAGATTCGTCTGGAGACAATTTAAAAAGTAAGTATGGTTACAATATCCATATCGCTTAAATTTGAATTCCCGCGTTCGCGAGCCCACTCCAACAATGCATGTGAGAACTGACTAGAAAAGCCCCTAACGACCAGATTCTACAGAACAGTTTCTCCCCAACCTAATAAAACAATCACAACTGTCACGATTAGACACTAGGTCCATTTCTACTGACCCAGTTGTGCTTGTTTAACCTACAAATAAATTACAACTAAACCTAATGCGAAAGTTGAAGAACGCTCCCGAGCACCAGACTTCAAAACCTAAACTCCATGAAAAACTGTTTTATTAGAAAGCTAAATGGAAAAATGGAAAAGTATGAATTTGTATGAGGTGAAGCCTCTGATCCTGAAAACAAAGTATAATTGGTTCTTCTCTTCATTACACCGAAGAAGCCCCTGAGCAAAGAATGGTACTACTGCTTTGCACCTAAGTACAAACACAGCAACACCACTCCTCGTCCCTGAGAACTTCCTCGCCGAATGAAGAGAAGAAACCAATGTTCTTCGATCGCATAACCCCGATGGCCATAGGCGATCTAAGAACAACATCAATGTTAAAGAGTGAAGCTCCATGGATGGCTTTTTAGGCCTACCGCTGAGAAAGGAGAATTTATACATTAGAATAAAGTAAATAATACATAACTTATCCATAATCTAAATAATTTCTTATTTAAAAATGCTAAATCGAAACATGAAATATATAATATGTGTTAATAAAGTTTTACATGAAATTAATTAAATTTAATCTTCAGACTAGATAATAAATTGGTAATTTATATTATAAAAAAAATTACGATTATTTTAAATTTAAAACTAAGCTTACTAATTTTTAAGTTATTAATTCTAATATATTTGTTCAGGTCAAATTTTTATCGCTTTATTTATTGTATTCAAAACAAAAATAAATGTTAGCTAAACATAATTATTTCTATATTTATCTTATTTTTTAAATTAATCGCAATAAAAAATAATTTTAAAAATGGTGGTAACTAAAATGGACTCATACGAGATATGTATACGTACGTCAGCGGATCAATATGATGACAAATGTGGAGATATTGATTTGGATCCGGCTCACTCTATAAAGTTAATGGGAATTAATTATTTTCAATTATACTTCTATAAACACAGACCAATAATACTTTGAAAGTAGTGACGAAAGATTTAAACTTATACAAAATTGTTGAAAAACTGTTTGGTCAATGTTAACTTTTATTACGTTAATAACATCCTAAAACTCATAAAAACATGACTTAACCACAAAAAATTCTTTCGCCAAACGAATTGTGTTGCAATAGGAAACCTACCTAGACTTTCAGGTTTGACATAAATTATTTTGTATATATATATATGAGATACACAAAACAATCCCTGTACAAATCATAATATCTAATAAGGCGTACCGCAATAGAAGTATTTTTGGCCAAAAATGAACATTATATTAGCCAAAATAAAAATATTTCAACATTTCCGTATAAGTTCAAAAGTTTATAGAACTGTAATGAGACATGTTCTATTGACATCCACTATATAGTGTGAATAATACATAAATCAATACCTCGAAATTGTAACTCACATTAAACCAATGACGAATATGGGGATCGCGTATGAGTGCATTGAAAAAAGCTAGCTAAACATTTACTAAATCTAACCATAATCAAAAAAACCATACAGTTAATTTCATATATAAATTAATTGCATCATCCAAAAAATAAGTCAACAAAAAAACCAATACTGGTTTTACCCAAAAATTACAAAAATTTATAATAATATTATATGAATATCTTTGCCAAACCAAACCGGTTTGACAACCAACGCCTAAAACTGCGCCAAAAATATACAAAATCATTAATTATTTACTCATATAATTCAAATATAAAAAAAACCCTTACAAAGCCCCAGGTCTTTGTTTCGGCTGCCACTTTATTAGTAGAGTGCCACTGTAGGTGGCTTGGACTTTTATACCAATAGTAACAAAACAAAATAAAACAAAGGAGATTACTCCCGGGATACGGATTGTCCCTGCACGAATCATAAATTTGGGGAATCTCTTATTATTTGTTAGCTTTATCCTAACATTCCATAGGAAAAAATAATTAAACAAAAATTAATATATCTAGAATCCAAAATACCTTAAATTAACTGTTGATTGGTGGACCCTATTCACCTCCAGTATGATTTCCTATTTCCAAAGTTCAATTTCCAAAACTCAGCAGCATCTGATTTTGTTATACTAAATTGATCACCAGCAAAAAATCCATTTGGAAATATAGCTTTTAATTCACTTAACATATGTGAAAAAACCAGACTTAATTTTGTTAAATTTCTTCGATAGTGAGAATTTTCATCAAACATCTTTTCTTTACCTTCCTTAAATAGTTTTATAGCTTGTTTACATTTTCTCATTAAATTATTTATAATTATATTAAAATGTTCATTTGTGTGTAATAAATGCATTTGATCTTCATATTTAGAATAAATCAAACGTAATCTTTGATATGTATCACTTTATTATTTTATTTTTAATTCTAGACACTTATAATTAAAAACACACTATTCAAACTTTCATAAAACATTTTTTGTGTTTAAAAATATAGCATTACAAAAATTTGTTTTTGATATAATTATCAATGAACTTATTTTTTCTAAACATGATTGCATGAACAAACTTTGACTAGATGTGATCTTTTGAAAAATCAAAACCGGAATGCATTTTTATTATATCCAATTTTAAACATCGAAAAATAATGAATCAACAAAAAAATGTGATTTTTCTTTGACATCTTCTAATGTCATCGTGTAATACTAAAGATTAAACAAAAGTTAGTAACGACATCTGTTCGTTAGAATTGGAAGTAAAATTGAGTACGTTCGTTTGTTTTTTATAGTATATTCGAAATTTAACTAGCCGTTAAGTATTAGCAAATTTTAAAATTATTATCAATGTAAAAGTGAACTGAAACTATTGAAATACATTTTTATTGAATTAGAAACAGAAGATGAATTGGTTTTATTATTGTTTAGGCGAATATAGCGGACGTTACAATTCTTTTATTCAACTTAACACTAATGATTCTTTAATTCAACTCAACACTATTGATTTCTTTATTCAATTCTATTCTCTCTTATCTAAAAATCAACTCAAAATCTAAAATCAACTTAACTTAATATTAAAATTTACTTTTACTTAAATAAAAGAAAATTTTAAAAACAATTTAAAATTTTGCTTTCTAATTAAACAAATATAAACAAAACAAAACATTTAATTTTAAAAACAATGCGGAAAAATAATAATAATAATACGCGGAAACTCAAATTATGCAGTTTTTTCATGGTTTGTTTTTGTTTATATTTGTTTCGCTTATACATTTTATCAAGTTAAATAATAAAATTTTGAAGGGTTATTATTTGTAAAGGGCCATTATTCGGCATTGGCACTTTACATTTTTTCACCCATGCAAAAAGAAAAATTCTTCAGAGCTTTAGAGCTGAAGGATTTTTCTTGAAACTAGATTACCTGAATTCTGAACTTGAAAACTACGTAAATATATTTTTTTTTTAAATAAATATTACTTAATTATATTTTCTTTCTTATAAAATTAAAACTACAATGAACTAATTAGTAAACAAATAATTTTATGGTAATGACCTTAAGTATAAATTTATTTAAATTATTTAGTTTTCGTAATCCGATTACTTGACATTGAATAAATTGTTTTAAGTTATGAGAATTTCGTAACCGTATATGTACTATGTTTTGTTTTAATAATTATGCAAAAAAATTCATTGAAGAAAATTAGAAATATGAGATTATTACTATACTATATATAATTTTACGTTAAAATAATGTTTGTTGTTTTTTTTTTTGTTTATTTGGTGTTTGATTTCAGTAATAATTAAATTATAAAAAATGGTTTATGATTAAACCTTATTATCTTTGTTTTGTTTTGATATATGTATGTAAATTTGTATATGATTTAGTAAAGTAAGATTTTGTTATATATTTTTATTTTGTATTGTTGCATTTTGCTCGCACGCTTCTTGTGTTGTGTTAACATTATTTTGATTGTATTTTTTATTTGACTTAATAAATAATTATTCAGATTTTGGTATATATATTTAAATTCTTAAACTAAAAATTTTTTGGTTTATTTTAATGGAGTGTTATATGAACAAATATTTGAAAACTTTAATACTTATATCATGATTCTTGTCTGATTTTGAATCAGTACTTATTCTATTTTTCGTAAGAATTAATAAATGATCCATTTTTAATTGAACGTATTTATAAATAGTATTTGCGAAAACACTTGAAATTATGTTATGCCAAAACTGCCATTTTAACCTATCTGATAGTGTGACTCCTAATGCATAATATATTGATTTAAACCAGTTAATTGATACCAATGTATTGCTTTTATAACGATTGCGCGACTGCTTAGAAAAATAATTATCGGTCTTTAAAATATTTCTAGAGTCATGACAGCTAACATTAGAAATAACCAGTAATAAACATGTAAATAATTTAAACCAGTTTGTTATACCTTTAGATAAAATAACGCGATTATAAGTTGAAGAGTGGTTGTATATAAATTTAAAGAAATGTATTGGAGGAAAATTATCTAAATGGGTAGGTATACCTATTGTTTGATCGTTAGATTTATTCTTCGTTGTTTGCAAGAATTTCTCACTATTCAATTTACGGCCAATATTCGATTTGATGTTGGGACTGTTAGGTTTCATAGTTTTAGTTTTAGCAGTGCATTTTCCCTGTTTTCTCCGACTGTGCTTCGTACTAGTTTGATGTAATTCTTTCTTCCATATATTAATTTTGTTTTTGGAAATTTGGCGGTGATTTTGTGGTAATTTTGTGTTTATTTTTAAATTAATTTGTTTTTTAATTGGAGTGATAGTATTTGAAAATCTGTTAGAAAACCTTTTAGAGGATGGTGCACTTTTCCTATTGTTTTGAACATTTTTAATTTTGTCGTTTAAAATAAAATTTGAATTCAGATTTCTATGTGGTTAAGTAAATGATATTTTTTTCTGTTTTGATCGGTCATTTGATATAACTGAATACGTTCTATTTGGTAAAATACTTTGTCTTGTTGTTTTGTGACTTTTTTCGTTTAATGAAATTTTATGTTTAAGAGAAATTTTTGCTGATGTGTTACTTAAATTAAAATGTTCACTGTCAATATTTATCGTAAGAATTTCAGAATATGATGGTTTTTCTAGTTGAGTGTTTCTTTTTACTGTAGATGTATTTTGAGTTTTTAAAACGTTTTCAATATTATTAAGTTTTGCCAGATTATGTTGTTCTATATAGTGGAGTGAGTCTTCGGGAGTTGTCGATGTTGTGTTGGTGTAAGGTTTGAGTTGGCTTTGCTTAGTCATGTTTACGTTAGAAATAATTTGATTAAGATTTTCTATTAATATATTTTTGCCATGTGAATTTTCTTCGTAAGATTTTATTTTAAGTTTGGTTTCGGTCAGTTCCTGTCTAGTTCGCTGTAACACGTTATTTAAAGTCGCATATGCTGCTTTAAGGTCCGTAAGTTGTGTTTCTACCTCTTTATTGAATGTTAGCAGTTCTCTATTTTCAATTTCTTTTTTCTTAATTTCTAGATTTGCCGTAACTAAATTGTCCGCTAGTTCCTTGGACGAGTGTTTTAATTGATCATTAGAAATGACCAAAATACTAATCTCGTTTTTGTTTTTATCACATTCCAAGTCTATTTTTTGCTGTAGTTGTCTTACTTGATTTTGCAGGTGTTCCGTTCTCTGTTTTAGCACTTTATTTTCATCCCTGTGTTTCTCTATTTCCAGTTTAAATGTCGCCCTTTGAATCGAGAAATAATCGGCATCTTTCTCTAGAAATTTGGTGTGGTCGTCAACCCGTAACGCGAATTCTCTAATAAGCGATTCTGCTTCCACACGAAGTATAAACTTTTCGCGAGTCAATTTATTTATAATTTCGTTATAAATTTCTGCGAGTTCCATTTTAATAATTTTTTTTTTTTAAACTTAATTCTTATTTAATAAAATTATATTTTAAAGAGAATATCTATCTTAGGACAATTTCTAATATCAACTTAACTTAGAACTAATGGTATAATTTTTCAATGTGACTCACTCTTTTTCCGTTTGTAGACGAATTTTTTATGGTTGAAATAAACTCGATGTTGCTGGAGCTGGAACTGAAGCTGTTGCTGTTGACGTGAAGCTGGTGTAGCTTTTGTTGTTTGGTTGCTGTTGATGTTGATGATGTTGTGGTTGTTGCTGCTGTTGATGTTGATGATGTTGTTTTTTTTTCTTTCAGCTGTAGGGCTTCTTAACATACTATTTAGTTAAATTTTTTATGATTTATGTGTGATTCACTTGTTCTTTTAATAATTTTACTGTTTTTATTGTTTACTGTTTTAAAAAATTTTAAAATGACCTCTCACGTAACCTTTGACCTCTAAGTTAAAAAAATTATCGATTTTCTTGAATTTTCGATTTTATTATCTGTATGAATACACTATTTATTTATGTATTTAATCAACGATGGAGGCAGACAGGCAAACAGGCCAAGACTTAATTCTTGCCCAGTAGTAACACAAATCTTGAGACTATTAAGAACATTAGAAAAATACAAATACATATATAGTAAAAGAAAATTAAAAAAATTGAACAAATTAAAAATTAAAAAGTCAGACAAGTGCGAATAAAATTCGCTCGTCAAGGGTTCCATGAATGTTAAAGAACACAATATCAAAAATTATTGACAAAAAGTTGTGTTGTAATGTCCTTATATTTTCAGACCATAGACACATAACAAAATAAATGTTAAATTGTAAATGTCAATAGTAAATTACAATCAAATCTACATTGATCAAAAATGGCAAAAAAAATGTTAATTCAGGTTAAATATTATCCATAGATGTTTTTGGTAACTTAAAAAAGATTCAATTACACCAGCTTGTAAATGGATTAAATTTGATTATTTTTTCGGTCAATCGAGTGTTGTAATTTAGGGGTGTGGAAAGGCTACATACTAAAAATATTTTTTTTTTAATAACACAAAAACTGCATTTCAAAATTCTATAAAAAATGTAACATTTCTTAAATTAAGTGCTCTTTCATATGACACCCCACTCATTTGGGTCAAAAATGTTTTTTTTTTCCTCCCCACACCCATTCCATAAACACACAGAAATATAATTATTTGAGTCTTCGATATGATTTTCGTTCAAAATTTACCAATATTCCTGTCTCTGTGAATATTTTCAAATTTTTCGTCGCAAGGTAGGCGGCGGCACGATCTGAATTTAGCCCTTTCTTATCCATAACTCAAAAACTGTGCTGTAGTTTTCATACAAAACTTACCAAATTTCCTAACTCTGTGAAATTTTCCAAATTTTTCTGTCATTTAGTGTCGAAACGTATGGAGGGGGGACGGTCTGAATTTTGCACTTTTTCAACAGTAACTCAAAAACTGGGCACCGCAAAATTCTAAAAAAAATTGCAACGAATTTTAAATTAGATGTTATTTTAAATGACACCCCACTCGCTTGGGTAAAAAAAAGTTTTTTTTTACTCCCTCTACCCCGGTCTTCTAAACACACAGAAATATAATTATTGGAGACTTCGCTATAGTTTTTGTACAAAATTTACCAAATTACCTAACTCTGTGAATTTTTAAATATTTTTCTGTCTACCTGTGTCGAAACGTATGGGGGGGAACGGTGTGAATTTTGCACTTTTTTCACAATAACTCAAAAACTGGGCACCGCAAAATTCTAAAAAAAACTGCAACGAATTCTAAATTAGATGTTCTTTTAAATGACACCCCACTCGCTTGGGTCAAAAAAAGTTTTTTTTTACCCCTCTACCCCGGTCCTCTAAACACACAGAAATATAATTATTGGAGACTTCGCTATAGTTTTCGTACAAAATTTAGCAAATTTTCTAGCTCTGTGAATTTTTACAAATATTTCTGTCAATCAGTGTCGAAACGCATGGGGGGGGAACGGTCAAGACTTTGCACGTTTTCGATAATATCTCAAAAACTGGGCACCGCAAAATTCTAAAAAGAACTGCAACGAATTCCAAATTAAGTGCTCTTTCAAATGACACCCCACTCGCTTGGGTCAAAAAAAGTTTTTTTTTACCCCCTCTACCCCGGTCCTCTAAACACACAGAAATATAATTATTGGAGACTTCGCTATAGTTTTCGTACAAAATATAGCAAATTTCCTAACTCTGTGAATTTTTACAAATTTTTCTGTCAATCAGTGTCGAAACGCATGGGGGGGGGGGGGAACGGTCTGAACTTTGCACTTTTTCGACAATATCTCAAAAACTGGGCACCGCAAAATTCTAAAAAAAACTGCAACGAATTCCAAATTAGGTGCTCTTTCAAATGACACCCCACTCGCTTGGGTCAAAAAAAGATTTTTTTTACCCCCTCTACCCCGGTCCTCTAAACTCACAGAAATATAATTATTGGAGACTTCGCTATAGTTTTCGTACAAAATTTAGCAAATTTCCTAACTCTGTGAATTTTTACAAATTTTTCTGTCAATCAGTGTCGAAACGCATGGGGGGGGGACGGTCTGGACTTTGCACTTTTTCGACAATAACTCAAAAACTGGCCACCGCAAAATTCTAAAAAAAATTGCAGCGAATTCCAAATTAGGTGCTCTTTCAAATGACACCCCACTCGCTTGGGTCAAAAAAAGTTTTTTTTTACCCCCTCTACCCCGGTCCTCTAAACACACAGAAATATAATTATTGGAGACTTCGCTATAGTTTTCGTACAAAATATAGCAAATTTCCTAACTCTGTGAATTTTTACAAACTTTTCTGTCAATCAGTGTCGAAACGTAGGGGGGGGGGGGGACGGTCTAAATTCGCACTTTTTTTACTATAACTCAAAACCTGGGCATCGCAAAATTCTAAAAAAAATTGCTTTGTTTTTTAAATTAAGTGTTCTTTCAAATGACACCCCACTTGACCACATTTTAAATAGTGTTTTTACCCCTCCTCATTTCCACCCCCTTAATAAATCTAAGTATGGAAATATGACACTTTTTTATATTGTTTATTAAAAACGTACTAATTTTTCTATCATTCCAAGTACATTTGAAAATTTTCGATCAGATAGGTTCGGAGCTAATCGAGGTAAGAAAACGCGAAAAAAACGTCATTATTCAAAATTATACAAAAAAGGGTGAGGTGTAAAATTCCAAAATAAATTTTTATGGAATACTGAAATAAAGCCCTTTCATATGATGCCCTACTTGAATCTATAAAAAAATGTATTTTCTCAAAAGTCTCACATCTCAGCCCTGTAAACCAAACGAAAACCTCTTTAGTTTTATTTGTATCCGTCATTTCATGTGGACAGGTTAGTTTTATACGCATGCCAAATTTCAAGTCCATGGCATTTATAGTTTACGAGATAATCGATATAATGTGAAAAACACGTTTTACTCTCACCAATAGTGTTCCGTATAAAAAACGGAACCCTAAAAATCACAGAACAGGAAATGATATGATGTAGTTTATTTTTTTTTCGATCTGTAAATAGTGTTATGCAAAATGGTTTCTTTAAATTCTGTTTAATTAATTAATTTAAAGATTGTAAAATCATTCGAAGCTGAGAATCTTGAGACTTTAATTTCTTTGTCGTTGATTGGAGTAAAGCAGTGAAATTTTTGTGCCTGCGATAGTTGACACTTTGTCGAATTTTTTTTCAAATCTCTTTTCAATTTTCTTGTATTCTCCTTCCGGACAAAAGCGAAAGGCATTGGCCGAGTCTTTGTTCGAAATGGCCCATTGGTAGAGTTCTTTTGCAGTTGTTATATGGCCTTCGAATTTTTTCTGGAGACTAGCTCTTGTTGCGTTGCGCTTAATGGCACCTCCAATACCATCGCAAGGGCCCTTTCCATGCGCTGTGGCAAAGAAATGCCATTCAACATCGAAATTATGGGCCTTTCAATGTGAACACAATTGAAAGAAATTTTTTTTGTTTTTGTACTGCGAAGCTGCTCCATCCGAAAAGAAGTATATTTTTGTGACGAATTGAAAAGTCTCATCCAAGAATTTAAAAAGTTCCTGCTGAAATTGGTATACTGCTTCATAGTTGTGCTTCAGACTCTCGGCAATTATCAGAAGACTTTTGAACTCATCTCTCTCATCTTTGAAATAAATCGCAAACGGATGAAGTGTAACCTGCTGCTGGTTACAATGTGCTGATTGTACTTCGTCCTTAAAAAGTTTCGCATTTAACATAAAATGGTAGATCCAACCAATTTTTCGAATCGATTGGAGATGAATATATACCTGAATAACGCAGTGATAATTTTTCCGCAAAGTCGGAGATTACAATAAACTCGCCTTGCCACAGTTGATCTTTTTTCATTTTCAAAAATTCAGATTGTTTCTTCGAGATGAAATCGTGTGGAATCAAAGTTGCCAGCTGCATGCTATACGACCTTATGAAATCATCGGAAGAACGCGTAATATTTTCCAAGCTCGTTCTACCTATTTTTTAAAAAAATTATTAAAATTATTAAAATAAATTACTGAACGGCGTAATTCAAATGGCGTAATTCAAAAATAAGCTAGTTCAAAATTTACCGCTTTGATTGACCCATTGTTTGTATGGTATACTCTCCATTTGGTTATCTTCAAGAATTTGTTCGAAGAATTGCTCCATTCCATTCACTCTGGGGCATTTATGGCATTCATTCAAATGGCATTTCATGTATGGCTCAGCACACAACATTTTGATAAAATATTTATTTAATATAATTTTATTAAAATAATAATTTTATTAAAATAATAATTTTATTAAAATCATATTTTATATTTATAGCACTACCACTTATTTTTAATTTAATTTTATTCGTAAAAAATATTTTTTGTCACTTATTTTGTTAATATATAACTCTAAAAAGATATTTTAACTAATTATTCTTAAAGACCAATTTTTACTGAATCTAAATTTGAACAAACTAACTTATTAAAATTTATTTTTTCTTGTCCTAAGTTCTTAAAACATTGTTTTTATTTTTGAGAGGGAGAGGGATAAAGAGAATTAAAAATAAATAGACATTTCAAAAGGAACAAATAATATTGGCGCCTCGTCGCTCTAACCTTTTACATTTTTAATCGTTTCAGCATGTTGTTACTTTTTGGGATTTTTTGTTTTTAGAGGTTATAGAAAAAAGGGATATTTAGTTAGTTATCTGTGACCGAATAGAGAATATGGTCGTTTTAGGTAGATTTCATATAAAAATCTACCTATTGCAATGGGCTTCATCTCGGAATTTCGGAAAAATTTTTGTGCCAAACGACTATATATGATAAGCGGAGACGAAAAAATAAAAAAAAATTTATATATATATATATATATATATATATATATATATATATATATATATATATATATATATATATATATATATATATATATATATATATATATATATATATATATATATATATATATATATATATATATATATATATATATATATATATATATATCTATATATATATATATATATATATATATATATATATATATATATATATATATATATATATATATATATATATATATATATATATATATATATACACAGAAAAAACAAATGATTAGCATCAAACGAAAATGATTGTTTTTAAATCAAATCAGATTTCGATAATCCATCAAGAAGTTTTGAGTTTGGTTTAAGGTTTGATTTGCTAAATACAAAACTTCAGATGTTATTTTAATATGAAACTCTAATATTTAAATTGAGCGAATACACGATTGCATCATGCTCGCATACGTTTTGATCTGGATGTTTCAGGTGTTTGGTAAGAAACTTATATGTTTTGAATTTAAAATCAATGTTTTGTTTGAAATCAAAAAACTATCGCAAAGTAGTCACATTAAATTAGATTCAAACCAGCTTGGTTTGATTATGAAACAATTAAATTTTAAGATTAAATAATATTGATTTGAATTGAATTCGAAATCATTTCAGGATAAAAGTATAATTATTAAATATTTATATTTTGGGTACATTAATAAAACAAAATTATTTTAATTAATTCAAGTTAATTGTATTTTATTTAATAAAAAAAATAATTTATTATATAATATAAAGCATAAATCTCATATTTATAATTCATTTCTTCTTTGCTCTTCCAAAATATAAATATAATATTAAATTGCTAATATAATATTGCTCTTGCAAAATGTAAATAATATTTAGTTTAAAAAGCCCTTTATATTTTGAATTTCTATTGGAATATCTTTTATATATATGGCATATCATATATAATGTATTCGAGAAATTTATCTATTTTGTTACATTCAAACGGGTATTCTAAATGCATTACATAAAATAATTTAAAATTTATGTCTATTGCATTTATAATATTTTCGAACACAAAAAAAATTTCATCAAAATATAAATACATTTTTTTAGTGATTTTAATTCCTTCTTTGAATCGATCTCCGCAATTAATAATGGTTGAACTGCAAGCCCGAATTCCGCGTACTTAGTTTTCTTTTCCTCGATTATAATTTTAATACGGCTTACTTCGGAAATGTAATTAATGAACGAATCGAATGATTCTACAATCGGCGGTTTCCATACTTTATTACTGGAAATTATAGATTTTTCTGGATATAAATGACCGAAATCTATGTCAATCTAAAATTTATTAACATTTTTATAAAATTATGTATAAAAATATATAATATATATTGTAGCTACTTACTAAACGATGTGATGATTGAGAGCATTTTGATGGTGGTCATTCTTTAAAAAAGATTTTTGAGTTTTTGTTAGTGGAATGGTGAAGGAACCTTGTTCTATATGCAGATGTTGTGTGCCAATGTCGTTCCACTTTAACCATTCTTTTTCATCCATTCGGTTTCATCTAAGTCTGTAAATTAAATGTTAGTGAATATTAAAGTCCAATTTCATTCATTGTAGAGTTTTAAACCTTTGATTTGTTCGTCTACTGCGTTACAATATTTTGCCTTTCTATTTGGGTGCTAATTTTCCAATAAACCTGCTACAGATTATTACACTGATTAATTCTTGAGTTGTTTCAATAATTTCCAGGGTGCCTGATGTTGACAATAATTGTATGCTGTTTAATTTTGACTTCAAACTTCAGTGACGCATTTTCAATGATTGTTTTCACTTAATTTTTTAACATTTTCTATGAAAAGTATATTGCAAATATTTTCTATATTGTTAGAGGTTAATAAAAACATCCCAATATGTTTTATGATAGTTACCAATTATTGTTATTTTATTTGTCATATCCATGTTAATGCAATTATCGTCTTTTGGATGCATGTCATCGCTATTTAAGACTTTCATATTTCTTTTATGCATATTTATTAAGTGGCGCTTGAAACGATCAAGATGTGAAAATTTTTGAAGACATCCACCTTGATTACAAACTAATATTTCAATAGGAGTCCAACCATGAAGATATTTTATATGGTGGCATAGAATTTATATTACATATCTCAAACATTTAAAACAATTAAACATGTTTAAAATTAGTTTTACTATAATTATAGATATATTTTAATTTTCCAAATTCCACTTATATAATATATGTATAGACAGTTTGTAATTTGACAATATAAATCATGATACTTGTTAAGACAAAAATATTACGATTTTAGCCAAGAGAATTTTGTTTGTGTTTAAACCAATTTTGATGTTGTTTTTAAACATTATAAAATGTTAGTTTAAACATCAAAAATTTGCTTCATCTTCAAAAATTTCGTTGTTTGGCATAAAATAAATTGTATCGGTTCAGATTAAAAGGAATTTGTTTAACGCAAATTAGTTAAATTACAGTTAAGCAAGAATTGTTTTAAATGTAGCTATTAAGCTACACATATTATCAAAATTTACAAAGTTAACATAAAACATTACAAACGCATAATTTAAGATTCATACTGATTAAATATGAGATTAACAATTTGTAGATAAGAAAGTTTGATTTATCTCAAACAAATAATAAAGATTTTGTTTTAAAATATATTAAATTTCTATATCAGATAATGTTTTTTTTCTGTGTATATATATATATATATATATATATATATATATATATATATATATATATATATATATATATACACGATATGAGATATAACGAAAACGACCGACACTCTCACGGTCGCATTTGTTGAGGTAGATCAAAAAAAATTTCTGTACATATGTGTTCTGTAAATTATCTCTTTCCGCACTTAAAGCCCAAACATGAGCATCGTGTGAAGCTCCACCAAATCGTTCATCTACAGCTCTGATTCGCATGTTATGGTCACAGATCTGCAAATATATAATTATATTTAACAAGTGATAAAAGTAAAGTTAAAAGTATGAAAAATTACCACCATTGCAATTATGCTGTGTTTCAACTTTCTGTTGAAAAATAAATGTTCTTCATTGTGTGGTCTATTAATTTGTATATGTGTTCCATCGATTGCACCAATAACTCCTGGAAAACCTGCCTTATTATAAAAGTATTTTTTGGCATCACGTTTGTCTGCATCTGTGAAAAATGTTATGTCCGTTGGACATATTCCGTTTTCGATGGCCAAACAAACTTCAGCCAAGACTTCAGACATCGTCTTCTGTGCCATATAAACGCCAGCTCCAGTTCCATGTTGGTACTCTCCTTCAGCTAGAAACCGCCCAGAAACCATGTACCAGCTAACTTCAAAATGTTTGGAATACCTGTTGATCTTTGTTGCATTTTTAAATGAGGTTCAATTTCATTTAATATGTGCAGACACGCTTTCTTTGATAGCCTAAAATTTTTTTAGGCCTACAGTGACGATAATTATTAAAAAATTGTTCATTATCAATTAAATCAACTTTCAACTTACAATTTGTCTGACATTGATAAAATATCTAACCGACTCCGAAGAAATCTCCTCTCAATAGCGGCGGCCCTTGTTTCCTCCTCAGAATTTTCTTCAACACTATCCATTATATTTTTTAATATTTCACAAACAATTAACGCAATAATATAACACAAGAAAAAAACCAAACGATTTGACATAACCAAAAACGATTTGACATATAATCACAACCAAAATGAAGTTGGATACAATTATAAAATCAATGTTAGTAAAAATGTAAATTCGAAATTCATATGCTCATATGTACCAATTTACTTTCGTTTCGGATTGTAAATCCCAATGTGCTTTTCTTTCGAATCGAATTACACAGTAGAGCCCCAGATATTTGAGAAAATTGCTGCTGTGTCGTTGCCTTAAAGTTGTGATTGTTAAGCTTGTGATGTTGAGCTGTTGATAACTTCTTGGAGTAATTTTGTTTTTTTTTGAGTCATTTACACCCAAATACAGAATTAAATGTTGTTTTAAATAGTTTAAATAGTTTATTATAAATAATAACGTATAGAAAAGCCACTGTTTTAATTTCCTGATCTTGAGATCGAGCCGTATATAATTAACTCGACCGAAAACCTTAGAGTATATATAAATATAGAGAGAACATAACTTTAAAATTGTATGAAGAGAGACATAAGAAATCGTGTTCACTAATACGTCATATTTAATTTCTCATTTCGCCATTTGCATTTCTGTTTATTTACAACAACCAACTATTGTATTAAAATATAAATTAAAAACAATTAAATAATTTAAAACGAAACAAAAAGTAAAATTTATTATTTTTAGTTGTGCTAATTTTTATAAAATGAATGAAAATAATTACGAGAGTATTTTACATTTATTGTGTTAGTGTTATTTCCAGTGATTTTATAATAGTGAATATTTTATTATTTTATAATGCCCATGTGCAAATATTTAAGTTATGTATATATCCTGAAAGTATATTATGAAAACTAGCTGGCGACCAACTTTTTATTATTGGGTAGTTTATTTTTAATAGATAAAAGATCAAAATTTATATGTTTGGTTAGAATCAAATCTTAATCCGTCATTTTTCTTATTTCTTTTTATATAGTCGCAGGGAGGAAGAAACTATTATTTTTTTGTGGTAGGTTTTTTCCTTATAGATTTAAAAGAAACTCGCAATAATTGTACAATTTTGAATCAAATGAAAAATTTACGCACGTCTTTGGGAAGACAAACCTGTTTCTCTCTGAGAGAAATAAAGGAAAACGATCAAGCAAAAAAAAACGATTTGACATAAGAACAGTCACGTTTAATATTAGTTATGGTGGTCGGTTGCCGAAAACGTTACAATGTCATTAAACACTAACCCAACAAAATACTATTTGAGTTATAAACTAATGGTTGTTATGGATTATTTTGTTTTAACTTCTCTTTGGTTTGTTTCGCGTTGTTACTTTTTCACAGCTGATTGGAAATGACATTTAATCTGAATCCGATATCCGCTAATCAAATTTGTTTCTGTAACTGTAACTGCAAATTAGTTTTCGTCAGTCTTATAAGCAAAGGATAATCGCAATTTCCACTAAATACTGTATCTTATCCCATTTTGTTGAATAAATGGTACCAAATTATTTTTCTTGCTAAGGACACTGAGCACGGCTAGTTTGACGAGAACACAACACTCTTTATATTTCGGTTTAGGTTTAATGCCTTGCCTTGTTTGCCCTTGATGCATTGTTTACTGTCTGCCTTATGGACAACAAAACACAAAAACTATTCGGTTGATTACAAATTTTTTTTAATTGGTTGATCTTATGTGCAGATGTTTGATAAAATTCGGTACACAAGTTTTGTGTTTGCTGTCCAAAGTCCTGCAAACTACTGAGTAAAATTGGGCTAAGTAGGATAAGAGTTCGATATCATAGTCAAACATATAGCTAAGAGAACAGCGTATGCAGGTTCGCACTTGATGTGACTGGTACTAACACAAGACATTCTTTCATTCTAATCAATAGAAAAATTCCTTTGGTCACAAACTATACCATCCCGAAACCATCCGCAAGGTGTTGCAAGTGTAATTTGCATGCACACTTTATCAGATCCTAGATATCAGTATAGCAAAAACTTGTTTACATGTAATATTCTTATCTCCAGAATATATTTTCTGTTTAGCAATCACTGTGGCTAATCATTTGATAAGCGTATTCGTTTATTGTCTGCTTTAAACTAAAACTGATATTTTTTTTTTGTTTTGGTTTTATCATTGGGTTGCCACTTTTAATCAAAATATTTTACACACTTTTACGTAAACCCAAAAAAATATTTTTATACCAAGGGGAAATACCACGAAATGAATCAACCATTGATAAATGCAAAAACAATCAACGATTAGCGAAAAAATATAAACTTTTGTATATATAGAGTTGCGGAGTGCAAAACTAGACAGTTGTTTTTAGATACGTGATTCGATAAAAATACAAAACTAGGTTGCAAAAATGAGTCAATTTCAAGTAAGTTCAAATGAAACTCAAGCAATTCGTATTGTAGAAGTAAATCAACTTGGAAATACATTAACCTTAAATACTGAAATTCTCGAACAAATTCTAAGACGTCAGGAAGTTCGTGATCGTTCGCTTGTTGTTATTTCTATTACCGGAGCAATTCGTAAAGGAAAAAGTTTTATGTTAAATTTTTTTATTCGTTATCTTAAATCTAAATACAGTAATGGGGGTGTTAGTGAAGCGAATTGGTTGGGTAATGCAGAACAATCGTTAACTGGATTTTCATGGCGTGGTGGATCGGAACGTAATACAATTGGTGTGCTTGTCTGGCCGGAAATATTTTTGCATGATTATTCAAATGGAAAGAAAATTGCCATTATGTTGATTGATACACAAGGAACGTTTGATTCAAAAACAACCTTTGATGGGAACGTTACAATTTTCGCGTTGAGCGCTATGATCTCATCGTTACAAATTTATAATGTTAGCAATAATATACAAGAGGATCAATTACAATATTTATCGGTAAGTTGACAAAACAAAAAGTTTACCTGAGAAAATTCGGTTTGACTTATTCCATTATTTTTTCAGTTATTTGCTGAATACGGAAAACTAGCGTTACAAAATCCGTTAAACAAACCATTTCAAAAACTTTTATTTTTAGTTCGTGATTGGTTTTATCCGTATGAAGCTGAATATGGTTATGCAGGTGGACGATATATTTTACGACGTGCTCTATCCGTTCAAGAAAGCGACGATGACGAAACAAAAGAATTGCGTGAAAACATTGTTGCTTGTTTTGATGAAATTGATTGTTTTTTGATGCCATATCCTGGTTCACAAGTTGCAACAAATCCGAATTTCAATGGAAAAATTACCGATATCGATGCAGAGTTTTTAAATCAATTGCAACAATTCGTTCCGAATCTATTACAACCCGAAAGATTGATTACAAAGAAAGTTAACGGAATCGATATTCGTGCTCAAGATTTTGTTTATTATCTTCGTTCGTATATGAAAGTTTTAACCGGAAATAAATTACCGAATCCAAAAACTATTCTCTCGGTAAGATTAAATTTTTTCAATAACTTCTTTTTCATTTTATCGATGTTTGTTTGTTTTATTTGTTCAGGCAACAGCTGATGCTCAAAACTTAGCGGCAATATCCGAAGCAAGGGAAGAGTATGGTGGATTAATGGATAAATTAAATGCTCGTAACGAATATTTAAATTTTGGTGAATTCACCGCTGTTCATCAAAAGAATAAAGAGACAGCAATCACGAAATTCGAAGATATTCCAAAACTACAAAGTTCTGATAAAACACCCGAACAATACGAACATGATTTGGAAGAAATATTGAAAAAACAATTCAATTATTATTTAATTCGCAATGAAAGAAATCGTCCGGATATAACACCAAAAGTTCAAGAACTAATTGATGCGATTACAGAGGAAAAATCTATATCAGAGGACTTGAATGCAAAAAATACAAAAATGATTTTGGATATGATCAATACGATGACAAAATCAACCGACGAATATCGTACACAAGTTCAACAATTAATAACAGCTTTTAAAAATTCGAATAAAAAACAAGGCTACGATTTGATGGATTATATAAATGGAGCGATTAAGCTGATTCCTCATGTTATTTCATTGATCGCTTTGTTTTAGGGTAGAGCGTTTGCATATGATTATTGAAGTAATAAATTAATAATTGACTGAAAACCAATAAAAATTTTAGCAATTATTGTACTACTTTTGTTGGCTTAATAAACAATTGTGTTAATATTATGAATGTTTTCGAAACGTTAGTAAATGATTTTATCCACGAATACTATAGAATAAATGCTTTCCATGTGTATGTCTTCCATTGTATAATGTTATACATTCTCTCACTTGATGTAGAATGTAACGCAATCGTTACATTCTACAACAGTTCTATAGTTTATTAAATATTCCCCTAACAAAATAAAACAGGGAACATGTATTTCAATAGTCAATAGTAATAGGGGATTTAATTTTTATGAAAAAATTTTAATTTTTCGGCCACAATTGGCATTTTTTTGTTAAATTTGGCCAATGACACCATTTTATGGGAAGTCATCCAAAATTAATTTTTTTTTTAATCTGTACTTTTTTTTATCTACTTTAACCTAAGCATAATTAAAATTATGTTGTCTTAATTTAAATGTCCATTTTTGGGCATGAAAAAAAATTAAATTTTGCATTTTTTTTGACATTTTACCATATATATGGTATTATTTATGCTAATTATCATGTATTTTGCGTAAAAGTGAAATATGCGATTCAAATTAATAAAATATGGAGAGGCTGAAATCTCACAGCTCTGAGATATCAAGACTTCGGTCTGGGTTAAGGATTTTGATATAGTTTTTGGCAAAAAACTTTTATGAGGACATGGTTTTTAGTTTTGGGCAGCGATGTATACCAAACATAACTCTTTGTTAAAGAGCTAGTATTTTTTATATCTGTTTAAAAGTTTATTACAAAACTAACACGAAACATCAATACGTTGCCGGAAAATTATAATCAAAATTCCAAAAATATTGTTAAATTAAATAAAATCAAACTTTTTCAGAATTCCAAAAATATTCCAAAAATTAGAATAAAATCAAATATTTAATTTTTTTCTAAATTCCAATAATATTTCAAAAATTCTTAAAAACTCAAACTTTTTCCAAAATTCTAAAAATATTGCAAAAATTATTACAAAATCAAAAATTGAAACTTTTTTCAAAATTCCAAAAATTATAATAAAATCAAAAATTAAAAATTTTTCAAAATTCTAAATCTATTCCAAAAATTCTTACAAAATCAACAATTAAAACTTTGGCTGAAATTCTAAAAATATTGAAAAAATTATTACAAAATCAAAAATACAAACTTTTTCAAAATTCCAAAAATATTTCAAAAACTATAACAAATTCAAAAATTTCCATGTCCAATTTCATTTTTAAATTACATTTATGTCATAAAAACAGCTACATTTTTTTTTCCAAAAAATTGGCTAAAAATAAATAAAATCGTTTTTTGACACACTTGACATTATTTTTTGACAAACTTATAATGCCATAATTCTCTATAATAATAATAAAATATCATGTCATACAAACTATTAATTTTATTTTTTTCTGAAAAAACTGGGTAAAAAATAAATAAAAACCTTTCTTTTGACACACTTGACAACATTTTTTGACAAACTTATAATGCCATAATTCTCAATAATAATAATAAAATTTCATTTCAAAGAAGCAATTGAGTTTTTTCCAAAAAATTAGGTAAAAAACTAAATAAAAATCTTTGACACACTTGACAACATTTTTTTGACAAACTTATAATGCCATAATTCTCGATAATAATAATAAAATTTCATTTCAAAGAAACAATTTTATTTTTTTTCCAAAAAATTGGGTAAAAAAATAAATAAAAATCTTTCTTTTGACACACTTGACAACATTTTTTTGACAAACTTATAATGTCATAATTCTCAATAATAATAATAAAACTTCATTTCAAACAAACAATTAATTTTATTTTTTTTCCAAAAATTTAGGTAAAAAAATAAATAAATTTCTTTTGACACACTTGACAACATTTTTTGACAAACTTATAATGCCATAATTCTCAATAATAATAATAAAACTTCGTTTCAAACCAGTGTTGTGAAACGAAAAAAATTTTATTTCGTTTCAGTTTTCGTTATTCTATAAATTAAAATAGCGGTTTTCGTTTCAGTTATTGTTTCGACAAATTAATTTGGTTACGTTTTTCGTTACGTTTCCGTTACGTTTCGGTTACAGTTACGTTTTCGTTATAGATCACTAATAAATAGATAAAAATAAAAATTGGAAAATGAATTATGGATAGCAATTAATTTGTTACATATTATTATTCATTAAATTCAGTTTATTCAAATAAATATTCAGTATAAAAATTATGAATAAAATCAGTATATAAAATAAAATATAATCAAATTAATTATTAAATGCACAACATAACATATTCTATATACTATTCCTATATGCTAGGGATTGCAATTCCGGGATTTTTTGCTTCACGAATCCCGTGATCCCGGGATTGCAATCAGTGGCGTAGCTAGCATGGGTGGCACCCGGGGCGGATATTGTGGTGTCACCCCAAAAATAAAAACTGTCAATTATAATAAAAAGCCGATAAACGTAATTTATAATTTTTTTTAATTAATACAAATGAGCATTATTATTATAAGCCCGCAAGTAATTTTTAACTAATTTTAATTTGCTGAAACTCCTCTCACATGAAGCCACTAATACGCAAATAGTCATAAATAACTTTAGTGCTACCGTAAGATTCGGAAGAAATTCTAAAAAATCCCATTCTACGATGAATTTCAAAAAGTCTAGGTACACCCAGTTAGAAACTGTAACATTGGCCGCTTTTAAATGCATCCTCACCCTTTGCATCTCTATGAGGAGTTCTGTTGCCAATACCGCATCATAAAAACCAGTAAATTTTGATACCGATAATTTTAACTCTTCACTGTTCGCCAAAAGCTAAGTGTTTGTCTGCACAACCTCGAACAATGAAGCTAAATCTTGAACTGATTTCAGTCTAGTTCGGACTTCAACACTGAATCGGTCAAGACATTCCAACATGTCCTTTTTAAGTTGAACTCTCAGTGTCAGTCCAACATCAGGTGCAAACTCACCACCCGTTCGTTTTTTGCGTTTTTATGACGAATTCGGCTTTCCATTGGAATGTCATAGTCCTCCGATTTTTTCGCAGCAAGATCTATTGCCTCTTCTACAATGAGACTTCGTTATGAATTGACTCTATTTTTGTAGCTAATTGATCAATATTCAAGCCCGTGCTTTGCAATCCAATCTGAGTACAGATATTATTTCTCTTAGAATATCATTCCAAAACAAAAGATAACAAAGAAACGAAAAATCACATGCTGCATTGTTAAGGTTTTGTGCAGCGCCTCTAGTGTCTACATTTTCTTGTTGGTCACTTAACTTCTCAATTTTAGCCACAATCCTATCAAAGTTTTCGGCCAATACTTTTACTACAGCATAATGAGCACTCCAATGCGCTGTTAAGAGTATTTTAACAGTTGCTTTGTTGTGTTTAGCAAGTACTTCCCAGCGACTAGTCGAAGCAGAAAAACATGTAAAAATGGCTTCCACTAACGAGTGTTGGCCGTATAAATTAATTGAATGATCTTTGCAGCCCACAAAAATTGCTTTGTTATTTTTTGCTTTAATAATAGTTTGCACTTCTCCATGTATACTACTCATAACAGCTGCATTATCATAACCTTTGGGAGCGACAATTCATAACATCTACACCATCATTTTCAAGATTTTTACACTGAAAAAAACATATCCTATTTCAAAAATTGCTTTGTTATTTTTTGCTTTAATAATAGTTTGCACTTCTCCATGTATACTACTCATAACAGCTGCATTATCATAACCTTTGGGAGCGACAATTCATAACATCTACACCATCATTTTCAAGATTTTTACACTGAAAAAAACATATCCTATTTCCAATCGAAATACAGTTGTCTCAACCTCACCGTGCGGGCAAATATGGCGAATCGAAATACGAGATTGATTCAACAACCGTACAATGATAAGCCGATGCAGTTGAGACAATCAGATGAAATATTTATGTGTAAATAAAATATAGTTCAATTAATCTCAAATACTTAAATTTTAAAATGAAAAATTCATGATATAAGGCCAAAGATATATGTTTTCATGGAAATAGTTATTAACTTTATTCAACTACTGTTATATTGGCTATAACACTTTATATTTTAAATAAACCTCATTCTGTTGTCAGGACAATGTTACTGAGTACTAAGTAGTTGTCCCAATCACGGTGAAATTGTTTGTAAATATCTTTTCTTTGCATGAATAATAAACTGCCAACTTCGAGATTAGGTTGTCATTACTTCAATTGTTTTTCAGTGTAAGAATTTCATCGCTTAAATCAGAGGCTTTTTTCCACGTAAAGAAAAAAATCCAAGGAATACTTCCTTGATTTCCACTTTACTATAATCAATTTTCACATAACAAATCACTTCTGACATTTGATCAATATGTGAAATGTCAGGTGTGCTATCAAACATAATTCCAAAATATTTAACCGATTTAATTTCGTTGACAAGCTTAAACTTTACGTGGATCGCTAAAACATTTATGAACTCATTTTGTATATCTGGTGAC
Organism: Diogma glabrata; assembly: GCA_963693315.1. Lineage (NCBI taxonomy): Eukaryota > Metazoa > Arthropoda > Insecta > Diptera > Cylindrotomidae > Diogma > Diogma glabrata. The sequence goes on along the minus strand of OY856186.1, from coordinate 230,994,879 downwards.
AAATATGATACTTTTGGTGATTTACCATGCTCCAAATTCAAAATGTGTTCTTTTAACACTACATCATACTTTGACAATAGTTTGGTTAGTTCTAAGAAATTGCCTTTATTTGAAGAACTTTGTCCTTCATCATGTCCATGAAATGCTGGGTTTTGTTTAGATAAAAACAAAGTTATATCCAATAATCTTGATAAATGATGTTTCCACTTCTGTTTTTTATTGTATATTAATTGCAAGTTATTGTATATTAATTGCAATCGTTTTATGAATTTTTAACCTCATTTCCAAAGTTTTCCACTTTTCAAAATTCTCCAGATGTTCATTTGAAGTTTCATGCTCGGCCACTTTAGGATTTAGTTTCCACCGCTTCTGATATCCAGTAGTAAATGTTGATTTTGTATTATTATTATTGGTGACAGCAAATACACGACAACAGAAGCAATACAGGACGCAAGTTATTATTTACAGGAGAATAAACAATCCATGGCCGTAGAATTTTTTCACCATTATTCATCATTTTATAAAACCATTCTTTAGAAAGATGGCAAACATCACCTTTTATGTCTAACCCGTAACTAGATACAGTAACAAACGACCCTTCTCTATTTCGAAAATGTTCACTTTCTTTTTTTATGATTTCAATGCGAACATTACCAGAGACGAGTATATTCCAATGTGATACATCTCTTAAGTCCTGAAGTGATTCACCCATGCAAATACTGTCTTCGATAGTAGAAGCATTAGCGGCATTATCACTGTCATTTTCATTATTCCTTTCTAATTCGTCATCATAGGTTATCATTATTAATTCTGTATTGTTGCTGTTACTTTCCGAAGATGAGCCAATATTCTCTGAAACATTCGTTGCATCAACGTGATAATCAGTTTCTTTTGATGAACCTTGGATTGGATATCATCGGGTTTTGTAACATATTTATAGATTTCGTCTTTCTCTGCTGGAACCAACTTTTTCTTTAAAAATTATGAACTCCTCGTGGCATATTTATTTTTTGGGATATTTGCTAAATGAAATCTAAAAAAATATTTTTAATTATAGTATAGGTATCAGCAAAGCATTAATTCTAAATATATTTGTAGGATACATAATAGGTACATAGTTCATAATAAGTACACTGTGTTAACGGCTAAATACACCGCCAAGAAAATTAATTTATTTAAATTTCCTTGTAACAACTTATATTAAATAATATTTGATAAAATGGAATATACAAATCATACCCTAATATTATAAGGAACTATTTAAAAAAATATAAGTATGAAATCCTAAAAGATATTTTATATAAAGAATTGAAACCAAAATTAAATATCCAATTAGAATCATGCTCAATAATTTACAAAATTGAATGTGATTTTTGTGAAAAATTTTACATCGGGAAAACCGGAAAATGTTTTAAAGACTGATTTAAGGAATACCTGCCTAAGAAGAAAAATAAACAAAATTTAAAGTTTATTTTTGCAAACCATTTACATAGTTAATAACAATAGCTACACCACTTTTAAAAAAAAATTGAAGGCTTTACATTTATGTAGCCAAGGATCTTTAAAAGAATCACTTGATGAGTTTGAAATTTCCAAGGTATTTAAAACCCAACAAAATGTACTTTTAAATGATAAACTTTCATTTAATTCAAATATATAAATATATAAAACTGAAAACAAACAGTATGAGTATGTATCAACCTACAAAAATTTGCAAAACTGCAGTAATTGCATAACTGCCATTTTATTCCACAGTAATTATTTTTGTGTCCATTGAAAAACGATCTATTTCAAATTTCAATTTATTCTTTGAGTTTCAAGATAAAGGAAAAAAAATTATTTTGAGATCATTTACAAACACGGTAATTTGATTGCTTGTTAGTTTCCTTAGGTGTTTGCAATTAATTTGTTTGAAATGTAAAACATATATTAGGTAGTAAGGTTAAGCGGATATTTTAGAAATAATTTTGGAATAGAGATATTGTAACTCAAGGGTGCCACCCTATAGACAAAGGGTGCCACATTATCGACGTAAACCACTTTTCCTATACATTATTCAGCATATGTGTTTTCAGACCTGGTCATTAAATAATCATGCTTGCATACTAAATAATATATCGAAAAAAACGGTCAATATGGTATCTATAGGAATATTCAAAGCTATTGAGTAATTGTGGTGATGGGATTCAATGCTCAACATGTTGATTCGATTAATATTGTTAAAATTTTATTTCACGTAATAACTCAAAAATTTTAAAAAGTAGAATAGATTCTTTTTGAACCAATAACACATTTATAGGACACATTTATAAGTTATCACAATTTATAAATTAAAATTATATGAATAACCTGGTTAAAATGGTTTCTAAGTGATTTATCGTTGAAAACATGTGATGGTTTGTTTAAGTTTTTTACGTTCGGGTGTCACCCCAAAACGGTTTCGAAGTGATTTATCGTTGAAAACATGTGATGGTTTGTTTAAGTTTTTTACGTTCGGGTGTCACCCCAAAACGGCTTCGAAGTGATTTATCGTTGAAAACATTGTGATGGTTTGTTTAAGTTTTTTACGTTCGGGTGTCACCCCAAAACGGTTTCGAAGTGATTTATCGTTGAAAACATTGTGATAGTTTGTTTAAGTTTTTTACGTTCGGGTGTCACCCCAAAACGGTTTCGAAGTGATTTATCGTTGAAAACATTGTGATGGTTTGTTTAAGTTTTTTACGTTCGGGTGTCACCCCAAAACGGGTTCGAAGTGATTTATCATTGAAAACGTGATGGTTTGTTTAAGTTGTTTACGTTCGGGTGTCACCCCAAAACGGCTTCGAAGTGATTTATCGTTGAAAACATTGTGATGGTTTGTTTAAGTTTTTTACGTTCGGGTGTCACCCCAAAACGGGTTCGAAGTGATTTATCATTGAAAACATTGTGATGGTTTGTTTAAGTTTTTTACGTTCGGGTGTCACCCCAAAACGGTTTCGAAGTGATTTATCGTTGAAAACATTGTGATGGTTTGTTTAAGTTTTTTACGTTCGGGTGTCACCCCAAAACGGGTTCGAAGTGATTTATCGTTGAAAACATTGTGATGGTTTGTTTAAGTTTTTTACGTTCGGGTGTCACCCCAAAACGGTTTCGAAGTGATTTATCATTGAAAACGTGATGGTTTGTTTAAGTTGTTTACGTTCGGGTGTCACCCCAAAACGGTTTCGAAGTGATTTATCGTTGAAAACATTGTGATGGTTTGTTTAAGTTTTTTACGTTCGGGTGTCACCCCAAAACGGTTTCGAAGTAATTTATCATTGAAAATATTGTGATGGTTTGTTTAAGTTGTTTACGTTCGGGTGTCACCCCAAAACGGTTTCGAAGTGATTTATCGCTGAAAACATTGTGATGGTTTGTTTAAGTTTTTTACGTTCGGGTGTCACCCCAAAACGGGTGACACCCGGGGCGGACCGCCCCCCCCGCCCCCCCCTAGCTACGCCTCTGATTGCAATCCATACTATATGCGACTATCAAAGACACTGTGTAACAATAAGTAACTTTTACTTTTCTTTTATATAATAAATATTTAAATATTTAAACTTTAGGACGTAAAATAGTAATTTTATGCATTGTTGTTTAAATAAAATTGCATTTTATGCTCGTACAAAAAATATTTTATTATAAATATAATGTAATAACCGTAACGTAATAACCTAAAAAAAATAGCGTTTTTGTTACGTTTTTCGTTACAGTTAATTTGGATTATATCGTTTCCGTTTTCGTTACGGGTACGATATTTAAATTCCGGTTTTCCGTTTTTGCGTTACGTTACAATAACGTTTCACAACACTGTTTCAAACAAACAATTAATTTTATTTTTTTTTCCAAAAAATTATGTAAAAAAATAAATAAAAATCTTTCTTTTGACACACTTGACAACATTTTTTTGACAAACTTATAATGCAATAATCTAGTTTTTGATCTCACATACCAATCCCGACCATCAAGATTTCTCCAAATTTAATGTTCCTACTCGTAATCACTTAAAATGAACGTTTTTTAAGCCAAAAATATGAAAATTTGCTATTTTTGACACACATAATGATTTTTTTGACACACTTCCGGTACAGCTATCGAACACAGCGTCCTTTCGGACCTGTCCCTTGTGAATCCCTATTTTTAGAAAAAAAATTTTTGAAATCCCTCCAGCCGTTTTCCCTGCAGCGTAGGTAATGACGGCCGGCCGGCAGACAGACATACATTTTTTTTTTGCTTTTTTAGAATCAGTAGGTCCTAAAACGTCGAGAAATGCCAAAAAAAGTGGGGGTAAGAATTTCACTTTTGGCTCATGAATGTAATACTTAGGTCTTTCAGACCGAAGTAAAAATATTTTTTTAAATTATACATAACCTACAAAACTCGTTTTTTTTTCTTGCAATGCCCTAAATTGCTTTTGGTAAATAATTAAAATGTTATTACAATTATTGTAAATATTTGATATAAGATTTTGGTAAAAAATGTAATATTCAATTTTTTAAACATTTTTTATTAATACTAAAATGTCACAAATATCCACATCTGTTTTTTTAATCAGACAATTAATTGACATAAAAAAAAAGAATTCACAATCGAACTTCCAAATTAGAAGAGATTGTGTTGCATTGCATCATGTTTTTCATCTTTATATAGCAGATAGGAGAATCGGTACGGAAGTTTACTTTTTGGGATAGTTTACATTTAAAATTCGTTATTACGCAATACTGGTTATTGAGTTGTAATAGGAATATGAAAATACTTCAAATAGAGACTTTATTTACAAAACATTTGGGAGGAAATATCCATATTATTAACATTAGCATAGATTAAGGATATTGAACAACCGATACAGTGAGTGATGTACTTGGCCTAATCAATTCGGTGTTTTCTTACATTAAACCAAATCGGACAACTTGATCATATTATTTACGATTAGAATTCAGTAGTTTTACTACAAATCCAGTCCAGACTTAAACAGTTACTTGGGATTCCACAGTGGTACGAGAATCTGACGAATACGTATTACAGCAAATGTGAACTACAATTGATTTACAATAGGCTCTCTCGAATAAGAATTATATACATATATATATGAGCAATTTCACGCAAGTTCAGCAAATTTTTGGGAAATTTTGACTTGACCCCTTTTAATTTTGATTATTTTTTGTTTATGGATAGTCTTTCATAAATAAAAAATACAAGTTCTCTTAGAATTTTTTTTTTCGACGAGGGGTCTTCACAGGGTGCCCCTCAATTTTTTGTTATTTTGTGATGTGGGTGCATTTTGACGAGCGATTGTAGAAAAACTACTGAATCGATTTTCATAAATGATATGTCGTTGAATAGGTATTAGAACAAAGTTTTTAAAAATGTACACTGTTAATTTTTTGAAATAATTTTTAACGGTGTAACATAAGAAAAAAACGGTGTAATTGAAAAAAAGATGGCATAGCCTTTTTTTTTTTTAAACTAAATTGAAGCTTATTTTATATCTAACGACTTGTGAAAGTTTGGTACTTGCGTTATTTTTTGTTTTAAAGATAAAATTCGTTGTGCATATGACTGTCGGGAATCAGTTTCAGATTCAGATTTTTTTTATGTTAAATATCAAATATTTTATTATAAAATGAACTTTTTAAAAAGCAATTTCAGTCAAGTTCAGCAAAATTTTGCGACATTTTGACTCGACCCTTTTTAATTTGGTTTATTTTTAGTTTATAGATAGCCTTTGATAAATGAAAAATAGTCAAGTAGAATTTCAAGTAGAATTTTTTTTAAATATGATAATATAAATTATTATATTTTTAAATATAATAATATAATTATAATAACAAACAACAGTAATGCTACGCGTCATTTGGTTGAAAAAAGTAAAACTCTACATAAAAATAATTTTCAGCATTCATCTGCGACGGATAAAAGAGGTGTATCCACAACAGATATAAATGTTGTGGAGCAGTTCTATAAAAGTGATGAAATCAGTAGATTATTGCCAGGCAAACGAGATGCAATATCTTTTAAAAAAGGAGATGAGCGCATAAAAACACAAAAGCGCTTATTGCTATGTACATTAAATGAAGCTTATGTGGAGTTTAAAAATAAGTTTCCTGATGTGAAAATAGGATTTACTAAATTCACGTCCCTTCGACCACAAGAATGTATAAAATTATCCCAAGGAGTTCATAATGTGTGCGTGTGTACCATACATCAAAATATAAAACTAATGATTCAACACTCTAAGATGTCTTGGATTACTGATGCTGCTTTCCAGAATTATAAAACATTAATTGACTTTTTTTCATGTGGTGAATTAACAGAAGATTTTCATACTTTGAAGTGCAATGAATGTTCAAAAAAACTTCAACAACTGGAAGAAAAATTACTAAATGATTTTGACGTTAAAGGAATCCTTCAAGTCAAATATCAACAATGGAATACCACTGATCGATGCAATTTGGATACTTTAATAGAAACTGTAGAAGAATTTATGAAAAAATTTATTTACCGTTTACAAATTTTGATACCACACAACTTTATAGCAAAACAGCAATCTACATTCATTGAGGAAAAAAAAATTAGAAGCAGGAAGTGCTTCGTTCAAGGGGATTTTTCTGAAAACTACGGCTTCATAATTCAGGATGCGGTTCAAGGCTATTATTATAATAATTCACAAGCTACTATTCATCCATTTGTCATTTATTTTAAAAGTGCCGCAAGTGAATATATACAGCACCAAAGTTTTATACTCATTTCGGATATAAACGATCACAACAGTACTACAGTCCATCTTTTCATTACAAAACTTATTGAATTCATCAAAACGCATATAAATTCTAATATTACGAAAATAATTTATAACACTGACGGTGCACCTTCTCAATACAAAAATAAACATAACCTAATTAACTTATGCCACCATAAAAAAGACTTTAAGGTTGATGCGGAATGGCATTTTCATGCTACCAGCCATGGAAATGGACCTTGTGATGGAATTGGTGGTACACTGAAGCGTGCTGCACACCGTTATAGTATAGGGAGCAATGATATTATTGATACATCAAAAAAACTTTTCGAATGGGCTTTAAAATAGGAATCTACCATGAACTTTGGATACGCCGATAAAAATGAATATCAATTAACAAAAAAAATACAAAATCGTTTTGTAATTTAATGTTAAAATACAATCTTTTACTTTCTGACCATAATAACATAATACGAACATAATAATAGCATAATACTTCTCCAGTCAAAAGTTCCTAAATAGATTTTGTTATTTATACGGTTTTTTTGTTTGCAGTCGAGACTGTCAAATTATTTTTTATAAGAGTGACAAGTGATTACTAAAAGTGACAAATAAACATTTCATTTTTTTATGCCATCTAATACAAAGAAAATAATTGCAGAACTGTTTTCCTATTCAAAAGAAACTTCTGTTTGTAAAATAAGTAAATCATTTTTAACAATTGTATTTATTTTATTTATTGTACTACATATATAATTTTTATAATGTTTTAAAAAGTTCATCTAATATTAAAATATTTGATATTTAACATAAAAAAAAATCTCTTAGTTTATAACGCCATTTTTATAATTTTTCTTCAGAACAAAAAAAACTGATTCCCGACAGTCATATGCACAACGAATTTTATCTTTAAAACAAAAAATAACGCAAGTGCCAAACTTTCACAAGTGGTTAGATATAAAATAAGCTTCAATTTAGTTAAAAAAAAAAGGCTATGCCATCTTTTTTTCAATTACACCGTTTTTTCTTATGTTACAACGTTAAAAATTATTTCAAAAAATTAACAGTGTACATTTTTAAAAACTTTGTTCTAATACCTATTCAACGACATATCATTTATGAAAATCGATTCAGTAGTTTTTCTACAATCGTTCGTCAAAATGCACTCACATCACAAAATAACAAAAAATTGAGGGGCACCCTGTGAAGACCCCTGGTCGAAAAAAAAAATTCTAAGAGAACTTGTATTTTTTATTTATCAAAGGCTATCTATAAACAAAAAATAATCAAAATTAAAAGGGGTCAAGTCAAAACGTTGTTGAATCTGCGTGAAATTGCTCATATATATATATATATTGTATAGAGAAAAAAAAGAATCGATAATAACAACTATATCGGTTTCAGGTTAATTTCTATACCGATTGACGAATATCGATGTAAAGAGAGCAAAACGAATTGACAAATTTGCCTAGCCATTTGAGGCTTAAATAAAATTAGAGCAGTGGGTAGATGGTTTGAGTCCACGGAGAATCTAAATTCATGCATTATGACGAAGCTAAGCTGGTGAAAACGCAGTATGAACCAAAATCAGTGTGTTGCACTTAAAAATTATTATTTTTATGAGAAGAACAAATATGTGTAACGGAAACTATATTAACGGATGATTATAAATTAAGCAGAATAAAAAGGATTGTCTCTCAGTTGATTATAACTCTCATGAATGACAAAATGAAAAGCTGCATTTTGCATTCATGCTTTCTTTCTTCAATTTAAGTGTGAGTTAAGCAGGACAATTTTATTAGCCTCCATTTAGTATTAGTTAGTTTTATTAGTGCAATTTGATTTAATAGGGCAATTTTCCTAGCAAAATTGGATTCACGTTTATATATTTGTGGTATATGATGAAGCAGAAAATCTGCGAATCGGGGAATTTTACAGAACTACGACATCGTTCTCCAGTCTACATAACACTACTTCAAATTTTTTCCTTTGGAGTTTCGTTTTTCCGTTGATTATTTCGGTTACTAAGGGGTCTTGTTTTCCCATAAACAATTGCACAATCTTATGGTTTCTTTTATGTATTATTTTCATTAAAGTTTTTGTAACATACCCAAGCAAATTAATTTTGCGATTCACTTTGGGATTTTGTGTAAAATGTTTAATAAACTTCCAATAAACTTTATTTTAATTTAAATTGTTTAAACTGTTTAATAAACTTTATTTTAATTTGCACAACACCACTGATTTTATGTTTCGGCGCCAGTTCTTATTTTATTTAAAAAAATAGTTTTTTAGAGGAAGACCTCTTTACTTTATTAAATCTAAAAAGATAGTAATTGCAATTTTAATTCCTTAACTTAATGCTAGAAATGTTTTACAATGTTTTCTGCAATATAAACATAATATAATAATTTAATTGAAATATTATATTCTTATTTCACAGAAACTAAACTTGTCAATTAATGAAGTTTGTTTCTGTGAGAAAATTTTTACGGAATGCAATTTGTAATAGGATATTTTTAGAAAACGAAACGTGTATAGAAATGTATAATATGAAGGTTTATTAACTTATACAAAAGTAATCTTCACTTGAACTGCCGCACTACCACTATTATTGATATCCTACCAGTAAATTCCCCAATAAAAACTCGGTTAACACAGTTATTTTTCTGTTCATGGTAGTATATATTTTTTTCTTTTAAGTTTAATGTTTATGTCTTAACACAATAGCAATCACATAAATCCTTAAATATTTAATTTATTATAATTGTTTTTGTTTGATCGTTATGATTTCTTTATCAACTTTAGTAAAACATATATAATTAGAAGAACAAATTCTTCAGAAATGATTCAAACTACTTCTAAGTTATTATATTATCAATGGCAGTGTCAAGCATTGTTTGTTTTTACACTCATTAATAATTTTGTTACTTATAATCGACTTCTCGAGTCTATGATCACAACAAAAATATAAGATTAATATCTGTTTTAATATTTTTTTCGTATAAATCACAACACAATTCTGTATAAAGGCAAAACCGTTTTTAAACCAGAAATTTCTATTATTTAGTAATACTTTTTCAAGGCTAAAAAGAAATACGTAACTTTTATAAGAGTTCACGACTTAACTTTTCAGTGATCAAAACTTAACTAACTAATTCTGCCAAAAAACATTTTATTTTCTACAATCAATAATGACTATACAATCGTGACTTAGGATGTTAATTAGAATAGAAATGTTCCCCATTCTATGAATTCACACAAAGTATTGTCTAGAAATTTAATGCAAAAAATCCCATATAATGTAAAAATATTTCCATAATATGGAGTCTAATGACAGTGGAAAAATTCAACTTAAGTAAAAATAAATAAGTGATGAAGGAGTTTCAACTTCGAAATTGTCCTCAATGGCGTAATCGATAGCGTATCTGCCTAAGGGTTCGAGCCGGGCACTGACGGGGAAGGTTCGAGTTCATCCGAAACACGAAAAATGTGAAGTGGAGTTTTTTTCTGAGAAACTTCAAACCATACCTTTGAATTGAAAAAATTCCAATTACTTCTTTACTTACTTGAGTTTAATTGATCTCAAAAATCCCAAATCAATTTTATTTTCTGTTTTTGGGCAAGAAAAGTGGAAGAAAATTTGTGTTACTCTTCATTATCTGTTTCTCTTTTCTTTTCCAGTGAAGCTTTATAGAATATTCAACGGTAAAACTCAATAAGGTGTTTCAAAAATAAACTCAATTTTTACATCGAGAATACATACACATTCAAACAAACTAGGTGAATCTGTTCATATTAGACTCATTAAAAATCTCCAGGCTAACAAAAAAATGAAATAGAAATGAAGCAAAAACAATTTTAAATTGTGTTTCTCATTACTTGATGTTTTCTATATATGTATTGTTACGTTTTTCCAACATTACTTCGTAACTCACAATTCGATAAACGCAATTTCCAAATCACTTTCTGGATTCGATCACTGATTAGTAAGCAAACACACCAGGTTTTATTAAGTATTTTATCAAGTATTCACAGTTTTATTTAGCGTATGGTTTTTTTTGTGACACATTAAAAAAAATTAAACTTAAAAATAGGTAGACTCTTCTGTGAAATCTACCTAAAACAATACATGGATACACATTAAATGAACTTACAATCGATTTGATTGCGTGTCTTTTAAGTAAATTAAAAAGTAAAATATTTGAACATTGGGCAGTACATTTGAACATTAGATGTTTACATCGAGCGAGTCTATCCATGCTACTACATCGGGAGTTGCCAAATGGATGTCTGAGATGTTGCCATTGTAACGTCGAATTGGACACACAGTTGCAGTATTCACAGTATTCAGTATTATTAACACCTTAATTGTTCCACAACAAGAGGAAAACAATACAGCAAACACTACTCCTAACTTAAATATTCTTCCAGGAGATTCGAAACTCAAACGGTTTATTGTAAAAATTTCCAGTAACACAACGTTCCAATAATACACAAAATATTTCTATCCAATAATACTTGAAACTTTATTCACAAAACTAATCTAAAAATCACTTTTATAGTTTTAACTTTACCGTCGCAGGTTTAAAATAAAACTAAACTATAAGATGGGAATCCTTTTATATATAATTCTAAATAGTTTATCGATTATTCTAGAAAAAACTAAGAAAGGTCTAGAATAGAAATCTATGTTATTATTTCGGCATATTTTATTTTATGTTGACCCAAGTTCTAAGAATACAACAACAACACTATTCGTTTCATTAATTTGTTGTTGTTTTGTTTTGATTTTGCTATAACCGTAACAGTATGTTTTAATTACGGAGAATCTCAAAGTCATTAAATGATTGTAGTTGTTGGACTATAAAGGTAAAAAAAGTTAGCACATTTATTGTGCTAATTTTTTTTTTTTGAATGATGAGGAATATAAGATGTATTTGAAAATAAAAAATGTTGGGTATAACAACTTGGTCCTTCGAGCCGGATGTTTTGTAGTGTGAGGCGTGCCAAAACTATGATAAGAACTTATAAATCTTTGATTAGTTAAAAACACACCAACATTTGCACTTGTAACTTGTATTATTTATTTACGTTTAATTACTTTTTATTGTTGTACAAAAATCGGAATTAAAGGACCAACTTGATTGTAATGATAATTAATCTCCGTTTTTAAATCGGATTGGTTTTTATAGCTAAATCTTTATTCTCTCCTTTATTTTCTTTATATTAATAATTAGAATTAAACAACCGGAATTAGATAACCAGATTTAGGCTTTATGAACCAATTTTAAAAATTCAGGGGCATTTAACAGTTTGGCGATAAAAATTCCGCCTCTATATTTTAAACTAATTATTGATATGAGCTTTGTAAGAATGGAAACAATAATGAATCATGCAAAATTTAATCGAAATTTCTGTAATTTTATAATACAATATGATCGAATTGGCGAATTTTATGAAATTTTGTTAAAAGTGGTTTGAAAAATAATCTGAAATATAAAATGAACAAAAAATTTAATAAATGCTAATGAAAAATGTTATTTGAAACTTCTATACTTTTGTTTGCATATTATCGAGTCAGACCACTATAGAACTTCTGAAAATGTGACTTAAGTATTTAGAGGTATATATAAGTTGAAATTTAAACCAACAACGCGGTTAGCATTACAATTCATAAGATTGAAATTTTGAATAGATTTTAATTTTATTAAGGTTCCTTGTAAGCAATTAAACTCAAGCATTCTCTCTGAGAATTTGAATTTTTCAATTGGAAAGCATGTTTTTTGGTTTCTTTGATTAAAATTTTCTGTTCTATTAAACATTCTTTTCAAGTTCTACGAACACTTTCCAGTACTACATTGATTTAAATGATTAGTGGAAGACACGAATAGTTAAAACCAATCCTGTGTAAGAGATTTTTTTATCTACATTTTTCTCGTGTCATATACTCAACAATGTAAACATTAGTAATGTAATTTTGTCACATGCTAATCCAAAAAGTCAATTATTCGTCAATATTTATTATATATTCATATATAATATCACGAGTCGTCAAATAATAGTCGATTATTTTTCATAACCATTATTACGAATGTCATTTGAGGTCTCGAGTGCGCGTAGCGCACGAGGGAAATTTTTAACCTCAAATGGCATTAGTGGTAATGTTGAATAATAATCGACTAATAATTTGGTGACGAGTTGTATTTAGCAGACAATTTAGCGAACAGAAATAGTAACATTATTTCATACAACATAATCCTTTGTTGTCATTTTGTCTTCTAACAAAATTAAACTTTATTTCATCTTAGTAGGCGCATAAATGTTATAAATTTGTAATTTATTTTTGACAAATAAACATAAACATGCAATCATTTATGAATGAAAACGGACATTTTTATTATTTGCAAATTGCATTTTTACATAATTTTGTATTATTGAATAATTTGTAGAAAAAATTTTATTTAGAAACTAATAATTATCTTTTAATAAACAAAATTATAAATAAAAACAAATTATCTCATTAAGCAAAAAAAATTATCTCAATATCTCTAGTTTTAAATTAATATATTAAGTAGGCCGAAAATAGTCACTATAATGCGCTGTTCCTTCCCACCAGGGAAAAATTATCGATATAACTCGTTTTGATTTGTTAAAAAATAGTAAATGAAGCGTTTTTATTGGACCTTATCGAAACTTTATTTAGTGAGTTGAATTGTCAATAAAATTCACACAAATCATACATTTTAATGCTCAAATGATCAATTACATCCGGGAAAATTTATCATTTTTCCACAGTCAATTGATTCCCTATTCTGATTTTCTTTATAAAAAAGTGCGTCTTGGATGTTGAGTCCAGCTGAACCCCGAATGTTGAATATTATCCATCTTAAACCGGCAGTTCAACAAAACAAGACAACAAAAGTACAAAAAGATATTCCCAATCCATCCCATTAATTTATTTAGCGATAGGATTATTTCTAAATCTAACGATAAGAATTTATTTAATGGCTATCGTAATTATTTTTAATTTATTGCATTGATAAACCTGTGTCATGTTGATGATAATCATATTCATTTGTAAAACACCAACATTTTGCAATTATTTAGATAAGAAAATTCGTTGAAATTCATCCAAACACAAAACCACATTGTTGATAATAAATAAAACAAATTTCATTGTTTAAATATAAGCGGTTTCGTTGATAATAATTCATTGATCAAAATGAGCTCCAATACTCATAACGATCATTCAGTGCAAATAATTAAATATAACAAAACAAAAAAAGAATTTGAATTAGATCTACCCGCATTAGAAGCTGTAGTTCTTGTACCAAATGTAAGAAACACAAATATTTCAGTGATCTCAATCGCTGGTGCATTTCGAAAAGGAAAAAGTTTTATGCTAAGTTTTTTCCTACGATATTTGTATTCGGTTTATGATGGAGGAAAAGCTGATTGGTTGGGAGATGAAAACTCAAATTTATCTGGATTTGCGTGGCGAGGGGGGTTTCGACGACATACAACGGGTATATGGATATGGTCGAAAATATTCACCAAAACATTACCAAATGGTGAGAAGATTGGTGTGATGTTAATGGATACACAAGGAACATTTGACAGCACCAGTACAATGAAAGATAATGTTACGATATTCTCATTAAGCACCATGTTATCATCAGTTCAAATCTATAACTTATTCAACAACATTCAAGAAGACAACCTACAACATTTACAATTGTTTACCGAATATGGAAAACTGGCAAAAGAACAAAATAACGAAAAAGTATTTCAAATGTTGTTATTTCTTATCCGTGATTGGAGCTTCCCATATGAGCAGCCTTACGGGTTTAATGGAGGGAGAAACTTACTAAACGAAGCTCTTCAAATAACAGAAGATCAAGAAGATGAATTGAAATATGTTCGAACACATTTAAAATCATGTTATGAGAAAATCGATTGTTTTCTGATGCCCTATCCTGGACGAATCGCAACAGTTTCACAACATTTTACAGGACAACTAAAGGATATTGATCAAGAATTTAAAGATATGTTGAAAGTGTTTGTTCCTGCTATCCTGTCACCAGAAACCGTGTTAATTAAACAAACAAATGGTGCTAAAGTGAATGGGTTAAATTTTTTGGCATATATTGAAGCATATTGGAAGATTTTTAAAAGCGGAAGTATACCAACAGCACAAACATTACTGACTGCTACTACGGAAGCGAATAATTTATCAGCAAAAGAAGAAGCTGTAGAATATTATTATGGTCGGATGGATGAAATAACAGGACCAAATAAACCATATCTTGAGCTGAATCAAGTTTTAGAAAACCATAATCGTGTTGTATCCGATTCATTAGACATGGTATTACGGTATAGAAATACAAACACACTGACATAAATTAAGTTACCTTTTTCAGTTTAAATCAAAATCGGTATTTGGTTCTGAAACAATAAGAAACAAATATTACAGCAAATTAAATGAAGAATTAAAACAACATTTAATTCTGTATTTGGGTGTAAATGACTCAAAAAAAACAAAATCACTCCAAGAAGTTATCAACAGTTTAACATCACAAGTGAATAACTTTAAGGCAACGACACAGCAGCAAGCTTCTCAAATATCTGAACTACAATCTCAACTTCGTAGTTATGAACAATCAAGTAGTGGTCGAAAAGAATCATTACAAGTGGAAATTGCTAGACTTAAAGTTCAACAGGAAAAACACATACAAGAATTGGTGATGGCTGAACTTCGACGGTTATACGTATGTTTGGAAGTCATATACATTAAATGGTAATTAAGACTAATTGTGTTATGTTTTATATTTCAGCCGTATGGTCCTATGCCAAGAGTTCATTTCAATTTTAGTTAAATGATTTGTTTCAATAAATATTTAAATGAAGATTTGTTTTGATTTCAAGTGGGACCATAACTAAAAATAGCATAATTCTAGAAATGGTATAATGCATCCGTCCACAATTGAAATTCAATGAAGCTGTTATTAACGACTGAAAATGGCGTACTTGTCCTCGACAATCGACTGATCTGAAAATCGCTTGACAATTGAACACTGCCGAAATTTGACCATTATGATTATAAATATTATGTTTTTATTATTTTTATAATATATTAATAAATTTAATATATTATTCCTCGTTATATTGCCGTTCTGTACACTGAAAAAAAATTGAAGTTCATGACAACCTCATCTCGAAGTTGGCAATTGATTATTGATGCAAAGAAAAATTATTTGCAAACAATTTCACTGTGATTGGGACAACTACATTATAAAATTTTCCTAACAACAGAATGGGGTTTATTTAAAATATAAAGTGTTATATCCAATATAACAGTAGTTGAATAAACATAATAACTATTTATCTGAAAAAAATTTTCTTTGTCCTTATATCATGAATTTTTCATTTTAAAGTTTAAGTATTTGAGATTAATTGAACTATATTTTATTTTCACATAAATTTTTCGTGTGATTGTCTCAACTTCATCGATTTATAATTGTAGAGTTGTTGAAGCAATTTCGTAGTTTGAATCGCCATATGTGACCGCACGGTGAGGTTGAGACAATTGCATTTCGATTGGAAATAGGACATGTTTTTTTCAGTGTACAAGCCAACATTTTTGCATCGGCTCTTGAGAAAAAGTCAAAAAGTGCAAAATAAAGACCCTCAAAAGGCGCAATTTTTTTCTTGTCAACTTTTTTTTCGAGCATCGAACAGACAAATGGGAGCGGAAAAGAAGTCCAAAAAAACTTATTTTTTTGTAGAATTCGAACACATAAGGATTCGAACGAGTTTACGCTATAAGTATTGGAATGCCAATATAGGATAATCTTCAAAATAAATTTAAATTGGACGTTTAAATTTTTTTGTTATTGGAATAAGTCATGATTTTATTCTAATAATTTATTAATACATAATTTGAAAACGACATTGTTGCGGTTTTATCGGTAAATATAAATTAAAATTATAACTAAATATTTACACTAAAAAAATCGTACCTAAATAAATTGATTTTGATGTCTAACCCTCCTCCTCATCACAATTGTATAATATAATAATTTTATTTAACATTAAAAATTTATTTTTAATTGATGTTTTTTTGTTTTTAGTTTCATCTTAATTAAATATTTACTAACAAAATAATTTAAAGATAAAAAAAATATAATTTTACTTTGTGGGAATTTTTTTTATTTGGATTCCAATATTTAATAATAAAACGATTCCATTGATATGTCGTCAATTCAATAATATATAAATATGTATAAATTTCGGTACGAATTTATCTTACAGTCGGGTATTTTTTTGTGTAATTATTGTAATTTCGACTATTGATTTGGTCAAAAAGACAAAATATATGTATGTACAATGTACATATTTTGTTATTGCGTCAATTTTATTCAACAATTTTTTTTGTTGTTGTTTTTAATGAGATAATTGAGTTTTTTAGTTTTCTTTTGATGGACTTATTGTTAATGGTTGGATGTAGGACGTATGATTAATTCGAATAAATTATTATACAGTCAGACCTCGTATAACGTTACCCCGTTTAACGTTGATTCACTTTAACGTTATTCCAAATTTATAAATTTTTTTTGAAAATTTTAAGAAAATGAAAACAAATTTTTTTGCGAATTGTCAAGAAACAAACAAAATATTCTCTTAAATTATTTATTCTTGCGAATTTAATCAACATTTTTAATTTTAATTAACTAAGTTAATCAGTGACTTTGAAAAGTTTTACAAAACAAGAAAAATTAATAGTTCTATATTTTTATAAATATCTCTACTTGT
Organism: Diogma glabrata; assembly: GCA_963693315.1. Taxonomy (NCBI): domain Eukaryota; kingdom Metazoa; phylum Arthropoda; class Insecta; order Diptera; family Cylindrotomidae; genus Diogma; species Diogma glabrata. The sequence goes on along the minus strand of OY856186.1, from coordinate 230,977,307 downwards.
ATAATAGTTGCGTCTACTATTTAAAACAAAATTAAATAATCGTCATTGTTTTTATACTGACGATGTAAATGTTTCTGCCCAAAACTTTATTGAAACCATTCAATTCGGTATCAATAAATTCGTTCTCTTCTCAATAATGAAATCCCAACAAAAATATTTATTTCCTAAGGCAGCCAAATAGGTCTTTAGAAACAAACGTAGATTATTTAATATTTCGATCCATAACAAAAATTCCTTAAATCGTTCCCAATATCTAATTTTTGGAAGACAACAATTTGATATCTGACAGCCAATACGGTTTTAGAAACAAAGGATCAACAACCGATCTATTAAAATATGTAGCTCATTTTTGGCACAGCATACTTGAAAAAGGTGGTGAAACGTACGTAATCGCATTAGATATCTAAAAAGCATTTGATTGAATCTGGCATGCCAACATGATCAACAAGCTCGTTGCGTACGAATTTCACCCCACAGACGCAAAACTGACACAAAATGTTTTCACCTAGTTCAAACTCTACGGCAACTCTACAGTATCTTAAAATCGAAAATCTGCTTAATATATGAATTTAAGATCAAAATGCACGAAATATTCTACTTAATCAGTTAATAATTATGGAAAACAAGGAATCATTTACGGAAAATTAACAATTAAGCACCTATCTCATCGTTTTGCAATGTACCCATACCCCGTTTAACGTTGATTTGAATAACGTTAAGGAATTTTGGAACGCATCCTTGACGTTAAACGGGGTATTACTGTATAAATAATAAATATTGAATGTATGGTTTCAATTGTCGACATACTATTGACATTATTGTTTTGTTGTATTTATTAGATTGATTTAATGTGAAATTTACCTGTTAATCATTATCTCAACATTTTTGTTATTTTGAAAATTTTGTATCAATTGACAAAATATATGAATATCCGGGAAATGACAACATGTTTTTATTCTTTTATAATTTTAAGTAAATATTTATTTTTTTTTTTTAAATATTCTTTGATTTCTTTATATTAATTATAAATTGTTTCTGTTTAAAGACAGAAACAAAAAATTTGGATATAATATAAAAAATTGATAAAGTTGAAAGATAATAATTTGAACTTGAAATGTAAGGAATTTAGTGTGTATGTCAAAAATAAGATAAGATTATTATAAGTAGCTTGTATAAGCAAAATGCTGGCACTAGCATGGCTAGAAATAAAAAAACTTAACTGCAACGGCAGTGGAGCAAATGGGTATAACGTATAAGTTATAACCCATTTTAACAAGCTTTAAGGCAAAATATAAAATTTAGGTTATATTCATCCAAAAATCAATCAATATTCAAAACTTTCCAAATTAACACAGGGTTAACTATAACACAATTCTGTTTAGTTTGAACGGGTCTGCTTTGACAATATAGCGTAATGTGCTACTATGCAAAGTTCCACACATGATACTACCAGCGTCTGGCATTTAGTTTTCGTTGATTTGTAATTTTTTTAATTTCTGATCTAAAGATGTGACAACCTGGCGTACTCTAGTCTCTGCTATTGGCATATGAGTTAACGGGAGATAACTTATATCACTGGCAATGAGTTATCACTAACCAAGGTGATACCTTAGAGGTGCTGGAGGATGAACTTTATTCAGTCAACGGTATTCTTTGACGATGCTTCCTCGCAGGGCCGGATAAACCATGGGCGCAATGGAGCGACCGCACCCGGCGCCGGATCAAAAGGCGCCAAAATTAAGCAAATTTATTTTAGCTTTGTTTGTTTTAGGTTTTATCAAATTTTAAGAAAATTCAATATTAATTTTTCAGTGTTTTTATCTCTTTTTTATCTCAAAATCTACTATTTCTTATGGGTGAATTAATTCTATTACAATTATTATTTATGAATGCATAACGGTTTTTTCGTTTCATCATCATTCAAAATTTAAACAAACAGGAAAAAACTATTGGTATGTAAGGTGTTGTGTAGTAAAAATGAATTCGTTTTCATACTCGCCGAAATTTATTGTTTTAATTCTTAAACATTTACAAATTTCAGGTACGGCTCGGCTAATGAATCGTTTGTTTATTTAAAAAAAAATTGTTTTCGACGCTCGTAAAAAAACTATATTTGGTTGGATGCCGACCTAATATATTTATCATTCACTACTGAAACTAAGGAGTAAGGATTGATAATAGTATAATTACCAGGCTGATTCTGACATACCCTCACAGATGTAAAAATAGTCATTGCAAAGACTTTTCTCTTAGCTAAGACTAAAACCTCTTAAATGCGATTCTGTATGCAGTCACAACTGTGAGATGTCAAAAAAAAAACCGCTTAACGTAAGACCATCAAACATGGTCATCTTAAGAATCATAATTTAAAGTTTCATATTTTTTTATTTGAATTCTTGTATGAAAAATTATATTATTAAAGGATAAAATATTAATTATGGATTATTTATGTAATTATTATAAAATTTAGAATAATTATCTATATTTTATTTTAGTTTGAATCAAAGTTATAAAACAAAATATATATTGATACAATATTGATATTGATTTGAAATAAAATGGCGATTGAAAATTTCATATTTCCAATATCAAACTTTGACGTCTCATGTTGTTTTATGAAAATTTTGCAAATTTTATATAAACTTTAAGGAAAAACAATCATTCTTTTCTCACAAATTTATTGCAAAATAATTAATAATTAATATATGGTATAATTTTATATTAATTGTGTAGTGATTCTGGTTAAATCACAATAAAACTTTAAGTGGGTTGTTTTGTTATAATCGTTTATTTAATTTCCAAGTTTAACATCGATTAAAATATAACAAAGCACTATATCGAGCTGCCATCTTAAGAATGTCAGCTGTCATTATTAACATAAAATGTATAAGCCTTTCCATTCAGATAAATATATTTAAATATATGACATCTCCCTTTCTTTCTTAAATTAATTACGTTAACTAATTCAAAAACTAATTTAACTAATTCATTACAAATTTGTACTACAAAATAAAAATAAAGTGAGTTACTTCAATACAAAAATTATTAACATCAATACAGAAAATTTATAGATTAGCTACAATCATAATCTTTGAATTTCTCTGGAACTTTTATAACTCGTTTTGGTCGAGTTCTACTTATACCTTCGTTTGATATTGTTGATTCAAGGAGACTTATTGGTGTGTTACTGTAAATTGACCAGACCCACGCTGCGTGGAAATGTCCCACATTTCATTGCGTTGTCCCTCGGAGAAATCTGTCCCACGAAGCGTCCTACGAAATAAATATTTCCACAACATTTGCAAATAATGAAAAAACATTATATCTACGTAAAGTTTTCGCAATATTTTAGTCAAAGCTATGGCTTCATAGTTTTTCCTTGCAGTTTCTATAATGTTTATTAACGTTAATTTAACTATTGAGAGAACAAACCAGTGCAATATTTTTTTTACTGAAATGTAACTATAATTAACTATAATTTTCATAGAAATACTTAACTCAGTCTTTTTCACTTCAATAATTTGCATTTTATTTTGCAAATATCTTTCGATCTCTAAGAGATCTCTCCGTGAAGAAGCTTTTTTATTTATAGAAATATCTTCCCTGAGTATGTACGAGAGATCGAAAGTATATTAGGAAAAATAAAATACAAAATATTTTACTTAAAAAGATTCATTTCTCTTTATAAATGAATTTGTACATTTAAAACATTTAAATTTTTATAACATAAATAGCTATTTATGTACCAAGCGCGTTCTGTAGGTTATTGCGCCCGGAAAGCGACGTAATCTAGCCCGTGTGCCTCCGAGGGATGGATGCTTCACTTAATAAGCTTAATAAGCTCAATAAGCTTAGCTTAATAAGCTAAGCTTCACTTAATAAGCTTCAGTTAATAAGCTAAAATCTAAGAAAATCTAAGATAAAACTACAGTAAACATAATTTTATTTAGTTTTTAAACGTCTTAATAGCGGGCGTTATGAATTCATAATGCCCTCTCATAACGCCCCGGTTGTTATGCATGTGTTTATATATAGCGTATCCTAGATATTATAACAACTTTATATCATTGTGAAGCATAAAACAACTAACAATTTTATTTTATTCAAGCACTCATTTCAACCCTTTAAAATAATATTCATAAATTAAAATGTATATAATTTGAAAATCGTTCTTACTTGTAAGAGTAAAATTTTTGTTTTTTAAATTTCACTCCTTTGGAAAAAAATAGTAACCTCTCGTCATCCTTTATATTCATTTTTCCAACAATACATGCATAGTTGAACAAATCATTCACAAGAATTTTTTTTTTTTTTTTAATAAAATGTGATGTGTAGTAGGCATTACAATATGTGTCACAACAACACATAAAAACCTTTTAAGACCAAAGTCCCACAACAACATGCGATCTAAGGATGTTAATGGACGCAAATCTGTTTTTTTTTGTTTTTTTTTTAATATTTTTTTGTTAAATAATGGATAACTAAACCATAAATCCTATCACATATAAAATATGACACAGGCCAATATTTCGTGATAGGATAGGAAAAATAAAAATAAAATAAGAGATAAAAAGCAAATTTGTTTTAAAAATTTGCAGGAACAAAACTAAAATTGGTTTGCCAATAGTCCAGCTAATGGCATAATCCTTGATTATGGGTCGCAGTATATTTTTCAATGATTAAAGCTCAGATATATAGTTATATGAAGGCTCGTTTCTTCGAGCAAGCTACAGCGTTCCAGCATCAAGGAATATTAATTAGCTAAGATTGAGAGTGCTACCGTTGACTGAATACAGTTCATCCGCCAGCACCCCTAAGATATTACCTTGGCTAGTGATATCTCACTGCTATTGCCAGTGGTATGTGATATCTCATGTTAACTCATATGCCAATAGCAGGGACTGGAGTACGCGGGGTTGTCACACCCGTGGATCAAAAAATAGAAAAAAATTAACAAATTAATAAAAACAGATCCCTCCATGCGTACATTATATATTTTTTACGTTTGAAAGCATTAAATTTGAAGCAAAAATAAAAGGTTTGAGTATATGAAAGAAAGGAAATATTTATTTCAATTTAGGAGCAAGAATGATATTTTATTATTTTCACTCCTGCAGTATTTCACTCCTGCAGTATTTGGGAGTGCTATATTTTTTTTACGCGCTCTGAAAGAACAGAGTAAAGGAATGAATGATATAAGGAGCGTTAGAAACTCTGTTTAAAACACACTTTAACTCGGTAGCTCAAAAGTAAAATTATAATTTTCTAATTGTTATAATTTTTTTCTCAATAAAAAACACACAAAGTAAGCAGCATGAAAACTTGATAAATAGTATAGATTTGTAAAAGACAGAACAAGAGGTAGTAATACAGAATACAGAAAGGATATTAATTATTTAGTAAAATTAAAATAAATTGTTTCAGTTGTTTTGCAGTCTTTACTTGTGTAACAAAAGTTTTGTGCTACAATAAAATTAGAAATTAGAAATTTGAAAAACTGAAAGAAATATTACTCTTGCGGAAGCCGTTTTCTCCTTCCGATTTACCACAACCAAAGCTTTCGATCGATAGATTGCACAATGTACACTAATTCAATCGTTATTCGAAGACAAATATATATGTGCCACAACAAAATCAGAAGCCATAATTAAAAAATGTTCAATGGATCATGTTCTGAACCAACTAAAACTAGATTTGTCTATTGCAAATTTTTCCACGGTTTATGCTGATGCATTGAATCATAAGGAAATAGAAATATTATCGATCAAAATCGATATTTTAGAGAGCACGACAGAGTAAAGGTTAGATTGTTGGAATTTTCTTCTTTACCTGAGCATTCGAACAAACATCAGAATACATTCTTGAAAAATTTGAAAAAATTTAAGATTGACAAAAAGTTGTAGTTTGCGCTGATAACAGGTACAGGATAACTTGGTACTCGTGTTTTAGTGGTGTGTCACGTCAAGGTGTAAAAAATGTTTTAAGCAAGCTAATCTCGAATTTGAACCAGAATGTATTGGGTATTGGATTCGCAGTCCATATTTTAAATTATGCAATGTTGTTGTTGTAGCGACGAAATGTGGTGCTATTCTTCCGGCTCCAAGTCCAAATTCAGGAACTCTGCTACTGCCCTTGGGCGGTAACACAGGTCTTCCTTCATCAGGTTGGTTGGTTCTATGGACTATTGAAAAGGTTAAATAAAGCAATAAAAACTGCTGCTGATTTAAAACTAGTTGATGCAAATGGTAGGGTTAAAAAAATGTATGGTTATTGTTGGAGGACTTCTGCGACAAAAGTAATGCGGAATTAACAAACAAGCATATATCACATACAATGGAACTCGCTAGCTGGCATTAATGCCAGCACTAGAAAGAATTTTGAATGTACAAACACCTTAATGGATATTTTCTAATGGTTGAGAAATGTCCAATTAAAATAAAAGAATTTTTTGAAGAATTAAATAGTAAACAAAAAGTAATGGAAAGCATTAAATAATGAATAGTAATTAAATAGTAAATTTATGAACAATCTAGCAAGCTCGTTTTGACCGTCCCACGTTCTTGCAATAGAATTTCTAAATAGTTAGTATTTTGAAGAATTTTCCCATTTTGTCCCACATTTTAGTGATTTGGCTCTGGTCAGTTTATGTTACTGACTTCCTTTTCTTCATCTTCTTGTGGTGTATTTGCCGATTTCTGCGTGTAACTGCCTTGCTCTGTATTAATCGTATTATCAAAGGGTTCATATTGTCCTTCAGGAACGGTTTTGATGTGAACCCTATCTCGCCTATATGGAATGTTACTTACTTTTACCAGGTATGATCTATCTGATGTTTTTGAAGACACCACACCTTGTAACCAAAGAGCATTTGTACCTGGACGCAATTGGACCATCACGTTTTGACCAATCAGTAAATCTGGAAGATCTTTTGTTTTTCGATCATAATATAGTTTAGCTTTTCGTCTTCATATCTCTATATTTTCATTAACGTTTGGAACTATTTCTGGTTTATATTGTTCTGGAATAGCTGGAATACTGTTTCTGGTTTTCCTTGAAAAGCACCTTTGTGCTGGACTTGAATCTATTTTGTTTGGCGTATTTCTCCGATGAAGAAGCATCCACCAGAAATCTTGATTTTCTTCGTTTGCTTTGAGTAATATTTGTTTTGCAATCTTAACAGACGCTTCCGCCTTGCCGTTTCCTTGTTGGTGGTAAGGCGAAGATGTAACGTGTTTAAAATCATATAATTTTGAAAATTGTTGCATTTGTTTGTTCACAAAATGTGTACCGTTATCTGATTTTACTATTTCTGGAACACCATGTCGTGCAAAATGTTGTTTCATGATATCAATAACTGATTTGGGAGTTAAATCTTTCAAAAAATCACACTCAAACATATCTGAGTAATGATCTGCTATGACGAGTATTTTGTTGTTCACTCCTTGATATTCTTGGAAAAATATATCCATCGAAACATATTGCCAAGGATATATTGGAATCTCGTGAGACATCATTGGCAGCTTTTGTTGCGAACTGGAATATTTAGCACATGTTTTACACGATGTTACTCTTTTTGTTATTTGCTGGTTCATCCCTGGCCAAAAAATACTTCTTTTTGCTAGCTTTATCGTATTTTCGATCCCGCTATGACTTAAATGAACTTTATCAACTAGAAGGTCTCGAAGTTTTACTGGTATCAGCAAATTATCTTTTCTGAATACTAACCCATCTTGAACAGAAAGTTCGTTTCGGAATTTAAAATAAATTTTTACATCTTCATCAGCATCACGAATATACCTAGGCCATCCATGATATATAAAAGACACAACTTTTTGTAGTGCAGACTCGTTTTTTGTTTCTTTTCTTATCTGGTCTATCCTTTCGTCGGTTATGTTAAGCCTGTCTATTAACCTGACCGATTTAATATATTTCTCATATTTTGTGATCTGTTAAATGGTACTTTTACTATTTTCATTTGCGAAATCATTATCTTTGCTGTTAAGAGTAGCACGGGATAATGCATCTGCGACCATATTTTGTTTACCATCGATATATTCAACATTCAAATTATAACGTTGTAATATCATGAGCATCAACTGTAATCTTTTCTTTAAAAATTGGAATAAGTGGCTTGTGATCTGTTTTAACTGTTGCGCCACAGCTTCCAACAATCAACTGATCAAACCTAACACACGCAAACACAATTGCTAGTAACTCCTTTTCTATCATAGCGTAGTTGCGCTCTGCTTTTGTTAACGTTCTTGATGCGTATGCAACTACTAGATTGTTTTGAAAAATCACTGCTCCTAGTCCTGTTGAAGATGAATCACATTCCAAGACTATTGGTTGATTTAACTCATAATATTTAAATGTATGAATATCGCAAATCATAGTTTTTAATTTTTGGTATTCTTATTGTTCTTCTTCTCCCCATTGCCATGGTGTTTTATCCCTTATTAATTTGCGTAAATAAATTGATTCTGAACTTATTTTTTTAATAAAACGACTTAGGTAATTAATCATGCCAAGGAATCGTTGTAAGTCTTGTTTATTTACAGGAGTAGCCATGTTTTTAATTGCATCAATTTTGGAATCATCAGCACGTAAACCTGCAGTTGTAAAATTAAACCCGTAAAACCGATTCCAGACATAGCGTCAGTTTCGCCTTATTTAGCTTGCAATTTTTTTCTTGACATCTTTGAAGCAATTTTTCTTGATTATCGTTGTAATTAAAGCTTCCTCTATCGTATCTCCACAACCAAAAATTAAAATGTCATCCGCCATTTTCATTTGAAATAATTCTGGTGCTGGTGATACACCAAACGGTAGCCTTAGCCATCGGTAACGACCAAAGGGTGTCCAAAAGCATGTTAACTTACTGCTTGCTTCTGTAAGCGACAAATGCCAAAATCCTTTCTTTGTATCTACTGTTGAAAAAACTTTAGCTTTCCCCAACTTTGGAAGTATTTCCTCAATAGTAGTAAACTGGCGGTTTGGTCTTTTGAGAGCTTTATTCAGTGGTACTGGATCTATACAAATACGAATAGAATCTGCTTTTTTAACCATTAATAAATTACTCACCCAATCTGTGTTTTCAGATTTTTTTCTAGATGATCTAACTCTGTTTTTAAACTTTCTTTTAAATTTACCGGTATTGTTCTAGCTTTTTGAATAACTGCTGGAACATTATTATCCACCTCTAATTCAACATTGCCATCTAATTTCCCATAACCTTGAAATACATCTTCATATTTCGCAATTAATGTTTCCGCTTTTTTAGAACATATCTTACCTTTGACGCTAGTTTCAACCTTTTTACAATATTTGATGAATCCTAATTTTATACAAGCATTTTCTGACAGCAAGGGACCATAATCGACATTTACTACATGAAAAACTATGTAGTATTTCTGACCCTTCCGTTCACACAGGATATTAGTAACGCCTTGAACATATATTTTGTTGCCACTAAACGCTTTAAGTTTACATTCAGGGTGGCTATTTTGTAGTGTTACCTCACTATGTGAGATAAATAGTGAGATAAAAAAATTATGTTTAAATGATTTCATTTATCTAATATAATCGATCAAAGACGAATATTTTGTCCCACTTTTTATCTCACCTAGTGAGATAACACTACAAAACAACCACCCAGATTTTGATAATTTTGGAGTGTGCCCATTTAACATTTCTTTCAAATATCGGAAACCTATTATACAAACTTCAGCTCCAGTGTCTAAATCGCAATCGACATATTTCCATATATCTCCAAATTTCATTTTAAGCTTGGCTTTAACGTTACTATGCTTTGAGCTACCTGAAATACATATAATTTCTAGGATATTTGAATTATCGTCATCATCGGTGTTTTCAAAATTAGCTTCAATCGCATGAACTTGTTGTCGTTTGAAACTTCTGTTTTTGCTGTTATACGTTTTTTGATAACAACATTTTTCAAAATGTCCTTTTTTATGACATAGAGTACACTCTTTCTTAATAGCTGGACAAACATTTTTTTCAAAAGTATGTGTACCTGCACAAAATTTACATCTTCTATTTGTTTTATCAAATCTTGTATTAATCTTTTGCACTGACTTTTCATCTTTAATCTCAGCTTCATGTAAAGATTTAAATCTATCCTCAGTTGCTTCGTTAATCTTACATTGTTTGATAACTAGCCTGTAAGTCAGCCTGCTTGAATCTTCTTTAAGGAACTTCTTTTTAAGCATTTCATCTCTTATACCAAATGCGATACGATCACGAATCATAATATCTTTTATTGTTTCGATATCAATTTGTTCAAATTGATATCCCACAACAGCTTTATTTAATCTAATTAAATATTGATCAACTGACTCATTATCTAATTGATTACATGTATGAAAAAGCCATCTTTCATACATAGCATGCTTTTTAAAAATAATTTTTTCACTTATCTTTTGTATCATACTTTCAGCATCAACTTTATCTGCAACTGTTAATCCAAAGTTATTATATTTCAATTTTGCAGCACTACCAATCATTGACCATAAAATATTGACTTTTTGTTGATTTCTATCAGCATCCCATTCGTCCATTCCAGTAGCAATCTGGTATGTTTCCCAATTGGATATAAAGAGATCAAACTTTTCTTTTAGCAAGTCATCATTATCAACTTGAAGTGGTCTTGGAAAAGGAATTGTGGCTCCTTCCGTAAGTGTAGCTGGTCTTGCTATAACAGCGAACTTAGAAATTTCATCTTTCATTTTTTCCATTGCCTGTACCTGAAGCTTGAAAAAATCCTTTAGCAGCTCATCCATTTTATTAACATTAACTTATATTTAGGATTTTCACAAAACAAAATAAATTATAACCTACAAATTTTGCGTTAGCCTCGTGTTGAACGATACAATCTTACTTTGGCAATTTAATGGAATAACTATATCAACTTAGTTTAATGAATAAAACACCTGACACCATGTAGTGATTCTGGTTAAATCACAATAAAACTTTAAGTGGGTTGTTTTGTTATAATCGTTTATTTAATTTCCAAGTTTAACATCGATTAAAATATAACAAAGCACTATATCGAGCTGCCATCTTAAGAATGTCAGGTGTCATTTTTTTTTTTTTTAAACGGCGTTCATGCTCCATGTAGGAGCGTTGCCAGGCTAATCAGCTTTGAATATTCACCACGGTCATTCGCAACAGCGACATAATTACCATGGCAGCCGATTTTTTTAAGGTCGTTTATTACGTCAGTCTCCCATTGTAGTCGTGGTCTACCTCGCGGTCGCCCACTCCCTGGGGTACTAACGTACATTTTTCTAATCATTCCAGACTGTGAATCGGCTCGTAGAACATGCCCAAACCAAGCAATCCTATTAGAACGGATACAACCTATTATATCAGGACCCTCAAGAAGGTCTCTGATCTCAAAGTTATATCGGGTTCTATACTCTCCATCGTCTGTCTTAAGTGGACCAAAAATGTAGCGTAATATCTTACGCTCAAATACAGATAAATGCGATTCGTCATTCTGTGTAAGGGTCCACGTTTGTGATCCATACATCACAACCGGTCTAATCAATGTCTTGTATAACTTGAGCTTGGTGTTAGTTGATACATACGGAGATCCAAGGAGAGGTTTGATTGAGTAGAAAGTTCGATTACCTGCAGCGATTCGAGCTTTTATATCTGTAAGTATGCTGTTGTTTGAGTCAAGCATTGATCCCAAATATTTAAAAGATTCAACTCCCTCAATTCGTTCATCGCCGCACATCAAATCTTTCTTCTCAGACTCTCTTGAAACATTCATATGTTTGGTTTTATTGTAGTTAATTTGAAGACCAATATTTCTAGCTCCACTCTCAAGCGACTTAAAAGTCTCACTCATAACAGCTTCACTTCGGCCGAGGATGACAACATCATCAGCGTATGCAATCATCTGTACTGAGTTTATTGACAAGATATTGTTGTTAGTCGGTAGTTTCTTTTGACGGCACACATATTCCAAGGCTAAATTAAAAAGTATAGGAGAGATAGCATCACCTTGTCTTAACCCGGAGTCGACTTTAAAAAACCTTGATATTTCGTTCTCTACTCGTACACAGCATTGAGAGTTCTGTACTGTCATTTTGCATAGTGATACCAGTTTACCAGGAATTCCCATTGACACCAGAGCAGACCATAGAGTCTCTCGTTCGAGAGAGTCGTAGGCCTGCCTGAAATCAATGAAGAGTTGGTGCACTGGTATGTTGAACTCTCGGCACTTTTCCAAAATCATCCTTATCGAGAAAAGTGCATCGGTGGTACCTCGGCCCCGCCGGAAGCCACACTGATATTCTCCAAACAGTTGTTCAGCAAAAGGATTGATTTTGGATAGCAAAATGTAAGAAAAGATCTTATATGCTGTGCAGAGTAGAGCGATTCCTCTGTAGTTTGCACATTGTAGGCGATTACCTTTTTTATGGATTGGTATCAGCATAGCTGTGTTCCAGTCCTGTGGCATGGTTTCAGTCCTCCAGATCATTTGAACAAGTTCAAACAATCTTAAGGATAGAGTTTCACCACCATGTACAATCATTTCGGATGTTATATCGTCGATACCAGGTGCTTTATTGCATTTTAATTTTGACAGCGCCGCATCGAATTCCTCTTTGGTGGGTTCGTCTACATGTACCTTTGACGCACGAATAAGCTTTGCTCGTCGCCCGACTTGTTTCTGGTCACTTAAGTTGAGAAGATTCTCAAAATAAGCGGCCCAAGTATCTAAAATATTTTTAAGGTCTACTTGTAGCTCCCCATCTTCGTTTTGAATAGCAGTCGATCTAGTTTGAGGGCCCTTCTTTAAGGTTTTAACCTGTTGAAAGAAGTTACGCGATTGATGTTCCTTATTGAAGCTTTCAATCTCCTCACACTTTCTCTTCCACCATTCTCTCTTCGTTCGTCTACATAACTTTGTAACGGCTTGTCTTGCCAGTTTATAGTTCTCCTTCGTGGACCTGGTGTTGCGTCCTTGCAGACATTTCAGATAGCAATCTCTTTTGTATTGAATAGCGTCAAGACATGCTTGATCCATCCATGGCTTCTGGGAGTGGTTTTGTGGTCGTCCAAGTATTCCCTCAGCAGCGCTTAAAACAGCATCTTTGAGCAAATACCATGACTTATCGACGTCTCCATTAATGGTTTCTGATTTCTCCAATGTTTCGGCAATATGGTTTTGATATCTCTCTTCTGGTTCTGCATTCTTTAGTGATGAGATGTTAAATCGTTTCCGTTGATTGAATTTCGGAATGCTTGGGTTTGGGAAGTGGAACCTTATTTTAGCACATACAAGAAAGTGGTCACTTCCAATGTATGCACCTCTAAAGGATCGCACATCCAGAACACTCGAAAAGAAACGTGCTGTAACTAGCACGTGATCAATTTGATTTCGAGTGTTTCCATTCGGTGAGACCCATGTCTGCTTATGAATCGATCGGTGCGGAAAGAAAGTACTGGCAATTCTCAAATTATTTGATAATGCAAACTCAGTCATTCTCTCACCATTATCATTCGAATTCAAATGCAGACTGTTGGGGCCCACCACATTTCCATAAGAGATATCTCTTCCAACCTGCCCATTAAAGTCACCAAGAACCATAGTGAAGTCGCGTGTTGGTGTTTGTTTCATAACCTCTTCCAGTGCTATGTAGAAATTATCCTTCTCGTCGACGGTCTTAGCTTCAGTAGGTGCATGCACGGCAATAAGAGAGATATTGTTATATGTACCACGAACACGTAGGTAGCAAATCCTCTCACTGACCGGGATGAATTTCATCACGGCTTCTTGTATGCGTGCACCAACAAGAAAGCCAGTTCCAAATTCTCTTCGAGAAGGATGACCACTACAGTATAGAGAGTGACTATCCAAATCTTGTTTTCCGATTATTGGCTGTCTAATTTCTTGCAGAGCTATGATATCCATCCCATACCTCTCAGCCTCTGTTTCTAGACTTATAAGAGCATCAGGAGCGCTCAGGCTGCGCACGTTCCACGTTCCGATTCGGTAGTCTGGTCCTTTTTCACGTCCAGGTAAAATTCTGTTGTTTTTGTCCGGGTCTGTTTTTCTTTTCTGATTTCCAAATTTAACAAATAATTTTTTTTCCGGGGTTAGGGTGTTAACCTTAGGCCCAACCCAAATTGTCGTGAATGGGTCCGTTCTGCATCTTAAGGTTACCAGAAACAACCTTTTGACACGTTTATATAGCGAGCCGCTTGATCCAAGACAGACGCCCGCTTCAAGCCGCCCCTACCATGTCAGGTGTCATTATTAACATAAAATGTATAAACCTATCCATTCAGCTGAATATATTTAAATATATAACAAATTGTATATAAATTATTATAAAATAAAATATATTTTGGATTTTAAGATTGATATTCAATAAAATGGCGGTTGAATATTTTCACAAACAAAAATTATTAATACCTTAAAAAATTTTCTAAAACATAAACTTGATTTTTATAAAAAATTATTATATAATATACCATAATTCTTAATAATAATTTATACGGTATTTTAATTGTATTTAAATTATTTAAAAAGAACATATGACATTTTATAATAATTTTGTTTATAAAAATAGCCGTTTGAAAGATCTCCAAAATATATTTGTAAAGTTATTATGAGGTTTTTTATGACAACGTTCACAGAATCGCAATTAAGATATTCCTCTTAATAAAATTGTCATAACAAAAATAATCATAGCTAAGACCTCTTAACTCAGAATCAGCCTGTAAGAATATTAATTATGTAGTTCGTTTCTGGTAAATATAAAACTACTAATATAGAGCATATTATAGGACATATAGCAACTAAGGTAAGTTAACTATTTATTTACATTATCAACAATCAACATTTAAAGTTAAAAAGTTTTTGTATTCTTTTTATTTATAAGAATTGAAAGTTTTTGTAATTTATTCACCTTTATTAGGTCAAGACAACTTTGATTTACACAAAAATAAGTTACCTAAATATGTCACAAATCTTAAAAAATACAAAATCTGGTTGAGAAAATAAAAAAGAGAAAGAACGCAGGCAGAGAGAAGCTCAAAAACAGAGTAAGACGCTAGGACGAAAATTTTTCCATCGACGACAATAGCCGTCATTTTTCCGCTTCATATTATTAGTCGCACTTTATCTAATGCTGAAAAATATTCTAGACGTTGGTTACTATATTCTATTTCAAAAGATACAGTTTTTGTTTTGCTTGTATGTTATTTTCAAAAACTAAAACAAACTGGGGTGTGTGTGTGGAACTTCGGATTGGGTTCATATGCCCCGTGATTTAAAACGACATGAAGTGAGTCCTGTAGTGATCTTAAATACTTACCCTTATATGTTTAAACTCTATAATAAGTTTAAGTACTTACCATCGTACATTGTTACTTACTCAAATAAAAAAACTTAATTCTGCAAATTTAAGTATTTTTATTTGAGTAAGTAACAATGTACGATGGTAAGTACTTAATTTTATTATAGAGTTTAAACATACAAGGGTAAGTATTTAAGATCACTACAGTCCCAATCACTTTGAAAGCGTGAAATGCTGGATAGAATTAGATTCCAGACTAAAAAACGAAATCACTATTGATAAAGTGCACCAAAACATTTTAAAAATTGAGAAGCGTAAGTGGCAGGAAATTTGAAATCGAATACTATCAGTATTACAATTTCTTGGTTCTCAAAATCTTGCTCTTCGTGGAACCAGCAAAGCTTTATATAATCGAAATAACGGCAACTTTTTAAAACTAATGGAATTATGGGCAAAATTTGATAAAACTACTGAAGTACATATAAATAATTTTAGATATAAGCAATTTTCTCTTCACCATTTTAGTCATTTGATTCAAAATGAATTTATATCCCTCATAGCAAAAAATATCAAAAACCATATCGTAGCTTTAGTGAAGAAATGTAAATACTATTCCATTATACTTGATTGTGCACCCGATAATAGTCATGTAGAGCAAATGTCAGTTATAATAAGATTTGTAACAAAATGGGGAAAAAATGGAAATTCGTGAACATTTCTTTGGATTTATGCCAGCAACTGATACAACTGGCGAAGGATTAACTCAAATATTATTAAATGAGCTCACTGAAAGTCAGATACTATTGGCTAACGTGAGAGGACAAGGATATGATAACGAATCGAACATGAAAGGAAAAAATTCTGGAGTTCCAAATCGAATAAAGCTGCTTAATACTAGAGCAACTTTCATACCATGTGCAGCTCATTCTTTAAATCTTGTTATAAATGATGCTGCGTCATCTTCCGGAGAAACTGTTAATTTGTTTAGCTTAATTCAAGAGTTATACGTATTTTGTTCCAAATCGGTCAGCCGTTGGGATGTTCTTAAGAAGCATATAAAAAAGATTAATATAAAGGCTGTTTGCGAAACTCGTTGGGCAAGCTCTTAGATTTCAAATTGGAGAGGTTTATGATGCTTTAGTGGAAATTCATTTAGATAAAACACGTGACGCTTTAACACAATCTACAGCAAAAGGTTTATCAAAACAAGTTTCGTGCTTTAAATTTCTTTACGCACAAACGAATCGTAAAACACATTTTACACACTAGTTATCGTGGCTTAAAGTTGAACTTTACATCCGTAAAATAAAATCCCGTTGCTATATGAAATATTAATATATTTTTTCGTGTACCATGTGGAAATGCCTACTATTCTTTGACTCAAAACAGTAAAGAAAAGTGTTTATTTTCCAGTTAGCAACACTTTTATTCTTAGCAACGCGATTGTCATTATTTAATTTACAAAGAAATATAATAAAACATATATAATTTATATTCTGTTTAAGACCAGGATAACACGTTATTTATTCTTTAGAATTAGTATAAAAGTTAAAGGTACAATTTTCTAAATTACTGAATGATATTCCAGAAACTGAACATAACTGAAAGTCTGCAGAGGTCACATTTGTCGCACTCACTGTACCACTTGATATTGGTGCTGAATTACTTGGTATAACGCTTGATATTGATTTTGCAGTACCTAATGACGAAGAAGTTATAGTTGATGGTTTGGGGTTTACATTAAAAACCTTCCGAGATGCTTGGATTTTGGTTTCGATACTTTCTTCTACATATCCTTCAGCTACCTTACTTGAGCTCCATCCTCCATGTCTCTTCAATGACTGTTCATCCGCGCCGCTATTAGCTAAAAGTGTAGCGGATGTTCTTCGAATGCAATGACCTGTGTACTTTTCAGGCTCTGACAACTTCAAAAACATTGCAATATTTCGGGGAATGCTATAAAATGTATTGATGCCGACCGGCTGCACAGTACATTTATTATTTCTATAGCACACAAACACACGATTATGACTTGTCGTTGCTGGCCGCATATTACGATATTTTCTGTAAAGCTCAACTCCGTTAACTGGAGTTTCATCATTTGTAATTGTGAAAACTCTTTTTTTTTTGTTTTTTGTGTCATTGAGTGTTATAACTATAACAGATCCAGTATCTTCCACATCATTCAGCGTGAGCAATCGCAATTCATCTCCTCTACAAGCTCCATTTAACCCGAAAATCAAAACAACTTTCATAAATAAAAATTCTCGATCAGGAGCTGAAGTCAAAAAACAAGATACGTTATCGAATGTCAAAACTTTCGACTTTTTTGGCGTATAAGTATCATTTTGGCGCTTAAGAAACGCAATCACTTTTTTGAATGTAGATATATCTAAATTTTCGTTTAGTTGTATCATACATTTTAACATGGAATAATTCGACCACATTGTTGACGCCTTCAAAGTTTTCGACTGTAATCATAAAAATATATATTCCGATATATTCTATTTATATAACATCATTGTTTATATCTATATATTATATACAATTAATATATAGAAATACCTTCTCGTGAAAATATGCCAACATAACGATTTCATCTAATTCTTTAATATTTTTTTTCATTCTCCAATCGTTGAAAAACTTATAGCTTTTCTCGTACTTCGATTTAGATTTCGATGGAAGTAAATTCGAAATAGCCTCCTCTGCTTCTTTCATAACACTAGGATCCATTTTTGAAATTTGTTTCACAGAATTTATTATTTATCCGCTTATCAAAAAAATATTGAGACGTTCAAATCGTTTATAAATTTTCGAATGAAAAGTTAGAACAAAAAAGTTCAAAGGCAACTCTGATAAACATGAATGCATTAATTTTTATATACATACAATTTTAGAAATTATTTCATTTTTCTTTTTTAAATTTTATTCTGGTACACGAAAAAATAGCATGTTCAACTCGAAAGAAAAGTGATTTTTCCACCTCGTTTAAAATTAATTTACTCGCTACGCTCGTAAATTAAACATTTCACTCGGTGGAAAAATATCACTTTTCTTTACTTGTAGAACAATCTACTATTTCTACTTTACCACCCGTAAAATAATCACCCGTAAAATATTCATAAAATTAGAACAAACAAATAAATTATTGTATGAAGTTTATAGAGAAAATCGTGGCATGTTTAGCATAATTTTCAAAATGTCTAGCGAGTTTAAAAAATTCAAAAATTGATTTATACTGCAATAAAGTTGTGCAGTTGTGCGTAAAACGTTGTACATACGCTCAGGCTGAAAGGAAGATGACGCCGTTGGTTCAATAAAAACCCTCGCTTCGCGTCGGGCTTCAATATGAACCGCTAGCGTTATCTTCTACTTAGCCCTCGATATGTAAATAACTATTGCAGTCTAGTTATATGGCACGATACCCTCTCCCAAATTAATATCGTTTCGAAAATGATACAAAGTCCAAACTTCAATATAAGCGAATGTATTACCGTCTTTGTTTCTTATTGGTGGTTTCTGGCCACAAATAAAAAATCCAAGCTATAGATCAAAATATAATTTTTTATTTAAATATTTCGGTCCTTACTTTGGGACCCTCCTCAGTAAATAGTCTATGTTTAAACTTATAATAAGGATAATAAGTTTAAACATAGACTATTTACTGAGGAGGGTCCCAAATAAGGACCGAAATATTTAAATAAAAAATTATATTTTGATCTATAGCTTGGATTTTTTATTTGTGGCCAGAAACCACCAATAAGAAACAAAGACGGTAATACAATTTTATCAAAGAGATCAGTGTCAATGTACATACGAAAGTGTATACATTGAACGGAGAAAACCTAATATAAGCGAATGTATTGTTTAGCATAAACATATTTCCACTTTTTTAAAGAACTACCGATCGGATGAGAATTTAAAAGATGTAATTAATGAAGCAAAAATGATGGCTGATCTCTTAGAAATTGAACCAAATTTCCCGCTTTCAAGTCAAATTAGAATTCGTCGTAAAGCAAAACATTTTAAATTTGAATCACAAGACGACGTTATGCTAGTCCCTCAACAAAATGTCAAAGTAAATTTCTTTTATTTTGTTATTGACGTTACTATTAACTCGCTAGAAGAAAGATTTATTCAAATGCAGGAGCACAATGAAACATTTTGATTTTTATATAATATATTTGAATTAAAAAACCACGAAAAGGTTTACATTCTAAAACGTTGTAAGGATCTAGAATGGTTTTTGACGGATTTTTGCTCATCCGATAGCGATATCGATGCTATAGAACTCTGCGAAGAACTTCAAAATTTCAACGTAATAATAAATAAAAAACTAGCTCACATAGAAGTTTTAAACTCCCTTTGTTTGCAAAACATTGTATAGTTCTCATGATATTTTTAAATGAACTCGTTTAAATGAACTTTTAAGTTTTCGTAATTTTTAAAAAACATAAGAAATAGAGATGACGAAAAAGTCCTAATTTTCTTCTTATGCTATAGAATGAAATGTATAAAAAAATAATCGTGACAAAAAAAATCAAATTAGTACTTTTTCGTCGAAATTTTCATCATTTGGTTTTACGAGTTTCGAAGAATTTCAAGTTTTATTTCAAAATATCATCAGAAATATAGGTTTTAGGGAAAAAATGACCTCGACCTTTTTTGTAGAGAATTAAATTTCCTACAAAAAAAATTCCATGATTGTTTTTGACATCTGCATATTTTATGAGATATTAACGATTTTATCAAAAATAAACTTCGATGATTTTGCGGCACGTGTTCTTTTGACTTAAAAAAAAAAATAATGCCGTTGTGGTTTTTTGACCACAAAGAATTTTTCTAGAGGGTGTCTCGGAAAATTTAGTTTTTAACGACCAGTCTAATATATATATATATATATATATATATATATATATATATATATATATATATATATATATATATATATATATATATATATATATATATATATATATATATATATATATATATATATATATATATATATATATATATATATATATATATATATATATATATATATATATATATATATATATATATATATATATATATATATATATATATATATATATATATATATATATATATATATATATATATATATATATATATATATATATATATATACAGGGTGAGTTTTTTAAAAAATGCCAGGCTTTTATCTCGAGAACCATGCTAGATGGGACAAAATAACCCTAGGTGATATTTGTTAAGCGTCGAGGGGGACGTCCAATGGTAATATTAAATGACCTTGAAACTCATAAGTATTGGAGATATATGCTAAAATAGGTTTTTTTTAAATTAGAACCTATACATTTAATATTTTTTTTTAATTAAGTTAATCAAACTACACACTTTTTGCTTACAAAATTTTTTTGTAAAGTGTACGATTTTGTAGATATGATGAAAATTGATTTGCACTAAAGCAAACGTGTCTTCGCTAAGTTCTTCAGAAAAAAATAAAATTTCAATAAATCAAAAAAAACAACGAAAATCAATTTCACGCAGTAGACCACGATGCAATAATATTTAGATTAATGAATGATTTTCTTTGTTTTTTTTTAATTTATCGAAATTTTATTTTTTTTCTGAAGAACTTAGCGAAGACACGTTTGCTTTAGCGCAAATCAATTTTCATCATATCTACAAAATCGTACACTTTACAAAAAAATTTTGTAAGCAAAAAGTGTGTAGTTTGATTTACTTAATTAAAAAAAAATATTAAATGTATAGGTTCTAATTTAAAAAAAACCTATTTTGGCATATATCTCCAATACTTATGAGTTTCAAGGTCATTCAATATTACCATTGGACGTCCCCTTCGACGCTTAACAAATATTATCTTGGGTTATTTTGTCCCATCTAGCATGGTTCTCGAGATAAAAGCCTGGCATTTTTTAAAAAACTCACCCTGTATATATATATATATATATATATATATATATATATATATATATATATATATATATATATATATATATATATCTGTAGGTGGGAGGTAAACTACACCAAGTACAATTTTTTCAAAATACGTTTTTTTATACTGTTAGAATCAGGATTTTGTTCTCTACCGAGAGGTTAATAGCACTGAGTCCTAACTAATGTAGTTTTCGAGATATAACAATTTTAAATAGTCCAAGTCCATAGTAAATAGTCCATTTTCAAACAGTTTTTGGCTTTCCTGTAAAATTTTAAAAATGTGACTTGGTGTAGTTTACCTCCCACCTACAGATATATATATATATATATATATATATATATATATATATATATATATATATATATATATATATATATATATATATATATATATATATATATATATATATATATATATATATATATATATATATATATATATATATATATATATATATATATATATATATATATATATATATATATATATATATATATATATATATATATATATATATATATATATATATATATATATATATATATATATATATATATATATATATATATATATATATATATATATATACATATATATATATTAGGGTGCTTTTTTTTTGGGCGACAATTCTTTTTTTCTGGTGCCCCACCAAAATTTTGTTGGAAATACCCAAGAAAACGTCCTCCTAAAATATGAGCCCTCAAAATTAATGTTTAGCACTCGGCATCGGCGTTTGAAGATTTTCCATACAAAATACATGTAAACTATAGTGTTTTTTAAAAAAAAAATTACAGCTCAGCGGCATTTTATACTATTTCAAAAAGGAAAACAGCCACTAACTCAGGACTAAATTATCTACAAAAGTGCCTAAATAGATGTAATTGTAACTTACACCGGTGACACACTACAGATCACTAAAGTCAGTTTTATGTGAATTTCTTGTTCTTTTGTTTTTATTTCATAGATGGCTAAAGCTATAGGGAAAATGTCAATAACAAAGTTGTAGTTAGTTAAGTTTCCTACAAAAAACTCAAAAGAACCGAATCTCTATGATTGATATTTCTCGAGATAATAAGCTTTTATTAAAATGGATGTTTTAAGAGATTTTCGTCATCAATTTATGAAAATCGCAAGTTCTAAAATAATAAAAGTTTATTATCTCGAGAAATATCAATCATAGAGATTCGGTTACTATGAATTTTTTGTAGGAAACTTAATTAACTACAACTTTGTTATTGCCATTTTTCCTGTAGCTTTAGCCATTTATGAAATAAAAACAAAAGAACAAGAAAAACACATAAGACTGACTTTAGTGATCTGTACTGTGTCACCGGTGTAAGTTACAGTTACATCTATTTAGGCACTTTTGTAGATAATTTAGTCCTGAGTTAGTGGCTTTTTTCCTTTTTGAAATAGTATAAAATGCCGCTGAGCTGTAATTTTTTTTTTAAAAAACACTAAAGTTTACATGTATTTTGTATGGAAAATCTTCAAACGCCGATGCCGAGTGCTAAACATTAATTTTGAGGGCTCATATTTTAGGAGGACGTTTTCTTGGGCATTTCCAGCAAAATTTTGGTGGGGCACCAGTAAAAAAGAATTGTCGCCCAAAAAAGAAGCACCCTAATATATATATATATATATATATATATATATATATATATATATATATATATATATATATATATATATATATATATATATATATATATATATATATATATATATATATATATATATATATATATATATATATATATATATATATATATATATATATATATATATATATATATATATATATATATATATATATATATATATATATATATATATATATATATATATATATATATTATATATATATATATATATATATATATATATATATATATATATATATATATATATATATATATATATTATATATATATATATATATATATATATATATATATATATATATATATATATATATATATATATATATTATAACGTTGCTTTTCAAGGCAACGTTATGCCAAGGGTATTTATAAATATTATATACAAAAAACAACACCACGATGTGGCCTAAACCCTGAAGAAATCTCTATCGAGTTTAATTTACAAGACCATCATGGTCATGTAATCTTTCACCAGAAAAAAAAATCTAAGATTTTAATAACAAAAATAGCAATGGATATGTAAAATTAAATCTAACCTTATGTTTACGGACGTCTTGATGTATGTTGTATAAATCACTGGTCTTCGTCAACACTTCAATCCACCCGGTTGATATTGGTAAGCGTACAATATATGCCACATCACCTCCAAGCTGTTCAATATTGGTAATTACTAGTTTACTATCTCGCTAGCTTTATGATTTCTATTGATTTGTTGTATTTCAGCGTAATTATGAATTATTCAAAAGAAACCCAACAAGAACTATAATCTCCATACGTCGTGCTTGATTCAACATATGCTTTCATAGGATTCTTTTTATAGAGTCAGGCATCACCATGCTATTCAAAATTTATTTATTTATTATTTGTTTTATAGTACAAAAACAAACACGAAAACACAAAACTTATATTTTGATCTGTCGAACACCATTTATTGTCCACTGGTTGACATTATAAAAAAACATTTATCTATAATTTTTTTCCTTTTAGAAATTCTTTTGCGTACAATGACTTAAATACATCTAAGTAAATTTTTTTCTTTTTTTTTACAAAATAACATTGTTTAACTTTAAAGATTTTTAAAATTTTTATTGAACTAATTTTTGTTCAATTATTTAACACCAACTGAACATAAGTTATGAAAAATGCTTTGTTTAAATAATCTAAACGAATGGGAGTGAAGGAGATGACCATTCAAAAAAATTTGTACACTTCTTTCGGTTTTTTAGAACGAGATCGTCAACCAATTATATAAAAAAAGAAAGAAGGATCGACAACATATAATTCGTGTTTGTTTTGTTTTCAGTTATTAAAGATTATAGAGAGAACGAAATAACAATAACCACGAAATGCAACAATTTATTAACAGTTTATTCAAACAGATGATGATGAGATTGTGTCGGATAGCATCAACAAAAAATAGAAAAATGCAATTACAACTACATGAGTTTTATTTTTTGTTTGATTAAAACAAAGTTAACTGTGAGATTGGTAGTTTTTTTAATAGAAATTGATACTGAAGCAACATGACGTGTTGTTGTAGCAACGCGATTAATTGATGGTATGGATAATGAACCAGGTAATGTATTTTTGTTGAACTAAGTTGTTGTTTTATGTAGCTACGGATGTTAACCTTTAGGATTACCAAGTAGTGAGTTTATAAGGGAGAGAAGAAATAGAACAGTGTGGTGACTGAAGAGAATGTATCCTTGACTGTTCGTTGACCGTTAGATCTCACTACCAAGGCATACATTTCCTTCAGTCCACCAAAACAGAACCTGAACTCGTTCTGGAGTGGGATGTAGACTCTCTTATAAATACTACTGGTTAGATAATACCCCAGATTGCGGCATAACAATATATATATATATATATATATATATATATATATATATATATATATATATATATATATATATATATATATATATATATATATATATATATATATATATATATATATATATCTTATATCTTATATATATAAAAATCACGTGTCACGATGTTTGTCCGCGATGAACTCCGCAACAACGTAACCAATCTTAATGAAATTTTGTACAATGTGTGTATGATAGTCCAGCTTGAGAGATAGGATAGTTATTATCTTGATTAAATGCCTTAATTTTTTTAAATTACAAATTAAATGTTAAATATGGATGGTTCATATGCCAACTTTCAGATGGCAGCGTAAATCAATTTATTCAATTGATAGTAAACTTCAACTTCGTATAAGGCCATTATTAGACTATCAAATATGTTTTAGTAAAGAAAGTTTTATTTTATTTGATAATAAACGAAAAGCATATTATGCTAAGTCAAATACGTTACCAAAGATTATTGTTAATTTATTGCACGATTAGGCGATTTTGCATGTTTTCTGATTCGTAAATAAACATAGTAAGTTTCGTTTACAAATCACTGCTCGGTAAGTAATTACTTACCGATCATGCAGCCGGTCATTAATTACTTACCAGTAAGGGAGACCTCAGGGTGTGAATAAAAACGATTATTAGTTAAATAATTGTAAACGTCGATTCACTAGCTTCAAATTTAAATAACATTCATTTAAAAATATTGCAATTAAAAGATTTAAAAACAATTTATTTTGAAAATATATTCGATAGAATTAAGTTTTGCAACAAAAAAACCTATTGAATTATGATGAAACGCAAAGCTTACTATTTTGAAATGACATTTTAAGAAATTTTCTTTAAAACATTCAAACTTGAATTTTGTGAATGAATTTTATTATTTAAATAATTTTAATTGAATTTTTATTAATCGTGCAAAAAATGTAATTAGCATTTTGGGCATTAAGAGTATTACCGATTTCGGATATATTGGATATCCCGACTTCGTCTCGATCTCAAAACATATATCCTCAATGGGTAAAACACTCTTACTGCCCTTAATACTTAAATAACTATTGTGGAGGTTATATATTAATTATAGAAGAGTTAAAAAGTATCGAAACCTGTAAAAAATTTATTGTATTGGTTTTTATAATGTTTGAATAAAAATAAGAGTAAAAATTATAGAAAACAATAATTTAAATTTATTTATTTATTTTTTTAAATTTTTCATTGATCTTCAATGTTAATTTACAAAAATCAATAGCAAATTTAAAAATGCTCTTATTTGTATTGCTAATTAAAATATAACGATCAGAGGCAAAAAAAATTGTCATCAAAACTGGATGAAAAACTAGATAGCGAAGTTTATTTTACAACGTTTGCACTCTCCATTTAATGTCATATTTCTTTTATTGACCAATATATTTGATAGTGTGATATACGCCTCATAAATTTGGGTTAGCCAACAGATGGTGCCGTATTTGTATTAAAAACTTTGTTTTTAACGTTGAAGTTTGTGCAAATACACTACGATTTGCTTTTTCAAATTGTCGTGTATTATTTTTTCATTGGTGATAATTATTTTAATTGGTTTTTTGTTTAAATATCGGTTTATGCGCATAGTTTGCTTTGATCAATGTTTTTAATAGTAATGATTAAAGAATTCAATAGCGAATTAAATATATACTCGCGCCGGAAGATTTGTAGAATTTAAAATTTTTGATCTATGGGTGGGACAACCCCGCGTACTTAGATTCCTGCTATTTGCATATGAGTTAGCTTTAGTTATCGTAAACCACTGGCAATAGCAGTGAGATATCACTAGCCAAAGTGATATTTTAGGGATGTTGGCAGATGAACTTTTTTCAATCAACGATAGCACCCTTAAGCCGCAATTAGACTATTGCAGAACTATGCAATATTTCTGCAATGGTAGTTTGTTAAATATTCATTGCAGAAAAGTTTTCCAATGAACTCATTGCAAAACATTGCAATGAGTCATTGCAATGTTTTGCAATGAGTTCATTGCCAAACTTTTCTGCAATGAATATTTTACACACTACCATTGCAGAAATATTGCAGAGTTCTGCAATAGTCTAATTGCGGCTTTAGTTATAGAATATTCTTTATTATATTATAGAATATTCTTTATTATTATAGAATATTAGAATTAGAATATTATATTATAGAATATTCTTTATTATTATAGAATAGAATATAGAATAGAATATTCTTTGATGATGACACTTTATTTCTTTTAAAATAAAATGTGTTGGGTAGTACGAGTTACAATGTGAGCAAAAACAACTCATGACAACCTTTGAAGAATAAGGTCCACAACAACATGCTTTCTAAGGTGTTGATGGACGCAAATTTGTAATTTTTTTATATATTTTAAAAAAATGAACTTTTTCGTTTACTTGAAGAAATGAGCTTCCATATAACTATTAAATATGCCGGGTTTAATCCTTCAGCAAAACCATGTTTACATGATCTTGGTATATGCTTTTACCACTATAAGGATAATTGGTAACCCAATTTAGCTTTGTTCCTACAAATTTGAAAAAAAAAAAAGTATTTTATTTTAATTTCCTCCATTTTATCATGAAATATTGCCCTATGTCGTTTATTATTATGTGAAAGGATTTATTATTTAGTTTTCCATTCTTTAAAATGAATATAAAAACCAAAAAATAAGAAATTTGTGTCCATCATCTTAAAAAACATGATGGTGTGGAACCTAGGTCTTAAAGGGTCTTTCATGTGTTGTTGTGAGACATATTGTAATTCCAACTACACAACACATTTTATTAAAAAAATATTTCAAATATTTTTAAATAGCACAAATATTTTTGAAATTTTTTGGTGAATAAGATGATGAACAATGTCATTGAAGCTACAATTTTGAAAGGAAAATTCAAAGAGGAAGATGTACTGTTGCTACGCATTTCAATGATCCCAACAGATATGGCATTTGAATTTAAACGTTTAGTTTCCAGTGTGACTCGCTTTTGCAATGACCATCAACAAAGCACAAGGAAAATTGCGAAAGGATGTGGACCGGGTAGATTTGAAAAATCCGTACTTCTCACATCTGGACAACTGTATGTGGTCAGCTAACGTCGGAATGCCTTCTTATTTATTCGTGTACGCATCTAGACGAAAAAACACAAAATATAATGTGTGCATACAAGCACCAACAAAGAAATAGAATTAAAACGACATTTTGAATTTTTTTTCTTATTAAAATAAATAATTGTTGCAATAAAAATGATACAATGTAAATTGAATGTTCGCTGTGTTTAGTTTGACTGAAACAACTGAAAAAACAACAACAATTGTATTAAATTTTTCGTTGTTTCAAATGCTTCAGTCAAATCAAACACGACTGTTATCAGTACGAGTTTTCTTGAATTTCCTTTCTTATGAGATACCGACAATATGCGACAGGTATAATGTTAAATAAACAAAAGTTTTACACTATTTGGTGTAAAATAATTAAAGTTTTGAGAGATTTTTAGAGTGATTAAGCTTAAAGTAATTATTTTAATTCACATGAATTTTGCAATTTTAAAGAATTTTTTATTTTCGTTCAGAAAAACTTCTTTAAAACAGTTTTTGTGTGTTTCGTGTCGGGAACAAATACAATTTACAATTGTATAATCACAGATGAAGAATTTAATTTAAATAAATATGAGATAATGAAGTTTCAATTTAGAAATTATCTGAACATGAAAATTAAAATATGTTTTATTGTTGTTTCATCCACTGTGGCTGAGTCTGTAAGACGGCTTTGAACTATGATGTCTCTGATGAGTGTGAGTTCAATCCCGACAATAATTACTTATTATCGGGAATAATACCTTCAATAATTACTTTGAGCAATAATTGCTCACAAAGTCGTGAGTGACTAAGTAGAAATGACTAAATAGAAATATTTCTCATCCTATGAATTCTAATACAAAAACATCCAAATAATTTTGATTTTTTTTTGACATCGCTTCTTCTATTCCTTTTTTGCATCACTTCTTCTATACCTTCATCGAATATATTGTCGCTATTCTTACTGCCCTTGCTGACCCTAACATGACATAACGATCAAAATTTTTTGCAACGTTTTTAGTAACCTACCACAGGTAAAGAAAGCGTTTATTAAACCGCATGAGCACTGTGAAAATTTGTGAATCCATTTTTGTTCCGTTTGTTCTAATGTTCTATATAGTGACACACCTGAAAACTTATTTGATCGCGTATTTTTTTATATATCCTTTGTTATATGTATAATACTATTTTTTTTATATTTTACTAACCATCAGAGTTCTGATCCTTTTACATTCATATTTTTAAAAAAAGTAGATCATTTCTCATTACAACTCTTTGAAATTATTGCTACTACGTCAACAAAATGTATACACACAAACTTTATTTATAGGCGTAGCAAAGCACGCCGGGTCCCGCTAGTATATATATATATATATATATATATATATATATATATATATATATATATATATATATATATATATATATATATATATATATATATATATATATATATATATATATATATATATATATATATATATATATATATATATATATATATATATATATATATAACGATATGAGGTATAACGAAAATTAGCGGCACTCTCACAGTCGCAATTTTTGACCTAAACCAAAAAAATGTTTTGTGCGTATTGCGGCAAATAATTTCTTGGACAAGTTCGCGAACTGACCATATAGGGGTACTATTTAAGCAGCTAGAGCCTGAAAAGTCATAATCTAAGGCGTTATAACTTCCGTGTGAATCATAATGTTTAAATAAAATTTATTAATATTGAATCTTTGAACCTTTTTTTATCATTTTTTGCTAGGTGACTGCTAGGTGACAACCTTGGCGTTTAGGGTTCCTGGAAAATAAGCTATTTTAAAATTTTTCTTAACTTTGTTGTCCTAAATCTAGATGAAAATGAACAAGCTCAAAAATGAAAACTTTTGCACACGTAGCTACCAACATAAAACTATCCAAAACTTACTAGTTGTTTAGCTTCAGAGGTTGAGACCATGGGGCTTTTGAAATGAAAAGAAACGCAAAAGGCAATAAGCCAGTAATAATAGTATTTGAATAACAAAAAAAATCGTTACAGCAAACTGACAGCGGGATATTGTAGAACACGATATTGCAAAAGAGGGAAACCTACATCGAACCGACAGCTGCTATCCGGGGGACCGGATAACCGAAAAACCCACCCCATGTTTTTAGGGGTTGATAACAGTTTTTCGTAATTTCTCGCTAAACCGCATCCTATCAAAAAGAATTATATGTAAAAGTTGTAGGGAATAAAAAGATCTACAATCCTACTTTTGCACGGACCATTTTTACCCTAATCTCAAAATTTTTCGAAAAAAATGCGGACCCCCGATTTTTTTCTTTTTTTCTTTGACAAAAAAAATTTTATGAAGCTCAAACGTTGGCAAGAGATACTTCTATTTATTGCAAAAAGGAAGTAATTTTTTCGGAGGAAAATATTTCGACGTTGTTAAAGCTATTTAATACCATAGGAAAATTATCAAATTCTCTTTTGTTTGTATTTTTTCACTACGTAAACCGTTTGAGAAAAGGTTAAATAAGAACAAAAAAATACAACAACAAAGATGATTTTGAATTAAAATTGTTTGATTATAAATTATGTGTGATGGTATAATTGTAGCTGTGACGTAGTTCATATGATCTTAGGTGGATTTAATATCTTATTAAAAGTAGTTTTAACCAACGTAAATAAAACTGTTCCGAAATTGCATTGGTGAAGTTATTTCGGGTAATGTATTTAACTTGGTTCGATAATTTTTTTGAATTATTCTGTTTCTACTTAAATTTTTTATTTAAACTATTCTGACACATCTAATTTTATTTGTACACAAAACTGTCTGATCTCGAAATCTACCTATTTCTAGCGGATATACTTGCCGCTTGAACTTTTTATTAAATATGTATTTAAAAAATGCGGAATATTTGTTGCTATAAATTCGTATAATTTAATTTATTTATTTTAATGTTGTATTATTGTCTTATGTAATTATGTTTAATTCAGTTTTTTTTAACTATATGTGCCTGAAATCTGAATATGTTGGAAAACAGATTTGATGTTTTTTGGATTTTTCAGGTAAGCATAACGGCTTCGACATATGACATAAATCAAGATATCACATACAAATGGCGATTTCGGTGAGATATCACTAATCAAGGTGGTATCCTAGGAGTGCTGGTGAAAGAACTCTAATCAGTCGACGAGCGCATTCCCAATATTCGTTATGGAGTCCCTAGCTGATGATGTACTACTCCATATAACTTTATTTGTGAGGTTTAATTTAATCATTGAGCAAAAACGTGATTCTCAAGGAGTGGGGAATTTTCCTCTGAAAGATTTGCAACCAAATTTTAGTTTTGTTGTTTCAAATTTTTCAAAAATTGGTTTAACCTCTTATTTTGTTTTCACTTTGAACATATTATCGTGGAAAATTGTTTTATGTCGTATTGTATTATAAGAAATGATTTATTGTTTTGTTGTCCATTATCTAGAAAAAAACAAAGGAAAATATTAATGCAATTATAAAAAAGCGTCCAATACTACCAAAGTATTAAGAAAAATCATATGTACCACAATTTTAGTTATTATATATTCTATACGATATTTATATAGAGTAGAAGGCGCCATTTACCTAATCTGCACCCGGCGCAGAAATATCTGGATCCGCACTGTGCTCGAAGAAATGAGCTACACTTTAAAAAAACATCAATTTCAGTAAAAACATAATGAACCGCAATGGAATCAGATACAACTGACAACATCTTTACACTCAGACAGGATTCTACTATAAATATTCAGTGAAGTATTTTGAAGATCCGTACTTAATTACTTCGGTCTGAAAGACCTAAGTATTACATTCATGAGCTCAAAGTGAAATTCTTACCCCCACTTTTTTTGGCATTTCTCGACGTTTTAGGACCTACTGATTCTAAAAAAGCAAAAAAAAAATGTATGTCTGTCTGCCGGCCGGCCGGCCGTCATTACCTACGCTGCAGGGAAAACCACTGAAGGGATTTCCAAAAATTTTTTTTCTAAAAATAGGTATACTCAAGAGACAGGTCGGAAAGGACGCCGTGTTTGATAACTGTACCGGAAATGTGTCAAAAAATCGTCAAGTGTGTCAAAACAAGGAAATTTGCATATTTTTTGCTTAAAAAACGTTCATTTTAAGTGATTACGAGTAGGAACATTGAACTTCGAGAAATCTTGATGGTCGGGATTGGTATGTGAGACCAAAATCTAGATTATTGCATTATAAGTTTGTCAAAAAATGTTGTCAAGTGTGTCAAAAGAAAGATTTTTATTTATTTTTTTACCCAATTTTTCGGGAAAAAAAATTAAATTAAAATTTTGTTTGAAACGAAATTTTATTATTATTATTGAGAACTATGGCATCATAAGTTTGTCAAAAAAATGTTGTCAAGTGTGTCAAAAGAAAAATTTTTATTTATTTTTTTACCCAATTTTTTGGAAAAAAATAAAATAAATAATTTGTATGACGTGAAAATATATTATTAATATAGAGAATTATGGCATTATAAGTTTGTCAAAAAAATAGTGTCAAGCGTGTCAAAAAATGATTTCATTGATTTTTATAGCCAATTTTTTGGGAAAAAAAATGTAGCTGTTTTTATGACGTAAATGTAATTAAAAATGAAATTGGACATGGAAATTTTTGAATTTGTTATAGTTTTTGAAATATTTTTGGAATTTTGAAAAAAAGTATGTATTTTTGATTTTGTAATAATTTTTTCAATATTTTTAGAATTTTGGAAAAAGTTTTAATTTTTGATTTTGTAAGAATTTTTGGAATATTTTTGGAATTTTGCAAAATTTTAAATTTTTGATTTTTTATAATTTTTGGAATTTTGAAAAAAGATTCAATTTTTGATTTTGTAATAATTTTTGGAATATTTTTAGAATGTTGAAAAAAGTTTGATTTTATTATAATTTTTACAATATTTTTGGAATTTTGAAAGAAATATGAATTTGTGATTTTGTAATATTTTCTCGAATCGCTAAATTGAAGGTTTTTGAATAGTTTGCTGAAAATGAAAATGAAATTGGACATGGACATTTTTGAATTTGTTATAGTTTTTGAATATTTTTGGAATTTTGAAAAAGTTTTAATTTTTGATTTTGTAAGAATTTTTGGAATATTTTTAGAATCTTAAAAAATTTTAAATTTTTGATTTTATTATAAGTTTTGTAATTTTGGAAAAAGTTTCAATTTTTGATATTGATATAATTTTTGCAATATTTTTAGTTTTGGAAAAAGTTTGAATTTTTGAATTTTTAAGAAATTTTGGAATATTATTAGAATTTAGAAAAAGTTTAAATATTTGATTTTATTCCAATTTTTGGAATGTTTTTAACATTTAAAAAAAAAAAATTTTTAATTTTATATATATTTTTAGAATTTTGAAAAAAGTTTCAATTTTTGAATTTTTAAGAATTTTTGGAATATTATTAGAATTTAGAAAAAGTTTAAATATTTGATTTTATTCTAATTTTTGGAATATTTGGAATTTTGAAAAAAGTTTCAATTTTGGATTTTGTATAATTTTTGCAATATTTTCAGAATTTTTGAAAAAAGTTTAATACTAATATTTGATTTTGTAATAATTTTTGGAATATTTTTAGGATTTTGGAAAAAGTTTGATTTTATTTATTTTTTACAATATTTTTGGAATTTTGAAAGAAATATGAATTTGTGATTTTGTAATATTTTCTCGAAACACTAAATGGAGAGGTTTTTGAGCAGTTTGCTGAGTGTAACTAAAAACCATGTCCGCATAAAAGTTTTTTGCCGAAAACTACATCAAAATCCTTAACCCAGACCGAAGTCTTGATATCTCAGAGTTGTGAGATTTCAGCCCCTCCATATTTCCAAATTAAATTGTTGCAATTCAGTACGAAGATACTGAACTGTTAGCTAAATGCTCTTCTTATCAGCATAATTATGTCATACAAAACTATTTTAATTTTTATTATATTTAAAAAAATTTAAAAAAAGATGACTCCCCATATAGGAATCGCCATAGTTGTCAAACTGACCAAACTTGGGCCAACTCTGGCATAGCATGCATGGGGTGAATTTAGTTGGTCCAAAATTGGCCCAACTATGTTTTCCCAAACATGAACCAAAGTACTTTGAACCACACTTGGCCCAATAATGTTTCGCCAAACCTTATTTTCTCATACTTGGCTCATAGTTGGGCCAACATGATTTAGCCGAGCATTCAGCTATTCAGTTTTTTTGGAATTACACCACATTTGGGCCAATTATATTTTGCCAAACATTGTTTTCTCACAGTTTTACCATAACTGGCCCAATAGACTTTTACCATACATTGGCTTTTTAAATTTAACCCTACTTGGCCCAGGTAGGAAAAAACAATCGGGCCAAACATGGCACATTATTGGCATACCAGATATAAACCTTGGACCAAGCATATTTTCTAGTGTTGGCCCAACGTTGGGTAGACCACGAAATGATAACATCGTGACAGAGTTTTTTTACAAGTTTGGGCCAAGTACGGCGTACAATATTGGGCCATGCAAAATCTCTAGATCTCGAGATCTCAAGCCAAATGTGGTTTACAATTTTGGCCCAAGGATGGCTAACAGTTTTGGGCCAAATATGGCTTTTAATTTTCAACCAATTTTAGTTAATATTCAATTGGATAAAACAATGAAAAATAAATTATAAAGCGTTGGTTTGATTAAGTTTATTTAACGTTTATTAAAAAATGCCTATAAAAAAATTATTATGCCTTATTCTAATTTTGCTCTATTGGCACGACCACCTTCACGATCTGCTGCACCAGCTAAATATGCACTAACAACCTTAGTGATTGAAACCGACTGGTTTGTTTCTTTCCACTTTATTTGTAAGGCTTCTAGAAGTATAGAAATTTACAGATTTAAATTATTCAATTGATATTTGTTCTTATTTTGGATGTAGTATAAAAACTCACTGATCATGCATGTGTAAGTTACAGTTTTTTCGAAACTTAGTTTCGATTCACCTCTTATTTTTTTGCCCGGTGGCACTGTAGCTTAACTGCGTATTTTTTGATATAACAGTGGCTATCATTTGTTGCACGTCTTTATGGTAGCTATTGGAGCTGAGGACCGTGTACCTCAAAATATCTCTCTGTAAAAATAAAATAATTCGGTTATAGAATAGGTTTTTACTCCAAACCAAATGTTTATACCAATGCTGTTTGTTTTTCTCTATCGGCTGCAATAACGACTTCAAAACTTTGAAATTCTTCAAGAGTTGTGATTGGAAGCTCAGTATTAAGTATGTTCCAAGGATCTTGATTTTCATTGGTTTGTTGAGTACGATTCATCATTTGCATAACGGCATCAATTTTATTATTTAAATCGTATTTAATTGACCGGGTCACTTTTTGTATTTCTAATTTTAACCTTGATTCCAATTCATGAATGTAGGCAGGTGTTTTCGGATCAACGGATTTATGTGGTGTGTCACTACTTGCACTTTCTGACTTAATATCTGATGGTTGTGAATCATCATCGTCGTCAGTTTCTTTATCGATCTCTATGTGCACATCATGAATTACTTCATCTCCAAACTCTGACTCCACGTCTGCCGGATGTTCAGCTATAGGCTTCGAGAGTATCATTTTTACCTGTTCTGGCGAGTAAGTGTAAGGCGATTGCGATATAACGTACTCTGCATCAGAACTTTCCACTTTTTTATTTTTAAATGATCTTTTCAATCTTCGCTTTCCTTGATCTATACCAACTAGAAAAAATAAACATTATTCAAGTGTTTAATCACAAATAAAGTTTTGATGGCGATTCCGTCATCATACAAAACGTTATATTCTCTACATTGAGTTTAATAATGACAAACTTCGTTATAACAATTAAATACTACGATGCAATTTAAAAAAGTGCATAAATAAATGCTAGGTACTTTTTTCAAAACCACGCTTACACAACGTTTTCTTAACTAAACCTTAATCACAATCTGCGGGTGTAATAATAATTCTATTATTTAAATATATGAATAATAATTAATAACGGTAATAAATATTTATGATTTTTAAAAACGCCATTTCTTTTTAAAAAAAAAACACAAATATTAAATATTACTAACCTGCTGTTTGTATAATTTTAATAGAAAACTTTTCCCATTGTTTTTCCGGAGCTTTGCAGGTGTCGATCCATTTCCGAGCTTTTTGTACATCTTTAGCTGGCGGATAAAGACAAAATTTCTTTCCAGCGAGGTCACAAATCCAAGAATTTGGAACAAGCTCCACAACGTGTTTTCCTCCTTTTTTCTCACAAAATTTAACCACCGTAAATGGCCGATTATCCATTACAAACAAATTAAGCAAATTGTAACACAAAATTAGTAAATAATTAATATTTGATATTAACAACACTCAACACCACTTTTAAAATTTTGTAACACGCAATTTACATTCCATATTTTAGTTATCATTATGGGGTTACCCAATGTGCATTTATTATTACTTCACAGAGATATGTTAATTTACGAAAACCGTTTAAGGTTCGAGCAAATCAAAATGGTTTGGTTATTTAAAAATGTATTTAAGCTGTCATTTGTAACAATAAACTAAAGTATCTTATTTCATTTTAATATAAATAGTTTCATATAGAAGTGTATAGCGGGCGTTTTCGTTTATATTACAGCTATGAATCTACCTTTTACATTAATTTCGGATTACCATATGAGCAAAGCAAAACGATGTTCTAAATTTGTAGAACACTGTTTTAAATTGATGTATTTAGAACATTTTAAAATAAAACTAAATAATAATAAAACAAATCGTAAATAAAAACGCGTTTGTTTTTATTCCTATACATTTCTTTAATCAGCCACATGTAATAAGTTAATCACATATTTTTTGTCTTTTAAATTTAACATCAGACACTTGCTTTTAATATAATCCGCTGTGACGACTTTTATTATTTGCGAAAAACTGTTTACTCTTGATATTCCAATAGTTTTAGAAGAAATTGGTATATTAAAAACGTCTTCGCTATCATTTTCTTCAAATCCAGATAAAAAAATATCAGCAGGCTTTGTGTTTTCTGTTGAGTTTTTGTAAATTTTATTAATAATAAACAATATATCAGACTTCAATTGTATTACATTATTTGGATGTTTCGTGGTTAATGTATAGCCATAAAGTTTCACTTCGGATAAGCTGATTAATTGTTGATTTTTATAGCATATTGTTTCTGCAAGTTTATCATATTTGTATGATGAAATAGTAGTTTTTTTTTGAATTTTTGTACTATCTACATTTTGTACCTCCAAAATTCTATTGGCTATTTGAGTAAGAGGTTTATTTGGTGATTTTACTAACTTTTTAAATAAACTAATATAGTTTTCACCCCAGAATGCAGAAAGACGACTAAGCGGTGCTTTAAAATGAATAACATCGTCCGCCACATGTATTAAGTTGTGCATGTTTAATGTTTGACTTTCAGGTCCATATAAAGAAGAAAGCAACAAGAAGAATTTTCGTAGCATAGCTTTGGCACAAAGTGCAAGTGGAACTGCAACGATTTCATCATTTAAAATACGGCAAGCTGCATGCAATAATAAAAAATGTTGATATCTTTCTTTGGATAATATGTTCTGCATGACCAATGGTCCACAATACAACAAAAAAAATCTAAATTGTGTTGCTTTCCAACGTAATACGTCAGTGATATCAAAAACTTTTCTTTGAAATTCTTTTGGTACATCTTTTGAAATATTATCCATAATTTGTTTTAATATTTTTAAGTGTTGTGCTCGTAAACTTGCCGTACTCTTTTTTTTACCAATAAATTTCTCCAACAAAAACATCATTACACCTAAGTATAATAAATGCATTGAGTCAAGAGCAATCTGTGATACTGGATCAAAATTCTGAATTTTAAGTAGCGGACTGTTAATATCAGTCTGATGATGATTTGAGTGTATTTTATCAATAAATGTTAGCTTAGTACGGCTTGAACAATTCATTTCTGGGTACACACGCCTACGATTGATTGTTATTCCTTTTGTTGTGCATCGCTCGCATGCATTAAATGTACCTGGATACTTGCAACATTTTATAAATGCCCGAGCAGGAGAATCAGCAATAATTGCAGACATTTCAACAGCATATGTTTTATTGCCTATAACTATTCCTTTTTCAATCAACTCGTTTATTTCTTCGATAAAATCTTTTAAATAAATTTCAGCAGATTGTGGTTTTGAATCACCACAATATAAACCAATCACGAATGGTGTAGTAAAATAATTGTCATTATAAATTCGTAGCACAACTGGCCAGACCTGAGTTGTTGAGTTATTAAATAACGATACCCCATCTATATGGGCATGTAAAATTATTGTGTCCTCACAGTAAACTGCTGGTACAATAATGTGCATTAAACAGGTTTTAATGCCAAAATAAATATACGATCCAACAGAACCACGTTTGCTTTGCATGGGCTGCAATATCCGAGAATGCTGTGTTTTTAATAACTGGCGAGCAGTTTTAGGTAGACTATGTCCTTCTTCTATTAATATTTGTAATAGTTCATCAACAACCGTAAGGCGTAGTGTTTTGATATTGCGTATAGTCCAGCCATGTAATTTTTCTTTTAGATTACTTATGCTTACAGAGGTAACAGTTTTGTCACTTGAAAAGCAACTGTCTGAAGAGTTACTGACTGAACAACTAATAACTGAAGAACAACTGGCCGACGAACAACTATCTACAGCATGAGAGACCTCATCAACTAAATCATTTACCGTAAAATTTAAAATTTCATTTGTGAGGTTAGGTTCCATTTGTGAGGTGAGGTTAGGTTTATTAAATATACACGATTGACATCTTTTTTTAAAATAAGTGATTATGTTTTGTTAAGAAGGCTTATATATCGGGGGTTTTGGCCTGATTCATCTTTTAACACAAAAATTCGTGAACTTTTTAGCGCCATTTTGAAATTAAAATTCCATATAAAAAGTAAAAACAATTAAAAAAATGTTTAACGCCATCTGGAAAAATAAAACTCCATATAAAAAAAATTTAATCAAAAACACTAATTTGTTGCATATGGTAATATTCATTGTTTTTTTAATTTGTTTTGTGTCAAGTAATTTGTGTCAACTAATTTATCCACCATTGTTGTTTCTTTGTGAAAATATTTACATTAAATTTAAGCTCGTGTTTGGTTGAAAACGTATTTCTTAATTTTACTGCTTTAATTGTGTTGTGTGTGTGGATTACATTTATTATGCCTAGCAATAACTATTGCAGACTAAAAAAGCACAGAGCTTTGAAAAAAGATGAGCAAAAAGCAATTTATAGGCCAGAAAATACTGAAGTTGTAGAGGAACCTAACCTCACAAATGAAATTTTAAATTTTACGGTAAATGATTTAGTTGATGAGGTCTCTCATGCTGTAGATAGTTGTTCGTCGGCCAGTTGTTCTTCAGTTATTAGTTGTTCAGTCAGTAACTCTTCAGACAGTTGCTTTTCAAGTGACAAAACTGTTACCTCTGTAAGCATACTTGAAAATTCTTCGGAAACCGATATATTACACCGAAGTAATCTAAAAGAAAAATTACATGGCTGGACTATACGCAATATCAAAACACTACGCCTTACGGTTGTTGATGAACTATTACAAATATTAATAGAAGAAGGACATAGTCTACCTAAAACTGCTCGCCAGTTATTAAAAACACAACATTCTCGGATATTGCAGCCCATGCAAAGCAAACGTGGTTCTGTTGGATCGTATATTTATTTTGGCATTAAAACCTGTTTAATGCACATTATTGTACCAGCAGTTTACTGTGAGGACACAATAATTTTACATGCCCATATAGATGGGGTATCGTTATTTAATAACTCAACAACTCAGGTCTGGCCAGTTGTGCTACGAATTTATAATGACAATTATTTTACTACACCATTCGTGATTGGTTTATATTGTGGTGATTCAAAACCACAATCTGCTGAAATTTATTTAAAAGATTTTATCGAAGAAATAAACGAGTTGATTGAAAAAGGAATAGTTATAGGCAATAAAACATATGCTGTTGAAATGTCTGCAATTATTGCTGATTCTCCTGCTCGGGCATTTATAAAATGTTGCAAGTATCCAGGTACATTTAATGCATGCGAGCGATGCACAACAAAAGGAATAACAATCAATCGTAGGCGTGTGTACCCAGAAATGAATTGTTCAAGCCGTACTAAGCTAACATTTATTGATAAAATACACTCAAATCATCATCAGACTGATATTAACAGTCCGCTACTTAAAATTCAGAATTTTGATCCAGTATCACAGATTGCTCTTGACTCAATGCATTTATTATACTTAGGTGTAATGAAGTTTTTGTTGGAGAAATTTATTGGTAAAAAAAAGAGTACGGCAAGTTTACGAGCACAACACTTGAAAATATTAAAACAAATTATGGATAATATTTCAAAAGATGTACCAAAAGAATTTCAAAGAAAAGTTTTTGATATCACTGACGTATTACGTTGGAAAGCAACACAATTTAGATTTTTTTTGTTGTATTGTGGACCATTGGTCATGCAGAACATATTATCCAAAGAAAGATATCAACATTTTTTATTATTGCATGCAGCTTGCCGTATTTTAAATGATGAAATCGTTGCAGTTCCACTTGCACTTTGTGCCAAAGCTATGCTACGAAAATTCTTCTTGTTGCTTCCTTCTTTATATGGACCTGAAAGTCAAACATTAAACATGCACAACTTAATACATGTGGCGGACGATGTTATTCATTTTAAAGCACCGCTTAGTCGTCTTTCTGCATTCTGGGGTGAAAACTATATTAGTTTATTTAAAAAGTTAGTAAAATCACCAAATAAACCACTTACTCAAATAGCCAATAGAATTTTGGAGGTACAAACTGTAGATAGTACAAAAATTCAAAAAAAAACTACTATTTCATCATACAAATATGATAAACTTGCAGAAACAATATGCTATAAAAATCAACAATTAATCAGCTTATCCGAAGTGAAACTTTATGGCTATACATTAACCACGAAACATCCAAATAATGTAATACAATTGAAGTCTGATATATTGTTTATTATTAATAAAATTTACAAAAACTCAACAGAAAACACAAAGCCTGCTGATATTTTTTTATCTGGATTTGAAGAAAATGATAGCGAAGACGTTTTTAATATACCAATTTCTTCTAAAACTATTGGAATATCAAGAGTAAACAGTTTTTCGCAAATAATAAAAGTCGTCACAGCGGATTATATTAAAAGCAAGTGTCTGATGTTAAATTTAAAAGACAAAAAATATGTGATTAACTTATTACATGTGGCTGATTAAAGAAATGTATAGGAATAAAAACAAACGCGTTTTTATTTACGATTTGTTTTATTATTATTTAGTTTTATTTTAAAATGTTCTAAATACATCAATTTAAAACAGTGTTCTACAAATTTAGAACATCGTTTTGCTTTGCTCATATGGTAATCCGAAATTAATGTAAAAGGTAGATTCATAGCTGTAATATAAACGAAAACGCCCGCTATACACTTCTATATGAAACTATTTATATTAAAATGAAATAAGATACTTTAGTTTATTGTTACAAATGACAGCTTAAATACATTTTTAAATAACCAAACCATTTTGATTTGCTCGAACCTTAAACGGTTTTCGTAAATTAACATATCTCTGTGAAGTAATAATAAATGCACATTGGGTAACCCCATAGTGATAACTAAAATATGGAATGTAAATTGCGTGTTACAAAATTTTAAAAGTGGTGTTGAGTGTTGTTAATATCAAATATTAATTATATACTAATTTTGTGTTACAATTTGCTTAATTTGTTTGTAATGGATAATCGGCCATTTACGGTGGTTAAATTTTGTGAGAAAAAAGGAGGAAAACACGTTGTGGAGCTTGTTCCAAATTCTTGGATTTGTGACCTCGCTGGAAAGAAATTTTGTCTTTATCCGCCAGCTAAAGATGTACAAAAAGTTCGGAAATGGATCGACACCTGCAAAGCTCCGGAAAAACAATGGGAAAAGTTTTCTATTAAAATTATACAAACAGCAGGTTAGTAATATTTAATATTTGTGTTTTTTTTTTAAAAAGAAATGGCGTTTTTAAAAATCATAAATATTTATTACCGTTATTAATTATTATTCATATATTTAAATAATAGAATTATTATTACACCCGCAGATTGTGATTAAGGTTTAGTTAAGAAAACGTTGTGTAAGCGTGGTTTTGAAAAAAGTACCTAGCATTTATTTATGCACTTTTTTAAATTGCATCGTAGTATTTAATTGTTATAACGAAGTTTGTCATTATTAAACTCAATGTAGAGAATATAACGTTTTGTATGATGACGGAATCGCCATCAAAACTTTATTTGTGATTAAACACTTGAATAATGTTTATTTTTTCTAGTTGGTATAGATCAAGGAAAGCGAAGATTGAAAAGATCATTTAAAAATAAAAAAGTGGAAAGTTCTGATGCAGAGTACGTTATATCGCAATCGCCTTACACTTACTCGCCAGAACAGGTAAAAATGATACTCTCGAAGCCTATAGCTGAACATCCGGCAGACGTGGAGTCAGAGTTTGGAGATGAAGTAATTCATGATGTGCACATAGAGATCGATAAAGAAACTGACGACGATGATGATTCACAACCATCAGATATTAAGTCAGAAAGTGCAAGTAGTGACACACCACATAAATCCGTTGATCCGAAAACACCTGCCTACATTCATGAATTGGAATCAAGGTTAAAATTAGAAATACAAAAAGTGACCCGGTCAATTAAATACGATTTAAATAATAAAATTGATGCCGTTATGCAAATGATGAATCGTACTCAACAAACCAATGAAAATCAAGATCCTTGGAACATACTTAATACTGAGCTTCCAATCACAACTCTTGAAGAATTTCAAAGTTTTGAAGTCGTTATTGCAGCCGATAGAGAAAAACAAACAGCATTGGTATAAACATTTGGTTTGGAGTAAAAACCTATTCTATAACCGAATTATTTTATTTTTACAGAGAGATATTTTGAGGTACACGGTGTTACAATTTGCTTAATTTGTTTGTAATGGATAATCGGCCATTTATGGTGGTTAAATTTTGTGAGAAAAAAGGAGGAAAACACGTTGTGGAGCTTGTTCCAAATTCTTGGATTTGTGACCTCGCTGGAAAGAAATTTTGTCTTTATCCGCCAGCTAAAGATGTACAAAAAGTTCGGAAATGGATCGACACCTGCAAAGCTCCGGAAAAACAATGGGAAAAGTTTTCTATTAAAATTATACAAACAGCAGGTTAGTAATATTTAATATTTGTGTTTTTTTTTTTAAAAGAAATGGCGTTTTTAAAAATCATA
Organism: Diogma glabrata; assembly: GCA_963693315.1. Taxonomy (NCBI): domain Eukaryota; kingdom Metazoa; phylum Arthropoda; class Insecta; order Diptera; family Cylindrotomidae; genus Diogma; species Diogma glabrata. The sequence continues at coordinate 230,933,989 of OY856186.1, read as the reverse complement.
AATATTTATTACCGTTATTAATTATTATTCATATATTTAAATAATAGAATTATTATTACACCCGCAGATTGTGATTAAGGTTTAGTTAAGAAAACGTTGTGTAAGCGTGGTTTTGAAAAAAGTACCTAGCATTTATTTATGCACTTTTTTAAATTGCATCGTAGTATTTAATTGTTATAACGAAGTTTGTCATTATTAAACTCAATGTAGAGAATATAACGTTTTGTATGATGACGGAATCGCCATCAAAACTTTATTTGTGATTAAACACTTGAATAATGTTTATTTTTTCTAGTTGGTATAGATCAAGGAAAGCGAAGATTGAAAAGATCATTTAAAAATAAAAAAGTGGAAAGTTCTGATGCAGAGTACGTTATATCGCAATCGCCTTACACTTACTCGCCAGAACAGGTAAAAATGATACTCTCGAAGCCTATAGCTGAACATCCGGCAGACGTGGAGTCAGAGTTTGGAGATGAAGTAATTCATGATGTGCACATAGAGATCGATAAAGAAACTGACGACGATGATGATTCACAACCATCAGATATTAAGTCAGAAAGTGCAAGTAGTGACACACCACATAAATCCGTTGATCCGAAAACACCTGCCTACATTCATGAATTGGAATCAAGGTTAAAATTAGAAATACAAAAAGTGACCCGGTCAATTAAATACGATTTAAATAATAAAATTGATGCCGTTATGCAAATGATGAATCGTACTCAACAAACCAATGAAAATCAAGATCCTTGGAACATACTTAATACTGAGCTTCCAATCACAACTCTTGAAGAATTTCAAAGTTTTGAAGTCGTTATTGCAGCCGATAGAGAAAAACAAACAGCATTGGTATAAACATTTGGTTTGGAGTAAAAACCTATTCTATAACCGAATTATTTTATTTTTACAGAGAGATATTTTGAGGTACACGGTGTTACAATTTGCTTAATTTGTTTGTAATGGATAATCGGCCATTTATGGTGGTTAAATTTTGTGAGAAAAAAGGAGGAAAACACGTTGTGGAGCTTGTTCCAAATTCTTGGATTTGTGACCTCGCTGGAAAGAAATTTTGTCTTTATCCGCCAGCTAAAGATGTACAAAAAGTTCGGAAATGGATCGACACCTGCAAAGCTCCGGAAAAACAATGGGAAAAGTTTTCTATTAAAATTATACAAACAGCAGGTTAGTAATATTTAATATTTGTGTTTTTTTTTTTAAAAGAAATGGCGTTTTTAAAAATCATAAATATTTATTACCGTTATTAATTATTATTCATATATTTAAATAATAGAATTATTATTACACCCGCAGATTGTGATTAAGGTTTAGTTAAGAAAACGTTGTGTAAGCGTGGTTTTGAAAAAAGTACCTAGCATTTATTTATGCACTTTTTTAAATTGCATCGTAGTATTTAATTGTTATAACGAAGTTTGTCATTATTAAACTCAATGTAGAGAATATAACGTTTTGTATGATGACGGAATCGCCATCAAAACTTTATTTGTGATTAAACACTTGAATAATGTTTATTTTTTCTAGTTGGTATAGATCAAGGAAAGCGAAGATTGAAAAGATCATTTAAAAATAAAAAAGTGGAAAGTTCTGATGCAGAGTACGTTATATCGCAATCGCCTTACACTTACTCGCCAGAACAGGTAAAAATGATACTCTCGAAGCCTATAGCTGAACATCCGGCAGACGTGGAGTCAGAGTTTGGAGATGAAGTAATTCATGATGTGCACATAGAGATCGATAAAGAAACTGACGACGATGATGATTCACAACCATCAGATATTAAGTCAGAAAGTGCAAGTAGTGACACACCACATAAATCCGTTGATCCGAAAACACCTGCCTACATTCATGAATTGGAATCAAGGTTAAAATTAGAAATACAAAAAGTGACCCGGTCAATTAAATACGATTTAAATAATAAAATTGATGCCGTTATGCAAATGATGAATCGTACTCAACAAACCAATGAAAATCAAGATCCTTGGAACATACTTAATACTGAGCTTCCAATCACAACTCTTGAAGAATTTCAAAGTTTTGAAGTCGTTATTGCAGCCGATAGAGAAAAACAAACAGCATTGGTATAAACATTTGGTTTGGAGTAAAAACCTATTCTATAACCGAATTATTTTATTTTTACAGAGAGATATTTTGAGGTACACGGTCCTCAGCTCCAATAGCTACCATAAAGACGTGCAACAAATGATAGCCACTGTTATATCAAAAAATACGCAGTTAAGCTACAGTGCCACCGGCAAAAAAATAAGAGGTGAATCGAAACTAAGTTTCGAAAAAACTGTAACTTACACATGCATGATCAGTGAGTTTTTATACTACATCCAAAATAAGAACAAATATCAATTGAATAATTTAAATCTGTAAATTTCTATACTTCTAGAAGCCTTACAAATAAAGTGGAAAGAAACAAACCAGTCGGTTTCAATCACTAAGGTTGTTAGTGCATATTTAGCTGGTGCAGCAGATCGTGAAGGTGGTCGTGCCAATAGAGCAAAATTAGAATAAGGCATAATAATTTTTTTATAGGCATTTTTTAATAAACGTTAAATAAACTTAATCAAACCAACGCTTTATAATTTATTTTTCATTGTTTTATCCAATTGAATATTAACTAAAATTGGTTGAAAATTAAAAGCCATATTTGGCCCAAAACTGTTAGCCATCCTTGGGCCAAAATTGTAAGCCACATTTGGCCTGAGATCTAGAGATTTTGCATGGCCCAATATTGTACGCCGTACTTGGGCCAAACTTGTAAAACAACTCTGGCACGATGTTATCATTTCGTGGTCTACCCAACGTTGGGCCAACACTAGAAAATATGCTTGGTCCAAAGTTTATAATTGGTATGCCAATCATGTGCCATGTTTGGCCCGATTGTTTTTCCTACCTGGGTCGGATAAATTTTTATAAAATCATTAACTAATTAATACTAGTTAGATTATCTATAAGATTATCTAAAAGATAATCTATATTAGCTAAACAAAATCAAATTTTGTAGCATCAACTAAAATTTAGTACAATTGACAAAACGTTTTGAACTTTTAACAATGCATTTGTCAATTGTACTCAATTTTAATTGATGCTATAAAATTGATTTTGTTGAACTAATATTGCAGAATAAATCAAAGTTTTTTCAGTGCATTTCCATTCAATAGTACAAAAGGTTAACCATCAGCTTGGCATTAAATTCAGCAGCATAAGAGTCCTAAATTCAAACCTAAACAAAGTTCTCGATAAAATTATCACCTACCCTATACACTGGCTCGTAAAATTTTTCATTCTTGAATATTTTAATATTTATTTTTTCAAATACCAGGATTCAGGAATGCTTATCCCGCTCCCTCGACGTAGGATTTCGTTGACTATTATGGTTTAACACAAATGTGAATAATACAGATAATTACTACAATTTGTTCAACCTTTCCTTACTAAACTTAGACAAAGTAAAACAATTCCTTGAATCATGGGACTATTTATTAATACAATACATCTCTAGCAGAAATTAGTTAGGGAAAACCTGAATACAGTCGGGGCATGATCAGGGCCTGGTTAGTCCTACAAAGGCAATCCCTATTAGAGCAATCTGATATGGGCCTGTTTCGGGTCTGATTTAGAATACCCTTTTAGGGTTAACCTTATTTGAATATACTCGGCCCTGGTCAAGTTTTTCGTATTCGATCCCTAGCTGAAATTTCAATTGGTTAAAATTCACTAGAGTATTATCCATTTTGGCTGCAAGAGTGTAATAATAGTGATTAAGGTGGTATGTATGTTTTAATTTTTTTATTGTAATTTTTTTATTTTAATTCAATTAATTTATGTATATAATATATTGTTACGTTTTTCCATCCTTACTTCGAATTGGCCTTACTCACAATTCGATAAACGTAATTCCCAAAATCTCTTCCTTTTCTTCGATCACTGATTAGTAACCACAAACAACAGGTTTTATTAAGTATTTAACTCCTTAAGTGTTCCACAACAACCGGAAACAATATTCCTAACCTGAATATCCTGTCAACAGCTTCAGAAACTCCAACGGTTGATTGTAGAAATTTCCAGTAAGACACGTTCGAAATAATACACAAAATATTTCTACTCAATAACACTTAAAACTTTATTCACAAAAACTTATTTTAAAAACACTTTTATAATTTTAATTTTACCGTCACACGTTTAAAATAAAACTAATCTAGTCTTGTAAGACATCCCTCCTTATATACGATTCTGCATAATCTCGATCATTCAAGGTCACTTTTTAGAAAACACCAGAATATTCGATTATTTTACTTTATGATGATTTGATTCATAAAGTAATTTTATGCTGACCAAAGTTCTGAGGATACAACAACAACACTATTCATTTCATTAATTTGTTGTTGTGTTTTGTTGATTTGATTTTTCTGGAGGTGACTGTAACCGTCTGGATTTTTCTGTAATCGTTACAATATAAATATATATCAGGGTCCGGATATCTCAATTAGGGCCTGATCATATTATCCCAATCAGGGATCGGATTATCCCAATCAGGGTCTGATCCGGTAATCCCAATCAGGACCTGATAGGGAAAAAGCGTTACTCTCATGATCAAGGCATAATCAGACTGCCTTACCAATGCCTGATCCGGATTAGGGCAAGCCTGATCAGGACCTTATTTGAGCCCTGACAAATTTCTGTTCGGGATATTACCAATAGTCAAATTTTATTCCAGTAAAAGCCAACTCTCGTCGCTATTGGAATTACAAACATCCTGCCCAATAAACATTTTGCGATAACTTACAAAAATAGTATATTCCATAGAATATACTACGTCGACTATCCTAGTACAAATTTCTTTTGTATAAACTGTAGGTTATTCTCATTCTTAGACAGTATGTTTTACTATTCTGTACATTTGCTAAATAGATCTATAGAATTGTCGTTAGACTATGCCAAAGAAAATCGCAATGAATTCTTGATAGATTGAATAAAGAATATGTTGTAGAGTATTCATTGTTGGATATCCTTAAACAGATCACGCTAATATATTCTGAGGACTACACTCACTTGTTTACTGTATATTTTACTATACAGTATTGTTATTAGATAAAACTAGGGTTTACCTTTAAAATATCTTTAAGGATATCGCAATGAAATCCCAAAGTAATGATTTGCGACTAAGATTGCGAACTTAATTCTAAATTTATAACAGTCCGTTTTATGTACGATGCAGCTTAGCCCACAGGCTTGGCGATGAAGTATACACTGAAAAAAATAATAATAAACTAAAGCTAGTTTAATTGGTTTTAGTTATAATAACCCCGTTTTGGGTTGATTTGTTACAAATTTACTATGTTTAACTTAAACTGAGCAAGTTTTATAACACAAAACTAGCTAAGTTAATTATTATTTCGATTTTAATAAGAGAAATATGAATTGGGATGTAGATTTTAACTGAAACTGTGTTACTTTAAGTAGGTATTAGAAAGTAAAATATTTTGATTTCGTGTAATGATCTACGGGTCTACGGGTCTGACTACCCTGCGTACTCCAGTCCCTGCCATTGACATATGAGTTAGCGTGAGATATCACATACCACTGGCAATGGCAGGAGATGTCATTAGCCAAGATGATATCTTAGGGTGCTGGCGGACGAACTTTAATTAGTCAACGGCAGCACTTCCAGTCTTAGCTGGGCAGCGTTCCGTAGCGGTACCGCTCATTAGCTCTTCCGAGGAATCGAACCAACACGTAGTTATGTGTGGGCTTTGTGCCTCGATTGAAGTGGTGGGCGGTGCGTCTGGGGTGCGCTGCATCAGCTGGATTATTGGCATTTAGTTTTGTTTTGTTTTCTGCAAATTTCTCACAATTTGTTTTTCACTTATTATTTTGTTATTATTTCTTCATCTTATCATGAAATATTGGCATATGTCATATTTTGTAGTATGATAGGATTTTTTACTTAGTTATGCATTTTAAAATAAAACACAAAAAAATAAAATAAACATTTTGATATATATATATGGCAGTACAACCGAAAAAAAATAAGTCTGCAAGTGGTAAAGCAAATTTGCGCAATCCACCCGCCCATAAAGCGGCATGTCCACGGAATTTGCAGGGACAAAACATATATGAATCAATAAAAAATTTTAAAATACATGTTCAAAACATCTGCGGATTGAACGCTAACCATGTGTAATGAAGAGCTTTTTCATTGGCGAACCAATGAAGCGGCATAGCAGGTCGCGTAACTAATTGAGATTTTATTTTTGTGCTCCGGCTAATCACAGTATGGAGTCCGATTGGTAAACCCTGCTGCTCCAATACAAATGCAGACATGTACGCGAATTACGGGAATTTTCGGAAATGGGATAAAAATACAAATGGAAAAAATGAGACTCTGGCGACCCCTTTGGCGAAAGAACCACGATCCCCACGCCCAACCCCACATTTACTCACATACTTTCACACTCTCATACTTCATTCACACACACACGCACCTAAAATAATCCAATATCCTAGAAGAATGTCCACATGACAACAAAATTCAGACTACTTATTTTCGGACGAATTAAAACTTTCATCTAAAGTCCCAAAAACTATTCTTTATTTTATTTTATTTAAAACAAGCTTTATTTTATTTAAAACAAGCTTTATTTTATTTAAGACAAGTCCATATCCTAGAAGAATGTTCACATGACAACAAAATTCAGACTACTTATTTTCGGACGAATTAAAACTTTCATCTAAAGTCCCAAAAACTATTCTTTATTTTATTTTATTTAAAACAAGCTTTATTCTATTTAAAACAAGCTTTATTTTATTTAAGACAAGTCCATATCCTAGAAGAATGTTCACATGACAACAAAATTCAGACTACTTATTTTCGGACGAATTATAAATTTCATCTAAATTCCCAAAAAAAAGCATTCTTTATTTTCATTAGTAATCGGTAGTTGATGATTATTTACGTCACGGTGATTTAGACAAAGAAATAAAAAAAAATTTTATTATCATATTTCAGTGACAAATGGTTGGCTCCAACTACAATATTGTTTAAAGTTTCTGTATTTTGAATTAATTTTTGGCAGAACATTCCTTCTTTTTTTTATAGTTTTATGCTAGGGTTGGTACTTCAATCGAATATAAAAAAAACATAAACTAAAATAGGTTCCACGTTATTTGGTGGTTTCGTTGTTTTAATAAAATATCTGATGAAAACAAAAATTCTACAATAAAATTAGTATGTTATTATTCCCAAGGTTTATGATCGGGATAGGTTAATCATAAAAATATCAGTAGACAAAAAAAAACTATAACAAAGGTGTCGCTATAAGCCACCAATCTTGAGAGTTGCACTGCCTTCATACCAGATCCACTGTTGGACGATTTTATTAACCGATGCTTTTTAGGTAACGGTTTATTAAACTAAACAACCTAAAGTTTTGTTTTGTGAGCCTAGTTTTTCCTCACTTTAATCAGAGGTCATGTTTTTTTCTGTTTTAGTAAATAAAATAATAATTTACGAAACCATGATTAATATAAAAAAAAATGTTTTTCCACAAAAGTTGGGTTTAACTTTTTCTACCCCTTAATTTTAATAATATCAAACAAAACGATTATCGGTGGAATATGTTTGAAATTAAAAAAAAGTTAATTTATGTCGATAGCACTTGGACTTAGAATGTTATCTTTAATTGATTAGATATGGTGTTTAAAACTGAAAATAATATCTGGTGTCTTTTAAACTAGGAACTAACAAGACAGCTATTTAATTCTTTTTAAATAACATTAAAGTTATATTAACCTTCTGAAATATAAGCATTTGCTGAATTGGAATTTTGAGAAAGAAGAATTTATTATGTCTGAATCGTCCTCAGGTAAGGGTTTAATGCATGAAATGTTGTATCCTGAATATCAATTTAAACTAGAGGATCTTTCGACTACCTTAATTCACACCATTGAATATACTTAACATAAAATTGGCAACTCTATTATTGGAATATATTATATATAGGGAATTACTATAGCGTGAAATTCCCGCCATATAGACTTTATTTATTATATTTGTTATAGAGGTGACTCAACTAGGTCAGAGAAGTCTTTTAAATTGAATAATGTAAAACGTTCACACAGTTGTCTACAAAAAAAAATCTTTGATTAAATTAATTCGATCAAAAGGAACAAAGTAGAAAATTTATTTAATATTTATTGTTCCTGTTTGCTTGTTAGTGTGGAAACGTATCTTACCACTTGGACATTTTAACTTCGACGGTTATATGACCTCTTTGACCTTCGCCTACATTGTTAAATGAATAAAGTATAATATAGACATTGACTCTCCAACATCCAACCCACGAACGCTCCCACATGCTCGCGCTCATAAAAACACACGTCCATACTCATTCATAACACTATTTAAAAATAAACAGAATAGAAGGACACTCACCTTCTTGATATTCCGGTTTTCCAGATTCCGTTCGCCATATTACTCCATTAACTTGATAGCATTGTGGCTCTAAATGATGATCCAAGAAGCCGAGGGATGAGAGCTCAGCATGCAAGATAAACTCGAATTCTCACTCGACTATTGAACTGAATGCAAGCGATGATATTCTCGCATTCTAAGAAAACACCTCAATATATTCAAAAATCCCGCGTCTTGTTTCTCTTCACAAAAAAAAAAACGGTAACCGTAACAGGAACCGGTATGCTTAACACGTTGGTTTATAATTAATGCTGACGTCACTATAAGCGTGAGACGATCAATATCTATTATTTTCATCAAACGAACATCAAAACAAGTATACTTTCATTCTCCATTTATTTTCTTTTATTTCTTTGTTAATTTGAAATGGGATTATTACACATTACTATAGAGTTAATGATATTCACTTAAATTAACAATCACTTAGATTAACAATTTTATCTTATTAATTTTTTTGCCTAGTACAGACTGACAGATACTTGAAGTAATTTAATCAAACTCCCCGGTCATAATTTTAACATCGCGACTTCGATCAAGAATTTATAATCCTTGAACCGTTTTTTTTTTTGTTGTTGGATCATGTGAGATCGGTGACGTACAATGACCTTTATACTATCAGACTTTGCAAGTAATGACACAAAACCTGTCGCGGCGGGTTGATTTTCAAACCTGTTAGTCTTTACCAGTTAAATTTAGTTTTATAACTTACGTTACGGTACATATGCACTATAAATATGCGGCAAACAATCACAAAATTTACACTATATTATTTCCACGAAACTAACAGTTTCTTTTCTTTGGTTATTAGCTAATTTTTCTTTTCTTTTTAATAGCCCAAAAATTGAACTACACTAAACGTATATATATTCTAGATTTTTAATTATGCTATATCACAGTTAATGACCATTTTTGGTTATGGAAAAGACATTATAGAGAAAAATGAATTTCCATGAAACTAACAGTTTCTTTTCTTTGGTTATTAGCTAATTTTTCTTTTCTTTTTAATAACAAAAATTGAACTACACTAAACGTATATATAATTTAGATTTTTTTTAATTATACTATATCACAGTTACTGACCATTTGTGGTTATGGAAAAGACATTATAGAAAAAAATGAATTTCCATTCCACAAGTGTAGGTTCCAGAAGTCAAGAAAATTTCTTCTTTTCTTGTTTTAACCAACAGAGGTAAAAATGACAACCGTCACAATAGATACAACAAATGTAATAGACTATGAGACGTCAACTACACTGATCAAAAATGTAATAGACTAACAGAAAGAATAAGTTACCGTGCTCATTATATAGTCAAATTTTTAATCTCGCAATAACTCGAATAAAGTATTTAGATGAGAGATAATTAATTTACATCAGATTTTCAAATTATTGGGAACTTATTATAGTTCACAAAACCGTTTGCTACTTGATAATATTGTACTAAAATTAAGGTTGGGATCCCCAATATTTCCGACACATTCATAGCACGTATAATTGAATTTCAAAATGAATCAAATACAGATTCGATCAATATAGTGATGTTTAGACATTTAATAACTACATTCTGCAATATCAATACCGTGAAGTTCAGATCAATCACGGAAGGATTGTTTAAAGCAAAACACTCATACAAAGACAAATCAAATGTTTAACCAAGCAGAAATAGTAATTCGTTGTATGTTGACGATTGGAAACAAAATACACGTAGCTGTTGTGAGGTTTTGAGATTTTCGTTATTTCATTACGGTTTGTGTTTTGAAACAAAAAAAGTTCAAACTCAAGTAGTGAGGCGAGGAAAATCGAATGGAAGCACAACGCGCGTCAATTTTAGTGCGTTGTAAGATTAAATTCTGATTAATTCTTAGTGATTATACGGATGATGATTAAGGAAAATTATTAATTAATTCAAATTAACCAATATTGTGTTATATCAATGAATAAATAATTCAAGGTAATTAGTGCAATTTTCTTTCTCCCATACGTTTGTCCGGCTATTGCAGATTTAGTAGATTTTGAGAAATGTAAGGAAACTATGGGTTAAGGAAACTACATGAAATATGACTATTGATGACGAAGGGATGAGAATCTATTCCAAGTGGTACAGATCAATATAAGGAACAACAACTAAGGAAACTGCGACTGTAATACACTGCGTTCTGACATTATGCCAGACTATCCATTACAGAACAAGTGCTTTTTGGACGAACACCTACGACCAAAAGGAAGTTGAAAAAGGCATAGGCTGGTCGCCAATAGACCTTGTATATACATATTAGCTTGGTGAAGCACCTCGACGTACCACAGATTAGCAATCAATGCGATCAGTATTACAAACTCAGTCCTAGCAGAAACAAAGTAACAAAGTATCTAAGAATATACAAAAAAACTTTTGGGAGGGGTATCGATAAAATCAGTATTCTACTCTATTGCAAGCGGGGGATAACTAAAATCTTCCAGACCCAATTTCGGGCAGATCTGGGGGTTCCCGAGACTCTGAAGTCACAATAAAAATTGATTCAATCTGCTACAGATCGAAAGAAAAAAAAAACCGTGGGACCGACTTCTTTAATGAAACATCCGACACAATTCCGTTTTTACGCTATGCAGGCTCGCAACCCACACCTGAACCAACACGAGTCTCATGCGTCTCCGACTAGCTAGCCGGGCCACACTGTTGTACGCTTCCGTCCAAGTGACTCGGAAGGTTGTTCACATAGATTCAAGGTAACCAACTGAACCAAATTCAAATACGTTCAATCACGGAATTTGCACTTATAAATAGTCAAAACAGAAAAAAAACAATTTTTGAAACAAGACCCGAACACCACAGCTGATACACGCTTACTGAACTGTGAATTCAAGACGAAACTACCCTCATATGGTCGTCGATACTCTTGACTTGCAATGGCGGTAAAACACAAGCGAAAGTTACTAACATAGTGACAAAAGAAGTTATCACCGATATTAGGCACGAATGTCCTTGGAATGGTAAACACCTCTACGTTTAGAAACCAGGTCCTCCAGTTCGTAAGCAGCGCTACCTACCAACCTTATTACTCTGGTCTCAATAAACTTCTGTGCAAGTTTAGCAGATAATCTCTTACCGGCGTCACTCAAAATAAAGTTCCTTCGGAACACCGTATCCCCTGGTTTAAACAAAGTTACTCGAGCTCGTAAATTGTATCTTTCAGCACTCTTGACAAATGCTTCGGCCGTTAGATCTAGAATTCGTAATCGAATCCTGTTAAGATAATCAGGTCGCAGAACCGTTTCACCTGGTTCATGAAGACCATTCAATCGTCTCAGCAACTCATATGACGAACCATGAGTCACCATGGGTATCCCAAACATTGCGTAATATGGGGAACATTTAAGTGTTTGGTGCAGGGAACAACGTAGTGCACAAGCGATCTCGCTCAAGTGCAGATCCCATTTAGAATGCTCCTCCTTTAGGTAGGCTCGAATACCAGATAAAACACTCCTATTTACCCGTTCCGAAGCGTTAGCTTGAGGTGAATATAACGCTAGTAATGTATGTTTCACTCCGTGCTTCGCCAAGAAATCCGCAAACTGTTTTGATTTGAATTGGGTCCCATTATCGGACACAATAGCTTCGGGACAACCAAATACATGAAAGACATTGGTGGCCAATAGATGACAAATTGGTTCAGCAGTTAATTTCCGTAAAGGAAATAAAAATGGATATTTAGTAACATGATCTAATACTACCAGAATAGCGATATTCCCGGCCTTTGAACGAGGGTAAGGGCCAAGAATATCGATATATAATCGCTGTCCAATTCGTTCTGTTTTCATCTGGGACACCATGGGAGCACGAAGTGGAACATTAGTCGCTTTGATTTCTTTACAGGTCTTACAATTTCCTATGTAAGATTTAACCTGGGTGTACATACGAGGCCAATAGTAAAATTTACGAATATTAAACAGGGTTTTTGCTAGACCTCCATGAGATGAGGTAGGAGGATTGTGGGCCCTTGCAATACACTCGTCAGTGTATTCCTCAGGTAACCACAATTTCCAAACCTCACCCTCTGAAGGAATATCAAGATCTAGACAAGCCAATCGTTTATAAACCCGACCAGAAATTACTTTCAGATCAGGCAATGTACTGTCTGCTTCGGTAACCAGATTCACCAACTCCAAATATCGAGAAGTGTTGAAGAAAGGGGAATTAAGATCTAATTCAGGCACTGGACATAATTCAGAAATGACGTCAACAGAGTTACGTCTTGATAGAGTGTCTGGAACTATGTTTAAATTTCCTTTTCGGTACTCAATATCAAAGACATAACCCTGCAATTTCAAGCTCCAACGAGCCAATCGACCAGAAAGGTCTTTTTGTTGCATTAACCATTTTAATGAGGCATGGTCAGTTATGATCTTAAAGGCCTGACCCTCGACATACGCTCTAAATTTCTTTACTCCCAGTACGGCGGCTAGACACTCTTTCTCACTAGTTGAGTAATTGCGTTGCGCAGAATTTAGTTTCTTGGACATGTACGCTATGGGATGTTCCATACCGTCCATGTCACACTGAAGTAATACACAGCCTATACCGTCATTACTAGCGTCGCACTGGAGAGTAAAAGGTTTAGTATAGTCGGGGTTTATGAGGACTGGTGCTGATATGAGAGCATTTTTGAGATTTGTAAATGCTATTTCAGCTTCTGGAGTCCATACGAATTTATTAGAATTTTTCTTCAACAAATCTGATATTGGAGAGGACATAGCAGAGAAATCAGATATAAAACGGCGATAATAACCCGCCATACCCAGGAATCGTCGAATCTGTTTGGACGTACGCGGTGTAGGAAATTCAGAAATAGCTTGTGTTTTATCAGGATCAATTTTTAGCTTACCACCTCCCACTACATATCCCAAATATTTTACATCCGGCAAGAGAAACTTACTTTTTTCCACGTTTATCGTCAAGTTCGCACGTCTAAGACACTGGGAGATATCTTCCAACAGTTTCAGATGGGCCTCAAAGGTATCTGTAACTATTAGAAGATCATCCAAGTATACGAAGACGCACGACTTGAGATGTGGAGGAATTACTTGGTCCATCAATTTAGTCATCGTTTGCGGCGCATTGCACAGTCCGAAAGGCATCCTTACGAACTGATACAGTGGCCGCCCTGGGACCGTAAAAGCAGTTTTCTCTCGGGAGTGTTTTTCTAGAGGTATCTGCCAGAAAGCGTCTTTCAGATCCAAACTGGAAATGAAATTACTCTGTGGCAGACGACTCAAGATTCCATCTATCTGTGGAAGGGGGTAAGCATCCTTCTTAGTAACTGTATTGACCTTTCTACTATCCAAACAAAGACGATTCTTCCCAGGTTTGCGAATTAAGACCACAGGACTTGACCATGGGCTGTTTGAAACCTCTATAATACCCAGAGACAACATCCTATCCAGTTCTTCTCCCATCAGTTTCTCAATGGCGGGCGATATTGGATAGTGTCGTTGCTTGATGGGAGCTGCAGTCCCCACATCAATAACGTGTTCCAACAAATGTGTTCGACCCAGACCCATTTTTGAAAATGATGGTAGAAGCTGAATAGTGTTTTGTAGACGTGCTTGATTGTCCATAGACAACTCGGATAGCACTGACTCCGTAGTCGGTAATGTAGGTAAATTAAACAAAGGGTTAAATAAGCCAAACGCGTTAAAGAAATCAATACCCAAGTACAGATTCTGTGTCAAAGACGGGATAATGTAGACATCCAAGGTTCTGACTTGGTTCATAAATGAAATCTTGGTTCTTATCAAACCCAAGATCTTCTGCCTTTGGCCATCTGCAGTACGGACTACCGCAGATGAATAAGTCAGAAGGTCTGGGGTTTGTACGATTTCGTTAGCAAAATCACCACCAATTACAGTCAAGGACGCTCCACTATCCAACAGTCCAGTATGTTGTTGACCCAATATTGACACGGTGGCATAAGATCTCACATCGTTGGCCAATTTCACAATGGAGGAAATGGTTTTGGATTTAAACAAATGTCGTTGTTGCCAATAAATACGAGAACGGAGCGCAGAGCGCGATGGAAGTTTCAAAGATGATAATGAATCGACAAATATGTTTGAGCGTACTTTCAGGTATTCGTTCAATCGTTGTTGGAACGATTTGATTTTGGTCCATAATGGAGGTGGTTCAGTATGATCGGGTGTTCGTTTCAATAATTTCACATCAGTATCATGAGTGGGTACTAATGTAACTGAAGTAGTATTCAACGGGTGTCCTATCAGATTGGAAGTTGAGGTTAGGTTCGACCGTGTATCGGGTACTAATAAGTTATTGGGATTGGTAGATGAAATATCGGAAAGATCAGGAGACAAATTAATTTTGGTCTCAGATGCATCTAAGACAGGTCCTGGGAGCGAGAAAAGGTGTTGGGATTCTGGCCCCCCCTTCGGTTTCCCTGACAATTTTCACAATTAGGACATACCACATCGTCCTTCCCACATCCCCAACAAAACAATCGCTGTGATTCACGACAATCGTGCCACCGGTGACCAGGTCGTTTACAGTTCCAACAAATAGTTGAACTGGTTATTCGTCTCATATTAGGGGCGGGCTGTATTGCCGCGAGTTCGTTGGATGCAACTGGTAGCGATTCAGTTGGCATTTCGCTAATTTGAATTGGTGAGAATTCACTAACCAAGTCTACTTCTGACACCGGTCTAGATGGTCTACTGATATAATCTCGCGGTCTGATTATTGACTCGGCCCATAATTTTTCGCGATCACGGCAGAGCTGGCGCAGATGTTCCAGACCATAAACGGTGACATAAAGTAGCTCCCTCCTAATTTCCAATCGTAAATTGTTGCGTATCAAGGATAATAACTCTGCGTCCGACATCGGTACTCGAAGTTTATCTGCCAGTCGATAAATTGATTGTAAGAATTCGTCAAACAATTCCGTGGGCCGCTGTTTTCTGGACCTCATCCGCTCCTTTACCTCTTCGTCCGTCTGCCGGTCCTGAAATTCTATTCGCAGAGCATGACATAAGTCAGTCCAAATAAGCTGTCGGTTCTGGCGAAAATATCTCCAGAACCAATCAGCTGCTCGATCGGTGAACAACAGGTACAGACAACGGGTAACAATAGAAAAATCGCTATTTAAACACATCTCTGTCAGCCGCTCTATCCTGAAGATAAATGCTTCAACATCCAGACCATCGGGTCTGCCTGAGAACGTTACGTTCCAATTTCTAACTGTAGTAGAGTGCTGATCGAGATGTGTTCGTGTTCTAGCTGGAGCAAGAGCAGGATGAGGTTCAGCGAACATTGGTGGTACTGGTACATTATTTTGCACAAACGCATTTACTGGCGTGTAATTTGAATGAACCGATGGATGACGCGGGGTGGTGGGTGATACTGCCATTGGTGCTAGAGGTAACAACACTTCAGGTGTTGGAGCACGTGATTGCATCACTGAGTGATTAATTCTCGAAATTTCCTGATCGATGTGTGCATTTACCGCTTCCTGAAAACCGTGATCTTCCGCTGCAGCGGCACCATATATGGGAGATCGTTGAGCTATATTCACTCGCACTTCATCGGCGAGTCTAGATCGTGGAAGGCGGTTTGCCAAGGGAGTAGAAGAGTGTTGATTTCCGATACTAGGACGACGTTGCCAACCTGCGGTAATAGAGCGTGTCACCGGTCGCGGTGGTGGTGGTACCACTGTATCATTAGTTTTATCCATCCCTCGGGGTAACCTCTGTAAGTCTACACGCTCACAAGCAGCTCGACAAATTGGGCATGTGCCATTCTGCAACAACCAGTCGTTGAGGCAGATGTCATGAAAGAGGTGGTTACACCGAGTGAGGAGTTTTACGTCGGCCGGTACTATTTCTTGTTGACAGACTGCACAAGAGCTGGACCTGTCCAGAACGTCAATCTTATCAACTGCAGACATTATGAAAACTCAAACCGCCGCACAGGGCCAGACCAATAAGGGCAAGTATATGGAGAGCGAAAAGAAAATTGATACACTATCAATGCGAGCGCTGAAGCCAAATAAACAATTTAATTATTAATAAAAATAAAATTATTTTATTACAATATTTACTTCAAATATATTAAAGCAGAATTCAAAGAGCTATATGGAATTTCCGTTATTCAAACCTCAAACAGCTGCGCGTTATCTGACCAATTGCGAGAAGGTGGAGGGGGAAGAGAAAATCAATAAACTATGCTATTGCTGACGGTGGATTACAATAAAAAAAATTAAAAATAAATAAATGAAATATTGAGAGTAAGTGCGTATGCTATACTATTGAAAGCGGTGGAAATATCGAAAAAGTCTGGATCCAATTTCGGGCAAATCCAGCGGTTCCCGGTACTCGAAAGTTAACGAATAACAAAAAAAAGAATATGGAGAGCGGCAAGCCTACCGGTTAGACAAGAAAGTAATATTTAGAGATCAATTCAAAAAAAATATTAGGTATAAAAAAAATTATTTAACGAACTTAAAACTACCATGCATAAATTACGAAAATTGAAATATTACATAACTTAGACTTAAGCCTAGCATGCAATTTTAATTAAACTTAATAATAAATTCTTGATACTTGATAGGTTGAATTTTTCTTGGTGCAAGCTCGTTCTTCCTTGAATTTTTTTTTTCTTTTGCTTTTATTAATAAGTTGTCCTGTTAGTTTTAGGTATTTAATTGTTCCTTTTAATAGATTTATTTTCCTTTTAGTTTGCTATGCAATTTAATATTAAAAATTTTTTTTTGTATTTGCTTGGTGTCGGATCCTAAAATTTGTATAGATAAAGCGATTAGTAAAAGCAAAAATCAGCACAAAGTTTTGATTAAAAATTTTTCTTTGTTTATTAGGGGTTAGTTATTTATTTTCTATTCATTAATTTATTTATTTTTATATTTATTTACTTATTAACCTATTTTTATCAATATTATCGAACAGAGGACGGACGGATCAACTACGGGGAATTTATCGCACTGGGGTTGAAGGTGGTGATCGCCGGTCTTTCAGTATTAATGTATTGTTAGTTTTGTTTTGTTTTTTTTTGTTGGGACCAAAGAAAAGTTTAAAATTACCTACGTTAAAGGATGGGAAAAGGTAGGGGAAAGGGAGCAGGAAGGGATTTATAAGGAAGGGAATTGATAGGGTGGGAAAGGAGTGAGATTGGGTATGAGCTGGTAGTGTCTCACACAGCGGACGAGTGCTGATGGGGTGGTCAGAAGATAAATCCTCTGAACCACCATTCAATCAACAACACCCGCCAGCTGCGATCCACACCACCAACTCATACGGAAGGTGCTATGGTCTGAGCTAATCCAATTAACTCACGACATGAAGGCTGGGCGAACATCTTCCCTCAGCAGTTGATATCAAACTGCTTTAGAAGACGTTCCCCAGTATCATTCGCGAGAACCGGACCACCCAGACCATAGGGTGCTAACGCTCCAGGGAGGGGACTCTAACGTTATGGAGTCGTTAGCCCAGCTGTGAATCTCGCTGCCACAGCGAACCCAGAGCATAACCAGATGACCAGGATGGATGTGATAGGCGTATACACCATTTCACAAATATCTAATCCTGGCATCTGGTCACCTCTGGCATTCCCCGTGCCAGTAAGAAACCCAGCCGTTACTAGGGTCCGTGGGTTTGTAAAGCCCATTGAGAATGATCCCGAAGAATCATTCTCACCCTTGCGTTTCAGAAAATAAAAAAAAAAGGGGAGTTGTAGCTGGAGGCGTGGGGACGCAAAACCCCATCAAAGAAAGTCTGAGGGGTCTCAGACTTCCTTCGCTCCTGCGCGTGTGAAGCAGGGAGTTGCTTCCCGTCGCCAGAGCCTCTAACTATTGTTTTGGTGGAGACGAAAAATTTAATTTTAGAAGAAAAATTTTTAAAAAAAAATTTTTCAAAGATTTTTGTTTTATGGAGGGACTCCTCCAGAGTCCTACATTGCTGTAGAAACCCTTAGAGGAGCCCCACGTTGGGCGCCAATTTGTAATGAAGAGCTTTTTCATTGGCGAACCAATGAAGCGGCATAGCAGGTCGCGTAACTAATTGAGATTTTATTTTTGTGCTCCGGCTAATCACAGTATGGAGTCCGATTGGTAAACCCTGCTGCTCCAATACAAATGCAGACATGTACGCGAATTACGGGAATTTTCGGAAATGGGATAAAAATACAAATGGAAAAAATGAGACTCTGGCGACCCCTTTGGCGAAAGAACCACGATCCCCACGCCCAACCCCACATTTACTCACATACTTTCACACTCTCATACTTCATTCACACACACACGCACCTAAAATAATCCAATATCCTAGAAGAATGTCCACATGACAACAAAATTCAGACTACTTATTTTCGGACGAATTAAAACTTTCATCTAAAGTCCCAAAAACTATTCTTTATTTTATTTTATTTAAAACAAGCTTTATTTTATTTAAAACAAGCTTTATTTTATTTAAGACAAGTCCATATCCTAGAAGAATGTTCACATGACAACAAAATTCAGACTACTTATTTTCGGACGAATTAAAACTTTCATCTAAAGTCCCAAAAACTATTCTTTATTTTATTTTATTTAAAACAAGCTTTATTCTATTTAAAACAAGCTTTATTTTATTTAAGACAAGTCCATATCCTAGAAGAATGTTCACATGACAACAAAATTCAGACTACTTATTTTCGGACGAATTATAAATTTCATCTAAATTCCCAAAAAAAAGCATTCTTTATTTTCATTAGTAATCGGTAGTTGATGATTATTTACGTCACGGTGATTTAGACAAAGAAATAAAAAAAAATTTTATTATCATATTTCAGTGACAAATGGTTGGCTCCAACTACAATATTGTTTAAAGTTTCTGTATTTTGAATTAATTTTTGGCAGAACATTCCTTCTTTTTTTTATAGTTTTATGCTAGGGTTGGTACTTCAATCGAATATAAAAAAAACATAAACTAAAATAGGTTCCACGTTATTTGGTGGTTTCGTTGTTTTAATAAAATATCTGATGAAAACAAAAATTCTACAATAAAATTAGTATGTTATTATTCCCAAGGTTTATGATCGGGATAGGTTAATCATAAAAATATCAGTAGACAAAAAAAAACTATAACAAAGGTGTCGCTATAAGCCACCAATCTTGAGAGTTGCACTGCCTTCATACCAGATCCACTGTTGGACGATTTTATTAACCGATGCTTTTTAGGTAACGGTTTATTAAACTAAACAACCTAAAGTTTTGTTTTGTGAGCCTAGTTTTTCCTCACTTTAATCAGAGGTCATGTTTTTTTCTGTTTTAGTAAATAAAATAATAATTTACGAAACCATGATTAATATAAAAAAAAATGTTTTTCCACAAAAGTTGGGTTTAACTTTTTCTACCCCTTAATTTTAATAATATCAAACAAAACGATTATCGGTGGAATATGTTTGAAATTAAAAAAAAGTTAATTTATGTCGATAGCACTTGGACTTAGAATGTTATCTTTAATTGATTAGATATGGTGTTTAAAACTGAAAATAATATCTGGTGTCTTTTAAACTAGGAACTAACAAGACAGCTATTTAATTCTTTTTAAATAACATTAAAGTTATATTAACCTTCTGAAATATAAGCATTTGCTGAATTGGAATTTTGAGAAAGAAGAATTTATTATGTCTGAATCGTCCTCAGGTAAGGGTTTAATGCATGAAATGTTGTATCCTGAATATCAATTTAAATTAGAGGATCTTTCGACTACCTTAATTCACACCATTGAATATACTTAACATAAAATTGGCAACTCTATTATTGGAATATATTATATATAGGGAATTACTATAGCGTGAAATTCCCGCCATATAGACTTTATTTATTATATTTGTTATAGAGGTGACTCAACTAGGTCAGAGAAGTCTTTTAAATTGAATAATGTAAAACGTTCACACAGTTGTCTACAAAAAAAAATCTTTGATTAAATTAATTCGATCAAAAGGAACAAAGTAGAAAATTTATTTAATATTTATTGTTCCTGTTTGCTTGTTAGTGTGGAAACGTATCTTACCACTTGGACATTTTAACTTCGACGGTTATATGACCTCTTTGACCTTCGCCTACATTGTTAAATGAATAAAGTATAATATAGACATTGACTCTCCAACATCCAACCCACGAACGCTCCCACATGCTCGCGCTCATAAAAACACACGTCCATACTCATTCATAACACTATTTAAAAATAAACAGAATAGAAGGACACTCACCTTCTTGATATTCCGGTTTTCCAGATTCCGTTCGCCATATTACTCCATTAACTTGATAGCATTGTGGCTCTAAATGATGATCCAAGAAGCCGAGGGATGAGAGCTCAGCATGCAAGATAAACTCGAATTCTCACTCGACTATTGAACTGAATGCAAGCGATGATATTCTCGCATTCTAAGAAAACACCTCAATATATTCCGAAAATCCCCGTAATTCGCGTACATGTCTGCATTTGTATTGGAGCAGCAGGGTTTACCAATCGGACTCCATACTGTGATTAGCCGGAGCACAAAAATAAAATCTCAATTAGTTACGCGACCTGCTATGCCGCTTCATTGGTTCGCCAATGAAAAAGCTCTTCATTACAAATTGGCGCCCAACGTGGGGTAAGTGGTAAGATACGTTTCCACACTAACAAGCAAACAGGAACAAAGTAGAAAATTTATTTAATATTTATTGTTCCTGTTTGCTTGTTAGTGTGGAAACGTATCTTACCACTTGGACATTTTAACTTCGACGGTTATATGACCTCTTTGACCTTCGCCTACATTGTTAAATGAATAAAGTATAATATAGACATTGACTCTCCAACATCCAACCCACGAACGCTCCCACATGCTCGCGCTCATAAAAACACACGTCCATACTCATTCATAACACTATTTAAAAATAAACAGAATAGAAGGACACTCACCTTCTTGATATTCCGGTTTTCCAGATTCCGTTCGCCATATTACTCCATTAACTTGATAGCATTGTGGCTCTAAATGATGATCCAAGAAGCCGAGGGATGAGAGCTCAGCATGCAAGATAAACTCGAATTCTCACTCGACTATTGAACTGAATGCAAGCGATGATATTCTCGCATTCTAAGAAAACACCTCAATATATTCAAAAATCCCGCGTCTTGTTTCTCTTCACAAAAAAAAAAACGGTAACCGTAACAGGAACCGGTATGCTTAACACGTTGGTTTATAATTAATGCTGACGTCACTATAAGCGTGAGACGATCAATATCTATTATTTTCATCAAACGAACATCAAAACAAGTATACTTTCATTCTCCATTTATTTTCTTTTATTTCTTTGTTAATTTGAAATGGGATTATTACACATTACTATAGAGTTAATGATATTCACTTAAATTAACAATCACTTAGATTAACAATTTTATCTTATTAATTTTTTTGCCTAGTACAGACTGACAGATACTTGAAGTAATTTAATCAAACTCCCCGGTCATAATTTTAACATCGCGACTTCGATCAAGAATTTATAATCCTTGAACCGTTTTTTTTTTTGTTGTTGGATCATGTGAGATCGGTGACGTACAATGACCTTTATACTATCAGACTTTGCAAGTAATGACACAAAACCTGTCGCGGCGGGTTGATTTTCAAACCTGTTAGTCTTTACCAGTTAAATTTAGTTTTATAACTTACGTTACGGTACATATGCACTATAAATATGCGGCAAACAATCACAAAATTTACACTATATTATTTCCACGAAACTAACAGTTTCTTTTCTTTGGTTATTAGCTAATTTTTCTTTTCTTTTTAATAGCCCAAAAATTGAACTACACTAAACGTATATATATTCTAGATTTTTAATTATGCTATATCACAGTTAATGACCATTTTTGGTTATGGAAAAGACATTATAGAGAAAAATGAATTTCCATGAAACTAACAGTTTCTTTTCTTTGGTTATTAGCTAATTTTTCTTTTCTTTTTAATAACAAAAATTGAACTACACTAAACGTATATATAATTTAGATTTTTTTTAATTATACTATATCACAGTTACTGACCATTTGTGGTTATGGAAAAGACATTATAGAAAAAAATGAATTTCCATTCCACAAGTGTAGGTTCCAGAAGTCAAGAAAATTTCTTCTTTTCTTGTTTTAACCAACAGAGGTAAAAATGACAACCGTCACAATAGATACAACAAATGTAATAGACTATGAGACGTCAACTACACTGATCAAAAATGTAATAGACTAACAGAAAGAATAAGTTACCGTGCTCATTATATAGTCAAATTTTTAATCTCGCAATAACTCGAATAAAGTATTTAGATGAGAGATAATTAATTTACATCAGATTTTCAAATTATTGGGAACTTATTATAGTTCACAAAACCGTTTGCTACTTGATAATATTGTACTAAAATTAAGGTTGGGATCCCCAATATTTCCGACACATTCATAGCACGTATAATTGAATTTCAAAATGAATCAAATACAGATTCGATCAATATAGTGATGTTTAGACATTTAATAACTACATTCTGCAATATCAATACCGTGAAGTTCAGATCAATCACGGAAGGATTGTTTAAAGCAAAACACTCATACAAAGACAAATCAAATGTTTAACCAAGCAGAAATAGTAATTCGTTGTATGTTGACGATTGGAAACAAAATACACGTAGCTGTTGTGAGGTTTTGAGATTTTCGTTATTTCATTACGGTTTGTGTTTTGAAACAAAAAAAGTTCAAACTCAAGTAGTGAGGCGAGGAAAATCGAATGGAAGCACAACGCGCGTCAATTTTAGTGCGTTGTAAGATTAAATTCTGATTAATTCTTAGTGATTATACGGATGATGATTAAGGAAAATTATTAATTAATTCAAATTAACCAATATTGTGTTATATCAATGAATAAATAATTCAAGGTAATTAGTGCAATTTTCTTTCTCCCATACGTTTGTCCGGCTATTGCAGATTTAGTAGATTTTGAGAAATGTAAGGAAACTATGGGTTAAGGAAACTACATGAAATATGACTATTGATGACGAAGGGATGAGAATCTATTCCAACAGATCAATATAAGGAACAACAACTAAGGAAACTGCGACTGTAATACACTGCGTTCTGACATTATGCCAGACTATCCATTACACATGACCACGTGCAACATCATCTTGAGCACGACAAACCGAACATTCTATTCCTTACAGAAACACAAGTTTCTGAAAATTTTCTCTTTATAGAATCGCTTAATTCCAAATATAGGCTCGAATCAGCTTTCAAACTCCATCAGGGCGTATGCGCATTCATTCATGAGAGTGTTGCGTACACGCGCTTTCCAAATTTTGAACTACACGGTGACGGCTTCAATACAATGGCTTTAAAGATTTGTCTTCCAGAAATGACTTTTTTTACAATAGCTTTATACCGGTCCCCCAACAAACGTAACCCAAACTTTTTTAATATACTGACAAAAATTATGGACGAGATTAGAGCAAAGTCCCCTAATTGTGAAGTTATCGTTACCGGTGACTTCAACGTCCACAACAAATCATGGTTGGAATTCTCCAAATCGACCGACGATGTTGACAATAGTGGAAAACTGGCAGAAATTTTTGCCGCGTCTCAGGGCCTATTCCAAATTGTAAAAAGCCCGACTTTCACTCCCCGTAATGGCGGTGATAATAGTTTTCTACTAGATCTCTATCTTACCACAATGCCAGATATTACGAGTGTCGATGTTGCGAAAGGTAGTATTGGAAATTCTGATCATTATTTAATCTCATCAGTTATCAAAACTGATTTACTTAAAACTACAGCTCCCAAACCCCGTAAAATATTTCACTACTCAAAAATGGATAAGAGTGGTCTTCAAAATTTTTTCCATGGTTTCCCTTTCGACCGTCATTGTTTTTACACTGACAATGTAAATGTTTCTGCTCAAAACTTTACAGAAACCATCCAATTTGCTATAAATAAATTTGTCCCTTTCTCCATAGTAAAACCCAAACAAAAATACTTGTATTCGAAAGCTGCCAAAACGGCACTTAGAAACAAACGTAGATCATTTAATATTTGGATTCATAACAAAACTCCCACTAATCGATCCCAATATCTAAAGGCCAACAAAATATCTAATCAGATTATCTCAAACGAAAAGTCCGAAATTGACAGAGCGAAAGCCTCAAAACTTACGTCTATGTCTGTTTCTGACAAGAGTTTCTACAGTGCCATTAATTCTTTAAATTCTGGTACAAAATTTTCTATTCCCCCTATTATTGATGGTGATTTAATCGTCAATGATCCCGCAAGAAAAGCTAACTTGTTCGCTGAACGCTTTGCTCTGAACTCCACTGTTTTGGAAACTCCTAAAGAAATACCCCAAATCCAGTCTTCAGGAGTTAATATGAATGAACTTCACTTCAAACCCAAAATAGTCGCTAAACTTTTAAAGGGGTTAAACATCAACAAAGCATCAGGAATGGACAATATTCCACCCATTATTTTAAAAACCTTTTCCAAAGAACTTGCACCAACTTTAACTAAAATATTCTACCAATCCTACAAATCTGGTATATTTCCCTCGTGCTGGAAGTTGGCAAATGTCCAGCCCGTCCCCAAAAAGGGACCAAAATCCGATATCTCAAATTATAGGCCAATAGCTTTACTATCGGTCCTATCCAAAGTCTATGAGCATTATATTAATACACATATTTCAAAATTTCTGGAAGAAAATCATTTAATATCCGACAGCCAATACGGTTTTCGAAACAAAAGATCAACTACCGATCTATTAAACTATGTAGCGCATTGTTGGAACAGCATACTTGATAAAGGTGGTGAAACATACGTTATCGCTTTAGACATCTCCAAGGCATTCGATCGAGTCTGGCATGCCAACTTAATCAACAAGCTCGTTGCGTACGGTTTTCATCCCAATGTTGTGAAGCTGATTCAAAATTTTCTATCCGACCGATACATTTCGGTAACCTTAGACGGATATTCTTCTGAGTCTAAACTAATTAACGCTGGTGTACCTCAAGGCTCAGTATTGTCCCCAACCCTATTTTTGATTTATATCAACGAATTGTTGAAAATCACAAGCAACCCAATAAATAGTTTTGCAGATGATAGTACTCTGCACAAGTCGTTCGAGCCCCTTCCTTCAAAAGGTAAAATGCACGAACGAATTAATCCTGCCCGGAGAGACGCTGCCATAAACGTGAACAAAGACCTGAACAAAGTCGCCGACTGGGGTGACCAAAACCTTGTCAATTTCAACTCCACCAAAACACAGCTGTTGATTGTTTCCAGATTAAAGACCGAGTTCCCCAAAGATATTTTATTTAGTATGTGTAATGAACCAATAGGTGAATGTAAAAACATTCGTTTATTGGGTGTCACAGTTTCAAATGACCTACTCTGGAACGATCATGTAATGGCGATGGCAAAAAGCGCGTCTAAAAAACTCGGCCTCCTAAATAGATGCAAAAAATTTTTCACTCCATACCAATTGCTCCATGTTTATAAGTCCTATATTCGTCCCTGTATGGAGTACTGCTGTCAAGTTTGGGGTGCTGCCTCTGTTTCCATCTTGGCCCTCTTGGACTCTGTTCAAAAGCGAGCTATACGAATTGTAGGTGATCGAACTTTGACATCACAACTTGATTCCCTACAACATCGTCGCACTGTTGCTGACCTCGTTGTTTTTTACAAATATCGTCATCAGCAGTGCTCAGATGAAATCAGCGGCATCATGCCTCAAACTTATTTTTACCCCCGTTCCACTCGGCAATCGGCTGCCGCAACCAGTGAAACGGTAAAGATCCCGCGCTGTCATACTGGCAGATCGCAGAGAGACTTCTTTGTCCGAACTGCGTACAAATGGAATAGTTTGCCGGAACACTTAGTCTCAGGTGGCTTCAACCCACAGATGTTTAAAAAAAGCGTTAATCTACACCTCAGAACGCCAGTTGTTGTGGGACCCAGGTCTAGACCTAGGTCTTAAAAGGTATTTATGGGTTGTTGTGACACATATTCTAAACCCTATTACACAACACATTTTATTAAAAAAAAAAAAAAAAAAAAAATTAGTGGAGTTAAAATAATTATGGTTAATGATCATTAAATTTGTTCATTAAATTGATTTTTTTAAAGCTCTACATAAAAATTAATTTATACAATTGATTAAGTTATGTGCTTCCCATAATTAGATTATTTTACTGGGATTTCTTTTCAAATGTTTAGAAGATTGAAACCGGTAGTACGGAAAATAAAAAATAAAAGTTTTAAAATTTAATTCTAAGTTTTAGTTTTTTTATAAAAAGGAAGAATACTTATTGGTGAAACATACAAGTTCAACAAATACTTTGTAATATATGTAAAATGTTTCATAAATTATTGTTTTCCATAAAGTTAACTTGCACTGAAAAATTAACATATGCGAACGGTTATCATTACTTAAACAATTAGTCCAGTCATTCAACGGAAAATAAGGCGAAACTGTATAATTCTTACAAACAGCACCGATTTGCACAAAAAGTTGGATTAAAGTGCTACTTACTCTCTACTTCGTGCATTTACCCTGTAGGTGGTGTTCGCGAGGGAACATTTCAACTGGTCTTTGACTGGACTAAATATAAAAAAGAACTGTATAATTTTAACTATGCATAGTAAAATCTACTTATGCACCAAAGTTGATATTACCAAGCATCCAGTTTAATTTCAGCCAATTTTTCTTCATGTTTTGTTTTATGATCATAATACAGTTAGGTTTTCAGAATATTGCTCTGCAGAATTGTATAAAATCAGAAGTTCTTTCGTTAAAAAATCATTTTAAAGTGGATTTTATTGTTATAATAATAATCAAAGTGTTTTTAAGTGAAAGTTTTTATAAGTGCTATTATAGTAAACAATTTATTGTTACAGTGGTTAAGGTGCCGAAGTTTAAAAGATTAAAAATATTTTGTTAGTTCTCTTTTATATAAAAGAATTAATACAGGTATTTATATACATATTTATATATATAATATTAACTGTTTTAATTATTAAAAGCATAAATATAATAAACATATGTATATGTAAATGTATGTATATATATATATATATATATATATATATATATATATATATATATATATATATATATATATATATATATATATATATATATATATATATATATATATGTATATGTATATATATATATATATATATATATATATATATATATATATATATATATATATATATATATATATATATTTACATATATATATATATATATATATATATATATATATATATATATATATATATATATATATATATATATATATATATATATATATATATATATATATATACATGTATTTAACGATACTTTGAGAAGTTAGTCTTTGCTAACGGGTAATATTCTGAGCCATAAAAATGTAAAAATGAACGGTTTGGAGCCATAACAAATGAGCCATACCAAGTAAAAATTTACATAATATGTGGGTCCATTTTGGTAAAGAGCTAGTAAATTCATTACAGTGGCTTTGTTAAGTGCGTTTTTTTTAAAACATTTGTTTGCGGCTTAAGAAGAAAAATTTATTTATAAATATTATTAAAGTCTATTTTTAAATATTGCATTTTAATTCAAAAGTGACAAAAGCACACAAACAGTGAATAATATAAAAAACCATAATAACAGATATAAAAACTTAATATTATGAATAAATTTATTCGTTTCTATCAATTGTCGGTCAGTGATATAAAGAGTACTTTTCTTAAAGGTAAAGGTTTGTTTTCGAACAAGCAACATTTTTTCCATAGGCAAACCATTTCGAAAGGATCAAAAGCAAGACCTTTATTTTATATTTTGAACAAAGCCAATACTATGGTTACGCCTTTCTAAAGCCTATAACAATTTTTTTTATTAATAAATTATTTTACTTAAGTGTCGCCCAATGTTCCTCAACTGATATAAGTATGGAAAAATGCGCATTGCTAAAAACTAAACTAATGCATATGCGAACTCCTTGGTATGAAGTAATTAATATATGGAAAGAGACGGCATGCAAAAGAATCGAGGAAATTCTTACGAGTAGAGATTCAAATATGACTACCATTTTCGAAGAATTGGCATTATTTAAATATTTTCAAGCTCCAAAACTGGTAAATTACAACATTTTCAAGAATCACAATTGATTTGAGATTTTTCTGATGAAACCAATTGTGGATATTTTTTATTGCAGATAACCTACGATTTCTTAAAGAGATATCCGGCACATTGTTGTATATATGAGAAGTGGGAGTAGTTCGTTAAAGTTGAAAAACATTTCAAACTAAATTTAAAAGAGCCTAGAAATAAAGCCTTATTTGAAAAAGTCCAAAAGTCAAAACAGGAACTAACAATAGGTAACATATTTTGTAACCTTAATTTTTATTTGTTTTAATTTATCATAATATTAACCACTCACTTAATGTTTGCTTTTGAAATTTAGATACATACAATTTACAAATGATATATCTCCTACCAGTTATTATGCCTCCAGCCCTTCAAAAAATGAATCAAAAAGTGATCTACAAAAAGCCTACTATTTCTGATTCGCAGACCAATTTTATAATTAAGGCAGAAGATAGTTCTGATTTAACAAAAAAATTGGACTTGATACATAAAGACAGCAAATTGAAAAAGCAAAAAGTGCAACCACTACTAGGTGTCATTGGAGATGATTTAGACTTCCACCAATTTTTCGTAATTTTGGACAATCATAAATTTAAGTTTGGAAGTTTTTTAGAGGCTCTCGATATATGCTTCAAAATCTTCCACATTTTCGATCTGGAATACCCCAAAGCTGCTTATAATCCGTGGATGTTCATCCAAATGTTTTTTTATAATATTGCAACAGAATATGATGATCATATTCCAGCAGTACTGACTTTATGCCACGATCTAAAAGAGTCAGCGTAATATTATTTATAACGTAATTATTAAACAGTAATAATTTAATACTCAATATTTCAATATAATTTTAAAATTTTATTATAATCTATATAATGTACATATTTTTTAAATATAAATTTGTAATAAATGAATTAAGTAACAAATAGTTTTTGGTTTTTTTATTTTCAAAAGTTCACAAAACACACAATTTTTTTTTTAAAATTGACAAAAAGGATTGGTTGTTGTGTATTTCAATGGTTTACTATCACGAGCGGTTCTCCTATTATAGATAGGGGTAGTTTTAAAAATTACGGCTTTCATATATGTTCAATTTAATGTATCTCAAGAACTAATTGAAATTTGTATTTTGTTTTAAAGGTAAAAGTGAGTCCTTTCCAAAAAAAAAATTAAAAGTTACAATTTTTTATAATTTATTATTACAAAATAATAAGGGATGTTGATATATTCTTTTATTGTTATTTGTTCATACAAAATTGAGTCAACTGAAGTTATATCATTGTTTTTCTACATAATTTTTAAAAATGATCAAAATTCAACATTTTGGTATTATGTAGAAAAATAATGAAGTTTTATAATTGTGGAGAAAAAAAACCAGGTATATCAAACCGTCGAACTCTTATTATTTTATGATTTTTTTATAAAAATTACCAAAATTTGTTATTTTGACCTCAGAAAAACCTCATATTTACTTTTAAGACAAATAAACATTTTTAAAATCCTTCAAGTAGTTCATTAAATACATAAATTTGAACATACATGAAATCCGTAGTTTTTAAAAATATCCCTAGTATGTATATATAAAACCTATAAAGGAAAAACAGCTCGCGGTAAAAAAATTGTTAGTCTAAGAAATGTGTTTTTTTTCTTCCACTGTAAAAAACTTTAAGCAAATCAAAGAATGTGTGGCAAAACGATGTAACGAATTGTCTGATTTTGACCAATGTCGCAATGTTTACTTAACAAAAGGCTTGAAACCACATACAACAGAAACAGAAACAGAATTTCATACAAATTTTACAGAAACAGAATTTTTTCCTGTCAAATTTGTATGAAATTCTGTTTCTGTTTCTGTTGTATGTGAATTCCCGGCTTAAGAGGTAGTTTAACATATGGTTGAATTCAACTATTACGCAAAGTTGAAGAATGGTTAGTTTAAACAGGCAACTTCGTTAAAAATGTGAATAGTTGTTTCATAATTTTCAAAAGTTACTTTAACTTAGCAATTCTTTTGAAGCTTTGTTAAATTTACATACATGCTTCGTTATGTGAACGTTAGAAACGTAGTTTAATACAAACTAACGTTTTTTTACTATATAGGTGAAAATTACTAAAAAATTGGTTTAGTTTAAATGATTAGCAAAGGTCAATACAACATGCAGGCAATAGTTGATGGCATTAGTTAAAATGGACTAGATGCAAGGTTAAAATCTACATAGCAAAAGTAACGTTTAAATTAACTCTAGCAAAATTATTAATATTGAACTTGCGCTTAGCTGGTTGAAAAACAACCGATTTGCTTGGTTTATGTTAAGTATAGTTTTTGGTGACAATTACCTATATTTTTTTTTCAGTGTACCCTTAAGTTACTCCGACCTCGATTAATATTGGGACAGTGTCTTTTTTTATATCCCATTTGTTTTCGTAATGTGGTAATATTTCGGACACATTAGTCATTTTCATTATATGTATTTATCGCAAACAGGTCGTATTGCAATATCCTTTGGGATTCTTGGTGTAAGCTGTATTATTTTTTGTAAGGTAATCAGTCCTTATACAAATTTTAAACAAGACAGACCTGTGTAAAATAAAATAAAATAAAATAAAAAACTCTACGTTATATACGGGACAGTTACTTTGTACAAAAGTAAAGTGTGTATTAAACATTATACATACTATCCGAGTCATTAGTATTTGTGATGAGAAAAATTTAAGGTACGTTTGTGTTTGTTGCCATGTAAAACCAATGAAAATCATTTTCTTGTAATTTTTTTCTCTTATTTAATTCCATTTGATATAATATTTATAAATAAAGTCATAACTGCAATGCAAATAAATTCAATTAAACTTGATGCAAAAGTATTTGTGATTCATATTTTTGAATCATAACTAATTGTGATATGCAGAAAATATTTTAAATAATTAGTAAATCATAGCTATGAGTGAATTCGCGAAAACTTGGGGAGCGTCGAAAAGAACATTTAAAAGAAAAATATATAAATTAAGTGAGAATAATTATACAAGAATTAATGAAAGTTCGTCTGGAACGAATGTTTCGGTGCCTGTTACTGTAAATAATTCAGTCGATGTAGTTATAGAAGACTCTGTTTTTCGTAAAGAAGGAACTGATAGTAATAATTCTAGTAACGTTTCTAGTGAAATTGACGTTGATTTCAGCGAATCGTGGCAAACCCTTCTTGCAAAATGGAAAATAAAAAATGTCATTACAGCAACTGCAATGAACGAACTCCTAGCAATACTTAGAATCAAAGGTGATCGGTTACCCAAAGATAGCCGAACTTTATTAGAAACGCCAAGCAGTACTGCCATAACAATTCTATCGAAAGGCACCTACTCTCATATAGGCTTATTGGAATCGTTGAAATATCAATTAGCTCAATATAGTGACGCAACACCAGCAACTATTTTAATTGGCATATGTATTGATGGACTTCCAATTAGTAAGAGCACGAACGCAGGATTTTGGCCAATTCTTGGACTTATTCGAAATTTAAAAAATGTTACGCCGTGTCTGATAGGCCTTTATTTTGGGGAATCTAAACCGGAGTATGCCAACGAATTTCTGAAGCCATTCGTAGATGAAATGAAAGTAATAAATAATTCCGATATTTTTGTTGACGGTACAAAACAACATGTGGTGTTGAGGGCATTTACTTGTGATGCTCCTGCACTTTCATTCATCAAAGGCACAAAGGGTCATTCTGGTTATTTTGGATGCACAAAATGCACTACGGAAGGGGAATTTAAAAACAGGAGAATTTGTTTTCCAGAGTTGAACTGTACACTACGTACTGACGAACATTTTGTCCAGAGACATCAGGAAGAACATCACAAAATAGATTCAATATTAGAAGATTTGAAAATTGGAATGGTAACACAATTCCCCTTAGATTACATGCATTTAGTGCTATTAGGAGTAACCAAAAAATTAATTGATTTATGGCTCCAAGGTCCGCTAAATGTTCGATTATCTGCATCAAATTGCAACGATATAAACGACATGTTAGGAAAAGCTGAGGCTGGAAGACCAAAAGAAGTATGCAGGAAAATTAGAAAAATAGAACATTATAAAATGTGGAAAGCTACAGAATTTCGAACTTTTCTACTCTACACGGGGCCTGTATGTTTAAAAAATGTTTTAAAGGAGAAAATATATGAAAATTTTTTGGCCTTAAGTTGTGCAATAAGAATTTTATGCGACAAAGTGATGTACCAAGAATATATTAACCTGGCAAAAGATCTTATTCAGCATTTTTTAAATGGATTTAAAAGTATTTATGGGTTGTGTTACATTTCATATATAATGTACATAATTTAATTCACTTGCCGGACGATGTAATGTTATATGGTAATCTAGACGCATTCAGTAATTTTCCATTTGAGAGTTTTATGTTTCAAATAAAACGAATGATCAAAAAAGGACACAACCAGCTTCAACAAGTTGTGAATCGAACGATCGAAATGCAGAACTATTGTAAAACATATAACGACGGTAAAGTATTCCCGTTTTTAAAATGTCAAAATAATAGAGGTGAATTTAATGAAATCGTTTTTGAAAATTATTCTCTAAAAAATAACATAAAAAATCAGTGGTTTTTAACAAACGATAATTGCATATATAAATATTTATTCAGTATTTATGAGAACAATGTTATTAAAATGTATGCCAACAAGTTAACGCAAATTAACTCGGCTTTCGCTACACCATTTAACTCATTGAATATACATATTTATTACTCAAAAGGAACACTGTCGTCAAAATTCGATTGTTTAAATGTACACAGTGTAAAATATAAAATGTTTCCCATTTAAAAAAGCGCAGATCAATATTATTTCTTTAAATTATTACACACGCAACAATCAGAAAATATTTCGTAGATAAACTAATATGTCCTAAATCCTAATACAATTTAAATTATTACTAATTGTAGAATATATATAAAAAATTATTGACATTTACACGACCATGTATTATATAATAAAAACTATCGAAGAAGGAAAAAAACAAGTATTCCGCTGCCCTTCCAACTGGGTGAAAAACGAAACGCTGCACTGGCCCGAAAAATTATCGTCAAAATCACTTATAGTGGCAATAAAATCAAGGGCAGAACCATCCTGTAACTGGGGTAAAACTGACCAATTTCAAATTTTGATACGTGATATACGTAAGTATTTCAAAAATATGTAATTATGTGTTTATTCAGCAATCTAACAATTATTATTTCATTTCAGCTAGCTATTCTGAAGCGACAACAAGAATATGATTTATTAAGAATGACGTCGGAGTTAGAATCAGGATCTGAAACTCCATCTTTTCCTGATGACTCGCACTTAGCTGAGAAAATTAAGAGCTACTTTCCTTCAAATGGTGTAAATATTGTTCAGACGTCGTATCCAAAGCCAGAATGTAGGTAGCCAAGTCTTTTCGCTGATGTACATATTAATATACAAAATATTTTGCAGGCCATTCAGCAGAACCAGACTGTTTGAGGAATACTTTAATTTCATCTTTAGACTCAATTCAACAGCAGCACCAAAATAGTGTGGTCGCGGTGGTACCTGAGAATAATAATCTTGAGTGAGTTCAAAATAAATGATTATATATATTAAATTCAAGTAATTTTAATCGTAATTTATTTTTATTAGAACTTGAGCTAATGGATGTGAAATACAGTTGTTTAAAGGACAAAGTAATTTGCTTGGAAAAGACAATAGAAGAAAAAAATAAACAAATAGAGTTCCTCGAAATCAATGTTCTTAATCAAAACACCCAAACTCAAATAAAATTGGACTGGCTTAAAACGAGCCTAAATCAAATAGGCAATGCGCCGTTACTGGATTCCATAAACCAAATTAGTGTCGTACCTACTTACCATTAAAAACCAGTGT
Organism: Diogma glabrata; assembly: GCA_963693315.1. NCBI lineage: Eukaryota > Metazoa > Arthropoda > Insecta > Diptera > Cylindrotomidae > Diogma > Diogma glabrata. The sequence goes on along the minus strand of OY856186.1, from coordinate 230,899,384 downwards.
TCAGCTGCAGACCCTGGATGAAAATATTTTAGCAATCGATGGATACAAAAAACAATTTGTAAGTGTTTTAAGACCGAATTTAATTAAATCCGAATTTATTCAATTATACATAATATATTGCAGACTGATAAAATTAATGATTACGGATTCAACGATGAAAACAAGGCCCATTCCGTTATTTCAAAATTAATTGCGGCTGACGAATGCTTGGTTGATTTTAGCTGGGCAGGAACTACCAGAAAATTAGAGTTTAATGCATTAACAAATTTAAGAAGTTTAATGTTTGAAATCATAAAAAAAAAATTCACAGGCTACAATATTACAACACTCGACAAAAATATAAAAAGCTGGATAAGGCATACGGAAGAGCGGCTCTCGAGGAAGTCTCGTAAAGAAAATTAAAAGGTTTTATTTTTTAATTAAATATCGACGGTGGAAAACTAAAATGTTGTAACCCACACTTTTCCCAAAATTAGAGTTGCAGGGTGAATGATACCTGGCCGTAACTATAATACGTTTTTTGAAGTTTTGAAAAATCTTAATTATGGGGGTTAAACATTTTACCTTTCCACCATCGTATGAATAAGTCAAAAATATGTACTAAACCATGGTAAATATAATAGATGGTAGTAGAAGTTTAAATTTTAGTAAAGTAAAAAAAAAAATAGAAAAATCATAAAACACCAAGCGAATTTTACGTCATCGCGTCCCATTTTGTATACAAAAAATTTAAATTAAAACAAATTATACAAATTTGCTATAGTACACGATGTCGTCCTGTAATAATTTAATGGCGACTGCGTTTTCTATACTTCCACTACCATCTCTGATATATACCATGGTACTAAACATAAAAAAAAACCTGAAATGAATTGTGCCTTTTCTTATTAAGTTTTAATAAGTTTAAGAACTTAGTTCTTATTAGCTGAAGTATTTAAATTAAATAATTTTCTCTATCGAGGAAAAGTCTCGTAAAGATTGTTTTTATCTTTTCTTTTAATAAATATAAAAAAGTAAAAATAAACTGAGCCAAAAAAATTTGCTTAGAAAATGAATTGTACCTTTTAATAAATTTAAAACTTATTTAGTCATATCTTAAATATATATTATTTTATATTATGTAATGAAATTTTTAAAATTTTTTATTTAAATTCATTTATATATATATTATATACCTAACCTACTCTATGTAATGTATATGTAAGGTCGTATATGTACAAATTTAAATCCGAGTTGCTATCGCAATGCATACCTAGCAGGTCTACCTACAGGCTTCCTTAAGAACGTAAACGGCATTCGCTGGGAGCTGAAACAGTACATTGAACGTAATTACCCCAAACCATTCCCAGGTTGTTCTCTAGGATGTTCTCCGGAAAGGTTTTGCGACAAACAATCAGAATAAAATTCCGATGTGGTTATCTCAATATATTCCTAAGCGGGTTAATCTAAAGACTTTTTTGCGTATGAATAAGGCTTTCGCTGGGAAAAGAAGCTGAAACATAACGCGGACCATTGCAAACCCAAAAAGACGTTCGATCGAATATACCTGCGAATGCACCAAAAAGTGAAACCGTTTAATCTCCAGAATTGTTTCGCGGCAAACAAGCAGAATAGAAGTGAGTAGCATTTATCTCAATGTATTCCTAAGCTGGCTAGCTTGCGAGCTTTCTTGCGAGTGGACACGGCTTTCGCTAGGAATAGAAGCTGAAACAGAAGGCGAATTATCGCAAACCGAAAGAGGCTTTCTATCGAATAAGCCCGCGTATATACGAAAAAACTAAAAATGTTAATTGGGCTGGTTGGCAGTACTTGTATTGGAAAGCACTTTGTACAATTTGAACTGTGTTGATCAGGATATTAGTACATCAGCCAAAAGAGCTTCTAAATTCGGATAACCCCATTCACGAGACATTATTGTGATTATAAGGAATACACACAAAGCATTTAAGGCTTCAGGAGTTTTTCTTGTTAATGCCATGCTTTTGTTTGTTCGACGAAGTCAGTCCTCAATCCTCATATAACTTTATATGTGGGCCTTAATTTTTAAGGAAGACAGTGCATCATGTGATCAAGGAATATGCCACCAGCTGGATTACTCTAGAACCCACTTTGGTATTTTTAGTTTTATTACTGCATATTGGTTTAGTTAGGATGCTAAAACAACTTGCGTCCTTAATTTTTGTGTGTTGTTGCGACATATAATTGAAATTCCTACTCAAAATCTATCATTCTTTCGAATCGTTTATCAGTGCTTGTAATTCCCGACACCCTTCTTTAACGAACTTCTCCCTCTCTAAACAGTATAAATATTTATTCCATTTTGTTTAAAATTCTTTCCATTATCTGTTCTAATTATATAACAAACTTAATCATCATCCCTTTCAGTTTTTTTTTGTAAATTTCCTTCCCCAATTAATCAAATCATGAAAAGTGTAAGCACAATGAAATCCTTAGACCTATACAATCAACCCTTTTGTTTATTATTTTATAATTGTTTTTCAATTTTTAAATAATTCCTTCAATATCGAAATTAATTCCTGGTGTTTCAATCCCAAAAATGTATCCTTAAATTGTTTTAATCCTAAATTAGAAAATATTTTTGCAAAGTCAAAAAAATTCTTCATTAAAATTTAGAATGAAATAATAATAAATTATTCAAAAACATAAATACGTAAACGTTTCATACACACACATATATATATTATGTATTCTGTTTGAGTTAAGTAAGTTAAGTAATCGGCAAAATTGATTAATGATTCAAGAGATGAATTACATTTCATTTCATCTCGTCTCAAATAAAAATCCAACAACAAATATTTGAAATTTATTTTATCGTTTAATTTTAACATTTTTTTTTCTTTCGTTTTCTTTTACTTTTTCTTGAAAACGATCAATTGCAAAAGAAAAGTGTAAACTTGAAATGGTAATTGTTTGAATTGTAGGAAACCATATATAGAGGAAGAGAAAGATTTTCAGGATGAATAAAATAACTTCTTCGTTTAATTGTTCCCAGCAAGAAAAAGGCAAAATATTGAAATAATTCTTGATTTTTAAATCTGTGTTGTTACACATGTTGCACATGTGATATTGAAACAACAAAGGATAAACACAAATACAATATTTATTTTTGGTTTCATTCATTATTCGTATTCATTATTTATGGATTATGTCCACTTGACATATACAGAATTTAAACGAGTATTTTTAAACGGGTTGCAACCGCAGAATGAATTCAAACCAGACCTAAATACCAGATTTTTTTTACTAGAACTTAGAGATTAGGTTGATGGCAATGTCGACGTCCGTACATCGTACATATGACATGCTTTGCCCAAACCAATAGTCTCGAGTGAATACAATCCACAAACATTTTAAAAAAAGTGTCCGTCAACACCTAAAACGCAAGTTGTAGGGAGACCTAGGTCTTAGAAGGTATGCATGTGTTGTTGTGACACCTATTGTAATTCTGTTATACTAAGGCAAAACCTCCTATATTTTATTCATAACCTGATTCATTGACGTATTTTTGATAAATTTTTTTTATAAGGAGTTGTATTTTTCCAGATGGCGTTAAACATTTTTTGAATTTTTCTTTTATTGAGTTTTAATTTCAAAATGGCGCTATAAGTTCACGATTTTTTCTGTGCTAAAAAATGAAGAAGATTCATATATAGGGGGTATTGACTAAGATGACCAGATTTTAACATTAGTAAGGTGGGACATCATTGAAAAGAGGGGGGAGGTTTGTAGATGAGGGGGGAGGGTTTGTATTTGTAGGTAGATTGTAAAAATTTAGTCTACGTGGAGCGATTAAAATTATAATGGAACACAAAAATAGTATTTTTTTTTTTTTTTTTTTTAATAAAATGTGTTGTGTAATAGGGTTTAGAATATGTGTCACAACAACACATAAATACCTTTTAAGACCTAGGTCTAGACCTGGGTCCCACAACAACTGGCGTTCTGAGGTGTAGATTAACGCTTTTTTTAAACATCTGTGGGTTGAAGCCACCTGAGACTAAGTGTTCCGGCAAACTATTCCATTTGTACGCAGTTCGGACAAAGAAGTCTCTCTGCGATCTGCCAGTATGACAGCGCGGGATCTTTACCGTTTCACTGGTTGCGGCAGCCGATTGCCGAGTGGAACGGGGGTAAGAATAAGTTTGAGGCATGATGCCACTGATTTCATCTGAGCACTGCTGATGACGATATTTGTAAAAAACAACGAGGTCAGCAACAGTGCGACGATGTTGTAGGGAATCAAGTTTTGATGTCAAAGTTCGATCACCTACAATTCGTATAGCTCGCTTTTGAACAAAGTCCAAGAGGGCCAAGATGGAAACAGAGGCAGCACCCCAAACTTGACAGCAGTACTCCATACAGGGACGAATATAGGACTTATAAACATGGAGCAATTGGTATGGAGTGAAAAATTTTTTACATCTATTTAGGAGGCCGAGTTTTTTAGACGCGCTTTTTGCCATCGCCATTACATGATCGTTCCAGAGTAGGTCATTTGAAACTGTGACACCCAATAAACGAATGTTTTTACATTCACCTATTGGTTCATCACACATACTAAATAAAATATCTTTGGGGAACTCGGTCTTTAATCTGGAAACAATCAACAGCTGTGTTTTGGAGGAGTTGAAATTGACAAGGTTTTGGTCACCCCAGTCGGCGCTTTTATTCAGGTCTTTGTTCACGTTTGTGGCAGCGTCTCTCCGGGCAGGATTAATTCGTTCGTGCATTTTACCTTTTGAAGGAAGGGGCTCGAACGACTTGTGCAGAGTACTATCATCTGCAAAACTATTTATTGGGTTGCTGGTGATTTTCAACAATTCGTTGATATAAATCAAAAATAGGGTTGGGGACAATACTGAGCCTTGAGGTACACCAGCGTTAATTAGTTTAGACTCAGAAGAATATCCGTCTAAGGTTACCGAAATGTATCGGTCCGATAGAAAATTTTGAATCAGCTTCACAACATTGGGATGAAAACCGTACGCAACGAGCTTGTTGATTAAGTTGGCATGCCAGACTCGATCGAATGCCTTGGAGATGTCTAAGGCGATAACGTATGTTTCACCACCTTTATCAAGTATGCTGTTCCAACAATGCGCTACATAGTTTAATAGATCGGTAGTTGATCTTTTGTTTCGAAAACCGTATTGGCTGTCGGATATTAAATGATTTTCTTCCAGAAATTTTGAAATATGTGTATTAATATAATGCTCATAGACTTTGGATAGGACCGATAGTAAAGCTATTGGCCTATAATTTGAGATATCGGATTTTGGTCCCTTTTTGGGGACGGGCTGGACATTTGCCAACTTCCAGCACGAGGGAAATATACCAGATATGTTTTAGTTAAAGTTGGTGCAAGTTCTTTGGAAAAGGTTTTTAAAATAATGGGTGGAATATTGTCCATTCCTGATGCTTTGTTGATGTTTAACCCCTTTAAAAGTTTAGCGACTATTTTGGGTTTGAAGTGAAGTTCATTCATATTAACTCCTGAAGACTGGATTTGGGGTATTTCTTTAGGAGTTTCCAAAACAGTGGAGTTCAGAGCAAAGCGTTCAGCGAACAAGTTAGCTTTTCTTGCGGGATCATTGACGATTAAATCACCATCAATAATAGGGGGAATAGAAAATTTTTTACCAGAATTTAAAGAATTAATGACACTGTAGAAACTCTTGTCAGAAACAGATATAGACGTAAGTTTTGAGGCTTTCGCTCTGTCAATTTCGGACTTTTCGTTTGAGATAATCTGATTAGATATTTTGTTGGCCTTTAGATATTGGGATCGATTAGTGGGAGTTTTGTTATGAATCCAAATATTAAATGATCTACGTTTGTTTCTAAGTGCCGTTTTGGCAGCTTTCGAATACAAGTATTTTTGTTTGGGTTTTACTATGGAGAAAGGGACAAATTTATTGATAGCAAATTGGATGGTTTCTGTAAAGTTTTGAGCAGAAACATTTACATTGTCAGTGTAAAAACAATGACGGTCGAAAGGAAAACCATGGAAAAAATTTTGAAGACCACTCTTATCCATTTTTGAGTAGTGAAATATTTTACGGGGTTTGGGAGCTGTAGTTTTAAGTAAATCAGTTTTGATAACTGATGAGATTAAATAATGATCAGAATTTCCAATACTACCTTTCGAAACATCGACACTCGTAATATCTGGCATTGTGGTAAGATAGAGATCTAGTAGAAAACTATTATCACCGCCATTACGGGGAGTGAAAGTCGGGCTTTTAACAATTTGGAATAGGCCCTGAGACGCGGCAAAAATTTCTGCCAGTTTTCCACTATTGCCAACCGTCGGTCGATTTGGAGAATTCCAACCATGATTTGATGTGGACGTTGAAGTCACCGGTAACGATAACTTCACAATTAGGGGACTTTGCTCTAATCTCGTCCATAATTTTTGTCAGTATATTAAAAAAGTTTGGGTTACGTTTGTTGGGGGACCGGTATAAAGCTATTGTAAAAAAAGTCATTTCTGGAAGACAAATCTTTAAAACCATTGTATTGAAGCCGTCACCGTGTAGTTCAAAATTTGGAAAGCGCGTGTACGCAACACTCTCATGAATGAATGCGCATACGCCCTGATGGAGTTTGAAAGCTGATTCGAGCCTATATTTGGAATTAAGCGATTCTATAAAGAGAAAATTTTCAGAAACTTGTGTTTCTGTAAGGAATAGAATGTTCGGTTTGTCGTGCTCAAGATGATGTTGCACGTGGTCATGGTTAGCGTTCAATCCGCAGATGTTTTGAACATGTATTTTAAAATTTTTTATTGATTCATATATGTTTTGTCCCTGCAAATTCCGTGGACATGCCGCTTTATGGGCGGGTGGATTGCGCAAATTTGCTTTACCACATGCAGACTTATTTTTTTTCGGTTGTACTGCCATATATATATCAAAATGTTTATTTTATTTTTTTGTGTTTTATTTTAAAATGCATAACTAAGTAAAAAATCCTATCATACTACAAAATATGACATATGCCAATATTTCATGATAAGATGAAGAAATAATAACAAAATAATAAGTGAAAAACAAATTGTGAGAAATTTGCAGAAAACAAAACAAAACTAAATGCCAATAATCCAGCTGATGCAGCGCACCCCAGGCGCACCGCCCACCACCTTAATCGAGGCACAAAGCCCACACATAACTACGTGTTGGTTCGATTCCTCGGAAGAGCTAATGAGCGGTACCGCATCGGAATGCTGCCCAGCTAAGACTGGAAGTGCTGCCGTTGACTAATTAAAGTTCGTCCGCCAGCACCCTAAGATATCATCTTGGCTAATGACATCTCCTGCCATTGCCAGTGGTATGTGATATCTCACGCTAACTCATATGTCAATGGCAGGGACTGGAGTACGCAGGGTAGTCAGACCCGTAGATCAACATTGATCATAATCGATCAAAATCGATCCCTCCTGTATTACTATTAATTATAAATTAAATTAAATTAAATATAAATTGTATTATTATTAATTATAAATTAAATTAATTAAATTTCAACATACAGACAATTTACAAATAATATTATAAATAAAAATATAATAAAAATGTATAGTAGATGAAGTTCGTGTTCTGGACGACCCAAAAGTCAATTTTTGTGAATAGGAATATTTTTGGTCGACTTCATACTTGAAATATACCTGAAATAAAAAATATTTTATATTTTTTATATTTATTCGAAGTATATTTTTTCGAAGGATGTCAATTATTCGCCTGAAGGATTTCTGGAAACTTAAACTTAAGGTGACTTTGAAATTAAATTGCAAGAGAAAAGCTTTCCGAATATCAACAGTTAAATATGCGTTGACTCTACACAGTTAAATAGAATTGAATATGTAATGCAAATTGCCACACAGATAGGTCCTACGGAAGTTTCCATTACAAAACAATACAAAGCTTGCTATATAAAGTTAAACTAATGCTCTTTGCATCAATATTTAACAGAGTACTTGGAGTAAAGTACTTGGAGTACTTGGAGTAAAATAAAAGCTTGTTGTTTAAAAATGTTTGTTATTTGCATTAAATAAATTACGCGCAACATTTTTTTTAGTATGACATTTTAATGCAAATTACATCATAATTTCGAGTTACTTTGATTATTACGCACCTGCCTAAATTAATCAAATTAAAATAAAAAAATTACAACGGAAAAAATTAAAACATACATACCACCTTAATCACTATTAATTATTATAGACTTTCAGCTGAGAAGCGATAACTAAAACATACATGAAACGGTTTTAACTATATACATATTTCTAAAATGGATAATACTCTAGCAAATTTTGAAATTTCATTAATGTGTTAAATTGTTGCAAGGTGCATTAAAACTTCTAGCTGTTCTATAGAAATAAATTATGATGCAAAAGTTGTTTTAAATTTTATAGAAATGCACATTGAAATTAGGTTTAATGCAACATTTACTTTACAATTCAATAATAACCTGCGACGCATAGCTCCTATTGCAAGACTTGCTTTAAATATTGCAGTTAGTTTTTCATCTGTGTATCAAAAGATAATTGACTGAATTATCAAAAAAAATATTGCGACGCTGATGCATAGGCTGACTTCACCACAGCTCTTGAAACATAGTGTTCTGGATATATAATGAGCTAATATCCATCAAATACTTTATTTAAAAGTTGACCAATGTTATAGACTTTGTAGTTCTAATAATAAAAATATTAAAGAAAGCAGTGGTATCTCAACAAACATAAATTCTGTTGTACGAGAAAAAGTACAAAAAAAAATTTAACCGGAAGTGACAAACCGTAAGTTAGGATGCAGAACTGTTGTAAACCGTACTAAATGTGTATGTACCAAGATTCATCCAATTCGATTGTCAGGTACAGAAGTTATTGAGCTTCAGAAATAACAGGTGCTCGGAGGACCCCCTACCACTTTGTTCACTATCGCTAAAAAACTAATCAGTTCCTTGCAATACATATTTGCATCTTTTTGCGAAGTGTCATCAAAATTACTTAACGAACGAATGTTGTATGCTTCCAACAAACATTGAAAAAATAAACAGGTGTTCGGGAGGACCCCCACCACTTATCCCAATATTGTCCAGAAACTAATCAATTCTTTGTCATTAAAGTCTTCATCTTTTTTCAAAGTATCATTAAAATAGATTAATGAATAAAGGCTGTATGCTCCCAACAAACTTTAAAAACAGAGTGTGAAAGGTCAGCAGTTGTATGGTAGACCACCCGCCACTTTGATCAATGTGTTCCAAAAGATGATAATTATCTTCTTACACTAATTGGAACCTTTTCCATAAGTTTCATCATAATCACTTCATTATTGCAGGCTGTAGTGTGCATAAAGACATTGAAAAAACTTCCAACAATTAAAAAAAAAAATTTTTACCGGAAGTAAAAACGGAATGCAAAACTGTTGTAAACCATACCAAATGCTTGTGCACCAAGTTTCATTCAATTTGATTATCAGGTACAGATGTTATTGAGCTTTCAAAAAAACAAGTGTTTGGGATAACCCCCACCACTTTGTTCACTATCGCTTAAAAACTAATCAGTTCCTTGCCATACATGTTTGCATCTTTTTCCAAAGTGTCATCAAAATTCATTCACGAACGAATGCTGTGTGCTCCCAACAAACATTGAAAAAATGATGACACAGTAAACAGGTGTTCGGGAGGCCCCGTACCACTTATCCCAATATTGTCCAAAAACTAATCAGTTCTTTGTCATTTAAGTCTCCACATTTTTCAAAAGTGTCATTAGAATTGTTTAATGAATGAAGTCTGTATGCTCCCAACAAACTTTAAAAACCAAGTGTGAAAAGTTAGCAGTTGTATGGTAGACCCCCCGCCACTTTGATCAATGTGTCCCAAAAGATAATAATTTTCTTCTCGCACTAATTGAACCCTCTTCCATAAGTTTCATCATAATCACTTCATTATTGTAGGCTGTAGTGTGCATAAACACACTGAAAAAACTTCAAAAAGTACAAAAAAAAATTTTTTACCGGAAGTGAAAAACTGGAAGTTGGGATGCAGAACTGTTGTGAACCGTACTAAATGCTCATGTACCAAGTTTCATTCAATTCGATTATCAGGTACAGATGTTATTGAGCTTTCAAAAAAACAGGTGTATGGAACACCCCCCACCACTTTGTTCACTATCGCTCAAAAACTAATCAGTTCCTTGCCATACATGTTTGCATCTTTTTCCAAAATGTCATCAAAATTCGTTCACGAACGAATGCTGTGTACTCCCAACAAACATTGAAAAATGTGCGACACAATAAACAGGTGTTCGGGAGGACCCCCACCACTTATTCCAATATTATCCAGAAACTAATCAGTTCTTTGTTACTTAAGTTTCCATCTTTTTTCAAAGTGTCATTAAAATAAATTAATGAATGAAGTCTGTATGCTCCCAACAAACTTAAAAAACAAAGTGTGAAAAGTAGTCATTTGTATGGTAGACCCCCGCCACTTTGATCAATGTGTCCCAAAAGATAATAATTACCTTCTCACACTAATTGCAACTCTTTCCATAAGTTTCATCATAATCACTTCATTATTGTAGGCTATAGTGTGCATAAACACACCGAAAAAACTTAAAAAAAGTACAAAATGAATTTTTTTACCGGAAGTGAAAAACCGGAAGTTGGGATGCAGAACTATTGTGAACGGTACTAAATACTCATATACCAAGTTTCATCCAATTCAATTATCAGGTACAGATGTTATAGAGCTTTCAAAGAAACAGGTGTTCCAGGGACCTCCCACCATTAAGTTCACTATCGCTCAAAAACTAATCAGTTCCTTGTCATACATGTTTGCATCTTTTTCCAAAGAGTCATCAAAATTCATTTACGAATGAATGTTTTATGCTCCCAACACACATAAAACATTGTGGGAAAAACCACCAGTTGTATGCTGGACCCCCAAAGCCTTTATCCAATGTACTCCAAAAGCTGATAGAATCTTTCTCATGTTATTTGAAAGCTTTTGTCCACGTTTCATGAAAATAGAGCGGTAATTGTAGGCTACAGTAGGGATAAACACCTGAAAAAAAAACTTTTTAGCTGGAAGTGACAAACCGGAAGTTGGTATGCAGAAATATTGAAAACTGTACTAAAACCTTATATACTAAGTTTCAATAAGATCATAGTGCGGGATCAGAAGTTATTCAAGATTTAAACTTAGAGGTTTTCGGGAGACCCCCCGCCATTTTGTCCAAATTTGAAATGAATCCAGATCTTTCATTTTCAAGTGAACCTGTATCATTTGCCAAAGTTTCATCAAGATCCTATGCAGAAAACTTAACCACCCACCCACCCACGCACACACAGACGTACACCAAACGTACACATTTTGGCTATTTAGATAGAGGATGGTCCAAAACAAAAGAAAAAATAAAATTTGGGGTATGTAAGATTTTTTTTTTCCACGATAGATAGCATTACTTCACACAATTTAAAATTGTGGTGAAGTAAAAAAACACAGTCATTTTAAAAATGTGCATCTCCAATCAAGAATTTTAGTTTTCCAGATAAAATTTTTGATCTGAGATGCACATAAAACTGGTCATAAATCGACAATTACAAATATTACATACAAAACCAAAATATGCTGCCATTCCTAGACCCGTTGCTCGATTAAGCTCAAAATTCAGCACGGTACATGTTTTTGTCCCACCTTTCAGTTTATATATCACTCGCAAACATTTGCGACTACTCATTTTTCTGGATTTAAAAATAATAGGTTAACCCTCTGCATATTTTGCAAGGGTCAACCTATCCCATTTTTTATCCATAAAAAAAAGAAAAAATATGCTGGTATAAGCTCTAGATATCTATGTAATCGAAATTAGTCAAAATTGGACGCTTGCTACGTAAACCTGGCCATAAATCGACAATCACAAATTTAACAAAAATTTTACATTTTAATATATAATTATTAGAGCAACTAAAACTATTTCTTTGTGAAATGTTTATAGTAAATGTTATGAAATGTTTTAAGTTAAGGTCAGAAATTTCATATTGTGAAAAAAAGTTCAAAAAATGGTTGACCTCCTACAGCATATTTAAAAGCTTTAAAGCATCTTTACAGCATCTTTAAAAATTTAATTTCTTATTATTTTTATTAGTGACCGTGTAGAAACAACAGTCCAACACACAATAAAAAAAATTGATGTCGGGTGAGTCGTTCTCTTGCAATTTGATTTCAAAGCCACCCTAAGATTCAATTTCCAGAAAACTTTTGGACCATCTGTTCTCAAAAAACACTAAAAATTTTCTAAAAATACAGATATTTTTTATTTCAACTTGTAACGACCGGCCTTATTTCAACTCATGCTCTATATTGGGGATCAAAACTATAATAATTGTTTTTATTTGGGGAATGTAAGATAACTTTGACTGATTTAATTGTCTAACATTAGATAACTTTGACTGATTTCATTATACTTCACATAGTTTGATTAATTTGATTAGTTTGATTAATCTGATTAATTTGATTAATTTGATTAATCTGATTAATTTGATTAATTTCGGAATACAACTTTGCCAGGCAAGCATTCCGCCGATTGCTTCCTGTTAGTGACATCACCAGTAGGTTCAGTGTTCTTTACAACCTATGCACCAACAGACATACACAGTGTTTCAGCAATTTGGGTTCAGGGTTGTCAAAAACAAAAGCTTAAATAAAATTTGGGGAATGTAAGATAACTTTTTCGACTGATTTCATTATACTTCACATAATTTGATTAATTTGATTAGTTTGATTAATCTGATTAATTTGATTAATTAGATTAGTTTGATTAATTTGATTAATTTGATTAATTTGATTGATTTGATTAATTTGATTAATTTGATTAATTTGATTTGTTTGATTAATATGATTAATTTGATTAATCTGATTTATTTGATTAATTCCGGAATACAACACTGTCAGGCACGCATTCCGCCGATTGCTTCCTGTTTCAATTATTTCAATTCTTATGGTTCAAACAATAATTTCAAGTCTTAGTCTATATCAAAGTAAAGAAATCAATTTATTATATTATTCATAGAGCTACCTCAACAATAATAATAATTGGGTCATATGGTATTTATATGATTCTTTGTCTGAACGCACCTAAAAGATCTTGTTTTTATTAAAAAAATAATTTTAATCTGGTTTGGTTTATCTTTGTTTTTATTTTTTTTCATTTAAATGTTATTGTGTATTGAAATCATGTGACGGGAATGCAGATAATATATATTTATAAATTTGAAAATTTTCACTATAAAATTCGAACCAATTGTATCTCATCACACAATTTGATCGAATTTTATGAAAATGTTCATATTTTTATTTCTTATTTTTTATGTTAATTATATAATAAATTACGTTAATTATGTAAATTTGAGTCAAATAATAAAGATTGTTATCAATAGTGTAATTTGCCACAATTGTTTTAATGTATATAGTTTAACTAATTAAGTTGTTAAACAATAAAAATTGCAATTAAATTTGTAAAATTAATCTTTTTTTCTTAAATTAGTTTAGTGTAACTGGCATTCCATTAAGTTTTCTGTATAAAGATTTTAAAATTATAACAATTTTTAAAAGAAAATAAACAAATAAAATACATATTTCAACATTGTTGATTTATGGCGCCACGAAATAGCTCCCAATGAAATAAGTCCCAATGAAAAAACTCCCAATGAAATAAGTCCCAAGTGAAATGAAATAACTCCCGTATGGAAAAAATGGAATAACTTCCAAAAAGAATGAAACAACTCCCAAGACAAAAAATGAAATAAGTCCCAATGAAATAACTCCCCAAGGGAATGAAATAAGTCCTAAAGTAAAAACTGAAATAAGTCCCAATGAAATAAATCCCAAAGAAAATGAAATAACTGCCAAATTGTTTTTATTATTAATTTTTGATATTATATATTTACAAAAATACTTGTATAGTATCGTCCACCTCTTTGCGGTAAACTGGGCATTTAAATTTGTCTAAGCCAACAGCAATACTATCTGCTTGCAACTTCATCACACATAAATTGCAGACCTTCAAATGTTTGCATGACATCATTAAAACGTTGGCCTCAAGCATTAAGCAAACTACACATAAAAGTTGGGATCTCGAGTTTGATTCAACATGTAACTCATTTGAGGTTTCCTCATCCTCTTCTTCTTCTTCCATATAAACGTAATCTTCAAACAGGTCTTCATCTGGTTCCATTTCCGAAACCGTTTCATTTTTATGAAAGACCATCCTGCTCGGAAGACCACCTTGGTCTTCCGATTCCACAATATAACGTACAGATTGGCGATGTAGGTCATTTTGATATTGAAGAAGAAGCTATAGTTTTCGATAGAATGTATGAAAATGCAAATAATGAGCAACGTAGTGTGATTGATATTGTTTTGCGTGAAGCTCAATTCCATGAAACTGGAAGTAATGTTTTTTTCTTGACAGCTCATGCAGGTTGTGGCAAAACTTTTGTTCAAACGGCAATCATTCATAAATTTAATTCATTAAATCTTTCGTGTATTGTAACTGCCTTCAGTGGTATTGCATCAACTCTTTTGATTGGGGATTGCATAATGTTTTCAAATTACCAATTCCATTATTAGAGAATTCAATGCCAAATATAACTCCAAACAGTGTACAAGGCACATATCTTCTTATATATTAATACGCTAACGAAACATTTTGAAGCGCCTAAGGTTTTTTTATTCGAACTAGGAGGGCCCGGCGTGCTTCGCTACGTTTATAAATAAAGTTTTTGCGTAGACATTTTGTTGACGTAGAAGCAATGATTTCAAAAAGTGGTAATGAGAAATGCTAGCATATAATTTTTAATTTTTCTTTTTAAATATATGAATGAAAAATAATCAGAACTCTAGCTGATCAGTTCGGATATATGAAAAATTAGCGATCAAATATGTTTTCAAGTAAGCTTATTTGATCTCTAACTTATTTGATCGCTAATTTGTCATATATCCGAACTGATCAGGTTTATAGCAAACATAATATTATTTTGCTTTAAATTCTGACTTTTTTTTATATATAATTGTTTTTCAGATATTATGTATAGCACTTTACTATTTCTACGTTTTCCACCAATAATCTCAAAATCAACACTTGCCATTTCTCACACAATATACACAATATACCGATGTAAATACTTCAAACTTCAATTAGAAACTGCAATTGATATTCGTAAAAAAATACGTAAAAATCTTAAAAATTACTTTTTTACTATAATGAAATAACTCCCAAGTAAAATGAAATAACTCCCAAGTGCCAAAAAAATGAAATAAGTTCCAATTAAAAATTTGTTGGGAGTTATTTCATTCTTGTTAATTTGGGATTTATTTCATAATGAAATAAGTCCCAAATACATAAATGAAATAATTCCCAAAATAAATGAATTAAGTTCCAACGATTTGGGAGTTATTTCATTATGAAGTAACTCCCAAATCGTATGGATTTTTTTCGGGACTTATTTCATTGGGAGGTATTTCATGGCGCCTTGATTTATTACAAATAACATTTGTTTTGTATTCCTTTATATGAGCGTGTTTGATTTAGAGAATAAATTCGAAGAAAGTGAAACCGTTGTTTTACCATACCAGGGATTCCGAATTCAGACATGTGAGTCATGGCATTTTTCTTTAACACTTCTCTACTCCACTTTAACACTGCTCTCTATAGTGTATATCCTCTTGATGCAAAGATGGTGGCTGATACTTGATTCTTGCCTATTCACTCAAAAACATAAAGGAAAATTCTACAAACATTTATAAATATACTTATATACAACTTATAAAATTTTTTGATTAAACTACAATTTTTGTTCCTAAAATTCAGTATTACTTTACATAACGATGCCAAAATGTACTTCATTTCACGCAAGTGTGAAATTTACAGCTCGAGTGTAGTGAGGTAAAAACTATAAAAATTTGTGTAGTACTACTTAGTTTTTGTTGATTTGTTCGTTTGACGTCACATAACAATTATGAACGCTTTACCTTTCTTTATTATTACTTCGGTTCCGAAAGACCTAAGTATTACGTTCATGAGCCAAAAGTGAAATTCTTACCGCCATTTTGGGCATTTCTCGACGTTTTAGGACCTACTGATTCTAAAAAAGCAAAAAAAATGTATGTCTGTCTGCCGGCCGTCCGTCATTACCTACGAAATCTAGAAAACCGATAGAGGTATATTTCAAAAATTTTGGTTTTTAAAAATGGGTATACTCTATGGACAGGTTCGAAAGGACGATATGTTCGATAACTGTACCGGAAGTGTGTCAAAAAATCGTCAAGTGTGTCAAAAGAAAGATTTTTATTTATTTTTTTACCCATTTTTTGGAAAAAAATAAAATTAATTATTTGTATATTAAGAATATTAAGAATTATGGCATTATTTGTTTGTCAAAAAAAAATAATGTCAAGTGTGTCAAAAATGATTTCATTTATTTTTTTAAACCAATTTCTTGGAAAAAAAAATTTAGCTGTTTTTATAACGTAAATGTAATTAAAAATGAAATTGAACATGGAAATTTTTGAATTTGTTATAGTTTTTTAAATATTTTTGGAATTTTGAAAAAAGTTGAAAATTTTTGAAAAAATTTTTGATTTTGTAAAATTTTTGCAATATTTTAAAATTTTGGAAAAAGTTTTAATCTTTGATTTTGTTTTAACTTATAATTTTTGCAATATTTTTGGAATTTTGATAAAAAAAAAATTTTTGAATTTGTGAATTTTATATATAATTTTAGAATTTTGAAAAAGTTTCAAATTTTGATTTTGTAACAATTTTTGGAATATTTTTAGAATTTTAAAAAATTTAGAATTTTTGATTTTATTATAATTTTTGGAATTTTGAAAAAAGTTTCAATTTTTGATATTGTTATAATTTTTGCAATATATTTAGAATTTTGGATGAAGTTTGAATTTTTAAGAATTTTTGGAATATTATTAGAATTTAGAAAAAGTTTAAATATTTGATTTTATTCTAATTTTTGGAATATTTTTGGAATTTTGAAAACAGTTGCAATTTTTGATTTTGTTATAATTTTTGCAATATTTTTAGAACTTTTGAAAAAAGTTTGATTTATTTAATTTTTACAATATTTTTGGAATTTTAAAAGAAATATGAATTTGTGATTTTGTAATTTTTTCGAAACGCTAAATGGAGAGGTTTTTGATTAGTTTGCTGATTGTATCATCTTTTCACTAAATTATGTTAATTTATGATCTGTTATAATTTCCCGCAACGTATTGATATTTCGTGTTATAAATTTCTAAACAGAGATACAAAACTACATGTACTTTAACAAAGAGTTTTATGTTTGATATACATCGCTGACCAAAACTCAAAACAATGTCCTCATAAAAGTGTTTTGTCGAAAACTATATCAAAATCCTTAACCCAGACCGAAGTCTTGATATCTCAGAGCCTTGAGATTTCAGCCCCTTAATATTTTACAGTTAAAATAAAGATGAAAAGAAATAGTAGATTGTATTACTAGTGCGATTGCGTTTCCAAACAAGAGTTAGTTTGCAGCACAACCGTAGGGAGTGCTGCAATAACTCGCGTTTGGAAAACGCATTCGCACTAGTAATACACACTATTTTTTGTAACAAATGCATAAAATTTATAAATATTTATTTAATTGTTAATTAAATAATTTATTTCACAAAGTTATAAACAAATTTAAGATATTTAAATAACTAAAGTGCGCCATCTCCGTTGTAATAGTTGTAAATTATACTAGCTCGGTTCTAAATTGTACTAAACTGTTAATATTTAATGAAAATAAACAGCAATCCATTTGGATTTTTTTAAAAACATTGCAATTTTGACAACTGTTTTTTTTGGAAATGCAAAATAATTGTTTTTTCTTGCAATTCAAATGATTTTGGGTTGTTTTTAAGTTATTTTTATTATATGGTAAGTTATTTAAATTATTATTTTGATAACATAATGTCAATCTCTTGTTACTTTACGCAAATAACTCATTTGATAAGTTTTGGATTTTTGAGATCAATTAAACTCAAGTAAGTAAAGAAGTAATTGGAATATTTTCAATTCAAAGGTATGGTTTGAAGTTTCTCAGAAAAAAGCTACAATTCACATTTTACGTGTTTCGGATGGGATTCGAACCTACCCTCGTCAGTGCCCGGCTCGAATCCTTGGGCAGACACGCTATCGATTACGCCGTTGAGGCGATGACAATTTCAAAGTTGAAACTTCTTCATCACTTAATTATTTTTTACTTAAGTTGAATTTTTCTACTGTCATTAGACTCCATATTATGGAAATGCTTGAGTTTAATTGATCTCAAAAATCCAAAATAAATTTAAATTGCCTTAATGTAGTCTAATGTTAATACATATAGGACTACAAATTGACCAAGTGTCAGCCATTGATTTCACATTGATTGGAAACAATCAATAATGACTATACAATCGTGACTTAGGATGTTAATTAGAATAGAAATGTTCCCCATTCTATGAATTCACAGAAAGTATTGTCTAGAAATTTAATGCAAAAATTCCCATATAATGTAAAAGCAAACAACTGAATGTAGCCAAAAATAAACATAGAAACTACAAGAAGTAAAAAAATCGTTTTTGGTCGGGTGACGAGAAGGAAATAACCACACAGTCGATTAACTGGAGTCAAAGCAAATCCAGCACATTATTTCAACTAAAATAAATTGTTAAATGATTTGTTAATTGTGAACTTTAAGTATCTTTAATAAAACCGAAATTATAATTTATTTGTGGTGTATCTTATTAAAACTACTACAATATATATCCAAAAGTTCTACAATATAAAAAGTATCCGCCGTTTTGTTCAACTTTAAATGCAATTTTTCGGGTCCGCATCATAGCATCGAAAAATCAAATCATCAAATCGAGTTATAGAACCGAAAATCAGTAGACCGAAAGTTGAAACCACCGAATTTTATACCATCGAATGCTTTTGAAATTGAAAAATCATTAGATCGAAATATCATATCACCGAAAATTCATTTCGTCGAAAGTCATTCCATCGAAACATCACATCACCGAAAATCATATAATCGAAAAATTATTATTAATTATATTAAACCGAATTTTATTTTATTCAAATCAATTTTAATCAAGTACATATATGTGGCACTAATTATTATATTTACAACCTTTTGCCATTTTATGGATAGTTTCATGATTCCATCGGTGTTGTATAATTCCATTGGTGTTGTACTTCTGTGAAGCTCAAAACTTGAGCAAGCAATTTTCGGTGGGTCTTCTGTCGACAGCTTTTTTAATCATAGGCGTTTTGCAGAGATAAATCGTAGTCAAATGACAATAGTTCCGAACATCAAAACTTCCCAACCCTGTTCATTAATTTTTCACATGAAAGATGTGTGGTCTAGAATTGTCATGATAAACATAAGGAAGAAAACAGTTAAAATACAATAAATTGAATTCATGAGTGCGTACTAATAAAAACATCTCTGAACAGATTAGATTTAAAATATCGAAAAGGAGAACAAAAAGGAGGACACTTTTCGAGGAAGGACGCAACCTGCAAAAGGAGGACTGTCCTCCCTAAAGAAGGACGGTTGGTCACCTTATTTATAACCTTATTTATAAAATACACTTCATTATTCGAGATCATCTTTCTATCTACATCTGAATATACACAGTCCACTAATTCTATACATTCCGCCATTTTAAAGCGTAACCATGTCTTAAACCTTCGTAAAATTATAAAGGATTGCACTATAGTTGCTGTTGTAACGAATGCAAGGGTATGCAAGGGAAATAAGTAATTTTTATCTGGTTGATGGAACAAATTCTTCTGCTTTGTGTCATCCATAGACAATTTTTGGTTATCTTTAGTAATTTTATGTCACACATATTGCATGCAAGGCCAACCAAAATTACATATCAAAACCGATCAAATAAACCAGTAAATAAGTTTATACTTTATAGTTAATCGGCAATCGGTTATTTTAATAAACTGCAATTGATGAAATATGTAATTTGTTTTTGTTGTTTGTCAGTGTAATTTCTTTTATTAAGACTTCTATATTTAATTCATCTTATTAGAATAGTTATCTGTTAGATATATGTAACCAGGGGTTTTAATGAAGAAAATCAATTTTTAATTTTCTGACGGATATCTTTATCTGGAAGATAGTTATTGTTCCGAATGACGAAACCGGACACAACCACAAAGTAGAAAAAAATTTCAAACTTTAAATGCATATTTAAATGCCTTGTTCGAAATAAAGTTTGTCTGTAAATTGTAATACATATTAGTATGTTTAGGGATAATAATAAATTATTAAAATATAAAAAAAAAGAAAAGCAATGAAAATGTACGTTTTAGAAATCGTCATGTTTGACAAATTATAATTTAAAAAAAAAATCCTCTAATAAAAATATGATTATTTTTTGTCATAATTTTACAAAGCCTCACTAAGTAATACCTTTCAATCTTTCTTATTTTATTTTAATATATGATATAACTAAGGTAAAGCCCTGCCGACGCCTATGGTTGTTAGCTCCACTTCGAAACACGATTGTAGAAAATGAAATACTGTCAGTAAAACAAGCGAGAGAAACACCAACCTAGAGAGTACACCCAATTTTTTCAGTAAATTTTACTGACAAAATCTTGCGAGTTGTTACAACTTTACTGAAAAAAATGTTTTGACAACTTTGCTGCCATAAAGAGTTCTGAGACGACAACTTTTATTTTCAGTAGCTATAAAAATAAAAAAAAAATTACAATAAAACTTACATATACTATCAAACATTTTTAAAATCAATTTTTGAAGTAAAACTTCTTTAGGCGCGTTATGAGAATTTTGCAACGGAAGTAACAGATTGTTGAACATTTGAACAGATATATAACCACATATATTCATCTCTATCATTCTACAGTCTGATTTTGAATTTTAAACACATACATGCACACAATTCCAAAAATAACGAAAGTAGAAATTTAAACAACAATGAAATAAAAATAGTATTTTAATCGATCAGTGTGTAAGGAAATAGTTTATTCTCAAGCAAAGAGAGAATAAAATTCATTACACATGAATTGATTACACTACTTTCTTCTCTGACAATGAATTGTGTATTATATAAAATAAAAACATTTTCTTCAATTAAAACAATAAATATTTATTGTTTTAATTGATAAATCAAATTTCTGATTAACGAAAAACCTGATGATAAAAAAACGCCATCCCATGCAATCAACCAAATTCAACTAAAAGAAATAAGAGAATTTAACTTAAAATTTGATTTTTGAACAAAACGTATCAAAGCCATTGTGATTATAATTTGAAAATAATTTTAATAAAATCAAAACAATTTGACCAATTGGAATCATATCAATTGAATATTGATAATTTTTTTCTATGGAAATTTACATTAGACAATAGGGTAAGTTCATTAGGCTATAGGTTAGAAAACAATAAAATAATGCATACTATTATTGTGGAAAAAAAACAAACAAATAAAGCTGATATTAATAAATGAAAGAGAACAAAGAAACTCAAACAACAATGGTAAAATAGACAAACGATTAACGAATATTATGTTCGGCAAGTATGCCAATATGCCATACAATTCGATTATGTGAATGTATGTATATTGTTTTTATTTACTTATTTATTTAGTCTCGTACTAAATGTTATATGAGTTGGGTGTGTCCATTTTAGATTTAAATATCTGATAAAATAATATTCGTAATATTTTATTGAGTTTCGTAATTTTTTAAATTTATATTTTGAATTGTTTTAGTTTTTATTTGGATGATTTAAATTGTATTTTATTTGGGTTGATTTCGAGAATGTCGCATAGTTTTCTATGATGTGAAAAATACCGTTTTTCGTCAAAACATCTGAATCTGTCTGGATAGTATGAGTTGTATTATATTGCTATAGATTTTGAGGTGGTCGTATATAATTTTCTATGACTAAAAATATGCCGTTTTTTCAAAAGTTTATTTTTAAATACAAATATTTGTGTTGATTAAATTTGTTTTGTTAAATAGAAAAATGAGTCCGAGTAATCTTTGCACGCGGTTGAAATAAATTTCTTTCGCTACTGTGGCAGGTATTAATAAAAAGATGAAATATAAAATAAATATGTCATATTGCAATTTAGAGTTGCATTTCTTGATAATATAATTTACAGCATGTGTAATAAAAAGCAATATTTACATAATGTATTACAAAGTCAATTCAATTATTATCATAATTGAAATATGAGATTAGAGGTTTATGACAAATTTGCTAAATTTATTGAAAAACTGCATCAATTGTTGTACCAAATCTTGTTGTTAAATTAAGTGGACACTGGACATGTTTTCATCGTGAAATTTAATTTGTAATATGTAAGTTGTAAGACATTGTAAAACATGTAAATATGGCTTTTTATTACACATTGTTGTAAATTATATTATCAAGAATATTAGAAAGAAACTCTAAATTTCAATATGACATATCTATTCTATTTTATATTTAATATTTTTAGTAATGTAATGCCTGCCACAGACCTACGACTTTCTCGAACGAGAGACTCTATGGTCTGCTCTGGTGTCAATGGGAATTCCTGGTAAACTGGTATCACTATGCAAAATGACAGTACAGAACTCTCAATGCTGTGTACGAGTAGAGAACGAAATATCTAAGTTTTTTAAAGTCGACTCTGGCTTAAGACAAGATGATGCTATCTCTCCTATACTTTTTAATTTAGCCTTGGAATATGTGTGCCGTCAAAAGAAACTACCGACTAATAACAATATCTTGTCTATAAACTCAGTACAGATGATTGCTTACGCTGATGATGTTGTCATCCTCGGCCGAAGTGAAGCTGTTATGAGTGAGACTTTCAAGTGGGAGTGGTGCTAGGAAAATTGGTCTGCAAATTAACTACAATAAAACCAAACATATGAATGTTTCAAGGCAGGCTGAGAAGAAAGATTTGATGTGCGGCGATGAACGAATTGAGGGAGTTGAATCTTTTAAATATTTAGGATCAATGCTTGACTCAAACAACAGCATATTTACAGATATAAAAGCTCGAATCGCTGCAGGTAATCGATCTTTCTACTCAATTAAACCTCTCCTTGGATCACCGTATGTATCAACTAACACCAAGCTCAAGTTATACAAGACATTGATCAGACCGGTCGTGATGTATGGGTCACAAACGTGGACCCTTACACAAAATGACGAATCGTATTTATCTGTATTTGAGCGTAAGATCCTACGCTACATTTTTAGTCCACTTAAGACAGACGATGGACAGTATAGAACCCGATATAACTTTGAGATCAGAGACCTTCTTGAGGGTCCTGATATAATAGGTTGTATCCGTTCTAATAGGATTGCTTGGTTTGGGCATGTTCTACGAGCCGTTTCACAGTCTGGAATGATTAGAAAAATGTACGTTAGTACCCCAGGGAGTGGGCGACCGCGAGGTAGACCACGACTACAATGGGAGACTGACGACCTTAAAAAATAAACGACCTTAAAAAAATCGGCTGTCATGGTAATTATGTCGCTGTTGCGAATGACCGTGGTGAATATTCAAAGCTGATCAACCTGGCAATGCTCCTACATGGAGCATGAACACCTTAAAAAAAATGTCTGCCACAGTAACCAAAGAAGTTTTACGTCAACAGCGTATAAAGATTACACACTTCATTTTTTTTTAAATATTTAATTAACCGACGTTCACTTTCCAGAAATATTTTCAAAAAATAAATTTTAATTTTTTAAGAATATTTCTGTGACCAAAAATTATGAAAAATTAAATAAAAACAAATTCGATTTGCTATAAAAAATAATATCACATCAAAAATCAAATCAGCTGACAGCTATTTTAATTATTATTTTGACAGTCGATTTCATTTTTTTTTTCATAAAGGTCGAACAACATTAATGGGAATTTGGTATTTTTTTTGTAATTTAATTTGTGTTGTAATTGAATTTGTGTAATTTTAGGATCTTAATATGTATACAGTACAGCATCCTTGTATTCTGGCGACTACTGATGAGAAATACGGCGATGCACTATCGATTAGGATAGTGAAATCGGTATTCTTCAGATATTATGGTTACATACTACAAAAGCTATGTGTTTAGGTTACATGACAACGTTACTAAAAAACAAAGGAAATTTAATACATAAACGATGAAATTTGGTGTAGTAAACATAAATAAAATATCTTTTCAGTTTATTTATTGAACACTGCCGACAAAATGTAATCCTGGATTCTTTCCAAATGGATATAATTGTAGATTACCAATGTGAACTCTTATTATAGTCAGCAGGCAATGTGTTTTTATCTTTGTCCCAAGAACTACCAGCTAGGTAGTGCTTTCAATGCATTGTTCCTGTTTTTCTATCTTGAGTTCACCTGTTGAGCACGAGCATTGTATTAAAGTAGTGGGGCGAATATGACCCCAACAGTCTCGGATTTTTTACCGTGGGAATAAGTATGTTGTCAATGCAGATGTTAAGTGTTGTATGCACCTTCTTCGTACATGTGGTGCAAACAATATAGTCATTAGCATTCGAACACTCGAACGGTACATGTGTACTCCATTCCACATATCAACCAATTCAATGTGACATAATTTGAAATATAATTATTGATATTCTAGGTTGCGGCATCATATTTTAAAAGTTCACAAAAAAGTATAAACAGTGGCTTACGATCCATTTTTGATTGAATACGAAGAAACAAATGAATATCCAATTGGAATAATTGCTGAAAACAATGAAGAAGAGTGCACAAAATTTTTTTGATAATCAACATATTTATTACCATTATAAAAATAAGTTGAACAGAAAAAAATGTAAAATGATTTAAATAAAACAAATTATTCAATGCATTTTTTTGTTTTCTACATGATCTTCCTATGAATGTTTGTTTACTAAATGCCAAAGATACATTGCCGTGTTCTTGACAATATCTTCAGAACTAGAAATCTCTTTAATAGAAGCAAGAGCTTTTTTAATTTTTGTGTCATATCTGGTTTCTGAAATTTCATTTTTAATCTTTCATCTAGCAATGAATTACTTATTTTCGAAATACGCTGAAAATCTTTTATCAATTGAAGACTGAAGTTCATCTGGTGGTCTGGTTTCAAAGAAAGCTTTTCCTTGTCTTTGATAAAAATAATTTTAAATAACAAATTACTTTTCACTTGCTTGCTTCCACATTCCTTTTTTTTCAAATTGCCGGAGTGAGGATATTAACCTCAACCTTAACCCAATCGAACCGCTTGATCCAAGAAGACATAAAAATCTTAAGAATGACAGAAGTATCTGGTTGGTCTACCAGTGGTCTACGTTGATTAAAAAACTAACTAGTGACTTACCACAATTATCTGCTTAAAAACTTTCCAAAGATCAGCAATATTCTTAACTAACATCAACAAAAAACATTTGGATTTATAATCTTTATATCACGCAAGTGTCTTAAAATTTTATCTCAGAAATTAAGATTAGAATATTATCTTAGAAAAAACTTATTCACATATTCAACTCCACGTTAAAATCGAATTATTAAGATTTTAAATTTAGACTTTTATGTTTGCCTTTTTAGTAAATTAATTTTAATGTAGGTTTTGCATCATTGCAAATTTTAAAAGAGTTTAATTACCCTTTTCACTTCACTTGCATTGGATCTATGTACCTAGTATTCACAAACAGAATGTAAAGCTAAAAAACTGGTTTTATTTATATAATCTAAACTTAATTTATGCATAACTATCCAATTTTATTATAAGTAAGTAATAAATAATAATAAAATTAAAACTATGGTCTTATTTTCTCTTCTTACATTCCTTTCTGACAGTTTCATACATTCCTTAACAAAATTTCATGTTTGAAAATTAATTTCAAATGAAAATTAGCTGTCAAAAGTATCTATAATTTGGCTATAAAAAAAATGTAAATGTATGTGTAATGTTTTGCGGTGCTTGCACTCATATTGAAAACATAATTTTTTGTCTCACTCACTTTTTCAGCAAAATTTACTGAGAAATTAGAAAACATAATTTCAGTAAAATTGTATGTCATTTCCCATAATTGTAAATGCTACTTAAGTTGCAAATTTCCTCGCATGTTATTGTATAAATAAATTTTATTAGAATTCTAACAGTTGTTTCGTGTGTTAATATACTATATGAAATTCAAATATTTCTATCATATATACAATCCATAGTCCTATAATCAAAAACCAAATATTCGAACCATTCACTTTCATTGGAATGTAGTAACATTTTCAACATTTTGGTATTCTCTTTGCCGTATTTCGTGTAAATTTTATTAGAATTTTAATACATGTTGTTTAGTTATCAAATAGCAAAAACGACAATGAATATATTTTATGTTTTACTGATATATTATCGTTTTGAGTCGTTTAGACCTTAGTTACCGAAATAATAATGATATTCTTAATTCCCAAGGGAATTATAATACAATTTGAAAAAAAAATAACTAACTTGATCAATTAAAACGCAAAATCATGCTATCAAATACTTGATAAAAATAAATGTTTTAGTTAAATAAATGTTTTATAGTAAAAAATAAAATTATTTATGTATCACGTGAATTATTAGATGTCAGTTACCTTGTGAAACTTACTAACCCTCGGGCCAGAGGCCCTTGGGTAGTAAACGTTTCCCGCGGTAATTGGCATCCTTATAATTCCCCTGATACATAAATAACTATTGCGTTTTTTAATTATTTACGAGGTCGATTTTTTGTATTTTGATAAAAATTGATAATTAACAACTTTTGTTCGTCTAAATTATGTCAACAAAAGTGTATATAAGTATATTTAATTGAAATTATTATATATAGACAAATATGCATATTTAAATTTATTATTTATTCCAAATTATTGTTTGCAAAAATAGTAATAATTAGATCGTTTAATTTGTATTGAATAAATTCATTAAAAACAGTAAAAATAAATTATGTAAATCAAAAAATTTATTCTTTTTGCTAGAAAACAATCTATTTTAGTATAAAAAAGTGGACTTTTTCCTAAAATTCTGTAAAATTTTGTAGTAGAAAAAACAACTAGCATCAATAAATAAATTTAAAAAATAAACTGTTTTGTTAAATTTTTTTTAAATTTTTAATGAAACTAGGACTTTATCACTTTAATATTTTATTTTATTTTTCCAAATATATTTTCGATCTCTAGGAGATCTTCTTCAGGGAAGAAGTTTCTAGAAACATAGAAACTTCTTCCCTGAAGAAGACCTCCTACAGATCGAAAATATATTTGGAAAAATAAAACAAAATATTAAAGTGATAAAGTCCTAGTGTCATTAAAAATTTAAAATAATTAAATATAAATTACACTTTAACTAGCTAAAAAGTAAAAAAAAAAAAATTATAAATTACACTAATTTACAAATTTTGAACTTTTTTTGTCTCCCTAACTAAAACAAAACTTTTCTTGTGGATTTTGACCTGCTGAACAAGAATATTGTTACGATTACAGATAAATCATAACAAAACACAACAACAGATTAATGGAATAAATAGTGTTGTTGTTGTATTCATAGAACTTGGGTCAACATAAAATTACTTTATGAATCAAATCATCATAAAGCAGACAATACACTATGAAAAAGTTTAAAGCTTGGTTTATAAACTTAGATGCATGTTTACCATACAACGTGTTTGTAAACTTAGTTGATAAACTTACAATTATAGATGTCAATTTCTATTGTTATTTTATTAAACTCTTCCATACATAGTGAAACATGTTTAAAAACCATTAGCTCCCTCACTTAAAATCAAAGCGTTTTGATTTTACTACAACCAATTCGAAAAGCGTCAAAGGGGTTTGCAAACTTCACCATACTGCAGTATAAAACATTCTATAAACACAAACCAAGTTTTGAAACACGTTTCAAAGTGTATGGGCTCCATAACGTAAAATATTAGAATATTCTAGTGTTTTCTCAAGGTTTGTAAAAAGTGACCTCGAATGATCGAGATTATGTAGAATCGTATATAAGGAGGGATGTCTTGCAAGACTGGAATAGTTTTATTTTAACCTGCCACGGTAAAGTTAAAATTATAAAAGTGATTTTTAAATTAGCTTTTGTTAATAAAGTGCTATTGAGATGAAACTTACAAACTTAATAAGCCTTAATAAGCCGATAATTATAAGAATATTTTATTCAATGTCTATGATGTAAGTTGGGGAGGGAGGGATCTGGACCCGAGAACCATGCTATTGCCAGTGGTATGTGATATCTCACGTTAACTTGGGTCCCAAAAGCAGGGACAGGAGTACGCAGTGTTGCTACTCCCGTATAGTTGCGGTTGGAGAGTTTCGGAAATTTGGTCGAAAAAGACCCAGAAACTCAAAAATACTGAAAAATTACAAATAAATTATTTGCAAAACCCACAAATTGGATTGTTTGTACTTAACACTTTTTTGTTGGCTTTATATATTTGTAAAAAAATTTTAAGAATTATAAAAATATTGTGAGGGTTTCCCGTCAGCTATAAACGTCTCCATAGCACGATTACCTTTAAGCCGGCAATCAATCATGAAAGGCAAAATGAGCGCTTCTCGAACTATGACTATGCTCAGTTTGTGTGAGTTGTGTCCTTTTCTAGTTCAAGGCTGAATTACCTATATATATTGTATATGCACTGCACTTTATACCTACATGATTTAATGAACCTCAAGGTCAGGCATATTTGTTACTTCGTGAGAAGCTCTAACCGGTTTTGGACAGGTTATAGCGCTTGGTAATGATAGCGACTATTTTTAAGCTTCAAAAACTTACCGTATCTATCATGTCCCTTCCACAATTAGAAGTCTGTTTGAATACTAGTTTGACGCGTTGTTTTTCTGTAAACCTCTTTACTTAAAATTAATTATTTAATTAATTTAGTAATATCTTTGGATTCGGGATGTATTCTGAAGTTACTCGGATTTCTAGAAAACCAATTTTGAAAATAAAAATATTAATTTAATATTTTTGTCTTATTTCAGTTATAATATAATATCATAGCACAGAATGAATGGCTGGCTAAATATGTATAACAATGCATCAATTCACGATGGCATCAAATTTGAAGTTGTTGAGCCTATAATAACATTTTCGACTACGTTTGTTTCTAAGCATTTAAAGAAAAACATAAACAAAATAAATTATTAAAAGAATAAACCAATTATTTATCCTTCGAATTTGAAATGAAAATTTCATTTAACATTTTCAATCGAAATTCATTTGTTCCATTTTCAATGATTAATAGAAAAACTAAAATTCAAATTAGATGGGAATACAAACGAATATTTGTTTCGTAAGGATATAATGATAAATAACTGTTGTTGGGTGCGGGATAAAAGGTGGAATGTTTTTTAAAATTCATTAAACAAAATCACTCTCAGAGTTTGTCCTTTCTTACTCAAGATCAATCAACTAAACCTCTTTGTTATAATTATTTTTAAAAGTAATACTAACCATGTATTGACCTACATATATATATTTAAATATTTAAATTATTGTCACATAATCTTTGCAAATCAAATTCTTTAATATAAATAAATTTAAATATATTTGAATTAAGCAATACATTTTTAATATGAATTTAGTTTCCGCCTTATTTTTCGTTATTTTTTTATTTTGTTATTTTATATAAAATAGGCGTGGTTTTATAATAAACATGAAATAAACTTTATACAAACAATACAATGATATATTTTGTTTTGTTATTGGTTTTCTTTTAATATGATTGGATAGATTTTTATAATAAAAATTAAATAAAAAAATATTGTTGAATGTGTTCGTAATTCAATTATAGGGGAAATTGATTTATTATTTTTTTTTTATAAATTTTCGGAGAAGATAAAACGGGATTCGGTGATCGTTTCGGTTCTTTTATTTTGTTTTTATTTATTTGTTTGTATGTATAAACTTATTTTCTTCTTGGGTCTTTTCGGTTATTGAACGAAAAGTTGATTTCATTCGCGTGAAGTACGTCGGTATAATTATAGTCTGTTTAAATTGTGTTAGAGTTTTGTTTCGGTTTTGTTTTTATATTACTGTACTTTTATAAACAAATCATAATTATTAGATTTTGTTTTTAATTATTAAAAAAAAAAAGTTTAAATAAAAGTGTTAATTTGATTTTTGTGAAAATTATATAAATATTCCTTTATTTATTTGATTTACGTTACCGTAAATCATTGCCAAGGTTTTTTCTTGTTCTAACATTTGTTTTTGTGAGTTTTTAATTTGTTTATTTAAATTTTATGAATATTTTTAAAAGTGGAATGATAACAGAAAAATAAAAAAATTATTTTATTTTATGAAAGTGGATCAAAAGTGTTGAAAGTGTCAAACTAGAAGAAAAAATTAAATTTGAAAAAAAAATTGATTTTATTTCAAAAATCTTGAACCCGTTCCTGTTTATGCGATGGACGGTGGTAATCGCATAGATCGTGATTCAGATATTGGAGATGATTCACCAATGGTAAGCGTTTTATTATTTGAGAGAATTTTTCAATCAAATCAATTACACCGTCGGTCGGTTTCCAATTACAATTTAATAATTAATTAGAGGCGATATTCGTTTGTGTGTGGTGGGGTATAATCGTCTCACCTTTCTCAAAACACCTTGCAGCATTGAACGGATTACACTTTTTGCAATGAGGATTTTAGAAATATTTAAAAATTAGGTGTCATCGTAATCTTTAATTTTTTTAAAAATCAATCAATTTTGATTTAATTTTTTTAAATAAAAATATCGTAATTATAGCTAATTACCAAATAACATTTCAATCTATTTTTAGAATAATAAAATGTATAATTTAAAAACTTACTAACTGTTACAAAAAAAAAGGCGGACATTTGGAGTTTCGCTGCTCGAAGGTAGTGTCAATTTTTTATGTTGTGTTTTTTTCTTTTTGATAATTCAATTTGAATTGTTTTGTAAAATTTTGATTTGTTGGTATAAAATATTTCATGTTCATTTAACTGCCAGACACGATCGATACTTGTTTGTTTGTGTGTACTAACAAACTCTCAACTCTTGTGAAGGTTTCAATGTTTTTTAACTCAAAATAAATTGTGCTTAAAAACAAGAGATTTTCCCTACAGCGAAGAAGAATTTTTCAATTTTTTGTGTTTACAATCAATTTCGCTTGTAGGAAGTAGCGAAATCTGAAAAGCATATAATTGCAGAAGCGCTAGCATGGCAAATTAAAAGAACATTTAACGTTAGTTGAAAAGTTAGTAAATAATTAATTCAACTCGCTCACGAGTGTCAAATTTATAGGAATTTGGAAAATCATCTGTGTGTAATAATTTACTAAAACTCAAGGTTGGCAAATATCATGATATTTATATAAATATCATGATATTTGCCAACCTTGACTAAATCATATGAGTATACTCATATGATTTAGTCAAGGTTGGCAAATATCATGATATTTATATAAATATCATGATATTTGCCAACCTTGCTAAAACTGTTTGAAACAATCCAGCAAATCTCAAAAATTTAACCTTTATTTGACCTACAGTCAAACTTCCATAAATCGAACTTCTATTATTCGAATTTCTCTATAAATCGTATTAATATTTCGAATTAAAATTTTGAATTTCTTTATAAATCGTTTCTATATTTCGAAATTTCCCTAAATCGAACTAAAATTGATGGCTTTTGGTGGTTCGAATTATGGAAGTTTCACCGTATTTTGAAAAACAAAATATTTTGACTCGGTGTCGTTAGCGCGTTTTTTAATGAGACTTAATGTCGTCTATAGAGGATGGTTTTTGTATTGCGTAGGAAGAGGAAGAATTTAATTTTCGAAAATATTTGGATCAACATCGCTTTTTCATGAGGATCTTAACAGTTTACTAATCTTCTCGCGAGGGACTACTATTCACTGTTCGCAGGACAAACTGCCTTTATGCTAGTGTTGAGCACAATTGTAATATTTTAGTCGTCTTGAGAGGGAATATTATACTGCAGGGCCATGTACGGAGTTACTCAAACAATCTACGTGTTTCTTTAAGTCTCACCCATGACTAGTTTACAATTGACATTGTCTTGCTTTGACATGATTAAAAATCATTTAACTACTACTATATTCGGGGTGTTATTTATTGAAATTTTAATGACAATACACCATCCGAATCATGTCGTTATTTTGGCTCAGTTGTTAAAGTGCTAGTCTTGTGTCCAAGGGCTGCATTCGATTTGCGACGGATGACACTTTTCCAATACATTGTTTAAAATTTGTGTTTTCAGATCCGGTCGTTAATTCATCATTCTGAAAGTATATAGTTGATCATGGTATCTGGAGATATTCAAAGATTTATAGTAGTGTGAATTATAGTTAAGTAGATGCTTAAGATGTTGATTTGATCCATAAAAAAGATCTCGATCTTGCATTCACAACAAATTGGAGTACCTGGATATGTGTATATTGTATATTGTTTGAAAATTGAATGAATTGCCGCACGAGTTGTTTTATGATTATCTCTCTAAGCTCTAAGGAACTTGAATCGTCTTTCGTGTTAGAAAATCAAATAGTTCCCCGAATTCCCTAATCGTATACCATGGTAAAATTTTGCAACTATATAAGTGTGTACCGCTCCCAATCAGACATTGACATACTGCGAACGAGTTAAAAAATGGTTGTTTAAATTCTGCATTTCTTGGGTTAAATCGCTTGAGAAAAATCTCTTGACGAATGAAGTACAGATAAAAGATCATAAAGTTAGTAAAACAACAAAAGTTTACTTGTTGAAACACATGAGTTTTTGTCCATAAATGTTGCAGGACATTCTCCACACCACCACAGCTTCTTGTATATCAAGATAATAGATATTGTTCTGGTTAAGAGAGTTCTCAATAGACAAAATTAACATTCGTGATACGTTTTCGCATTTCGCGGCTAACCAGCCTAAACCTCCTTAAATTTTTATACAACTTGCAAAACCTGCAGTATACCAAACAACTAGACCAATGTAGAACATTTAGAACAATTGATTCGTGATGACGAAGATTGAAATTGGCGTTTGCCTTTAGTCTGGGCTTCGCTTTGCCCAATTTATCATTTTGATTAAAAAACGAATTGCGTTCTTTTGGATGGTTTTACAGTTTAATAAAATTTTGACAAAAATCTTTAGTTAGACCAGCAAATACACTATTTTTAATATACATACTTAATTTAAAATATACTATAGACATGCATTTTCGTCAAAAAAACAAAAAATACTTCTGGGCTACGAAAAATCCTCTAAAGCACACAACAAAATCCTCTAAAATACACAAAAATTCTTCCCACATTTGCTCATCGACAAGATAAAACCGATTGTAAATCAACCCATGTAAGAAAAAGCTAAGGGACCAAACCTGGGCCAAACCCGCGTCATAGCTTTTAGGGTTTGGGCCCCGTCCGCGCCATAGCTTTTGGGGTTTGGACCAAGCTTAAGATTTTCAAACGGCCCAAGCTTAAAACTTGAAAGTCGAGCAAATCAGACTTAGGCCAAGTCTGGCAATTAAAACTTAGACCAGGTCTACCTCCTACTGGAGTATTGTTGTCAAGTTTGGGGCGCTGCATCTGTTACCATCCTAGCTCTTTTGGACTCTGTTCAAAAGCGTACTATACGAATTGTTGGTGATTGAAATTTAACATTAAATCTTGAATCCCTACAACATCGTCGTACTGTTGCTGATCTCGTTGTTTTTTATAAATATCGTCACCAGCAGTGCTCGGATGAAATCAGATCCATAATGCCTCAGACATATTCTTTTCCCCGTTTTACTCGTCACTCGGTTTGTGTAAACAGTCAAACTGTCGAGATTACTCACTGTCATAGTAACAAAATTCAAAGGAATTTCTTTGTGCGTACATCGTACAAATGGAATGCTTTGCCCGAATCAATATAGTCTCGAGTGTATTCAATCCACAAAGATTTAAAAAAGCGTCCACCAACACATCAAGGCATGTTGTAGGAAAAAAGTATCCTACTACACAACACTTTTTATTAATAAAAAAAAAATTCCGTCTCACACAGTTCATCAATGACGGTCTGTCCAATTTTTATGTCTTTTGATTGGTCCTATTTAGGGCCAGTTTCACCATCCTCAGTTAAGTTAAAGTTAAGTTAAATTTAACATAACTGCTACCTAACTGAAGGAAATGGGTTTCACTAGTTTCAGTTAGCTAAATATTAAGTGCATTTTGTATCATTCAGTTATTTCTCGGTTAAAGTTAAGTGGCGACTAACTAACTTTAACTGAGGATAGTGAAACTGGGCCTAAGTCATTTTTTTTGTTTAACTATAGTAGTTAACTTGTACATTTTCGGTAAATGGATAAATACGTCGTACAACTTGAATAAAGTTTGGTTGAGACCACTTTTTATTTTTTAATATTATTTCTTTAGTAAGATCACAAAACCAAGGTTGGCAAATATCATGATATTTATATAAATATTAAAATATCCGATATATATCAGATATATATCCGATATATATCATGATCTGATATTTATTTTTGATAAAGTTGTTTATCTCAAATATTATTCAATATATGGCCCTTTCCACACTTGTATGCAGTGCAGCGCATCACTTCTTCGTTTTTTACCTCTTTGCCTATAAACTAAATTCAAATATAAATAACTCTAATTTAGTTTATTGGCAATTTATCAAGCCTATTCGTCTATATCTTCAATTGCACAAATCCAAATGATGAATACGCTTACTTGCTTTGCTTTGTCCAAATGATGAATACGCTTACTTGCTTTGCTTTGGCTTGTTTATTCTTCTTGTTGGTCAAATTGCATCATCAATACAATATTGTACAACTGGTCCAGTAATGGTCCATTGCTGGCGACCAGCAATGCAGCAATGGTAGAGTTCTAGCAACTATAACTGGACCATAAACATCATGTAACTTTATGATAACTTCGAACAATAAATGACTGCTATGCAATGGCCCATACAAGGTTATACAACTGGTCTAGTAATGGTCAATTACTGCCGACCAGTAATTCAACAATGGCCGGGTACTGGCAACCATGACTCATAGTACTGGCAACTATGACTCTCATTAACATAGTTTTACTTGTTGATAAATTCGGATAATAAATGACTGCCATTTATTTGCCAGAGAGAGCAATGGCTCATACGAGGTTGTACAACTGGCGCAGTAACAGACCAATAATGAGTAGTAATAATCAGTATTGCAGCAATGACCGAAAACTGGCAACCATGACAGGGTCATAAAAAAAATAAAATATCATGTAAATTTAAATAAATTAAATACAAAATATTTAAAATAAAGTAAAAGTGTTCAGAGAAAAAAAATTAAAACTTCTTATACCAATTTTAACATTACTTATTATCAGTCTTTCAGCAGAGAAGCGATAATTAAACTAGAGGTGAAATTTTTCAAACGATATATTTCTAAATGGATAACACTCTAGTTTATTTTAACCAAATGACAAAGATCGGCCAATTTATGGTCCAGTACTGGCTCAATAACAATAGCCAATTATTGTTAACCATTAACGTGCCATTACTTAGCTATTAAAAGTAAACTGAACTGGTTATTTTCTATAAACCGAAGATCGGGTGATTCATGGTTCCAGCAATGGCCCAATAACAATAGCCATGTATTGTTTACCATTCATGGGCTAGTGCTTAACCATTCAAAGGTAACTAAATACTGGTTTTTTTCTGTTAACCATAGATCGGCCGAAGAATGGTTCTAGTACAGGCCCAATAACAGAAGTCGAGTCCTGTTAACTATTAATGGACTAGTGCTTGGCCGTATTTCAAATTCTGGAATATCCTTTTTGGGTAGTCAATTAGTCATTCCACTACACCATTGGTGGTGTATTTCTGAACTAAGAATGAAATACATATTTTGAAAAAGGTGTAGATTCAGTTAAAAGCGCCATTACAAATGGAATGAAGACTGAAATAATTATATTTAAATAAGGAAATATATGCTTCTTCTCTTTGTTGGTTGTTGTAACGTTAACTTAACTAAAAATCGATGGTCAAGCATAAATTAGCTAGGTGATGACTGATTTGGTGCATTTAAAGCCATGTCTCTTCTTCGATAAAGTTTTTTAACTTCTAAAGGTTGCTCTAGTTTAAGATCGGCTTCCAGTTTCCCAAGCAGGGTTTGCCGGACTTTGAAATACGGCCAAGCACTGGCCCATTAATGGGAAACAGTATTTTGCTATTGTTATTGGGCCAGTACTTGAACCATTCTTCGGCCGATCTATGGTTTACAGAATAGAGCCAGTATATAGGTACCTTTGAATGGCCAAGCACTGGCCAAATGATGGTAAACAATACTTGGCTATTGTTATTGGGTCATTACTGGAACCATAAATCGGCCGATATTCGGTTTATAGAAAATAACCAGTAAACTTTAGTATAAATGTCCAAGCAATGGTTCGTTAATGGCTAACGTTAATTGGCTATTGTTATTAGGGCAGTACTGCAGCCATGAATTGGCCAATCTTTGTCAGTTGGTTAAAATACACTAGACTAAAATTAATTTTAGAAATACATATTTGAAAAATTTTCATCTATAGTTTACTATTCGCTTCTCAACTGAAAGACTATGATAATATTGAGAAGGTTGGTATAAGTTTTATATTGTTTTTCATTAGACATTCTTATTTTATTTTTAATTATGAAATCAATTTGTATTTAATTTATTTAAATTTGCCTATGATAATAGTTTATGATTTCTAATGGTCCAGTCACGGCGGCCAGTACTCGGTCATTGCTGCAATACTGGTCATCATTATTGGTCCGTTACTGGGCCAACTATTCAACCTTGTATGGGCCATTACTGTTTTTTTTTCTCTGGCCTATGAATGGCAGCCATTTATTTTCGGAAGTTATCATCCAAAAAAATTATGTTAATGGCCAAGTCATGGTTACCAGTACTCGACTATTGCTGCGTTACTGGTTGCCATTAATAGACTATTACTGAACCAGTTGTACAGCCTTGTATGGGATATGCCTAATTTTAACTACAACGGCAATAGTCGTTTTATCTCTTAAGTTCTGTCTAAAGCGACTGCTATTGTCTTTATATAACAAAGCATATGTTCAGCATTCATTACAATCTTTGTCATAAGATTAGT
The DNA here is from genome assembly GCA_963693315.1 of Diogma glabrata. Lineage (NCBI taxonomy): Eukaryota > Metazoa > Arthropoda > Insecta > Diptera > Cylindrotomidae > Diogma > Diogma glabrata. The sequence goes on along the minus strand of OY856186.1, from coordinate 230,862,159 downwards.
TTTGTCAGAATCTATGTCAGTCTTATGGTTTTGGCATAGCTGAACCAGGTTACCTCGATTTGGCATGCGTTTTGCAAGCAGTGGTGCGACTGTAGACAATTTTTCCAAGTTTAAGGTAGGAATAATTAATTATTTATATTTTTATAAATATCATGATATATATCAGGGAATAAATATCGTGATATATATCAATGATATATATCGGATATATATCATTGATATATATCATGCCAACCTTGCACAAAACATATGATTTAATAGTTCATTGTACAGCAAGGGAGTTGTTTCCGTATGTCTTCAATTATCACATCAATTATCCGCTTCTCAATCACATCGAGAAATCAATTTGAGTGTGAGAACATCGTATATACTTCAGTAAAACATGAACGAAATAATTTTGCCTTAAAGATACAGAACGAACGAAATATGAACTGTTCTATATTTGTCTCAGTATGGAGCATTGTTGACAAGTTTGAAGTATTGTATCTATTTCCATTTTAGTACGAATCAGCTTTTCGTTACTAACAATGTTTAGAGGAACTTAGATGTATCTTGTCGCACACTTCGTTGCAAGACTCGTCATTCGAAGTGCAGAAAGTGGAATGTTGTACCAGAACTAATACTTTCGGCTATACAATGCAAAAAATAATAAAATCAAATTTAACATTCTCCACTCCAATAATTAAAACATTAAACCTAAATATACATAACACAAACGACCTTCCCCAACAATTCCAAATTTTTGTCATATTCATAGCATCATAAAATTTAGATAATATTCGATCATATAAGTAAAACAAGTAAAAATAATAATAATAACAATAATAATCTCCACACATGACACACAACATTACAACAACAACAACAACAACAAAAACGCGAAACGTAAACAAATCGTAAATAACTAACCAAAAAAAACTTTTTTTTTAAAGTTACAAACACTGAAAAAAACGACAGATAGATTTGTTTTCATTTTAAATATACTACGTAAAGTAAAGTAAAACAGAGATAGACAGATAAAATTATACAAAAAAAAAGAACGCGTGCGATCTGTCAAAAAAAATTCTAAATAACGTTTTTTTTCCTATAAACTTAAATCAGAAACCAGAAGAAAACGACAAAACCATAAACAAAAAAAATAAATTTTTAACGTTTTTCTTACCTGATATTGGTTGTTTTTTTTATCTTTAAAAAAATATTGTGACAATGATCACCTGAGTGAGATTATATATAAATCCAAAGATTTTATCTATGATCAAGATGATGACTCATAGTTTTTGATCGTTTTAGTAATTTAATTTATTTTTTGAAAAAAGGTAAAGAAAAGTTTTTTTTAAATAAAACAATGGGTTGTAGGTGTAAATTTGATTTTATTATCATAAAAACGAAAACTTAATTAGATTGGGGTTGATCATGAATCATTTCAAAATTCAAATTTTTTTTCATTGTTAATATATTCTGCAGGGTCTCGAAGCGCAATAGTTTAAGTAATGGTACGACTTAAAAATCTATTGGTGTTGACCCTGACAGTCGATGAAGTCACATTGAAGCTTTAAACATAAACTCAATTGGTATGTTATGTCTTAGGCAAATAAGGTGTTGATTTTTTCGAATAAGCAATTTCTTTGCAGCCTCCAACCCAGAGTGTTCTAAGACTTTTTCTTTAAATCAATTATTTGTCAATTGCGTGCCAAACGAATTTTGTACAAATCACTATCAACTTATGGCTGTCAAAGATGGGATGCCATTGTTCCAAAATATTACTGCTGTGTTTAAGAAAAAAATAGTATTTTGTTTTTAGTTCTGAAAGGCTTATTCGGATTATATTCGTGACAGATTTTTTTTTTAACGAAAAAACAAGATACATAGTTCTACTGTTTGAAATAAATAAAAACTAACAGATTTCTCTGCGTAGTATGTTAACTAATACCGCATTCACAGCGACATAGCAAATTAGTAGATGTAATTTAAATCTGTGCTGTAAACACTTTTTTTTTCAAAATCTTGCAACTAATTTGATATCTAGGCTTACTACCATTACAAACGATTCAAATACTTACGATTCAAATTACAATCTACGTTTTAAACTCATATTAAATATGCCAAAATGCAAATTATAATATACTATCTACTAATTTGCTATGTCGCTGTGAATGCGGTATAACATATTCAAAAAGGAAATAAGATGTTTATAACTATAAGGTACTTGTTAATTTTAGAAATAAGAATAATATATTACCATCCTGAAAAATAATTGGAATAATTGCACAGCCATACAATCAAATTTTTTTTCGGCCCGGGTATCTGACGATGTATACTATTACTATACCTTTGTTTTTGAGGTCGTTGAATCTAAATTCGAGATCGTTTTGACCTCAGTACATCAGCATTCGGACATAACCTCAAGAAAATGTAACATCCTCAAAAATCCACTAAAACGGTTAAACCCGATAACCCTTAACTATTTTAACCGTAAAAAACGGAAACATATCGAATTCTTAACTAAATTTATAACCTCATAACATTTTAATAAACCTCTCACCATATAACCTCTTGACCCCATAACCCTATAACCCCGTAAAACAGCCATAAAATCAAATTGCAGCCAGGGGATCTGACTATTTATACTATATGCTTTCAGGGTTCGCTGAATCCGAATTTAACCTCGGTTTGACCCCAGTACGTTAGGGTTTTAACATTACCTTAAAAACTTTGTAAACAATTTTTTTTGGGTTGTATGAAAACCCAGACGTGCTGATAAAATCGAGGTTGAATTTGGTTTCAGCGACCCTAAAAAGTGTATAGTATACATAGTCAGCAGACCCACGGACCCACATGAAAAATTTAAAAGTATGAAAAAGGTGACATTTGTAAAAGAGTTGTGAAATCTGAAAATTTATTTTGTTAGTTTTGATTAGTGAACTGGCGTAAGATGAATTAGAAACGAATTTTAGGAGACAAAAGGAGAAACAAGCTGTCGGGTCGAGCGATAGTTGTCTAATGTTGTGAACTGGGTATTAAGTAGTATTTAATATATATATTTATAAGTTGGTACGATTGAAATCACCATCATCATTATAATATGATTATATACTAACACACATACATATGTAAGATATAAATAGAATTACATGAATAAATGAATTTAGTTATGATTCGGATCTCGAACCTTTATATTTTATTTAATGTTATATTGTGAAGATATAACAGTTTGGCGACGAACGGGATAGTTTGAGTTGTGAAAACCAAATTAAAAAGTTTTGTTAGTGAAAAGTTATTAAATTCAATAAAAGTCAATTTATTATTTTGAGAAAAAATATAATAAAACAAAATTTTATTTAAGCAAAAAGTTTTGTTCGTGAAAAATTATTGAGTGAATGATTAAATCCAATAAACGATTGATTATTTTGAGAAAAAATATAATATAACAAAATTTTATTTAAACAAAAGTTTTGTTGGTGAAAAAATTAGTAGAAAATAGCGGGAAAGAAAATTGCAATGACAACTAAACAGTATATTGGTATAACGGAACCGTATGTAATAGGCGAATGTTTTTCAGAATATTTAACTGGGCTTGAAGGATATTTTGAATTAAATTCTGTAGAAGACAGCAAAACAAAAGTTTTACTGCTAACTAATTTAATTGGCTCTGCAGCGCGTTCAAAAATATTAAAATCGTGTTTGCCAAAAAAACCACAAGATTTTAAATACGATGATATCATTACAAACTGCAAACTTTTATTTAAATCCAAGTCAAACGAATGCACCGCTAGTTATAAATTTCGACATCGTGTGCAACATAGAGGTGAAAACGTGATGGATTTTGCCAACGAGTTAAGAATCATTGCTGAAGATTGCGCTTTTGGAGATTATAAGGATAGTGCAGTCCGTGATCAATTTATTTTTGGATTAGGTAATTCTGATATAAAAAAAGAATTGCTAAACCAAAATGCAGCGTCAAAATTTGAAAAAGTTATTGAAAAGGCCGTGAATATGGAGATGGTCAATATTGATATACAAGTAATGGAAGGTCATCAAAATGTTGGAGCTATACATCAATCGAGACAATTTTATAAAAATTCAAGATATAGCCGAAGAAGATCAAGAAGTAAATCTCGAGGATATCGATTTTCAAATGCATCTAAAAGTGAAAATAAATTTCGTCAAAGGTCATTTAGTCCAAATGGCTACCAATCAAAAAGGATCCAGTGTTACAGATGTCAAGGTTTTGGACATTATGCGAAATTCTGCGCAACCAGAAGCTCATTTCGAGGAGATTCTTCATCACCATCTACTAACCTTAGAGATAAGTATTATAAAAATGAAAGTGAAAAAAATGTTGATAATAATTGTAATCCCTTATTCAGATTCAGAAGTGGCACAAGTACAGCACGAGTAGGAGCAATTGAAAACTGTACGGGAGACGATAGTACAGATGAATCATTAACTGATGAAAAATTTAAAATGGATTTCGGTAACTTAAGCCTTTCTGAATCTGGATTTCGGAGCAACTCTGTATTTTTAGATAAAAATTATAACGATGGGGATGATTCAATGCCAACGGTGAATTACACGGATATTTTTTCTGGAATACAATTTTCAAAAACCGAATTAGTGGATATTTGCATTGAAGGATTACAGCTTCAAATGGAATGCGATACGGGCTCATGTGTCACAATATGCTCATTACAGGACTATGAAAGATATTTTAATAATTTAGAATTGGAACAGGTACGTGAACCTTTAAAAGTCATTACGGGTGAAAAATTAAAATTGTTCGGGAAAATCAAAGTGAGGGTCAATATTCCACACAATTTGAAATTTTATGTGTTAAATTTAATAGTGGTCGATAGCAAACCTTTTATACCACTGTTAGGGAGAGATTGGCTAGATCAATTATTTCCATCTTGGCGTTCTAGTTTCGGTGTTAAGAATATAAGTCTTGTCACGTTTAAAGAATCGGTTTTTCCTAAAATTAAATTTGATAATAAAGTGCTTTTTGATAATAATCTTAAAAGCCCAATTAATGGAATTATGATAGATATTCAATTAGTTGAAAAGGCTAAGCCGATATTTTTTAAAGCGTATACCGTCCCTTTTAGCATTCGTGATCAAGTTTCTAGAGAGCTAAATAGATTGGTCGAAGAAGATATTATAGTACCAGTGGCAACTTCTGAGTGGGCATCTCCGATCGTAGTAGTTCAGAAAGGTAATGGTGGAATTCGGATTTGTGTTGACTGCTCAGTCACAATCAATAAATGTATAAAATCTGAGCACTACCCTTTGCCTGTTATAGACGAAGTGCTAGCTAGTTTAGTAGGCTCAAAATACTTCGTAGTTTTGGATCTCAAAGGAGCATATCAGCAGCTACAAGTGAGTGAAAATAGTCGAGATTTATTAACTATAAACACTCATTTAGGACTTTTTGCATATAAGAGGTTACCGTTTGGAGTAAAATCAGCAGCATCCATATTCCAATCTGTTATGGACTATATTCTAAGAGGTTTTGAAGGTGTTTATTGTTACATAGATGATATATTGATAGGAGCTCGGACAGTTAAGGAATTATATGAAAAATTATTGAAAGTATTACAGAGGTTAGTTCAGTTTAATGTCAAAGTTAATTTAGATAAATGTCAGTTTTTCGTAGAACAAGTTTCATACTTGGGCCATGAAATAACAGCATCCGGTATAGCACCTAATAAGCAAAAAGTGGAAGCGATCATTTCTGCACCGCAACCTAAAGATATTACTCAGCTTAAATCATTTATTGGACTAATTAATTATTATTCGAAATTTATTCCAAATGTAAACCAAAAACTGAAAGTATTTTATAATTTACTAAAGGAAGAGTCACGTGGAATTGGAATAAGGATTGCATTAGAGTCTTTGAAAATTGTAAATCGGATATATTACAAAATAGGATTTTAGAGCACTATGATGCTAAGAAGCCAATTGTAGTTGTATGCGACGCAAGCGATGATGGTTTGTCGGGCATTTTGTGTCATGTAGTACAAAATGTAGAAAAACCAGTATTTTTCGCTTCCAGAACACTCACACCAGCTGAGAAAAAGTACCCTATTTTACATAGAGAAGCTTTAGCGATTGTGTATGCCATGGAAAAGTTTTATAAATATGTTTTTGGTCATCCTGTTAAAATATATAGTGATCACAAACCCTTAGAGGGTATCCTAAATTGTAAAAAAGGAATCCCAGGTGTCATAGCTAATAGGCTTCAACGATACATATACAGATTATCTATTTTTGATAATGTTTTAATTTATCGCAGTGGGAAATCAATTAGCAATGCGGATTGTTTGTCAAGACTGCCATTAAAACAAGAGTTATCAATCGATGATAAAATAGAAGAAAACCTATTTGAATGCAAAAACCTAGATACCAATGGTTTAATTTTAAATTTTAAAATAATTAGAGATGAAACAAGTAGGGATGAATTTTTGGTAAAGTTAAATAAATTTATCTTAGAGGGATGGAAAATTAATAGCATTCCAGTTGAGTTTTTGAAATATTATAAAAAAAATAAATCGTTGAGTATAGAGTCAGGTTGTATTTTATATGGAAATCGGCTAGTTATTCCAAAGTCTTTACAGCGAAGAATTTTAAACTTGTTGCATTGTAATCATTCAGGTATAATTCGAATGAAGCAAGTTGCTCGAGGAAAAGTGTATTGGGAAAATATCGATCGGGATATTGAAAATTTTGTGGGAACTTGCGATAGTTGTCAATCAACAAGAAACGATAAGAGTAAGAAAATATATAGTAGTTGGTTAAAACCAATTCACCCTTTTGATAGGATTCATTTGGATTTCTTCTATTTTGAAGGAAAACAATTTTTAATTTTGGTAGACTCCTACAGTAGGTGGTTAGAAATTAAAATGATGTCAAATACTAATGCGAGTTGTTTATGCGAGAAATTGGAAGCTATTTTAAAGATCTTTGGGTTTCCAAATCAAATAGTTTGTGATAATGGTCCTCCATTCAATAGTGAATATTTTGAAAATTTTTGTAAAGAAAGAAGCATTATTCTGACACATAGTCCACCGTATCATCCAGCAAGCAACGGAATAGTAGAACGAGCTGTGCTTGAAAAATTCGTGCTTGATCATAAAAACTTGAATTTCGATATTTCAAAAAACATTGAAAGCTTTTTACACAATTATAGAAATCTGCCATGCACAGAGGATAAATTTATTCCTTCAGAAAAAATGTTCGGGTATAAACCAAAAGTAGAATTAGATTTGATAAGAATTAGTACCGATAAAAAGAAATTTATTTTAAGGAAGGGGGAAGATATAGATAAAAAACATAAAACTAAGAAATCTGTTAAATTTACTTTAGATCAAAAAAATAAATTAGATAAAAATATTTTGGAATTTAGGAATAACGAACATGTTTGGTATAAGGTTAATAAAAATGGGTTTGTTAAATGGTTAAAAGCAAAACTAATAAAAAAAGAAAGTAATCATGTATATACAATTAGTATAGGTAATTTGATTAAGCTAGCTCATATCAATCAACTAAGGAAAAGCATTTTGAAACATAAATTCAATTCTGAAAGATTCAATGAGGACTCAGAGCCAAATACTAATAGCTTCAGCGAAGGAGTTCTGACAAGGAAATCCAGCCGGTTAAGGAATCAGCCTGATTGGTACAGGCCTTGAAAAATATTAATAGTTTATAAAAATTTTAAAAATCGAAGGTTATCTAAACTTTTGAAGGTATTTAATTTTGAAGTCAAAATGTAATGTTCTTATTAGTTTAGTCTTATAGTTTATATCTTATTGAGGGAGATGTTGTGAACTTGGTATTAAGTAATATTTAATATATATATTTATAAGTTGGTACGATTGAAATCACCATCATCGTTATAATATGATTATATGCTAACACACATACATATGTAAGATATAAATAGAATTACATGAATAAATGAATTTAGTTATGATTCGGATCTCGAACCTTTATATTTTATTTAATGTTATATTGTGAAGATATAACATCTAAGATTGTATTAGTACTTCACACTTTCTACAATGAGTGTTTTGTCATTCACACAAAATGGCGCAGCTGTAAATAGGGATAATTTTATCTTGAAATACTGTTGTTAAAGCAGAGTTGGTTTGTTTTAAACACTGTTTAAAACAGTGTTTAAAACAGTGTTTAAAACAAATTGTTTTTTTTTTAAATATTGCAATGTTACTTATTTGCTATTCAATAGAACTGTTGTACGCTGTCGTGTTTTACCATTTTTAATACATTTGACCATAAAGCACCTTTCGGCACCTTAAGCGTCATTAAAATTAAAAAAAATTTTAAAAGCTTTCATATGTTTGTTGTTAATAAAATGCGTTCTAAGGTGTTGATGAACGCAAATCTTTGTTTTTTTTTTTAAGGAATAACTAAACAATAAATTCTATCACATATAAAATATGACATAACCTAAGATTGCATAATAGGATACAGAAAATAAAAATAAAATAAGAGATAAAAAGAAAATGTCTTTTAAAAATTTGCAGTAACAAAATTAAAAGGGGGTTGCCAATAATCCAGCTAGTGGTATATTCCTTGATCATGTGAGGCACTGTCTTCCTCAACTAATAAAGCCCACACATAGAGTTATATGAAAGTTCAATTCTTCGAGTAAGCAATAACGTGCCATCACCAAGGAATACTTCATAGATTAAATTTAGGGTTGACTAAGTAGTCCTTTCTCACTACTATTGCCTGTGGTATGTGATATCTCACGTTAACTTGTATGTCAATACTATAGCCAAACTATTAGTACAAAAGTGCTGAAGGATCTGTTAGTCGATTCCCGACAGACGTTCGATGGAGGAACAAGTACAATTTGTTTTATTGCTAAATAAAAAAGTGGTAAATATGTGCTATTCCTGTGGATTGTTTTGATCAAAGTGGTAAACGTCCACTTCATCTTGAAATTCCAAGAGCATCTTAAGGTGTCTGGTTAAATTACCGGATATGAATCCTACTATGAGATGTGGTTAGATCTAGTCCAAAGGGAACTTTAATAATGATGAAGAAGTTTCTCCACTTCTGATGCTGATGAGTAGGACAACAAAAATTATGCATTCGCATGTTTTTTGTACAGTAGCTAATTCAAAAATGATTAAGCTTGAAATCTGTTTCAGGTAAAACTACGACTTTTAAACCCTATTTGTTACTGCATGTTTTATTCCAATCGTTGCGGTAATATTTAGGGTTCCGTATTTTGAAAATGGAACACTAGTGCTGAGACTTTGATGTGTCATGTCAGAGGTGAAATTTTTTTAAAAAGATTGTATTATTTTCTTAATTTTTGAGTCTTTGAGTGTTGGCATATTATCGAAAATTTGTGTTTGTTTGTGAGCTTACCTTCCCCTTTACTTAAAGAAAGAGGCTTAAGAAAACGGCTGATAAATAAATTTGGTAAATTTAAAAATTGCAGAAAACTTAATCAATATACTGGCCATCTCATCTCATCTATAAAAAACTATAGCAACCTCTTAGAAATTGAAACTGGAACTCTGTGTTTTGAGGGGCAAGGAGTTAAAAATGCTAAACCAATTTTTTTTAAACCGGTCGGGTCATACGTAAGGTTGGATTTTTAAGGAAGATTGCAATTATTTTTAGAATTTTTATAACCCTTGGGTTTAGTTTATTTCTGAAAATGCGTTGTTTTTATTCTGTACCTGACTATCCATCAATCAATTTGATAAAATTTACGCTATAAAAGTAAATGAAATTTTAAACGAAAACCACTACGACCCCTTTTAAATTTGTTGCTCTATGTTTTGAGGTGCTATAAGTGGCAACAGGGAAAACGACATTTGGTTAGCTTGTTTAAGTGTCAAGAATGGTTTATTATTTTAAATATTTCTATTTTAAATTTAATTCTCGGATCCCTAAGTATTGAAATATCGTTGTAAATATGTTTTTTGGTCTATAAACTTATTTTAATTTTCTTTGATTCCACACAAACATTTTGACAAAATTTACGGCAAATATGAACTACGGGTATTGTGAAAAAATTCTTATAATTTAATTTTTTTTTTGGTTGGTTCTTTAAACAGTCCATTAGATGCAGCTCGGGCAAAGAAGTCCTCTGTATTCTTTCCAAGGTTGGCAAATATCATGATATTTATATAAATATCAAAATATCCGATATATATCAGATATATATCCGATATATATCATGTTCTGATATTTGTTTTTGAATAAGTTGTTTATCTTAAATATTATTCAATATATAGCCCTTTCCACAGTTGTATGCAGTGCATCGCATCACTCCCTCGTTTCTTGCCTCTTTGCCAATAAACTAAATTCAAATATGACAACTCCAATTTATTTTATAGGCAATTTATCAAACTATTCGTCTATATCTTTGATTGCACAAGTCCAAATGACGAATACGCTTTCTTGCTTTGGTTTGTCTTGTTTATTTGGCCAAATCGCATAACTAATACCTATACAAGGTTGGACAACTGGTCCAGTAATGGTCCATGGCTGGGCGCTGGCGACCAGCAATGGTAGAGTTCTGGCAACCATAACTGGACCATAAACATCATGTAACTGAGTGATAACTTCGAACAATAAATTACTGCCATGCAATGGCATATACAAGGTTATACAACTGGTCCAGTAATGATCAATTAATGCCCACCAGTAATTCAACAATGGCCGGGTACTGGCAACCATGACTCATAGTACTGGCCACTATGACTCGGTCATTAACATAATTTTACTTGTTGATAACTTCGTACAATAAATGGCTGCCATTTTTTTCCTGAGAGAAAAACAGCAATGGCCCATACAAGGTTGTACAACTGGCCCAGTAACAGACCAATAATGATAACCCGTATTACAGCAATGGCCTAGATGACATTGCCACCATGACAGGGCCAAAAAAGAACATAAAATATTATCATATGCAAATTTAAATAAATTAAATACAAAATAATTAAAATAAAGTAAAAGTGTTCAGAGAAAAAAAATTTAAAACTTATACCAATTTTAACATTACATATTATCAGTATTTCAGCAGAGATGCGATAACTAAACTATAGGTGAAATTTTTCAAACTATACATTTCTAAAATGGATAACACTCTAGTGTATTTTAACCAAATGATAAAGATCGGCCAATTTATGGTCCAGTACTGTGTTGCAAAACCCTGATTCATTGCAACTTTTTTTTTATAAATTTTTTTTGTCTGATTATCCTGTTTAATATCAATTAAAAAAAACGAAATTTTAAAATAATATTTTTTTTGGGGAAAAAAAGAAGGAAAAGAAATGTTGGTTGTCGAATTAATTATTCAGTGACCGTGCTTTGGTCAAGTTAAAAATGGAAAAATTATTTTTGGATTTGATTTGTTGCGATTAATGAATTACTTTTTGTTGAATAAGATTATTATTATGTTATTTGAATAGTGATAAATTTAAAATCATAAAAAAAATATTTTTAATGTTTGTGATGTCCTATTAATTAAATCCTACAAAACTGAAAATATTTATATCGGGAAATATTATTAACTGTTTAAAAGATAGTGATAGATTCATTGGTGTTTATGTGAAAATATGATTTTCGTTTAAAATAAAATAAAATTTGCAATATGTATTCATATCGGAACAATATCAATCCTAAGATCGATATTCCGTTAGTGTTGATTAACCAATAACCATTATAGTGAAAATATGATTTCAACTACATAAAAGGTACTGTTTTATTATATCATTTTTTTTTATGTCGAATTTTGTTTGGATTTGTTTGAATGGACACAGGAAACAGTTTAATCAGAAAACTTTATTGAAGAACAAATCAGTCTAAAAGTAATATCTCTTAATAAAATAATTTATCTAAATCGATCTGGGGATTAGGTTAATTGAATAAAAAGGCGGGTAGAATGTTTAATTAGTGGAAGGGAAAATAATAGACACGTGGATGATGACGGTAGCATCAACCGTTAACAACAGTTAACAGTTAAATAATTATACTCATATTGAAATAATCATACTAAATCATTTGTGACGTAGAAAAGAGCTAAATAATAGGATATTGAATTTTTTGGATATTGGACATTGGATATTGAAATATTGATTTTTATCGAAGCAAAAGATGTCAATATAGGAGGAAAACCGTCAGGTGTAGATATTCCAATGAGAATATTGGATCGTTTTTGTTTGATTAGTGGAAGATGCTAACAGAGAGTTTTTGTACTTGAATCATATATAAAAAAGATTTTCAATTTTAGAATATTTTGTACATTTTTAAATCTAAAGCAAAACAGTTTTAGTGGAAATTGCTATCAATGTGACAATTAAACGCTATAGAAATATATACAAGAAAAAATTATTTATGTGTTTGTGTTGTCTATTACATTCTAATTAATTAAGATTACTATGTTTAGATACTTTGGTGATGGTAAGTAGTTTTAAGTATCAATGCTAAATTTAAATCAAATAAAAATATATAACTATATCGAAATATAACTGAAATTGAAGTATATATATGTATATTGGTCTCTTATTTATTTTGTTCGATTTTTTGTTTTTCTTTTAAATTCCTTTTGACCTTTAAATTCATATTTCTTGAATATGGGCTAGTTCTCATTTGTCTTGTGGGGTGAGGAGGGAAGAAGGAAGATGATGGTATGAATTCTTGAAGTGCGGTGACCAATCCAATGAACGTCTTGGGACCAATGACCATTTCCCATCAACATTTTTTTTCATCAAATTTTTTTTTTGTTTCTTTCTCTGCTGTCTATAATTTTTATTTCCGCTTAGCAAGGTCCACAAAACTCTCCAGTAATCCCCACCTCCCTATACCCTGATTCTTTAGCCGGGATCAATAGCGGTCTGGTATAGAGTTTGTGGATAAATATTTCTGATAATGTCTTCAATGATATTCACTCTTCTGTTGTTATTAAGAAGACTGGATAGCATTGAGGATCATTACAGTGGCGCCCAAGTAATATGGCTTAACCAATTCGTTTTCTTATCATTAACCATAAAAATTCATAAGATCATTTGCTTTAGATTTCGATAAATCGTGATCTTTGAGAGCAACAAAGTTTTGTCCGTATTAGTTTTAACTGCGCATGGTGTTCCACTTTGGTATTGATTCCCATGTCTGTGACAGTTTAAATTTTTTCTTTGAAAGCAAATAAACCTAGCTTGGTAGTTGTTGAATTATTTGCTTACTATCAAAGAACACAAAGGACGAGACATTCCTTGTTCATACCTGAATTTCCTTAAGAATTTTGATATTGGTCAACGATTTCGTTTGCAAGGTTCGTACAATTTCCGTCAACCGACGTTTGAATTTAATCGCGGTACTCCACTTGCATCGTAATCGTTTCCAAAAAAATTTTTTTTTACGCTTCAAGCATTCATCTTAGTTGCTTAATACTCAAGGTATGATCGCACGGTTTTTCATTATTATAAATCATGATTTGAGTGAAGTGTTAGGAGTATCATACTTCTGAGGTTCTATTCAAGAAAATTCAAGGTGTGTAATGCATTTGCATATTTATGGTTTTGTTTTCAAAATTTTGTTTTAATTTTTTTTTTGTTCCTTAAGAACTAATCTTTTCTTTGGAAATTTTCTTGGTTCGGAATATTTTGATTGGTCCTACCGCTTATGTTATAGTGATTTAATTCCCGCATCTCTTTCTCTTTCCTCTCTAGCTATCCCACAATTCGCGGATTGTTTAAGAAAAGGAAATAAAGACCAAATAATTGTAGTACTTCAGTTGTAGTGCTATTTTAATATTATTGTTTGTAAAAAAAAATCCAATTTAGTAAATATTAGTTACTTTTGTATTGTATAAACTATATAAAAGAAAATAAAGGTTAGTAAAGTTAAGCCAAAAATAATTCACTCCGGAACACTAGCAAGTATTTTTTTTTTTTATTTTTAAAATTAATTTTTAATATTATTTATAGACCACATTTTTTTTGCTTATTTCTTTTTTTTTTCTTTGATAAGAATACAAATATTTTATATGTTTTTCTTACTCGTATAAAATACGTTTTGTTCCAATTTTTTATATACCAATTTAGGAATATTACTTTCATTAACATTAAAGATTACTATACGATATTTTCCGTATTACATTATTATAAAATAATTTTTTTTGTGAAATACGCTTACGTTATCTACGAACAGTTGAAGTGTAGTTTAATTTTATTTTCATATACTTAAATTATTTTTTTTTGGGGTTTATTGATAAATTTTTGGACGTACAGAGAATGGATTATTATTCTTTAGCGCCTGACGAGTTACTTGTGGAATGTCAGATAAGAGAGTTAACGGGCTCGGCAAAGGCCCAATTTGACAGTTTACCTATAATATTAAGTGAAGAAGCGGCAAAAACTAGAGAACCACCAACTAGAGCACATAAATCCGCATTGAAGCAACCAAAAAGGGAGATCGTGTTATGCTCTTCAAAACTTAAAGAGGTGCAACAACAGTTGCATAACACTGTCGCGTTAGAGTCCGATTCAGTTGATATTGATGAGTTGAGAGTAATTCAATCTCGGCTTATGCATATTCAAGGACGTCTTAACCGGATTAGCACGGCTAAAGGTGTCTCCAAGACCGCTCTTACGTTGTTGTCATCATGTGATGCTCTGATTGAGATCCTTGATAAACATCGGACAATACAATTAGATAAAAATGGGACAATTGAGTCCATTGACCGCATTCAGGTGGAAGACATTAAAGAAACAGAAGTCGCAGCAGAGAACTTACCTTCTTGCAGTAAAAATTTAAACAATCAATCGTCCACCCCTACTCATGTTTCGAGTAGCCCCAATTTGCAAACACATACTGATTTAAGAACACCTGAGGGTGGCATTAATACAAACCCTACAACTACCATGCATAATCAGTCTCAACATGTGAACAACCGTTCCGACGTATCCGCTGTTAATATAACAACACATATGGGAGAACTTTCCGAAATGATTAACGAGGTCAATCGGCGTTTTGCCCAGATTAACCCTCAGCCTTCGGTGGCAATTGGTAACAATCCTCTATCAAACATACAATTGCAAAGAGCAAATGACCTGTTAGCTTACGACCCAGCTGTACCTCCACCATCGGTATCTCATCGAATGAACTTCACTGCACCTGCAAGTAACCGTGGAAGTGATTGGAACAATACTGGTGCACCTGTTTATAGATGGGGCATTTCATTTGATGGTTCATCTTCTGGAATGGCTGTTGAATCATTTTTATTTAGAGTAGAGCATTTGGCAGTTAAAAATGGTGTGTCTCTAAAACAATTAGTGAACGATGTGTGTATTTTGCTAAAAGGAACGGCTGAACAACATTATTGGTTAACGATACATTGCAATCCCAATTGTAATTGGTCACAATTGAAAGAGTCCTTTATACATCGATTCCAAGACCGACGCACCGATGCAGATATACGGCAGTTGATCAACAACCGTAAACAAAAGCCTAAAGAGCCTTTCCTTGATTTCTATTACGATATAATAAAAATAGCAGTACCCTTGAGAGTAGCTTTGTTAGATGTTGAGCTACTGGAAATTCTGCGAAATAATATGCGCCCGGGACTGCGTGTTCATTTGGCTGGTAAGTTCGTTCAATCTATGGCAGACTTAGTTAGCACGTGTGTTGCTACGGAAGATGTTTGGAAGATGGAAGGATATACCCCAGAAACGTCCATGAACATGCGATTTAACATTCATGAAGTAGATAATTCCTTTATCACCACTCCACACAGTATCCCGAGTATTAATTATAACGGTATGAACGTTGAAAATAAAGAACATATAGAGGCAGTTCAGCTTGGTCGTTTGAGGACCACTAGCAATATAAAACCACAAAATTTTTGTCCTCCTGTCCTCTATACTTGTTGGAATTGTCGAAGATTGGGCCATTCATACTTTGACTGTGATCAACCTTGTCGAGGCATATTTTGCTACGGATGTGGAACACCAGAGGTTCTTAAGCCACATTGTAACAATTGCAATCGATCACAGGGAAACTTCCCTGCGGAGATGCGAGCGACAGGATCTCGTCATCTCCGTATTCAACCACCTGCGATAATAGGACCAAACAATCCAAGCAACAACAATCCTGGTCCACCACGGACCACTTAAAAATGACTCATCCACACTTAGTCTCTAGTCTTTTTTCCAAAAAACCACGCTACCAACGCTCCATCAATTATTTTCGCCATCGACGAAAAGTTCAAAAGAATATTTCCGAAACTGTCTTTGACACTCTGGAGGAGGTTGTCAATGATAATAGACCCTATGCCAACATAGAATTAAATGGTATAGCCATGCGAGGGCTATTAGATAGTGGCGCGAACATTAGTGCTTTGGGTAAAGATTCCCTCAGCCTAATCCAAATTCATAACCTTCTGCTTCATCCAATGAAAACTTCAGTCCGTACTGCCAGTGGTTCCCCGCAACAGGTAATAGGTTATGTGAATGCGCATGTATCATATAACAATAGAACTTTAGATATGAGATTTTATATTGTCCCGAGTCTAAGTCAAAGTTTATACCTTGGCTATGACTTTTGGGAAAATTTTAATCTACAACCGAATTTAGTATCGGAAATATCTGCTTCTACTCAGGTAGACAATCATCACCAGAATTTATCGGCTGCGCAACAGGAAAGATTGGATGAAATAGTAAGACTTTTACCCAGTTTTGAAAAACAAGGTCTGGGACGAACTAATTTATTATGTCACACCATTGATGTTGGAGATGCGGTACCGGTAAAACAACGGCACTATGCTGTTTCCCCGGCCGTGCAAAAGGAAATTTATAAAGAAATTGACCGGATGCTCGAACTGAATGTTATAGAAGAAAGTAATAGTGGATGGAGCTCACCGATGGCAATTGTAAGAAAATCAAACGGAAAAGCACGGTTATGCCTAGATGCTCGCAGGCTCAACCTAGTAACGAAAAAAGACGCATATCCCCTACCATTAATAGAAGGACTCCTCAGTAGACTGGATCAAACACGTTATATTTCTAGTTTGGATCTAAAGGATGCCTTTTGGCAAATTCCTTTGGACCCAAACTCTAAAGATAAAACTGCTTTTAGTATCCCCGGAAGACCTCTTTACCAGTTTCGAGTTATGCCCTTTGGTCTTTGCAATGCGCCTCAAACCTTGTGTAGGTTAATGAATAAAGTGATTCCCCATCATCTTCATGACCGAGTATTTGTTTATTTAGACGATCTGTTGATCACCACATCAACTTTCGAAGAACACCTATCGCTCTTATCCGATGTTGCTGAAAGGATTACACGCGCCGGACTAACTATAAATATAGAAAAAAGCAATTTTCTTCTGAAAGAAATAAATTACCTCGGTTATGTTATTGGTGAGGGAGGATTAAGACCTAACCTAGACAAGGTTGAAGCCATTTCTAAGTTCCCAACCCCTAAAAATGTACGTCAAATAAGACGGTTTCTGGGCATAACTGGATGGTACAGACGCTTTATTAGCGGGTATTCAACGTTATCGGCTCCCTTAACGAACATGTTAAAGAAACAGCAAAAATTTGTTTGGTCCATCGATGCTGAAAACGCGTTCAAGTCTTTAAAAGACGCTTTAACTTCCGCCCCCGTGCTGATCACCCCAAACTACGAAGAAAGATTTTTTATACAATGTGATGCTAGCAGTAGTGGAGTCGGAGCTGTGCTCTTCCAAAAAGATATTGAAGGTCATGATAGACCCATAGCCTTCATGTCTCATAAACTAAACGGCGCGCAGCGTAATTATAGTGTTACAGAGTTGGAGTGCCTAGCTGCCGTGCTGGCCATTAAACGGTTTCGTGCATATGTTGAGGGTTTGCCATTTACTGTCATAACAGACCACGCGAGCTTAACGTGGTTGATGTCCTTAAAGGATGCAACAGGAAGACTGGCTCGTTGGAGTCTTAAGTTGCAGGGGTATAATTTTGAGATTGAGTATCGCAAAGGCTCTCAAAATGCCGTTCCAGATGCACTATCTCGAATGGACATGGATTCCATAATTCTAAATACTATTCCTAATTCGGATTTACCTTTACATATTGACCTTAACGCGCCAGAGTTTAACTCGGTGGAATATAGAGATCTAATACACAACCTAGATGGATCTAAAGGTAAAACCAATTTAAAAGTGGTAGGAGCTCATGCGTTTATCAATGTTCATCCAAATGTTGAACCAGAAACTGATATACCTAGTTGGAAGCTACTTATTCCAGAAGCGTTGCGGCCAAAGGTAATAGCTTTAGCGCACTGTCCACCAACGTCAGCTCATTTAGGAATAAGTAAAACTATAGAACTAATTCGCCGTTACTATTTTTGGCCCAGTATGACTACTGAGGTTAAACGATTTGTTGGACTGTGTACCAGCTGCAAATCCAACAAAGCGGCTAATTACATTACTAGACCTCCTTTAGGTTCATTTGACATGACATTTCGCCCTTGGCAACGAATATATGTGGACTTTCTTGGTCCTTACCCTAGAACCAAAAAAGGTAACACTTCCATAATTATAGCTGTTGATCATCTTACCAAATTCGTGCAAACGAAAGCCGTGAGGCAAGCCACGGCGGTGGAAGTTTGTAAATTTTTAGAAGATCAAATTTTTCTTCTGTTTGGTGTACCGGAGGTACTAGTAACAGATAATGGACGACAATTCGAATCACAACTAACAAAATCTCTGTGCTCTAAATACGGAGTAGAACACATTTTTACTGCCAAGTACTCACCACAGGCTAATGCGTCAGAGCGGGTCAATAGAACCTTGATTTCTTCCATAAGAGCCTATATCAAAGCCGACCACAAAGTATGGGATGAAAATCTAAATGCAATCACGCATGCTATAAGGAACTGTGTTCATCAATCAACTCAATTTTCACCACATTTTTTAGTGTTTGGTCAACACCCCCTCCTCCATGGCTCCAGCTATTCAATTCTACGCCAAATTCACGATTTTACGGGTGGTTATGCCAGCTTAACTGAAAAACCAGATGTATTACATCAGCGTTATCAAGAGGCTCAAAAACATCTGAGTCAAGCTAATGAAAAGATGTGTTCAAGGTACAACTTACGGTCTCGAGTTCCCCGTATAACAGTAGGTCAAACCGTATATGTAAAGAACTTTACACAAAGTAAGGCAAGCGAGCGGTTTGCATCAAAGCTAGCTCCAAAATACATACCAGCTGTTGTGACTAAATTGGTTGGTCATGTTATGTGCGACGTGGAAGACAGTCAGGGTAAAAGTCTAGGGAGGTACCATTTCAAAGACGTAAAATGCTAATAGAGTTAGTGGTTCCATGATCGGCTAGCTCAGTCGGTTAAGCATAAGATATCTCAGGGGTAGGTACGTCCCCACGACTGTTGCAAAACCCTGATTCATTGCAACTTTTTTTTTATAAATTTTTTTTGTCTGATTATCCTGTTTAATATCAATTAAAAAAAACGAAATTTTAAAATAATATTTTTTTTGGGGAAAAAAAGAAGGAAAAGAAATGTTGGTTGTCGAATTAATTATTCAGTGACCGTGCTTTGGTCAAGTTAAAAATGGAAAAATTATTTTTGGATTTGATTTGTTGCGATTAATGAATTACTTTTTGTTGAATAAGATTATTATTATGTTATTTGAATAGTGATAAATTTAAAATCATAAAAAAAATATTTTTAATGTTTGTGATGTCCTATTAATTAAATCCTACAAAACTGAAAATATTTATATCGGGAAATATTATTAACTGTTTAAAAGATAGTGATAGATTCATTGGTGTTTATGTGAAAATATGATTTTCGTTTAAAATAAAATAAAATTTGCAATATGTATTCATATCGGAACAATATCAATCCTAAGATCGATATTCCGTTAGTGTTGATTAACCAATAACCATTATAGTGAAAATATGATTTCAACTACATAAAAGGTACTGTTTTATTATATCATTTTTTTTTATGTCGAATTTTGTTTGGATTTGTTTGAATGGACACAGGAAACAGTTTAATCAGAAAACTTTATTGAAGAACAAATCAGTCTAAAAGTAATATCTCTTAATAAAATAATTTATCTAAATCGATCTGGGGATTAGGTTAATTGAATAAAAAGGCGGGTAGAATGTTTAATTAGTGGAAGGGAAAATAATAGACACGTGGATGATGACGGTAGCATCAACCGTTAACAACAGTTAACAGTTAAATAATTATACTCATATTGAAATAATCATACTAAATCATTTGTGACGTAGAAAAGAGCTAAATAATAGGATATTGAATTTTTTGGATATTGGACATTGGATATTGAAATATTGATTTTTATCGAAGCAAAAGATGTCAATATAGGAGGAAAACCGTCAGGTGTAGATATTCCAATGAGAATATTGGATCGTTTTTGTTTGATTAGTGGAAGATGCTAACAGAGAGTTTTTGTACTTGAATCATATATAAAAAAGATTTTCAATTTTAGAATATTTTGTACATTTTTAAATCTAAAGCAAAACAGTTTTAGTGGAAATTGCTATCAATGTGACAATTAAACGCTATAGAAATATATACAAGAAAAAATTATTTATGTGTTTGTGTTGTCTATTACATTCTAATTAATTAAGATTACTATGTTTAGATACTTTGGTGATGGTAAGTAGTTTTAAGTATCAATGCTAAATTTAAATCAAATAAAAATATATAACTATATCGAAATATAACTGAAATTGAAGTATATATATGTATATTGGTCTCTTATTTATTTTGTTCGATTTTTTGTTTTTCTTTTAAATTCCTTTTGACCTTTAAATTCATATTTCTTGAATATGGGCTAGTTCTCATTTGTCTTGTGGGGTGAGGAGGGAAGAAGGAAGATGATGGTATGAATTCTTGAAGTGCGGTGACCAATCCAATGAACGTCTTGGGACCAATGACCATTTCCCATCAACATTTTTTTTCATCAAATTTTTTTTTTGTTTCTTTCTCTGCTGTCTATAATTTTTATTTCCGCTTAGCAAGGTCCACAAAACTCTCCAGTAATCCCCACCTCCCTATACCCTGATTCTTTAGCCGGGATCAATAGCGGTCTGGTATAGAGTTTGTGGATAAATATTTCTGATAATGTCTTCAATGATATTCACTCTTCTGTTGTTATTAAGAAGACTGGATAGCATTGAGGATCATTACAACTGGTCCAATAACAATAGCCGATTGATGTTAACCATTAAAGTGCCATTACTTATAGCCATTTAAAGTAAACTGAACTGGTTATTTTTTATAAACCGTAGATCGAGTGATTCATGGTTCCAGAAATGGCCAAATAACAATAGACATGAATTGTTTACCATTCACGGGCTAGGTAGTGCTTGGCCATTCAACGGTAACTAAATACTGGTTTTTTTCTGTTAACCATAGATCGGCCGATTAATGGTTCTAGTACTGTCCCAATAACAAAAGTCAAGTGCTGATAACTATTAATGGACTAGTGCTTGGCCGTATTTAAAATTTTGGAAAACCCTGCTTAGGTAGTCATTCCATTCCACCACACCATTGGTGGTGTATTTCTAAACTGAAATTGAAATACATATTTTGGAAACGGTGTAGATTTAGTTAAAAGCGCCATTACAAATGGAATGAACACTGAAATAAGTAATTATTTAAATAAGGAAATATATGCTTCATCTCTTTGGTGGTTATTGAACTGTTTACCTCGATAATCATTAATTCGATATTCAAGCACAAATTAGCAAGGTGATGAGGTGCATTTAAAGCCATGTCTGTCCGATAAAGTTTCTTAACTTCTAAAGGTTGTTTTAGTTTAAGATCGACTGCCAGTTTATGCCAAATTTCAACTACAACGGCAATAGTCGTTTCATCTCTATGAGCTCTGTCTAAAGCGACTGCTATTGTCTTTAGATAACAAAGCATATGTTTAGCATTCATTACAATGTTTATGTCATAAGATTAGTTTTGTCAGAATCTATGTCAGCTTTATGATCTTGGCATAGCTGAACCAGGTTACCTCGATTTGGCATGCGTTTTGCAAGTAGTGCTGCGATTGTTAACAGTTTTTCCAACTTTAAGGTAGGAATAATTAATTATTTATTTTTTTATAAATATCATGATATATATCAGGGAATAAATATCGTGATATATATCAATGATATATATCGGATATATATCATTGATATATATCATGCCAACCTTGATTCTTTCCCTATAACAATGAGTTATCTAGTCAGTTTGTACATTTTGCACAACTCGACTGATCAGTAAATGGCGAAAAGAATATGTTTTAAGCATGATGCATCTGATTTCATCTGAGCAGTGTTGGTGACGGCTGACGAAATTTTTTAAAACAATGAGATGAGTAACAGTGTGAAGATGTTGTAGGAAATCAAGATTTGATCTTTACTTTCGGTCATTTACAATTTGTATAGCATATTTTTCACAGAGCCTTAAAGAGTCAGGAGAGAAATAGATGCAGTGCACCAAACTTGACAACTTATTTACTTTACATCTTTTGAGGAGGCACATTAAGACGCGCTCTTTTTCATCGCCCTTTAAAAAATGCTTACGCATTCGTCTATTTATTCGCCGCACATACTAACATCGTTGGTAACTCGGTCGGTCGGTTGGTACTCGGTCTTCGTTCTGCAAACAATGAATAGCTGTGTGTTGGTGGAATTAAAATTGACCAAATTGGACAGTGCAATTAACAAATTTTGATCAGTCCAGTTTTGACAAATTGACAGTACAATTGACGACATTTTTTATGATCTCGTTTCATTTACGACAGCGTCTTATTTGTTAATGCATTTGTTCTTTGAAAATAGGAGAACGAATGACTTATGCAGTGTACTTTCGTCTGCAAAACTATTTATTGGGATACTGAAGATTTTCAACAGTTCGTTGATATAAATTAAACATAGAGTGCGAGACAAAATTGAGCCTTGGACTATTGGTGTATAATTTGAAATATCACATTCCATTCCTTTTTTGAGGACGAGCTGAACATTGACCAACTTCAACTTAACCAACATCATGAAGGAAAACTAACTTGTGGTACTTATTTAAATTCATAACCAAAAGCATGCATAACAAAATTATGGAGGGGATGAAATTTAAAGGCTCCGAGATATCAAGACTTCGGTCTGTGTTAAGAGTTTTTATGTAGTTTTCGGCAGAAGGCCTTTATGCGGACAATGTGTTTAGTTTTGGTCCGAGATGTATATTAAACACAAAACTCTTT
Organism: Diogma glabrata; assembly: GCA_963693315.1. Lineage (NCBI taxonomy): Eukaryota > Metazoa > Arthropoda > Insecta > Diptera > Cylindrotomidae > Diogma > Diogma glabrata. Next base: position 230,838,899 of record OY856186.1, on the reverse strand, counting down.
GCAAAAGCATACAAGTATTTGGGATTTTTTTGTGGTTTTTTTGTATACAAGTATGTTATTTCTGTTAAGAAATATATTATCTATTTACCAACAAGAAACATCAATGCGTTGTCATATAATTATCTGATAATAACCTTATATAATATAATAAAATTAAATTAAATAAATCGAAACGAGGATACACTCAACAAACTTCTCAAAAACCTATTCACCCAACAATTTCAACTTTTTTTAAAAAAATCACGTGTTGTTTACTCATGCCTAATATTTTCTATAAGCCCAGAAAACATATCAGAAATCTTTTTCATCTACGTACATCAATAGTTTCAATAATTACAACAACACCTAACACGAGCTAATAATTTCCAATCCAACTGTTCCTATTTTTCTAAAAAATGTTTTTTTCTTGATTAATCCTCTCCATCTAAACTAAATTCCTGTTTCAATAATTACAACTTTTAAAAAAAAACTAAATTTAATATAAACCGACCTGATATTTTCCAACCCAACGGTTCCTTCTTAGTCCAGAAAACTTCTCCATTTAAGGTAAATGCTTTAAAAAAATATTAGTTGTCTTTGTAAAAACGACATTTAGTCTGCAACAAGCTGACACTTTCCAACTACACATATTAGTCATCAGAGACAAAAACTGAATTCACTAAAAAAACCTTACAATACTTTTCCCTTTAGCGTAACCGTAAATACATCTTTTCACTTATTACAACTCCTGTAAAAAACAACATTTGATCTGCAACAACCTGATATTTTTAAACTGTTCCTATTCCATATTTAGAAGAGGTGGGTTCCGGCTTCACACAAAACTATTCTCAAAATTATCTTCTTGATGATTACAGCTTTTGTTAAAAAACGACATTTAATCTGCAACAGAATGATATTTTCCAACTGTTGCTATTAGTTGGAAGTAAAGTAACTGAAGTTGAATACAACCATATTTCGTGTCCAATTTTATGTTCAATTACATTTCATAGTCATCCGAATAATTAATTTTATGTGTCAAATGTTTCTAATTCAAATGTTTCCCATTTTATGTTTGTCGAAAAATTGGGCAACAATTAAAGATTATTTTTGACACACTTATAATTCAATAATGAAGCTCCTGGCATCTAGTTAATAATCAAGCTCCTGTTTTAGGTAGATTTCATATATTTTAGTTTCCGACAGTTGAGATGTTAAACGTAGTTAAATGTTGCACATAAACGGACGTTTTTGTTGCATTTTTATAATCGAGAATGCCAAAAAAGTTGGGATAAGAATTTAAAATTTGTCTCGAAATTGTAAAACTTAAGTCTTTCAGACCGAAGTTATAATGTAATTGAGACTAGGCAATTGGTTACACGTAAATATGTTAATGGTTATATGTTATATGATTATTGGTTATAATATGTAAATTACTTGATATAAAAGCTCTGTTGCTTTATTTGTATAAAACAAACATGTTTCGCATGAGACAAAACCCCACTTTTAAGGGGAATGCCGAAATTACATACACTGAAAACTGTTTTTGTGAGGGATAGGTCCCACATATAAGAAAACGCATAAAAAATTATAAAATTTGTCATTTTCATACATATTGTCATTTTTGTCACGACATACAAATTACACAAAAAAAAATCACACAAAAACAGGTTTGAGTGTGTATCATAATTAACTTTTTCAAATAAAATTAAATCCACTAAAAATTCGTTTTTTTTTTGTTTTATTTTTGAAAAACGAGTTTGAAGCAACACCACACTAAAGCAACACCACACCACTCTAAAGTTTTGCTGATAAATCAAAATCAAAGTCAGACCACGCGTAAACAAGTGTGTTTTTAGTTTGTGCAGTGGTGTATTGCGGCCGGTACGTCGCACAGTGGGATTTGTTCATACAATGTTTGGCAAAAAATATAAAGAGTGCTCGTAGAATATTGAAATTTTGCCCTGAGCCTTTGGTTTGCTCAATTAAGAAAAATATAAAGTTTCATCAAAATTGGCCACGCCCACTACCCCACCGCCCATAGAACCCAAAATTTATTTTTGGCCCAAAGTTTTTGAAATTTGGCACAAAGCCTTTTATTACCTCAATTAAGAATAAAATAAAGTTTCATCAAAATTGGTCACGCCCACTACCCACCGCCCATAGAACCCAAAATTTCATGATTTTATGATCTTATAAATTTTATGATTTTATAAAAGATTATTAATTATTTAAACTTTTTTTTTTTTTAATTGATAGTATGGAGTCTTACCTTTCATTTTATTATAGCGGGAGCACCTAGCACGACCGAGCAACCTTTTTTTTTCTTCCAAGGAAGTTTGCAATCACGGCACATTATAGAACAAATTTTATTCTATCATATCTTTTAAACCATATGAGCGAACCTTATAATGTTTTTTTTAAATACGCAGAAAAGGCTATATTTGAAAAAAAAATCACTATTTAAATTAGAGCAATAAAGTTATCTTACGTACAAACACTATAGAAGTGCGTAAACAGTTTTCAATATTTTGGACCAAAATTTACATGTGACTTTACTTCATTATTTCAAAGACAAATAAACGTTTTTTTGGGATACAATTTATGGATTCTTTATACTGAATCAATTTTCTACAAAACTGCATCATTACATTTTTAAATTTTATGTGTCGAAAAAATGACTTATTGCACAAAAAATCCCACTGTGCGTCGTACCGGTACTATTTTTTACTGCCGCAACGCGTTCCGCGTTCTTTTTTATGAAAATATTAAGTTTAAATAGTATATTTTTCAACGATGCCGAAAACAACATATTTTGAAGCGAGAGGACAGTTTATTAGTCGAGGCGATAGCCGAGGTTGGTAATGGTCGCGAGATTCAAAATATGGTTTTCGGCGAGTAGAAAACTGTTTTTTTTCAACTACTTTTTTAAAAATTATTGTTAATTATTAAGCATTTTCATTTAAAATTACATACAATTCAAATTTTAAAACATATAAACATCCAAACAAAATCTTTAAATTTATATTTCTGCTATTAAAATATAGATGACTCAATATGAATAAATTATCCAATTTCTATGTTATAAATAAAACCGTCTTTAGTTACAAGCCTGATTATCCTTTCGTACAAAAAAATCGTCAACTGTATACACATACATATATTTATTCTATTTACACTACAAAATTCTATAATTTTATTCTATTTGGTCTATAAAGTCCCTAAAATCATTAAATAACACATCTTTAAAGGTTTATTGTTTTTTGCATTTCGCGTCTAGTAGGCTTATAACTAAAGACGGTTTTCTAATATACAAAGTCAAGTCTAAAATAAAAACAACAGTTTTGATTTAGTTTTTGTATGGGGATGACGCTACGTAAATTCCTGATATATTTTAAAACAACGTAAAATATTTTATGTAAATAAATATTTTTTTTCGTTTTTCTTAAATAAATAGGTGAAATCATTTTTTTTAAATATCTTAACGCCAACTGTTTGTTACCATACTATTTAAAAGAATATGTGAATCTTATATAGTTAACTATTATATTATTTTTACATTTTTAATGTAAATTGTCCGTAAATAATTCTAAAATTAATTAACGTCATCTTCCCAAGAAAGACAAATTAACACTAAAAAATTATTTCATTCAATTAATTGATTCTCTTAACGGGTGTGCTAGGATGATTTATTCTAGTTAAGAAATTAGAAAATAGATGGCTTTTAAAAAATTACTTTCGTCACTAGGTACGAAAGTAATTTGTATAGGTTTTTTTATCACTGGTGACAAAAAAGAAAGTTTCGATGCAATGAACAAACATCGAAAGTAGATTTTTTATGTTGGGTAGTAGAAAAAATATTTTAAATATGTTATAGAATTAAATTTTCTGTTATATAAAACTACTTTTAGTTTTTTTGAACTGTATTAGCATTGTTTAAGTGCGTATCTGCAACCTACGCAATTTCTCTGCTATGACCATTAATACATTCGATCAATGGTTTATATAAAACAGCCAGTACAGGTTCCTTTAAATGGCCAAGCAATGGGCCGTTAATGGTTACTATTAATTGGCTATTGTTATTGGACCAGTAGTGCAATCATAAATTAACCGATCTACCGTTGATATAAATAACCCAAAAATGGTTTCTTTTTTTGGTCAACGTCTGGTACATTTCGTTGTTAAATGTCATGTAATTTCTAGTCATATTTTTAAAAAAGTAAAATTATGTTATTGGCCCAGTTATGGTTGCCAGTACTCGGCAATTGCTGCATTACTGGTCGCCTTAATGGACCATAACTGATTGATAAAATGAAGTTAATCTTAATACTGTTAACTAATAATTCAAAAATAGGACTAATACACTGAAATCAGTGGTATTAATAATATGAAATAATGGTATAAGTAATATGAAACATAAAATAAATGTTAGCACAAACGGCACTGAAGAAAATCAAGGCATTTCAACTTCATACATTAGTAAAGAATTAAGAATATTGGAACCAAGTGAATGACCCATGTTATCAATCTTCAATGTAGAGAAGATAATATTCAGTCACGTTGCAAACATTTTAAAATAGAATTTCCAAAATGTATTAATGCAAACAAAGATTATATAGGAAATGGGGGTTGAATTCTTCTAGAAGATTTTAATTTTAATTATTTTTTACAGCAGAATTATTACCTGCAGTTTTGCTGAATGTGAAAGTGGATTCAGCAGTATTAGTTTATTCAATGTCACGAATTTTAGTACAACATGTTTTAAGAATATTTTTTATTAAATCAAACGGCCTACCACTCAAATTTTTAAAACCAGAAGATTATATAAAAACTTGGAAGTATGTACAACTGGTCCAGTAATGTCCCAATACTGGCGAGTAGCAGCAATGGCCGGCTGCTGGCGACCATGAATGGACCATTAACATGGTTTTACTGGATGATAACTTCGGACAATAATTGACTACTATTCAAGGGCCAACGAAAAAGCTAGAAATTTTCCATACGTAGAACTGGTCAAGTAATGGTTCAATACTGGCGACCAGTAATGCAACAATGGTGTAGTACTGTCAACCATGACTTATAGTACTGGCGACTATTACTCGACGGTTAACATAGTTTTGAAAAGAGAAAAAAACAGCAAAAATAATACAAGGTTGTATAGCTGGCCCAGTATCGAACCAATAATGATAACAAGTATTGCAGCAATGGCCGAGTACTGGCAACCATGACTGGGCCCTTAAAAAATATAAAATATTATCATATGTATAAATTTAAATAAATTAAATACAAAATAATTCAAATAAAATAAAAATACTAATACTAATTTATTTTGTATAGTAGCCTTTATGAATGTAATAAATTTGTATCAAACTAAATTACCAGTGGGAGATATCTAAATAAGCTAGCTGAATTTTTACTGCGGCCGAGACCACTAAGTAAAAATGGAACTATCAAATTCGCTGAAAAAAAATTTAAATATACGTTTAATTCAAGCAGTCTTAAGCATCTCCATATATATTATATTTTAAGCAATTCTAACCTAAAGCGTACCGGTACTTATTCTGTAGGCCAAACACCACTGGTTTGTGTGATGTATTTTAGAGAAGCATCTCTTCCAATCATTATTTTAACATTTGACAGGGCTTTGAAGCTTTAAATTTCAGTTTGTAGAATTGTTTGAAGTTCATAATTGAAAAACAAAAAGAAAAGATTTATCAATATATCCATATCATTTCCAATTAAAAACATCCCGCATCTTAAATTTTACAAAATAAGAAATTTTATTAAGAAAAAATTATTAAAATCAATAACTTTTTTTACACATTTAATGCTGGCTTCCAAAATTTTAACGAGGGTGGAATTGATGTGTTTTGAATTAAGATCATTATCCAATTAAATATAAAGAAATTCTCATCACAACCACCCGCATTGCAAATACGATGGTTTGATTTAATGCAAAAATTAAGTGTGAAAACTGTTAAACTCGAATTGATTTTTGAGAAAATAAATTTAATACAAAATTGTGTGTGAAACTGAAAAGAAAACTTAAAATGAATTAAGATTTGTTTTTTTTTTTCAAATCCAATCTCAAAATGATATCTAAATTTGTTTGAAATTCTTAACGGATATACGCATGTTATTATTATTTTTTTATCGGGAAATTTTTAATTGAAAATTAAGAATGAATTTGTTATGAGATTTCGATAAGGTCGGTCAAAAATATTGATTTATTTTTTTAATAGGCAAACAATGGAATGCATTGACAATGTTGTCAAAATTAAATCTGTTTCGACGTAGTATTTTATTCGTGGAAAATTTCAAAAACGAACACAAAGAAATAAAACTTTGTACCTGACATTTGGATTTTATAAAAATAATTAAAAATATTGTTTTTAATAAAATAATAAAAATTAAGGTCACCCTCATTATTATAAACTTTATTTTATTTGTTTTTTTTTTTGATTATTTTTTCATTCGTGGTCATAAAAGTGAAATTTTTAGGTATTACAATTTTTGGGTTGATTATAAAATAATTTAAACCAAACTGTTGTTGCAAATTTAGACATGTTGTTGTTTTAATTGTAAAGAGAATTAGGGTTTTAAAGAAATTTTCATCAAAAATTTCTGACAGGTTAATCCAGCAGATCTGTATCTGTATGTTATAAAATTAAATTGTTTTACTATTGTTAAATTATTATTTACATTGACGTAAATTGAAATACGAAATTTTGATATATCGTCGCTTTAATAATGAAATAACGTATACCATATATACGTTGTTATTATATAATGGGTGCGCTGCATTCCCCATAAGGATGTCTATAAAGTGGCATTTTAACATTTTTCAATTTTTTTTATAACTGGGGGTGAAAATTAATATATTGTTATTTAACGTACATGCAAATTTGAATTTGGTTAAATTTGAAACAGCGTAAATGCATGTACGATATTTCAATTCCTACAGAATAATAACTTGGGTAAAATCAGTGTCGTATACTTTACATACATTACGATCGCCACACGAAATGGTAAATCTAAAATATTGTATACGCATCATTCATTACTACATGATATTCTGGTTCATATAAATAAAAAATTGTAAAAATATTATGCGTTAGTTCTAAATAATTAGTTTTAGGCTTAATCGTACTTCCATACAAAATGAAATAACGTATATGAAATATGAAATAACGTATAAGGTACCTAATTGACTTTTCACCTCTTTTTAGGTAGAAAAGCCAGCAGGTACCAATGTGAAATTTTAATATGCTGTGGGGAAATTAGTCAAGATTAATTGGTAGACATTTTTTTTCCAATATCTTTATTCATTCAATAGTGCTGCCGAGTTTATGAAAATCAGAAAATCGAAAAATCTTTAAACCCAATTATCTCGAAACTACACTTTTGCGAATACGTTGTTTCATTATTAAAGCGACGATATGTATTTGTTTGTTTGAATTGCAACTAAAAACGATTCTAAAGTGCATATAAACGATAAAATTTGCTTGTTAAGCAACTGGAATGTTTATAAAGCATTTATAAATCGAGCCCGTACACGTTAATAGTACATTATGATGCTAGGACGTAAAGCTAAAGATTTTGGACGGATGTGGAGTTCGCAAATCGAGGCGCTAGCCGAGATTTGCACCCACATTAAGTCCAAAATAGCTTACGTCCGTGCATCATATACTATTTTTTATTCGCCGCAAGCAAAATATTTTAAGAAAATTTGTTTATTCTAAATTAAAATTATAAATTTTCATAAATTTTAAAATAAAAATATGTGGAACAACCTTTGACAAAATATTTAATATTTTTTCCAAATTATTGTGTAGCTATGACAACAAATGATAACAACTATTTTAATTGGATAATGAAATTTTGAATTTAAGGGTTGCTTTGATAAAAAATTTTATTCTTCATAGAATTTAAACAAATACAAATGCTTTTTACTTTTTTGGACGTAGCTATGACAACAAAATAAATAGTTGAAAAGTAATACTTTAAAGCCGCAAATCACAGTAATAAAGTAACACTTTAATATGTAGGCGAATAAAAAACTATTTTTCAAGATTTATTACAATATTTTTTGCTCAAATTTCTTTTATTTACTATATTTATTATAATAATCTAAAATGCAAAATATTTATCAAAATATATGAAATGAATAATAAACAAATAAAAAAACATTAATTTATAAACCTTTTTGGTAACAAATATGCAACCTTTTAATTTATTTGACATGCACGTCAAGGAAGCTCATAGACCCATTTCAATTACGCAATGCTTGACAAAATGTTTGATCGTCTACAGGCATCAAATACTTTTTTGCATCTGCTTCACAAAAAATACGAATTTATATGCTTTTTTTTCTCACTAATAAGTATTCTTTATTCTCCCAACTTTTAATAACAAATTTATTTGAATGTTTTTTTCGTAATAATAATAGTATGATTCGTTATTGTATTGTTTTCTTAACCTATTGAATAATGATTTTAACCTATTGAATTATAAAAATTTTTCTATAAAGAATGATCATTATACGATACTTTATGTTTGTATTAATCAAATTTCGATTATATTCAATATTTTCAAATTTCAATCACAAACGCCTTTCTTTTTCTCAAAAATCAAATTAAGTTAGATTCTCTTATTTTTTTAGTTGAATTTCGTTAATTGTATTAAATGAGGTTTTATTTATCATTAAGGGTTTTTATCAGAATTTTTTTTTCTTTATAAGAACAAGTTTCTATTTTATATAGTATGTACATCCTCAGAGGGTAAAATATTGTTCTCGATTCGTGTTTAAAAATATTTATTCTCGCAAATTTAAAATTCTCGCTCCTGCTTCATTCAAATTTTATATTTTTACTTGAAAATAAACTATCTCATTAAACACTAATTGATTAAAATACTATTAAATAAAATAAAACCATAAGAACACTAGAAAATAACTCCCACAAATTTTTTTAATCAAATAGGCTTTGTGATTTTACTCAAATTTAAATTTATGAATATGAACAACCAAACTTCGTAGAAAAAACAAGCTTTTCATTAGTGAACATTTGTATACGAGACGCGCTGGCGTCGAGTAAAACAAGGTTACGCTCGAAAAACTTTTTCATCTCGCGTATAATATAAATGTGGAATATTTTTATAAACGATATTAAATCTGAAAACGATTTTATAACATTCAAAAAACATATTGTATTGGACATTCATATTGATATCATATTGCGTCATGTTGCTTTGATTTAAAGACTCTGCAAAATAACATGAAAATGTCATAGCAACTATAATATAATTTTTCTATTTTTCGTCTAAAATAAAGTCATTTCGATACCCAAATGCGTGTCGAAATGGCCTTCATTACGATACGCAAAGTTTTGTCTTTCAAGGTTGGTCACATTGGTCATACAAACGTCAGTGAACATTAAAACGAATAATTATGTAAATAAAATTAATAAGAATATCTAAATTAGTGTTAAATATTTTAATTAATTAAAATAATTAGTAATAATAACAAAATTTCAAATTGACTATTTTTTAATAAAATACACATTTTTTAAAATTTCAAGACAAAAAATGCAAAATAGAAAAAATAGAAAAAATAGTATAAAAAACTCGTTTCATAAGACGTTTTATCGCACTTATCCTTTAGAAAACTCCCCGCTGCGCGGGTCGTTTTCTAAACAGATTGCGTGCGATAAAATCGTCGATTATAAAACTAGTTTCTTAATATACTATTGTTATTTAGTGAAAGTGTTTCTTTCTATGATAGAAGATGTATTCGTTAATCCATTTGGAATATTATGATTGTTCTAATTTTGACAGAAAAAATTTAAAATTTCTACAATTTTGAAAAGGTGTATAAAAACTTTTTTCATGTAGTCTTGTGAAAGTCTCTCTAGTGAAAAATCATTTTCGTTAAATAAAAAATTGTAGTTGCTATATTTTCATGCAATTTTACCAAGTTTTTAAATCAAAGCAACCATGAAAAAATAGTGCATTATTAACGTTATGTTGTCGTTTTCTAATTTAATAATTTATAATAAATATCGCTTATATTTATTATCGTAGAAAAAATTGCAGTAGACGCGTTTTTCGCGTCATTCGACAACTTGCTTCCACTCAAACAATCGTGAATCGTGCACTGAAAGAAAAAAGTAAGTATTTTCAACAGAAAACACGTATTAATTTAACAGAAATTTATGTGAGTTTTCAGCCACCTTAGCACTTTGTTATTAGAACATTTTTTGCTATGTTAAATATACATAAATTTACAAACTCATTTCTGTACAAAATGACATAGTTTTTTGTAAACAAAATATAATATTTTGTTATAACAACATAGCCGATTTTTAAAGATAAGTTAGTTTAACAAACATATATGTACTTTTAACATAGCATTTTTTTAAAACGACATAGTTTTTAGTAAAAATAAATAATATTTTGGTATACCAACATAGCCAATTATAAAGATTTAATTAGCCTAACAAAGGTATATGTACTTTTAACATAATTTTTGTAAAACTTTTATTTCACTATGTAACTTTGCTAAGTGAAAACAATAGAATTATTTGTTATTTATACATACTAATGAAGTGACTGCCATAATTAAAATAACTATATATTTTATAGAACCTTGGTTAAAATTTTGGACCCCTGGACTCCTTCTAAAATTGGGAATAAAAACACTTTTTCAATGTACATAAAATAAATTTATTTATTAACAATGATTTTATTAATACTTATATATATAATAGAAAATTGTATTTTAATTACACAACTTAATTATATAAATTAAATTATTGTATTATTAGTTAAGTTAACATTAAGGTGGTATATATTTATGTTAAATGAACATTTTTATTATGTATATAAGTGTTATTAATAATGTATTATAATTTATTTATTTATTAAAATTTATTTATCATTATAATTTATTTATGTATTTATTTATTAATTATTCGTTATAATTTATTTTGTTTATTATAAATGCTTATAAAATGGTTGTTTAATATAAAAATATTATCCCGAGAAGTATTGTAATTAACATTTAAAATGGAGATATATAGTTTTAATAAATGTATTTGTTTTATTAAAATTTGCATTTCGACTATAATAAGTTCAGCTAATACAAATCAAAAAAATTAAATAATGTTTAAAATTCGAATACATTATAGAAGTTGATTATTTTAAATCTAAAATTTAATAAAAGAAAACATATCATATACGATGGGTAAAACAGATTTATGACAACTAAGATTCCTTAAACTATTTAATGAAACTGTCGGTTATGGATAATGTAGATGGTGTTACTACAGATTGTTGTTCTTTTAAAATATTTCTTGAAATGGGTACATAAAATTTTTATTTATGGTATCAGAATATGTTGCGTTGTCGTTGCCAAATTAAAATCAATATGAGCAAATTAATTCTGTAAACAAAATTGAGTATGAGTAAAATATTCAGAAAAAAGTTCGAATTTTAACGTTAATTTATTTTGAATTTTTATATAAAACCATATTTTTCAAAGTTAAAACTCAGATTATATGAGTGTATAAACTCAGATTAATTTAGTTCAGTTAACAAAACCGTAAAAATTTTTTAGCAAGCGGAAAACATTTAAATTTAACTCACCGATTCTTTATTCTCCTCCTCTCCTGAAATTTATATATGTAATGCTCGAATTGCATCTTTTCCCAGTATTTGTTACCCTTATAAACTTTACTTATATCATCTTGTGTTATAATAATAATAAGTTTTCCGCGAATAGAAATCGAGCTATCAGGATTTCAAAAATAATAATATATAATATTAATTTAAATTTAATATATAATATAAATATAATTAAAGACAAGTAAATGCTTCATAAAAAGATTGAATGGCTTACCTGTTAAATTTTTATATAATTTAATGTTGTATATTATCCTTTCCTTTAGCAATCTATAAAGTGTTTTTTTAGTTGCAAGAGCTGTTTTTTTCACATCCAAGCACAAAGAAAACATGTTTCAAATGGAATTAATTTTAAATGCAATCCTTAAATGAATTTTGACATTTTACAAAATGTTCTCTTATTTTAAAATAGCACTACATACTTATAACAATTCTTTCAATTTAATTAACATAGTGCTCCGTTACTTCAACTTAGCCTCGTAAACTCCATTTCTCTTAACATAGCCATCTGTTATTATAATATATGCTTAACAGAGTATATGTTAAATATTTTTACCATTGTTAATAAAAATAAACTACCGCTATGTTAAAATAACTGGAGCCATGTAATTTTAACAAAACCAATGTTTGTTTACAAAAGGTATTTGCTTGGGTAAAATAACGAAGCGATCTTTGTATTAATAACATAATTGAAAAAAACTAGCAAAGTCAATTTTATTGAAACGTAACATAAACTATGTTATTTTAACAAAAATATTTTAATAAAACCAATTTGGTTAATATTACGTAGCTTTTTTTCTCAGTGTGACCAAATCATTTACTTACGTAAAACGGCGTTTTCATCTCTTGTAGGAAAATATTTTATTTCACTAGAAGGGATGAATTTTTGATACACTGTCATAGAAAAAAAAATATTTTTATTTTGATGCTTGAAAGTTTTAGTTAAGATGAATTTATTTTTTGAGAATAATAAATTTTTCTGCATTCGATACAAACACTATTGTGTCATGTGTGGTACTTGTGCTAGTGTGTTTGTCCAAACTTATGTGAGTAGCGCTATATACCATTATATATATTGTGAACTAAATATTATTGTGTTTTCGGATCTGTAAACCAGCAATAAGTTTGATAGTGTACACGAGTTTAGTTAAGCTAAAGTAATTTTTTTTTTTCAAAATATTAAATAAAGATTAAAAATAAATTAGTTTTTCGGCAAACGGCTGTAAAGTTTAACTTTACTGCCGCTAGGGAATTAGCTAAAGTCTTACTTTTTAGCCTGACAGCAAAAGTAACGTCTAGCGACAGCAAAAGTAACGCCATTTTTATTTTATATTACGGCGGCTGTAAAGTAGCATTTATTATTTGTTAGTTTGTTATTTTTTCAAACATATTGTATAACTATGACAACAAAAAATAAGCTGATTCTCATTGGATTATGATATTTTGAATTATTGTATGTTACTATGACAACAAAACATAACAAACAGTTTCATTGGATAATGAAATTTGGAATTATTGTATAACTATGACAACAAAATAACAACTATTTCAATTGGATTATGAAATTTTGAAAAGGCTGCTTTGATAAAAAAATTTTATTCATACAAATTTAAATGTTTTTTTCTCTTTTTTGGAAGTAATTATGACGATAAAAATTCATATTTATAAAAAGTTTGATGTATTAATTTCATATTTATAAAAAATTTAAACGTTTGCCGAAAGAATAGTGTACATATATAGCTAGCGGAGCTAAGCGGAGCTAAAGTGACTTTTTGTGTATCGTCTATAATTGTCAAACTATAGACTCAACACAAAAAGTATCACTTTAGCTCCTAATTAAATAATGTACTATTATTTTGTGTTGCGTGTTTGTGTTTGTATCCAATTACAAAGCGTTTGTGTTAATGCTAACAATAAATATGTACTTTAATTTTAGAAACATGAATTAAAGTTTAAGAAAAAGTGTGGTCAATATTTTGGATTTGTGAATGTAGTTACCAAGTGCTTTTAAAGGGCCTGGATGTTACATAGAGTTTTGTTTATGCTTAACTAACTTCTGTTATTATGTCATCCTCTTCAATGTTGTATTAATGACTAGTACTTAGGGCCTGAGTACTGTGCAATGAGCTGGGTACGGATTAATAAAAATTTTACGTGTGCGTTGAATTTACTGTACGGTTCAAATATTTACGGCGCAAATTTGCAACACACAGTCAATGAATGTCTGTGTCTGTGTCTGTGTGGTATTTTTGCGCGAAAATTAATATCGCTACACAAATAACATGTATTTTTATTATAAATATTGATGCTCAATGTATACGCCTTTCGGTATGTACAAAGAATCTGATTTATGTATTTTTATAAAGCTTACTTTGAATTCCTTTTATATGCAAATCTAGTTTAATTAATGCTTAATAACAAATTGCAGCTAAACGTATTTATTGATTTTGCATGCGATTTATTTAATAAACTTATACATGACAAACGTCAAATGTTAATTTTTCAACACACACAATTTTACGTCCACATACAAATTTTGTGTGGCGCAAATCCGTTTGATGTTCGCGAGAAAACCGACTTTGTATGGTTTGTGTTTTTTGTGTGTAGCGAAAATATTTGTGTGGGGCAGAACGTCTACACTGAACGCATGCACACAAAATACAACACGCACAACGTAAATTTTTATTGATCTGTACCCAGTTTAAGATTTGTACCCCAATGATCAGTTAGCATCTTCTTATGTTCGGATTTTTTATTACTCTTGACTGTACATGGATGGTAGTAATAGGTATTCTGTCATCAGTCAGCATAGGCAAATCTTTTACCCTAGATTATATCACCTTAGTGTGGGATATCCAATCACTACTCCACCATAATAAGATAAATTCCAAAAGAACAAGGGCAATCGTAGTACTCAATCAAAGAAAGGATGCTTGCAAATCCAATTAAGTTAATTCGATTTTTTCTAACAGAATCGTAACGAAATACAAAACAAAAGTTTATTCAATTTCAGTTTAGCTTATACAAAATTCCGTAATTAAATTCCAATCATTTAATACATCTCCATCAAACGTGTGACAGTCATGCTTAGAAAAAAAGTTTTTTTTTTCAACTTTTTTCGAGTGCAACTTGCAGAATCCTTAATGGAGTTTTACAAAAACTAGCTCAAAATGTTTGTTAGCATGTTTACTATGCACGTTTTATTTAGATATATTGAATTTGTTTGTTTTGCAAAATACGAGATCCAAAAACCGATATAACATTTGTTTTTCGCGAATATCTCAAAAGGGGCAAGGAAATTCAGTACAAGAAAATCACGTACAGATTGAAAAGAGAAATTTAGTACAAAAAGTTTGATACAAAATGCTTGTGTTTATTTTCGCTTTTGGTTTGGAAACTGTGCACAGAAATAGATAAATAAGAAATAGAGAAATAGACAAAAAACTGTACTGGATTTCCAAATGAAATTCTGTACTTAATTTCCAAACCAAAAGCGAAAATTAATACAAACATTTTTTACTGACTTTCTCATTTTTTCTGTATTAAATTTCGCTTTTGATTTGTACGTGATTTTCTTGTACCGAATTTCTTAGTGCCTCTCAAAAGCAGGAGCTAACCTTAATAAATGAATGTACGATATTCGTTTTCAGCAGGTCAAAATTCATAAACAAATTTGGTTTTATTCCGGGAGGTTTTTCTTGTAAACTAGTGGTATTTTGTTTTAAACTGATTCTAGAATCTAGTTTATCCTTCTCCTATGTTTTGCTTTATTCTTTGTTTGCAACTTACTTTCAAAGAATTGTTTGTGATCATTTTATAGCAGTACATTAATAGCTAGTAACATCTGAACCTAAATGTATTTGATATTTTATAAAACTGACAGCCTTTGCACCATAATTAGTAATAACCTATTATTTTTTTTTCATAAAAACAGACTCGACATTCATGCAATTGTGTTAGGGACTAGGGTTCACATATGAACAAGTAAAACTAAGTTTTTGTTTTATGACATTGACAACAGAATAAAATTTTATGTTTATTATTTGATTTGTGTTTTTCTTTTTGTCTAAGAAATTCGATTTATTGAATAATTGCTAGCTCGAATTGAAAATTTTTTAAAACTATGTTTAGTGTTATTTTTTGTAGCACTGAATTGAGTAACGAAATTTCGTAAATTCGTGGTAAGTTTTGAGAGAATTATTTGATGTGACTATTGAAACAGCTACTTCAAATTTGTTTATGTGTGCTCATTAAATGATTAGTCAAAAATTCAATACGTTTTTTTCACAAAAGTCAAAATAATAATATGTAGAAAACATAAAAAAAGGTGATCTACGCAGGTAAAAAAGTCGAAATTTTAACTTGGCCATTTTGAATTTCTTGAAACCTTGCATATAAGTAGTGTGGACAAACATAAAATACTCCTTATTTAAGTATTTTTTAAAGTGCATAGTTTGAGCATACTATGTAGTATTATTTATTTTGTCCACTCTACTTATAGGCTAAGTTTCAGAGAAATAAAAAAATGGTCAGGTTTTCACAACTCCGTCAAGAACACGGTTTTCTTCATTAAGAATAATATAAGAAACATTTGTCTAAATTTTTCGAAGTTTTACATGAAGAAACACTGCACTTAAATAGACATTTTAACATCCCGTCTTTTCTTAACTCAAAATTTTTAACAAAACGCTGGTCATTTTTCTGAGGTTCAGCCGTTTCAGAATGTAAACATCGAATTTCTTTAATAAACATCAAAGTTTTTATTCCATTGGTCATTCTGCGATTGCTATTGTCTTTGAAAAGTGCCATCGTGCCATTACTCCCTCCCGTTTAACCAAAGACCTTAAAAGCCGAATCATTTTAGTTCCATATTCAACTGGAGTGATTGATTGCAGATAGCACTGATTTTAGCAGCCTCATATGTCATGGTTATGCTGGATGAATAGTTAAAAGAATTTACCCTTTTCTTCCAATCTTCACTGCATTTTCGAACAGTTTCGAACCAGATAGCTGTTAAAATCACTGAGGTGTGTTTTGCACAAACCGAAGATTCTAAGATGACGCCAGAGTGGGGATTAAGATGCTGTCAGATTTTGTTTCTTGCAATGGTTCAATCAATCCAAGGAAACATAAATTGAGCTTTGTGATTATTTTTCCTGTTGATCTTACGCGATTGCTTGACCAAGTCACAACCTCGAAAGGTGAGATCTAGTCATTAGAGAAGGTGAACGGTTAGTGGCTGGTGACAAGCGCCGCCAACCAAACGAGCTACAGTGTACACATTACTAGATATGGTTAGGTTTGAATCTTTTTTTAAGAAACTGTTATCCGTATTATTTACAAGAAATTGTCAAGGTTATCATTTTTTCACATTATCTGTTTTTGGAATCAATTTGGCATTTTTAAATATTTTTTTCTTATGAAGTGCAATAATAATTGAAACAGTTGAACTCATTTTACCTTAATAAAATTGTCCTTCGTTTTAGTGACGTTTATACTCCATAGACAGGTTAAATGCTCGTCTGTCATGACCATGTATTATGATGGTGAGTGGTGACGACTGATGTTGAACCACTTGAAGATTGACGTTAAGCCACTTAAAGACTAAATTTGACCGATTATTCAATTCCTGCTTCTAAACTATAAACGTAAGGATTGGTGAACATTTATAACTATGTATAAGATAAGTAAAAAATAAAAATGGCTAAAACTAAAGTGAATAACTCCAAACAAATTTCATGTTGTTGTCTTACAACTTTGAATATACTTTGTATGTACTAATTTCAACAGTCACACCATTTCATCTAACAAAACTACTCCAAAGTTTATTTGTATAAATAAATTTACCTCAAAATTCCCCATTATCACTATTTTAAAAACGATAACTATGCTAATTCAATAAAAACAAAATAAATAACCATAATTAAATTATTATCAATATTAGGCGACATGAAGCATTTACCGATTTGCTCATCCATCAAAAATTAAAATTTTGTTTGGTAAAAACGAATGAATGATATGATTCATCCATCAAGCCATCGACGAATCGGCACTTTATCAGTTACCAAAACAAAAAATTTGTAATATAATCATGACGCCTCTATTAATTATGTTTATGTTATTATCTTTTTCTTTATTTTCAGAGTCAAGCTACTTATAACAATTAGTATAGATATGTATTTGTAATTACTTGTTGTTATTGATGTAATTTTTTTAATTAAGTTTTGATATTAAAATTTTATACAAATTTAAGTATTAAATACATTTAATTGATTTATAAATTGATGATTTATAATAAAAATAATTAGCTTTTGTTTGTAGAAACAAGTTTTTGGTTTTGTGATTAGATGAAACCTAAAGCAATAAATTTTATTAGGTAGATTTCATATAAAAATCTACTATTGCAATGTGCCTTATCTTGGAATTTCGGAAAAAATGTTGATGTTGAAAATCAGTATAAAAAAATTTACATATATGTATAATCATACATTGGTCCTTAAAAATTAAATTTTCTCAGACGCCCCAAAAAAATTCAATTTGGTGAAAAAAATACCAGGTTATTTTGTTTTTAAATAAAAAGAACACGTGCCGCAAAATCATCGAAGTTGATTTTTCGAAATATCTTATGAAATACTCAGATGTAAAGAAAATATCGTATAAAGTAGGAGATTCAATTCGAAGGAAATTTAACTCTCTACAAAAAAGGTCCAAATCATTTTTTGCCTAAGCCCTAAAGACGCGTATGCACTTGAAAATAAATTATTTTCCCCATACAAAATCTATGTAAAAAAAACCAAAATAAAAGGAAACGAAAAAATTTTCGGTTTGCATTTCGTAAGTAGTATGCAGTTGAAAATAAGAAATAGTGAAAAACGGACCTGTCAATAGATGTCATGACTACCCGTGGAGACTTCTTATTTTCAAAATACGAAGCGAAATAAATGTAGTTCCATTTATTTCGTACGGAAAATGAAAATAAATTGAATGTTTAGACAATTTGACAGTGTTATATTTGTTGATAGCGTTGATTTTTTAAGTGTGTATTACAAATGTTCTTCATTTACGTAGATTTTTTTTAAATGTATGTAGATTTTTTTCCATTTTGTAGATTTTAATTTTCGTTCCGAAATAAATACACCTTTTCGAAAATAAAATTTATTTTCAAGTGCATACGCGTCTTAAAGCGTATATTTCTGATGATAATTTGAAAAAAAACTTCATAATTTATAAATAATAAAGATGACGAAAAATCTCTACTTTTCTTCTTCTGTGGAATGGAATGAAAAGAATAAAAATATAATCGTGAAAAGAAAACACGAAATTAGTACTTCATAGTTCATCGTCAAAATGCTCATCATTTGTTTTTACGAGTTACGGAGAATTTATATTTTATTTTCTAAATAAATATCAGAAATATGGCCGAAAATGACTATGACTTTTTTTGTAGGGCGTTAAATTTCCTTCAAAAATATTTAAATGATTTTATTTTGTTATTTATTTTATTTTAGAAAGAGCGCTAAGAGCTAAGACCAACATTAAAAAGTTGGAGCCGATTGAAAGTAAATCGGTTAAATTTCGTGGATATTTCACGCAACCATAATATTCATCATATTATAATTTAGAATAACTTTAAGCTTGAATCTAAATTCGGTCTTACTGACTTACAGATACTGGTATTCTGGGTAAAAACTAAAAATCATCAATGGACGGGACGTACATGTACTAATAACTATTATTACATAAGGTATTAAGGTATCGTGTCCGGTTAAAGTAGCCAGATTTGCATATTGGTCGGTAGATGACATTTTGTATGGTGAAAACCACTTTATGTATGGGTATGTAATTTGTATCTTTATTGAACGTCCCAAATGTCATTTTCAAAATTTTTCATTTTCTTCTTTGTCTATATTTAACAATTGTTCTTGTAGTCGCGTAGTTATACAGATATGAAGATCTGTAAATTTTGCGACGGTTGCATGACTTAAGCAATGTAAACTTCTTGGTTAAGCGGGCTCAAAATATTTCCTCTTGGAAAATGTATGAATTTTCTTCAACTGGGAATAATCTTTATGATCTGATTACTCTGAAGCTCTAATGCAGAATTTCTAATGCTTGGAAAAGGGGTATGATAATTATTAGAAACCGGTTTCGGTTTCTTGCCGGGAAAAATAAAACAAAAAGAAAACCACAGGCTGGTCCTATATACCGTGAAGATCTCTAGTTGTTAAGGTACTTAACAACTCATATTAACACCAATATCCATCCGAAATTAAAAAAAAAATAGTATATTTTCCTACAAGAGATGAAAACATTGTTTTTCTCGTGAGTAAACATTTGTTCACGAGACGCGTTAGCGTCGAGTGAGACATGTTTACGAACGAAAAACGTTTTCATGTCCCGTAGGAAATGCAAGTTTTTCTATGATAGTATATATATAATCGATATTTACTATAAATTATAAAATTTGAAATCAACAGCATAAGTAATATTAAAAATGCATATTCTATTTTTCATGGTTGCGTTGTTTAAAAAACTTTGTAAAATTATATGAAAAACCATAGCAGCTACAATTTGTTATTCTTTTTACACTAGTGGAAAAAGAACCAATTTTCACAGGGCATTAAGCGTGATGAAAGTAGACTTTTCATATGCTATCATAACAAATACATATATATATATATACTAGTGTTTGCAATCTTGGTATCCGGGTACCCGGATACCCGGGTATTTAGAAAGATTTTTCGGGTATTTAATATCCGGATATTTTGGTCGGGTACCCGAACAACAAAAGGTCCAGTTTTTTCTCAATAAAATTTACAAAATAAAATTCAGCTCATTCTCTTTTTGCAAATTTGAATTATTCTTTATGCTAGTTGTTGACAAATGATTCTATTCTAACCATACAAATTGCAATATGTCCATAAACATTAAACCAATCACATCCGTAAACATTAAACTGCCCTCTAGTTAATTATTATTGTTTGGATTACGAAAACAACGGAAAAACGACGAAGAACACATAACAAAATTAATGGAATTTTAGTTCTTCTTAAAATTAAAATTAAGTCATAAAAAATTAAGGATCTTCATTGGTTATTTGTTTATATTTAGTTTAAAATAGAAACGGTAAATATATTATGTTAAATTTTTATTTAAGGTTTAAGCTAATAATTAAAATAAGTGTCATCTAAAGTTTGGGACCAGTTCAAGAAAATGTCATCAGATAAGTCTCGGTGCCACGTAGTTGGATGCGCACAAATAATTTCAACTAAATGGGAAAATACGTCAGCAATGAAAAATCAAATCGGATAATGATGCGGCTAATTATAATATTGAAAATTTAAAACTACAAAAATGTATTGCTGTCTACACAAGATCTACTATAGATAACAGGGGTACTACAGTTGATAAAGAGGTGAAGCCAACATCCACTTTATCGGAGCGGGTTTTTTCTATTGCAGGAATTTAAAAAAGAAAATACGAGATCAGATGAGTGCAGCCAGCTACCCTAAATGCTTTAATATTTTTGAAATATTATTTTACAATTAAAAAATGATCAATTTTTAGTTTACTACTGTGAGGTTTTTTTTATTGTTTTTCATCTTTTAATTTTTTTATAACTACCCGGGTTATCCGGGTAATCCGGGTAATTTGGAAAATACTAATCGAGTAACCGGGTAATTTGAAATCGGGTTATTTGCAATCACTAATATATACAGAGAAAAATGTTATATAAAAAAAGAGAAAAACATAAAAAAACTTAACATATATAGTTGATTGATGTAGGTGTGCCTTTGTTATTCGTTGGTATCGTCTTGCATCAGCTGCTGACTCTTATTTCGTTCTCACGTAACGAAGGTATGCTGTGTTTTTCAAATTATCAGTGATTGTTGTAACTAACACAAATGGTATTCCAAAAATCGAACAAATCAATCAATTGTATATAATCATCCACTGACGTTTTGTATAAGTAAAATGTAACGTGTTTTATCAAATTATATCACACCAAAGATGAACAAATGTTTAATTCGAAAATCTTTTAGAGATCCCCTTTCACCTTTATGAACACAATCTCCTACACTCCATAATCATCCTTTACATTTCCTTTCAACCATCATCGATTTAAATATACTTTCTTTTCAACAATCGGTATGGTGAAAACAATGGAATTACTTCCTTCGATGTCGTCATTTTATTTTTGGTATCTAATCTCTTTGCAAAACAAAATATTTATTAACAATTAAAATCATATGCAATATTTGAACAAAATCAAAAATTTAAAACAAATTTATTTTCTGTCACCTTTTGTCTTGAATCTATTCAACACCAAAAAGATGAATTTAATAATTAATTGCTTTGAAAGCTAAACACTATAAATTTAATAATTAAATCACTCGAAAGCTAAACACATTACACAATCTAATCTAATCAAAACAACGTGGATTTCCACAAAGATTCGAATTTTTTACGCGATTTCCATCCATCTCAGTCGTTTTGGTTAGTTTTCTCATTTTATCCTCAATAAATCAACACAAAAGAAAAATTCTGCCGTGTATAAACAAAAAAAATGAAACCGACATAGAAAAATTATTCTAGAAAAACAATAGGATCCTTCAAAGTTTAACAATTATTAATATTGCGTAAGGATTTCAATCAAATCATCGCAAAATGAATCACATTATTCATGATTTCAATACCAATGCATCTACGATAGATTTACTTTTCTTTATTTCTGTTTTTATTTTAAAATATGTTTGTTTCACATTGGTACAAAAGAAATAAAAAAAAGTAATTATCCACACATTGTAACATATTAAGAGATTTGATGTTTTGAAATGAAACAAAAAAGAAGACGTGATAGACTAAAATATGAATTACAGTGGAACGTCGTATACAGACAGATATTATTCATGAAATGAATCCTTAATTATTTGATAGTAAGAAATTAATGTATGATTATTGTGAGGACTGTCTGTGTTAAGTTTTAACAGAAAATGTCTTCAGATACCTTTAGTGAATAGATTTTTTTTGGTCGTTACATAATTATATTAACGTTGAAGTCGAGACTGAAAATACTTCCTTTTTTTTATTGTGGGGTCTCGAAGTTGAACTAGTTAGCTAGCTAGTTTGAATATAGCACTGCGACCTAAAGATCTATTGTGCTTAACCCTGATGTTGTTATACATACAGAGGACGTCGATGTCACTGAAGAATGTGGTTGAATCCTAGTCCCCTAACATAGTTAATTAGCTGAATTGGACTAATGTTTTGTGATAGAGGAAGTGCTAATCTCCATTGATCAAGTAATGATCAAGGGAGACTGAATCTGTTAGCAATGAATCTGAGACTAGCAATGTATCTGATAATGTATCTACGCCATGCAAATTCAGAGCAGTTGCAGATAATGTGTTCCATGGTTTCTCCGAGTTGCAGAACCTGTATCTGTCGGAGCCAGCAAGGTCTAATTTGTTAAGGTGGTGATTTATCGAACCGTGTCCTGTCACGCACCATGGTTAAGAGGGATTGTTTTAAGAGGGAAGACCTTCCCGCATACTCCATAGTAGCTTATTTTGTTCCTGTTCCCAGATTTGGATAACACATTTGAATGAACTCTTGGTTAGTCCAAAGCACGGTTCTGGACCAATGAACTTTAAAGTGGCGCCCGTCTTGGCTAGCAAGTCTGCTACTACGTTGCCGTGTACTCCTGTGTGAACGGATGCCCGCACAAGTGTAACGTGGCTAGTTTCTACAATTTTTTTGTAGGTTTTGGTAACATTCTCATACCAGCTTTGAATTGAAGTGCGTCGAATTCAGAGCCAATATCGTTGTCTGATTGTCAGAAATAATGTATATATCTGTGTTCCTGTATTCTCTTTGGGCACACATCATTCCACAGTAGTTGATGGTAAAGGTTTTGGCTTGAAGGACTGCTGTAAATATACCCAGTGCTAACGCCCGTTTAGTCCTAAACTAAAGTCTCCAATGCGCCACTGCCTTGGTTCGGGATCCATCCGTATACCAAATGCTGGAATGGGATTGTAAGGTTTGTATTTAGCTCTCGATGCCTTACCTTGATTCTATTTTGAGAACAAACCTTCTACCTAGATCAGTGATATTTGGCATACACTCCGAAATGTGGTAGGCCTTCACTTCGTTCTGCAGTTCCTTAAGGATCGTTAGGTGACCGGCCAGTCCACCAAGCTTGAGAGTCGACGAGCTCCAGTCTAAGAGCACTAAATGCTGCTGCAGATCTGATATATAGGTGCAATGGAGGTAGTAGGTAACGAATCTCTGTTGTAGATAGTTGTGTGGTTCTAAAAGCACCTGTGGCACAGAGGCACACAAGTTTCTGTATTTTTGTGAGCACTCTCTGAGCAGATATTTGGTTTGTCTTTGGCCACCAGACGAAAGTTGCGTCAGCAGAAGGTTGAAAATGGACATGCTCAAAGGTCCCTTGTATGTCCATAAATGTGCGTGCAAGTGCCGCCTTGTATTTCAGTATGCTTTCAATCTTTTTCACGACATGACATGCGGTTATGTGTTGAGAGGGTTTTTCTTAAGGCATACTCGGCAAATGTATAGTAGTCCAACGCCTTTTCCATCGTTTTCAGAAGAAAAGATGTGAATCTTATTGGTCTGTATTATTTAGCTTCGTTCGATTTCTTTCCCAGCTTGAGTATGTACGCAAGGCTAAAAGCAAACGCCCGAGGTATGGGAGAATGACAATTAAACCCTTTCGCAGGAAGATATGAAATATTTATCTTCTGGGGATTTGAGCGGCTCGCTCGATTTTATTAACCAAATCGTTTGGTTAGGACATAATATGCTGTTGGCTAGTTGGTTTGAAACCTTCCTAGTTACAGGATCCAATGGACTAGAGTTTGGTATATTTTTCTCTTCCAATCTTACGCATGTATAGAGCCCGGGAAGTGAGCAATAGTGTTTCTAGAGTTTCACTGCAGTTTGTGGTGTAGGTACCGTGCAACCTGCAGATTCAACCAATATAATTTGTGTGTCTAAACACAATTTTTTTACCGAAATTTCTGTTCATGGACGTGCGTAACTTTTTCATTTGAATTAAAATCGTACTATTATTGCGAGTTAGTTTAAATATACAGAAAAAATTGACTGGCACATAAAAGGTTTATTTTCATGCAGGGTTATTCACTTGTGAAAATTGGTTTTTCTCACTCGAGTAAAATCGTTTTCGCTAAATAACAAATTGGAGTTCCTATGGTATGTTCTATACCATGAAAAAATTGAACATTTGAATCTTATATTGTTAATTTCTAATTTAATAATTTATAATAAATATCGTTTATATATTTATTATCGTAGAGAAAATTGCGTGTCCTACGCGAGATAAAATCATTTTACGTTATAGTGAAATTGTCCCAATCGTCTCGTAAACAAATTTTTACTCAACGAAAAAACGGTGTTTTGTCTAAAGCAAAATATTTTATTATCTCTCCCTGTGGTTGTGAATAAAAAGATGATATTTTGGGTTTTTTTTATAACCAAACATAGTTTTTTAAAAGTAAATTTGTCAGTAAAGAAAAATTATTGTGATCAAATTTTCATAATACACTTTCAGAATTTATAACTACATAGTTCAAATATTTCTTCATGTCGTTAGAAATAATTGCTTGTCCTTCTCGTAATTATTGTCATTCATTTTATAAAAATTAGCACAACTATAAAGAAAACATTTAATATTTTTTGGCATTTTAAATTTAGAATTGTTTTTTATTTATAATTCAATTCATTTATTCAAAAATAGTGTTTAGTAACAAAGACGGAGAAAAGAGAAATTGAATTTGACAGATTTTCTGACACGATTTTTTGTCTCTCTTCATACATTTTGGTATAAATATTTGGTTGTACTTAGAATTAGGAGTATACGTTTAATTTAGTTTATTAGTATATGTTCTAATGTTTCAGTTAACATAGTCATCAACATATCATGATTTTGAATTATATTCAGGAAAAATATTGACACATTCGAATAGCATCATAAAAGTCAACTTCCTACTTTTTTGTCCTTGGACAGAAAATCGCCCACCGATTGCTTGGTCAAGCTTGGGATCAAAACGAAATTTAGAAGACTTAAGAACGTCTACTTAAGGAATGAAAATCTTGTGCTGCAGTTTCCACTTGGCATATATTGTACAGTCGCTGAGGGTAAATTATTCGTTATAAATCTAACATCGAATCGAGCTTTGGCGTTTGAGTGGTATGGCAAGGTCATTAATATTTTTACTGATAACCAGGATATTTTAAAAGTCATGGGCAATGAGATACTGAATCAGCAATTGGTAAATCGAAAAGAAGGATAAGTTCGCTATATTGGATGAACTCAGAATTCGGCAAGGTCTGCATTAAATGTTCACTCCATAAGTAAGCCACTAAACAACCGGATTTCTGTTAAGTATGAACCGTTCGGACTATAGACTAATGGTGAGACTACTGACAGGTCATCATCATGTAAATAAACGCAAGGTGATGTTTGGAGTAGACAATGGTCTAACATGTTGTTTGTTGTCTTGGAGAGGGTGAAAGAATCCCTCACATTGTAAGAGAATGTTGGACTCTCTCAGGGTTCCGAAGTAACATGTTAGGATCAAGCTATCTAAGAGTAGAAGATTTCTGCAAAGCAGTCAATTCAAGGCTATTGACTTTTTCAAAAAGGTTTTTAGTCTTCATAGTCGCCTCGAAAAAACCTTAAAATCTGCATACCGATGAACAAACTATTCGCCTCATGATAAAATTTTATTGATATCGATCCGTTTGCTCAACAAACACGCCGAAAAAAATAATTTCTTGTATTCCACAATTTCGATTTAACATAATTAATTTTGTGGCATGAAACCATATTGCAGAATACACCAAGTTAATAGTTTTCAGCGTAATGGAAGATTTTCTAAAAATTAAAATTTAGATACACCAAAATTTGAATCCAAAGACAGATTTATTCAATAATTTAAATATTTAAATTATTTTCTTTGAAATGTGTAACCACTAAATATACGACTATATAGGACCGGCTCCCAAATACTTACATACGGCCCTGAGTGCAGATGCCTTGTTCAGCTAGTTTTTTTTAAACTGAAAGGACCTGGATTTGATACCTCACCCCAATGTCATGGTGTTTTTCATTAAACCATCAATATACTCCTATTTCCCAATTAACTAATAAATTGAAGACGCATTCTATGGGCTGATCACCCACGATATATGAAATATATAAACCAAAATCACTCCGTTTACTTTATATTGATTTAATGTTTCAAATATAGCAAAAGAATCTTCCTTCATACCATACGAATAATTACACAAAATTGCAATAAAACGACAACAACCTCATTACAAAATAAACATAAAAAAAATTAATTTTCATTTTGATTATTCCACTTTTTTTATAACCGCGATTATTTTTCAAAAAAATTTAAAACAAAAAATCGATTTCGAGGCGTGGTTTTGTTTTTTTTCTTTCAATAAATTAAAATTCACATCAAATACAGCTTTTTTATTTATTTATTGTAAAAAAATTAAAATTTATATTAAAAAAAAAATAAATTAAGAATTTTATTCGCGAGAAGCAATTTTTTTTTAAATGTATTGGTGTATGCGCGACGACGCGAATTTTATTCTTATGTAAAATAAAAGATTTTGTTTTATTTGTTTGTTTATTTGTTACAAGAATAAAAGATAAATAAGAAAAAAATGTACAATTGAATAAAAGGGGAATTAAGACAATGGATACAAAAGAATAGCAACAAAATAAAACAAAAAATCGCAAGAAGCGACAAGAGGAGGGAATTTCTTATATTGACATGTATTTGTGTGATCTGATCCGGAGCCAATCGAAAAACATTATTTTTGTTCTCTTGATTTAATCTTAATTTTTTTTTTATATTATTTCATCGAATAAAAACATATAAGAATTAATTTAAAAACAAGAACAAAAAAAAATTGTTTAATAAAAATTGTGAGATTGCGCATTTTGCAATGCAATAAAAATTATAAGAAAATCGTTTTAAGAGAGGGAATTGTGAATAAGAGTTTATCTGGGAATATACGAACAAAAAAGGATGATTTTCTTGTAACTTATAATTGCTAGTTTTTTATTGGAAAACGAAAGAAAATAAATAATCAAAGTTGATAGAAATCAATTTATATTATTTTATAAGAATATAAAATGGTGGAACGGAACTTGAATTTGTTTTTTGTGGTGCTCATTCATACATATTTTGTTTTTTTAGGTAAGGCAACAACATACCACTTCTCATATCGATGAAATTATAGAAATAATGAAACAGTCAGGTTTGCAATTTATATTTTAATCAGTTGTATTTTTTAAAATTATTAACTCCGTATAAATATAAATTCCATCCCTCATTAATAAATACAACAAAAGCAAAATCATCAAAATCACTATAACTTTACTTAGACGTAACACAAACAATATTAAAAAAAAGCAATTAAATCATAATAAGAATTTGCATAAACAAACACACACACGTTTTATCTTGTTGAAATCAATTTATTGTAAAAACGAGGATGGGGGTATTTTTTTAATATTCATTATCACAAAATAATTACCTTAAACATAAAAATAAATATATTTTTAAAGTAAATATTCAGAAAATAAAAAAAAACAAAAATCCTCCCGCAGCCAAAAACAATTAATTTATTTTTATTTATGTACAACAAAACGATCGCAAATAATAATAATAATAATAAAAAATATTAAAAATTATAATTGATCGTTTAAAATTATTATTTTGCCGCGATCATAATATTATATATTATAATTTTTACTAATTACTAACACGCTGGGTACTAGAGTGCGTTTTAACACTTTTGATGATAAACTTGTTTTTTATTTTCTCTTATTTTTCGTGTTGGTTATAAATGATCATCATTTAGAAAAAAAAATTTAAAACCGCTGTAAGGTTATTTCATTCATATTTTTTTTTATCTTAATTTCTTAAAAATATAAATTTAATATAAAATTTTAATATTATAAAAAATGAGGTTAAAATTTAAAAATTAAATTTCCCATAAAACAACCAAAAAAAACGAAAATCTTCTTTATGTATGAATTTGAATCGCGTTTTATTTCTTTTTTTTTAACTACTAAAAAACTTAACGATCATAAAAACAAAAAGCTAAAAGCCGAATGAATGATCAATTGAAATGAAATTGATTTTTATGTTTTATATATAAATGAAATAAAAAAAAATTTAAATTTAAGAAATGCATACATAAAACTATAAAAATTGTTTAACAAAAAAAAAACGAGAAACGATCGATATTTTTATGAATTAAAATTTTCGATTGCGAACACGAAAAAAAATTAACGTTATCGTAACCGTGTAATTAATTGCTGAAATTTAATGTTTAAGTTTATTATAAAAGTTTTAAATGAAATGGAAAATGATGAACGAATTTTTTGGCTTGAAAAATTTGGGGGGATAGCGAAACCAGGGTGATCCTCAGTCCACACCTAATCTAAATTTTTTTTATTTTTCTGGATGAATTTTTTGGAGGGATATTCTTTTAATTTTATTTTTCATGATATGCGATTTAAATGAAATATTGTTTAAAAGTTTATAATTCAGAAGATAAACAATGTATTTATAAGCAGAAAAAAAAAAATTAAAAACAGTTGCTCCATGTTTTTTATTCGAAAAACTATATCAAACATTCCTAACTGTTGATAAAATTCTCAATCAAGAAATTTTGTCTGTACAAAATTGAAGTAAAATACGCTAAACGATTTGACTATTATTTTCACTATTTTTATTTACAAACTATCGCCTTCCGTACACAATTGATCTTTATACGGTAACTTATTCTGCTTGAGCTACGATTTTTTTAAAATTAGTTTTTTGTGAAGTGTTTGAGTCTCAAGCACATCACTGTCTTGAATATTATGTTTTGTGGCAATGTTATAAATTTACAGAAGGTGGTCAAAAATATATAAATATTAAAAAAAAAGTGCAAGAAAAAGCTTGCTAAAAAATTTTCTTACTGTTCGTATGTTACGTTGTAACTACATATTAATGTCTTCTATTTTTTGAATGTTTATAGGAGGACACAGCATCCGTAGTCTCCCTAGTTATCTATTTTTCAGTGAACTACCTCAAAGCATTGTACCTCAAAATTGATATATACACCCCAATTACTGAAGTTGTGTCACATCAGGTGGTTCATGTCAGCATATAAATTGATATTATTGAAGTCGATAAAAACGGTCACGACTAAAACTAAAAATTCTATTTATCAATTCTTAATGTTAATAAATTAATTAAAGACGCTTGAAAAATTATTTATACATGAAAAATCTAGGCGACTAAAATGTCATATATGTCGTATAAAATGACTTGAGGCGTAAAAACGACTTCAACAATACAAAAACTTGATGCGATGTGAATTTAGTCATTTTAAGTGGCATGACATCCCTTCGCTAATTACCGAAGGTGATTTACTCATTTCAGGTGGCACAATCAATATTAAATAAGATCTAGTCAAATTTGTGCGAATATTAGTAGTGTTTTTTAGTAATTTGTATTAAAAAAAAGTCCAAGCGGCACGTATATCCGCTAGAAATAGGTAGATTTCGAGATCAGACAGTTTTGTGTGCCAGTAGAATCTGATGTATCAGATTAGTTTAAACAAAACAAACTAATTTCAAACAGATATCGAACAAATTTTAAAAAGAAAATTAGCTACCTATAAGCAAAATTATATCTATCCAATTTTACAACAAACAAATATCAAATCTACCACAGAACATGTGTGTGACAATTTATGACACAAACCTACTCTACATCATATGTCGTGCAATTACTGCAAAATATCAAAATAGTTTATTTCTAAGGAAAAAAAATTAATTTCTTCTATTCAAATCTTTTATTTTTTTGACTGTTATAAGGTTTACATTGACTGTTATAAGGTTTTTGGAAATTGTAGTTGAGGATTGTTGCAAACTTTTTTGTTGAAGAACAAGTCAAAAACCTCTAACTGCAGAGGTTTATATTTATAAGAAACAGATTAAAATGTTTCCACAGATTCTTAATTTATGAAGATTTTAAAAATATTAGTATCCAAACGGCCGTTATAACGGATTTAAAAAAACACTTTTTTCTAGTATAAAGCCTCTAGTTCCTTAAGCATGTGTCAGATTTTTCTGATTTACGAACTTGTCCAAGATATTAATAAAACACACATTTTTAAGAAAGGTTTTTTGATCTGGCTCCACAAATGCAACCGTGAGGGCGCCGGTTGATTCAAACGCATTTTGTGTTTTACAAGCTTTTTTGTTGGAGCCGCTCACTCAGAAACCTCCAACTGCAGAGGTCTTTTTTTTTTGAAAGAAATTGATTAAAAAGGTTTCAAAGATTCTAAATTTATGAAGTTTTTAAAAATATTAGGATCCAAGCGGGCGTTATAACGGATCTAAAAAACAGAGTTTTTTCTAGTATAAAGCCTCTAGTTTCTTAACCATGTGTCGGATTTGGCTGATTTACAAACTTGTCCAAGATATTAATAAAACGCACATTTTTAGAAAGATTTTTTTGATCTGGCTTTACAAATGCGACCGTGAGAGTGCCGGTTGTTTCAAAAAAAAAATCTTTTTGCAAACTTTTTTGTTGGAGCCGCTCACTCAGGAAGCTCTAACTGCAGAGGTCCATTTTTAAAACAAATTGATACAAAAGATTCCAAAAATTCAAATTTAAATTTTTTGAAATATTAGTATCCAAACGGCCGTTATAACGGTTTTAAAAAATCAATTTTTTTTAGAAAAAAGCCTCTAGTTTCTTAACCACGTGTCGGATTTTGCTGATTCACGAACTTGTCCAAGATATTATTAGAACACACAAGTACAGAAATTTTTTTTGATCTACCTCAACAAATGCGACCGTGAGAGTGCCGGTCGTTTTCATTATATCTCATATCGTTTATATATATATATATATATATATATATATATATATATATATATATATATATATATATATATATATATATATATATATATATATATAAATATATATATATATATATATATATATATATATATATATATATATATATATATATATATATATATATATATATATATATATATATATATATATATATATATATATATATATATATATATATATATATATATATATATATATATATATATATATATATATAAATATATATATATATATATATATATATATATATAAATTTTTTTTTTTGTTTTTTCGTCTCCGCTTATCATATATAGTCGTTTGGCACAAAAATTTTTCCGAAATTCCGAGATGAAGCCCATTGCAATAGGTAGATTTTTATATGAAATCTACCTAAAATTACATGCAGAAAGAAACACCAAATGCGTTTAGATTGATTGCACCATGCAGTTTTATTTTGTTTTCAAATTTATTGTATATGAAAATTAATAATAAAATAGTAATCCATAATCTATAGTAATCTAAAAAGCTAATATAACAAAAAAATAAACATTTTACTACAATTCTTACAGAATCGTTTAATTTGTTAATATTTACAATGTATTAAAACCATAAGAAGCTACAACTTTCCTTTCTTAAGCGATAAATAAAATACAAAACATAATTCACCTATATCAATGTTTATAGCAATTTGCAAAAATAACAACAGCGTTTGATTTTTTAGAACGAAAAAACTGTGAGGAAATAGAAATAATATTAATTTTGTTATGCTTATGGCATATTCATGGCTCAAATGATGTTACGAAAAGTAAAGAAATTTTATAAATTTGCTTTTTGAGAAACTTATTAAAATCATATTTAACAGATCACGTTGTAAAATTATTTCAAATAACAATATTATAGTGATAGTGAATCTCGAGATAAAATTTTAGTCCACTTTTACATGGATTTGAACTGAAAATAATAATTTTTTCTGAGTACTAACTGTTTCTAAATTTTGTTTTCCTAATTTTGTAATTAACTAAAATAACCCAAAAGTGTATATGTTACACATACGCTTAAAAGTATTTTCCATTCTCCCAAATGGTAGATTTCAACTTCAAAAATATTTATTGCACGCAAAAAACTAAAATTAACACATCAAAATACTTATAAACAAAATTAAAATCCAAATTGAAACACGCCATCTTTATCGAAAGATTTTTATTAAAATATATTTCTAAGACTGTTGTTAAAAATGGTTTATAAAAAAATTTATTAAACTTGTAGTAGCAAATTCGAATCTCGTAGTAGCAATTGTTTTTAGTAAGAAGACTACAATGAAGATGGCGTGCTTTAGTTAAAATTTTAAATTTCTTAAATTTGTTACATAAATTATATAATCAATAAGTTCATTATGTTTTGTGCATTTGTTTCAAAAACTATTATGTATAACAAGCACGACCTGCACGATTCCAAACGCTAGTGATTCCAGCACTCGCTACACTTGTGCTGCAAACTACACTCTTGTAACTTGTTTGAAAAATACATTCGCACTATTTGTACAATATAGTATAAGCATTGTTTTTCTGTCAATTTTCATTTGTAAATGAAAAAAAACTTCCAATCCACATTGAAGATAGTGGAATACTCCACATGCTTTTGTCTTTTTGGTGCATCCCCGAAAATTATTTCCTCTTTTTTATGAACTCTAATGAAGAATTATCAGCCAAGATATACTTGCACTAACACGCTAATAATATATTATTATTTATTATAGTATTAAATATTTTAACGATTAAACATAAACGCAATGAAATAATAGTTATTTATTTATCTAGAACGAAAAGTAAAAATTTAAAGTACGAGCTAGTTGTTTACGGCTGAGGCGTCTAGCCGAGGCCGAAATTACTAGTAAGTACCTTTAAAAACACTTTTCGTTTGAGGTAAATACAAAATTTATTTCATACTGGAAATTTATTAAAATAAAAAGAAATGAGTTTTAAATGTTGCTCAAAAAGTTGAACTTTATCGTCCTAAGACTTTATAAAATTTTATAAAGTCCTAGGACGTTAAAATTCAACGTTTATGGTACAAAAAGTTGAACTTTAACGTCCTAGGACTTTACAAAATTTTATTTATTTTTTTTTAAGACGTTAAAGTTCAACTTTTTGTACCATAAATAATCCGAAAAATGTCGTTTTAGATATCAGTATGAAATAAAAAACTTAAATTTTTCGATATACATATTTCGATATATATATTTCAAAAATAAAATCAAGGTCACATTCGTTTCTTAAAATCAGGGTCGTCATGAAATAAAATTGAACGATTTTATGAATCAAATCAACCTATTCGGTAACAAATAATGTTATCGAATATTCTTATATTGACCTCGAATAAAAGAAATTATGCACAAATGTATATAAGGAATTCCCTCTTGCAGAATTAAATTAGTTTTATTTTAGACCTGCGATGGTAAAGTTATAATTAAAATTGTGATAGTTTAAGTGGAATGTGAAATTAATTAATTGTAAACGAAACCCTGTACCGTGCAGATAAAACCGTTTAAACAGAAGAAGTTATTTTTAAATTTAATTGTGAATAAAGTTTTAAGTGTTATTAAGTAGAAATAGTTTGTGTATTATTTTGAAAGCTATGAACTGCAAATTTCTACAATCAACCATTAGAGTTCCTGAAGCTGTGGAAAGAATATTCTAGATAGGAATATTGCTTACTGTGTTGTTTTCCTGTTGTTGTGGAACAATTAAAGTGTGGACTACTTAATAAACTTGGTGTGTTTGTTTACTAATTAGTGATCGAACTCAGAAGGAGATTGGGAATTGCGTTTATCGCATTGAGAGGGCCAGTTTGAAGTAAGGTTAGAAAAACGTAACAATATTATTCTAGGAAAATTACAATAACAAAAATAATCTTTTTATCCACACACTGTATTGATATGCATGCCGTTATCTTCTTGGGTATCCTTTTTTTCGCTTTAATTTTATTTGAAGAAAAATATCGTGTCGATTCCATTTTTTATCTTCATAAATGATACAACAACGTCCGCAAATGTATCTTTATTTTAACTTTATTTATTTGCAAACGATTTTGAAGCTACATATTGTGTACTTTGACTTAATTCAAATTATATTTTGTATTTGTATAGATAACGTATATTGAGTTATGATTTTAATGCTTTAAAAAGTTGACAAACCAAACGATTCTGTAAGAGTCCTTGGTAAGTTATTTAAATGGTGTGAGTTTGCTATGTAGAGGTGATACTGGGATAGTATCAAAATTTTGGTTTTGATCAACATTCGATCAATTTTGATAACCTATTGATAGAAGGTCTATAAATGCTGGCGATATCATCTAGGCCAGTATTTCTCAACTGATTTCATGCTACGGACCAATAAATATTTTATGATTCTATTGCAGACCTTGCCAAATATTTCATGTTAGATGGGTGAAAGTGCAGGTTATATCTACATTTTCGAAAATAAGTCGAAAACTGTGCTTTCGAAAATTACAACGAAATCTGTTTTGCGCTACCAAAAAAACTTAAAAAAACTTTTGTTTTACTATCTCCTTATCATTGTCCATAAAATATAGATGAAAACAAATATTTGAAATTTTTTTATTATCAGCAGGCGTTGGAAAACACATTTAATAACTGTAGCAAATTTCAAGTTAATAGCACTTACAGTTTGTGAGTAAATCGATTATGTAGAAATTCGGACGGACACCGAAGTCTCACTGTCCTTACTTTTTCAAAGTACGGAACCCTAAAAAGAAAAGAACGTATTTTGATATGTAACAAACAGAGTTTATATTCAATTTCAATGCCTATTTAATTGTTTGGTATTCTGAATATGAAATGACCTACAATGAAAGACATTAAAGTTCTAACTACTAATGAGAAATGAAACCAAAAAACAATCATAAATACTAATTTTTTCACAATGGAAATCTAATTCAACTTAATCATAGTAGCCTTTGCCTTGGGTATTGAAATCCGAAATTCTACATCCACGCCGTGCTACCTGGGTAACGCTAGCAGAATTAGGTTGGTGTAGTTGAGAGGGGCAGAGTAAATAATGCTTATACTCAATGATTCTGCACCATGGCGAGTCATTGGCGCCACAAAACCAATGCAACTCAAGCGTCTGTTCTCCATGTTAGGGGCGGCTTGGAGCGGGCGTCTGTCTTGGATCAAGCGGCTCGCTATATAAACGTGTAGCAAGCGTCTGTTCTCCAAGTTAGGGGCGGTTTGTAGCGGGCGTCTGTCTTGGATCAAGCGGGTCGCTATATAAACATGTAAAAAGGTTGTTTCTGGTGACCTTAAGATGCAGAACGAACCCATTCACGAAAAATTGGGTTGGGGGGGGGGGGGGCTAACACCCCGTTTCCGTAAAAAATTATTTGTCATGAATTCTGTGCCCAGGCCTCGGATTATCTCGGATTTATTACTGGAACGACCTCGGAAACTGTACCTGGACTACGATTTAAAAATGGGAACCTGGAACGTGCTAAGCCCTAGAAGACCAGGAGATTTAATAAAACTTACAAACCAAATCGATAGCTATACACTAGATATAGTGGCGTTACAAGAACTAAGATGGCCAGGGAGTGGAATTCACGAAACAGCCAAGGGATACACTCTCTACTATTGCGGTCATGAAAACGAAGGAGAATTTGGAGTTGGCTTTCTCATACATCGTCGCGTGAATCAACATGTTATCGACTTTTGCCCAATTAATATGCGGATATGCACAATGAGAATCCGTACGCAAAAATTTAATGTAACGATCATCAATGTTCACGCACCTACTGAAGACAAAGCAGATGACATTAAAGACCTGTTCTTTCTAGAACTCGAAGAAGTCATCAATAACATCCCGCGGCACGATATAAAAATCGTGGTAGGTGACTTCAATGCGCAAATTGGTAGAAGTGCAGAACTTAAAACACATGTCGGCCCTAACAGCTTGCATCATACTAGTAACAGTAACGGCTTTCGCG
This sequence comes from Diogma glabrata, assembly GCA_963693315.1. NCBI lineage: Eukaryota > Metazoa > Arthropoda > Insecta > Diptera > Cylindrotomidae > Diogma > Diogma glabrata. The sequence continues at coordinate 230,802,267 of OY856186.1, read as the reverse complement.
CAGCTGAACTGGCTATGATGTATGATCTAGTAATATCTAGCACTTTCTTTCCTCATAAGAGAATCCACAAAGCAACGTGGAAATCAAACGATGGAAGAACTGAAAATCAAATCAATCATGTCATGATTTCTAAGAGACACACTACAAGTGTAACTGACGTTCGATCATACAGAGGTGCTGATATGGATACCGATCATATGCTTGTCATCTTTAAGTACAAGTACAAATTATCATCTACATTTAATAGGCAATTAAAAAGACTGTGCGCTGGAATGTCGAAGCATTTAAACACCTGGAAACACTGAATAGATATCAGAAAATAGTAACCCAAAGCATAGAAGAGCATGACATCCCGTCTGAGATGCCATTAAACATACAAGAAGAATGGCAAACGCTTTAATCAACCATCATATCCGCAGCACAAACTACAATCGGAAAACGACCACCGAAATCACGTAACGAATGGTTTGATGACAAGTGCCGCGAAAGCATAGAACACAAACAAAAACTGCGAGAAAAATGGTTAACAGGAAAGACCCGAAGCTCCCAAACTGATTATCTATGCGTCAGAAAAGCCTCAGCAAAACTCCTACGGAAAAAGAAACGCGAACACATGAAGAGCTGTATCGAAGACATCAACCAACATGCGGCTAATGGAAATTCGAAAGAGTGCTTTGCCAATGCACGGAATCTGACAAAAGATTTCCACCCAAGATCTACAGCCATCAAAAATGGAAACAACGAGCTTACAACAAGTGAACGTGATGTGCTGGCAGTATGGCGATCCCACTTTCAAGACCTAATGAATAGGACGAATGAAGTTCATCCTATTAGAGCAATTACTCCGTCAAGTGAGGAGATTTTTGTCCCTTACCCAACAATAGAAGAAGTGGAGCAAGTGGATCAAAAACTTAAAAAATGGCAAATCACCAGGTGGAATCCCTGCAGGACTATTTAAGAATGGAGGAGCAGCTCTGGTCTCACGTATATATGATCTGATTCTTGCAATCTGGGACCAAGAAGAACTACATGCTGAATGGAAAACAGCTCTCATTGTTCCGCAACATAAAAAGGTGACCGCCTAAAGTGTGCGAATTATCGTCGAATCGCACTGTTGAACACTGCATATAAAATACTAGCTAATGTCGTACTCGCTCGGCTCATCCCGTTCGCCGAATCTATCATCGGCGACTATCAGTGTGGTTTTCGTCCCAACCGTTCAACCACAGATCAATGTTTTACCTTAAGGATGATTCTGGAAAAATGTTGGGAGTACAACATCAGCATTCACCAGCTCTACGTTGATTTCAAGCAAGCATATGATAGCATCATCCGCGACAACCTCTGGTCTGCACTCATACGCCTTGGTATTCTAGCGAAACTTGTTTCTCTGTGCAAACTCACAACATCGGGATCAAACTGTAGAATAGTAATCGAAGGGTCAGTTTCTGACTCTTCTGATATAACATCAGGTGTTCGACAAGGTGATGCACTCGCGCCCGTACTATTTAATTTGGCGCTTGTGTACGCGATAAGAAAAAGCCGAATTGAGACACAAAACTGCATATATAACAAATCTAGTCAAATTCTTGGCTATGCAGATGATATTGCGTTTCTCGGACGTAGACCAAGCGATATTAAGGATAGTCCCTCTCAACTTGAAAGAAATGCTAAACGGCTTGGATTATGCATTAACACCGGCAAGACTAAACTTTTAACAACATCCAGGAATATACCTTCCGGCAATCTGAATACTGGCGACTATGAAGTAGAATGCGTGGAAAACTTCAAATACCTCGGGTCTGTAATAACTTCGTCAAATGACATGCTTGCAGATATTAAAGCTCGTGTGTCAGCCGCATACAGAGTTTTCTACGCATACTCAAAACTTTTGCGATCAAAACATCTTTCGCAGTCGTGCAAACTCTCACTTTACAAAGCATTAATCCGACCTGTGCTTACCTTTGGAAGTGAAAGCTGGACACTGATTTCCTCCGATTGTAGAATTCTATCAAAATTCGAGAGGAAAGTCATACGAACAATTTATGGTCCATGTAAAGTTGCTGAAAATCAGTATAGAATCCGAATGAATCATGAAATCAGACAGCTTCTTGGAGGCTGCGATGTAATCGGATTCATTAAATCCAACCGGGTAGATGGTTTGGTCATGTAGAAAGGGCACCATTAGATAGAATGATTAAAAAAGCGTCCCAACAACAACCAGCTGGTGTTCGTCGAAGAGAAAGACCTAGACAACGCTGGCGTGATGACATCATCCAAGACCTTCGTGATATAGGATGTCGAAACTGGGGTCAACTGGTCATGGAACGAGATGATTGGAAGCTTATTGCACAGACAGCAAAATCCCTCCATGGGATGTAAATGCTAGAGAGAGAGAGAGAGCCTTTGCCTTTTTCAATATTCGAGAAACGGACTTGCGCATTAGTTTAAATTCATTCATGCGAAAATGGTTTTGTTGAGATTTTTTTATAAAAAACAGTCAAATTGTTTTATAAAATACATTTAAAAATTAATTTCGGAGCTCAATTGTATTGTTGTCAAGTTTGGGCCGCTGCATCTGTTACTATCCTGGCTCTTTTAAACTCGGTTGAAAAGAGTGCTATACGAATTGTTGAGGATCGATATTTAACATTAAATCTTGTTTCCCTACAACATCGTCGCACTGTTGCGGATTACGTTGTTTTTTTATAAATAGCGTCACTAGCAGTGCTCGGATGAAATCAGGCCCATTATGCCTCATATTCTTTTCTCCGTTTTACTCGTCAATTGGTTTGTGCAAACAGTCAAACTGTCGATATTACCCACTGTCATAGTTACAAAATGCAAAAGGACTTCTTTGTGCTTTGTGCGGAATGCTTTGCCCGAATCAATAGTCTCGAGTGCATTCAATCCACAAATATTTAAAAAAAGCGTCCACCACCACCTTAGAATGCATGTTTTTGTGGAACCTAGGTATGTTTGTGTTGTTAAAAGGTATGTTTGTGTTGTTGTGACACATTTTGTAATTCCTGCTACACAACACTTTTTATTAAAAAAAAACACAATCAAATAAATTGTTTTATCCTTCCGGCAATTATAAATATAGGTTTATAAACTATAATATAGGCTAAAAAAATATAGGTTTCTTATTTTTAAGAGCCATAATTGTGTGCGTTATTAGTCTTAATAAAATAAACAGCTGTTAATTGTATTCTGTTGCGTGAAACCTGCAGAACAGAATAAAACAATTTATTGGATTTTATTGAATTCTGAAATAAATTTTTTTTGATTGTATTTGATAACAAAATTAACTAAATATTTTCACTCCGATTATATAAAAAACAATAAATTCAAACTAATGCGCATGTCCCTCTATCAAATATTGAAAAAGGTGAAGGCTACTACGGTTAAATTGAATTGCATTTCCTTTGTGAAAAAAAATTATTTCTTTATGATTGTTTCTTGGTTGCATTTCCTATTAGTATTAGTACTAACTTTGATGTCTTGCATTGTAGATCGTTTCTATTTCAAAATGCCAAACAATTATTTTCCAAATACCAAACCACACAAATATGGTTTTTAAAAAAACGAAAGTAAACCTATATTTGGAGTTTCTCACAAGGATAATTTGTTTTTTCAAATACTCACACATTTGATGACATAGAAATGCACTACAGCATAGGTTAATTTAAACTTATATTCTGATGATTCTTAGTTTTATTAATTAGTCAAGATGGTCTTTGGTGATAACTTTCTGGACTTAAGTTTTGATGGTTTTCTAGGGCTTTTTTGTTTGTTTTATATATCGTTTTATTAAACTGATTCTATTTTTTTTCCTGCAAATTTTAGTTTAATCTTAGTTCTCATCCATTAAATTTGAATAATAATCATTTTGCTATAGTCAATTCTTAAGCTTCTACACTTCAACTTCGCTCTAATTTAGTTTTATATTATAAAGTGAAATTTCCAACTTTGCACCTCACACGAAAAGTTGGTTCTCTCGAGTTTTAAATTTTTTGCTTTGAAGGGATCACTGAAACTTGTGCTTATGCACTACTAGTGATACCTACTTATTTTTTCCACATACTATTATGATGACAAATCATAATAAATTAACTTTAACAATTTATTTTATGTTTTACTAAACAAAAATTGAAAATTAACTTTCTTAGTAATTTTTTGTTGTACTGTTATGATTCAAAATGTTATATTAATAAATAATATTTATACACTCAAAAAAATATTGCAGGTAAGATTTACAAAATCGTTTTGTAAAATTGCTAACAAAATATTTTTGTGAATTTACCAAAAAATCCTAAACTTTATAGAAAATTTTGTATACTTTTTTAAATATGAAAAACATTTGTAAACTTACCAATTGTTTTTGTGATTTGGATTAAAAAAGTACAAAATCATAAATATTTCTAATTACAACTTTTTTTTATTGTTTTGACAAAAATATTTTTAAGATTATGTTGATTTTTTTAAATTTTAAATCATAAATCGTGTATCCATAACAAAATGAAAATCAATTGTACAAAATTTTGTAAAATTTTGTGAACAGAAAAATAACATTCTACAATTTTTGTTGTAAAACTTAATACGAATATTGAAGATTTTTTTTAAACTTTACAAAGAGACTTTTGCAATTTAAAAAAATCAACAACTATTTTACAAAAAAAAAATTCTTTTTACAAGCACTTTTACAAAAGTTTATAAATTGAAGTCATAACGAAAATTGGTATTAAACCTTTTCAGTTACAATCTGGTTGTCTAAGTAGAAAAGTAATTTTTTTTAAATTGTGCTAATTTAGTGGTCTATATATAATAAATAGTGGTAGTGATAGTCCCTAGTTTGAACAGTATTAACATCATCGTCGTTTTAAATGACACTTTTGATGGTTAATACATAATAATTAATATTATGATGATATTATGATAATAGTTTAAATTGTCGACTACGTTCAATTTTGATGGACAATAATAATGTAATAAAAATGAATCAAAATATGGCGACTGGAATAGCAGGACAACTGGCGAGCTATAATAAATCCGTTCCTTACTGAATGTATGGTAAGTTGTTTTAACTTAGAGTCTACATTCTTTATATATATGGGACGTTTTATCTCAAACGCATCAAGGCTGTGTTCAAAATTCTCTGTCGTAAAATAATTTGTTTATGGCGCAAATATAAGCAAGATTATAGAGTTTCTTAAACTGTTTAACTGCTATACTTGTAAAATTCATCGCATCTTTTAATAGAAACCGTTTTTTCAATTTTTTTAACTATTATATCAAAATGTTTAAGGGTATGTTCGTGCTTAGCAAGCAAAGGTCAGAAAAACGGTTCAACTTTCAACGACTAATAGAATTTTGAGCTCAGCGTTGATCTGTTTGACGTGGTACATTCCATACATAGGTCAAAATCACGAATTTTAAACCAGAAATTCGGTTTTTTAACACAAACTTTTTGATTTGTTTTATCTTTTTTTACAGTGGAAGAGAAAATAAAAAACAACATTTCATAAGGAAGAAAAGTTTTTGTAATCGCGAGTGATTCTCCCTTTAAGTTAGGTCATAGACAAATAATAATATAAGACAAATGAAGCTGAACAAATTTTTGGGATCGTATTTTTATTTTACTAAAAGATATTAACTATCTAGTGACACCTGTACTCAAGTAGATGATTCGTAATATTTAAAATTAGTGTTACATACGTAAAATTTTTCGTTTATATTTATTTGTTTTCTATTTATGCCTAGATATACAAGATTAACACTAAGGTTATTATTGTTTTTATAAATGTATTCGTCTATACAAAAATAACAGGTATACAAAAATAATTGTTTTGTAACCAAATTATTTTTTTGGAAACATAAACAAAACCAATTTTTATATATTTTATTTTTCGATTGAAATTTCATTTGATTGAAAAAGTACAAAAACGATTTGAAGTGTCTCATATTTTGTTTTGTATATATGTTCGTTATCTTCTTTTATTTATTTGTGATAAACAGAGAAATGCGATTCCAGATGATTATTGTTTAAATTAATCTATTGAATTAAATTTAAAATATTTAGTTTTTGAAGAAAAATTTTTGTTTACATTTTCTTTTGGGAAGCAATTAAATTATGATAAAGATTTTGTTTTTTTTATCGAAAAATTAGAGAAAATTTAGTAAAATTATTATTTATGATTTTAATGAATGAAAAGTATAATCGGTTTTTGGTTTTGTTTTCGGATCAAATTTTATTAAATTTAAACAATATCAACTATCTATACAAGGTTATAGCATAACGTTAATATTTTGAGTTTAGTTTTTAATTGTTTTTATAGTTTTTTATAATACACAAAAGACAATTTTTGAAAAATCAGTTGGAAGCACTAGCAGATCTCCGTAATTGGGAATCCTGTTTTAGTTGGCTGTCAAACGTTAGTTTGCGGCAACGCTAGATAGATGGATAACTTAGCCAGCAAGACGCGGTGCTCTAAAATCATTTTACAGGACTATTTTAAGCGAATTAGATAAGCAAGAACTTTATGAATTCCTCGATGATCGGTTATACCGCCGTTATTCGGTCGTCAGAGCCTCGTCAGTTAACCAACAGGGTGCACCGCGAGCAGGTGAGGATGGCGTTTGAGCTACCCGTGGGTTTTTGTGGGTAACTCCTTACACCCCATGGGATTTTGGATTTAATAATATTTTGCCGGTTTTTGTTTGTCTTTCCTGATATTAGTTTTCAGGCTTATATACTTATGTAATTATATTTTTATATAAGCAATGGACTTGGACCAATGGACCTTTTACATAACCAATGGGAAAAATGGATTTAATTATCATTAACAAATTGAGAAATTATAACTGAGATGGGAGGGTTGGGCGACGCCTAAATATAATTATACTTGAAAATGTAACTGCAACAATGTAATTTCAATGAATTTTTCCGTTAAAGAATTTATTTTCTCTTTGTTCATTAGGTTTTTTTCATTTTAAATAGAAAATAATGTAGAAATAGAAAATTAATTACTTTTCATAATAAATGACTTCTTCAAAATGAAACAATTTATAGTTTTATAAAAACTGTCGCAAATAAAGTTTATTTTTAAATTTTTTTGGTTGATGTTACTAATGCCAAAAAAATTGATACAGTTGAACAATTGATAAAATTGAACAGAAATTGAAAAAATTGATTTTTATGCGTGAAGTTTTTGGTTTGTTCAAATCTAAACGAGATAATATAATTATTTGATAATGAATGAAAAACCTCCTTAACTAGCTTACGAAGCATGAGTTTTTATTATTTTTACTATATACGCATTTCAAAAGTTATGCTTTTATCTTCTGTAGCCCGTAAAAACTAAATTTTAAAGTAATACACATTCCATTAAATTGATATCGATGGATTAGTAAAAATTCATTAAAATTAATTATCTAATAACAAAAAATACATAATAAAATACATGAATGAATATTATAAAACAATAAAACCATTAGAGAAAATAAAAAAATGGAAAAGATTTTGATAAAAGAAAAATAATACCCTTACATAATAAATAGTTTAGGACTTAGGTGATATATTTTTACGTGTTATTATGCGGTCCTTTAATTATTAAGTAAAATAATTTGGATTTGATGTTTCCTTCCTTATTGTTCATCAGAATACTGTAATGATTTAATTTATTTTCTTTTACTAGTTATTAATAAAAGGAATTAATTTTCTATTTCAACATTATTTGTAGAAGTAATTATTTTTCTATTTAAAATGAAAAAAACATAATGAACAAACAGAAAATAAATCCTTTAACGGAAAAATTCATTGACATTACATTGTTACAGTTACATTTTCAAGTATAATTATCTTTAGGCGTTGCCCAACCCTCCCATATCAGTTATAATTTCTCAATGTGTTAATGAAATTTAAATCCATTTTCCTATTGGTTATGTAAAAGGTCCATTGGTCCAAGTCCATTGCTTATATATATATTATTATTATATTAAATATATATTATTATTTGTCTTAAATATATATTATTATTTGTCTATGGTTAGGTGTAATTTTAAAAACCACGAGTTTCATAATGTTCAATTTGATGTATTTCACTAACAACTTAACGGCTTTCAAATTTTTTTTTGTTTTAATGAATGAGAAAGTCTTTTTTTAATTGAAATAAATACAATTACAGTTTTTGATTATTTGTTATAAAAAGTATTAAAAAATAATAAGGGATGGAGGGTGGATATCTCCGTTAAACTTTTTTTTTTGCCTTATAATTTCATTACTTTTCTACGTAATACTAATCATTTAGATTTCGGCAATTTTTTTTGAAAACTATGGAAATTTAAAAAAAACTAAAGAGATAATAATTTATTCAAAAATTTCTATAATTTCCAAAAATATCGCACAAAACCCAATTTTTTGTGAATTAATAAAGTTTTAAAATTATAAAAGAAAATATAAAAAACAATCGATGAGATTCGTCGCTTTAATAATGAAACAACGTATGCTATTTATACGTTGTTTTTATATAATAGGTGCGCTGCATTTCCCATAAGGGTATCTTTGAATTGCCGTTTTTATATTTTCGAATTATTTTATGACTGGGGGTAAGAATTAATAAATTGTAAATTAACGTCCATGCAAATGCATGCGCACATCAAACTTTAAACTCAAATATCTCGAAACTATACTTTTGCGTATACGTCATTTCATTATTAAAGCGACGATATAAACATTATTATTTTTTAATTTTGCATAGTAAATTGTTAAAAAATTATTACTTAAAATATTATTATCAAAAATGTCTTTTTTTAACCTTTAAACACAACAAAAATTTTTAAATCTCATAGTAGCTCATTAAATTAAACATTTATAAAACTCGTGCTTTTTAAAAATTAACCTTAGTTATAAAGGGAGAACTGTTCATGACAAAAAAATAATTGTTCATGGGCAGAACTAAACCAAAATTGGAGAAACCCTTGTGTTACAAGACTAAAATTAATTAAATTCAACGCCTCAACGGGAGATATATTTCTTAATTTTCAACAGTAGAGGAAACCATAGGGTTAGAAATTGGTAAGCATAAACATGCAGCATGCAAGTTTGATGAAAAAGTTGATAATTATTTATTTTTTAAATTTGTTTACAGATCGAAAAAGATTTAAAATGGCAAAGTAAACCTATGCCACAAGAAAAAGTAAAACCATTTAGTGACGTAGCATTTTTCTCAATATTATAACATAAGGATAATCTGCAATTTTATTTCATTTAATACACTACGTTAACATCACATTAAGTGACGAAAGAAAATGTAAAACAAACATACATTTCTTTAGGATTTAGTGTTCCGGATCCCAAAAAAGTTTCCTTTTCCTGATGAATTAGAGAAACTGCGATTTTTAATTTAGTAATTTAGAAAACGAAAATTCATTCAACATACCGAATAGGCTTATAAAATATTGTAAAAAATTTTAACTAGAAACTATTTACAAAATATAGCAAATGTATGCAAAAAAGTGTTTTATTTATTAACGGAGTTCCCATATGATACATGTGCATGTTTATATATGTATATGTATATATATATATATATATATATATATATATATATATATATATATATATATATATATATATATATATATATATATATATATATATATATATATATATATATATATATATGTATATATATATATATATATATATATATATATATATATATATATATATATATATATATATATATATATATATATATATATATATATATATATATAATATTTATATATATTACAAAAAAATATTATTAAATCCATAAATGCTTTTTGTTGATACTATAAAAGGGTTTGTACTTTTTCTAAAACTTTTGTGAAAACAATTTAATAAGTTTTATAAATTTCACAATATCTCTGATAAACTTAAATTTTTAATTTGAAGATTTTACAAAATATTTATTAAGCCAAAAAATGTTTCTGCCATTTTCATAATTTAATTTATAAACCTTAAAATCTTTTGTTGGATGTAAATAAAAGAATTTGTAGTGTTTATAAATAATTTTTTTCACAATGACAATATTTATTGTAAAAATGTAAATTTTACAAAAATTTTTGTGTGTTGTATATTTATAAAAAAATTGTAAAATGTATGTAGAATTTTATTAGTTTCACTTGGTTTTTTTTTGAGTGTACTATCATTATTGTTTAAAAGTTTACTACCTCTTAAGACAAATTAAATATTTTATTATATTAAATTAATTCTGTATATAAAAACAAAATAAAGATTATTATTATTATTATTTAATTTTTGCTTCAAATTTGATGCTTTCCTTCGTATTAAAAATAAAATTTGATTATTTTTTTAAATGGTTTGTCCAATTATGCAAGTATTAAAATTAAAAAAAAAAGATGACGAGAAATTACGAATTTTCTTTTTCTGCATATGGAATTAAAGAAAATAATCAAATCGACTCCAAAGGAGTGAAATAAAAAAAATAAAAATTTTGCTTTTACGTTAAAAACGAAAGATATAGTACATTTTGCTGTGTTTTCGTGAGTGAAAATTTGTTCACTTAAACATGAAACGTTTACATCTCGCGTAGGAAATGCAATTTTTTCTACCATAGTAAATATATGAACGATATTTATTATAAATTATTAAATTAGAAATCGACAGCATAATATTCAAAATTCATATTCTATTTTTTCATGGTGGTTTTGATTTATAAACTTTATAAAATTAGATGAAAATACCATAGCAACAACAATTTGTTGTGTAGCGAAAATGATTTTGCACTAGTGGAAAAAAAACCTTTTCGCCAGGGAGTAAGTCTGTATGAAAATAGAATTTTTATATGCAATAGAAAAAATTATATAGACAAAAAGTTTAATTTTTGAAATAGTATTCACATATGAGGAGTGAAAAAGCGCTTGAATAAAATAAAATTGTAACTCGTAATAAATAAAAAGAAATTCCACAAGGACCACTAAACCTAAATTTATCCATTAGTTTTCTTGGGCTTAGTTTTCCACTTTCTAGTTATCGTATCTTAATTTTCTTCACAATTTCACACAAACCTTGAAATCTAATTACCTGAATGCTTGACTTGAATTTAGAAACTATTCAGCATAACACAAATACTACAAATCTAATTTACTTTTATTTAGTTATTCATATTTATAACATATTGTAACGTTTCTTAGCCGAGTGACAATTATTTAGTTCGATCACTAAATCAGGAAATTAAAACACAATGGATTTTCTCAACGTTATAATTTTATTCGTTCAAGATTTTATTAAAAAAATATTTCTTCTACTACTATTCGCCTTAATTGTTCTTGTACTAACAATGATTCACCACTTATAATTCTATTACAATTGTTCACAATATCACTTTTAACTGTTCACTTACGACAATCGTTTGCCTATAAAACTCTATTACACTTAAAGTAATTTCTAACAATTATCTTATTCAAATTGTAACACTTAATTTTAACTCGCTTATATCACTGTTAAAAATTTATACTTTTTCTATCGCTGACATTTTTATACTGATATTATACTCTAACACAACCTCTTATATATACTACATGAAACAGCCTCGATATCTCTACAATATTCTAGAACACAAACCTTTCTTCCTTCCTTTATCAACATAAACATAACAACACGATCTTCAAATATTGACACATAGGTGTGAGATCCATCCTTTTCAATTTGCTCTTTTACCTATTCACTAATATATTGCGTTTACCCTCTCATAGGATAAACAAAAACCTCCTATTACACGTTTACCTTGCTTACGTTATATTCTCTTTTATTGATTTTTGTATTTTTATATTTCTCTATTCCCTCCAAATAGTACTTTCTCGAAAGATGTGCTATTAGCCGTGTTCGATTTGACTGAAACAACTGAAGCAACTGAAAAATTAAATGCAATTGTTGTTGTTTTTTCAGTTGTTTCAGTCAAATCGAACGCACCTATTGTGTTGTATTCTATTGTATCGTATTCCATAATCGTCACAATATTTAGTCACGCAGTTACCCAAAACAAATCTCCGAAAAATGTATGAGAAGAGGCCTTATTCCCGAACACATAAATGTAATCACAATATTGTAAAATTCTTACTCCGAAATACCAAAGTGGTGTAGAAATCTACACAATATTGTGAATCTGGTAAAAACAATATAGTTAAGGTCAAAATCACAATTTTTGTTTTTGTTT